>CM053583.1:142565144-142600211 GCA_028627135.1 Pseudochirops cupreus
ATTCTGGAGAGCAATCTGGAACTATGCCGCAAGGGCTATAAATAATTGCATACCCTTTGACCCAGCAATACCACTGTTGGGATTATATCCCAAAAAGATCACAGAAGTGGGAAAAGGACCCATATGTACAAAAATATTTATTGCAGCTCTCTTTGTGGTTGCAAAAAACTGGAAATATAGGGGATGCCCATCAATTGGGGAATGGCTGAACAAGCTATGGTATATGAATGTAATGGTATACTATTGTGCTATAAGCAATGGGAAGGAGATGGACTTCATAATTACCTGGAGAGGCTTATACAAATTGATGCTAAGTGAGAAGAGCAGAACCAGGAAAAACTTGTACACAATCACAGACACATCGTACATATGATGACCAACCTTGACAAACTGGACTATCCTCAACAACATACAGCTAAAAGACAACTCTACAAGCCTCAGGATAGAAGGAGAAATCCAAACTCAGAGAAAGATATAGAAAGACTATAGTTTAAATGGAGACTGAAGCAAAACATGCTATCGTTCTTTTTCATGTCTGGTTTTGCTTTTTTTTCCCAGTGATCACTCATTGGTTACAACCCTTCTATATAACCAAACTATTGTGCAATGTGAAAGTATTTGCAGATCCTATACATGATTGCATGCCACCATGGGGTGAGGGGGGGAAGGGAGGGGAGAAAAGCTGAAACTCAAGGGATTGTGGAATTGAATCTTGTAAACTAAAAATAAATAAACAAGTCATTCAAAAAAAAAAAAGACTGTAGTGGCAAGGCTGTACTTCTTGGGCAGGAATTCATGAAGCAAGTGCCAAGGCAAAAAATGCTAACATTGTGTCCAGAGGAAAAACAACTATTTCTGAATGATTAATGGTTATCCTAGAGGAGAATCCAAAGATCAGTCAAATCATCTGTTTCAAAGTTCTATAATGACTTCACTATGACCCTCTGGGAAGCCATGAGTGGGAACATTGGTAATTTTCTGCTATATCCAACATTTAGGATACTTACAGTTCCTGGATGAAGTAGCTAGATCTATACATCTGAATTGCAGCCAGGAACTAATAGATTGAGGGGTCAGGGGGAGTAAGGAGAGGGGTCAGAGAGAAGTTGTAGGTGAGTGACTCACACAGTTGTTTTTAATATATTTTGATTACTTTACTTTTACTTCGAACACCATGAGTTAAAAATTGTAGACAGTTAAGGCAATCTTGTGGTTGGCTCCATTATTCATGTAATTAGAGTTCATTGGAATTAAGTAGTGGAGGAAGACAACAGAATTTCTTGGCATGTGGGAATTGGCACCAAGATTCTAAATGGATAGACCTGTGGTGATCACAGATCCCTTGACCAAAAAGGTGAACAGCTACAAAGTGCATAGTGGCAGAGGCAGAAATATAAATAGCGATTCTCTGAGAACCCTGGAAGGACTGTCATTCTCTTCAGCCAACTTCTGCTATTAGGTGGGACACACAACCAGCAGGGCCACTTTCTTAGCAGAGAAAAGAAAAGGAAAATAAGGATCGACCAATCCTGTCTTCCTTCTGTTGTTCTGGAATTGGGTTTTTGTTTTGTTTTGTTTTGTTTTGTTTTGTTATCATTGTCTCATGCCCCTGGCTCTCAGTTTCTTCATCAGAAGTCCTCACATGAAGAGACTCTGAATTCCTCCCATCTCTGGACCTATGATCTTATGGTCTAGTCCATTAACAAGCATTTATTAACGACTTACTATGTAGCAGGTACTGTGCCAAACACTAGGGTTATAAAGAAAGGTGAAAACAAAGTCCCTACCCTCAAGGAGCTCACATTCTAATGAGGGAGACAATGTGCAAACAACTAGGTGTGTACAATACAGATGTGTGGTAACTCGAAAGTAACCTCAGAAGGCTCATAGAAGGAAGACACCCAGGTGGGGAGGGAAACTAGGAAAGTTCTTCTGCAGAAGGTAGAATTTGAGGTGATTTTTTTTTTTGCTTTTTTTTTTGGAGGGGTGAAAGTAGGGCAATTGGGTTTAAGTGACTTGCCCAAGGTCACACAGCTAATTTTCGTCAGGTGTCTGAGGTTGGATTTGAACTCAAGTCCTCCTGACTCCAGGGCTGGTGCTCTAATCACTGCACCACCTAGCTGCCATTGAGGTGAATTTTTAAAGAAGTCAGGGAAGCCAGGAAGCAGGGTGAGGAGGGAAAGCATTCCAGGTATGGTGGACTGTCAGTCAAAAGACACAGAAGAGATCCCCATCTTATAAATAGGACATCTGAAACTCTGTAAGGAGATAGAGTGTCATATGTGGGGAATAGAAAGAAGTCAGTGTTGCTGGATTAGAGAGTACATGGAGGTCAGTAAAGTGTAGGCAGACCGGAAGGACAGGAAGGGGCCAGGTTGTGAAGAGCTTGAAAAAATCAATAGGAGGTTTTATAGTTGATCATGGAGGTAACAGAAAGCCACAGAAGATAATTGAACAGAATGGCATGGTCAGACCTGTGCTTTTTAAAGGTCACTTTGGTGGTTGAGTGGATGACGAATTAGAGTGGGAAGAGAGACTAAGGTGATAGTAATGAAATAGAGTGGAAAAGCGAAACTTGATAACTATTGAGAGAACTTTGTGATTGATTAATATAGGAAATAAAGAAAAGAAAGACCAAACATGCAGGCTTGTGGCTCTTCAGCAAAGAAGTAATAGTTGAAGTTATAGAAACTGATGAGCTCTCAAGAAGAGAGTGCCCATGGAGGATAAGATCAAGGTCCAGCCCACTCCAAGTCTGGGAAGTATGTATTCTAGGCCTTATTATTCTAATTGTGTAGATAAGGAATCTGAAACTCGGGTTTGTGTTCCTTTTACTTCTTTGGTCTCCCTTATGGTCTCATAGCAGTAATTGTCAGAAACAGGCTTAAAACCCATATCTTCCTGACTCCAAGACTAGCATTCTATCTACTATCCCATGCAGAGAGTCATTGGAAATGGACAGATTTAAGATGCCAGAGTGATAAGGGATAAACCTGAGAACACGGTATGTCAGGAGGGGGTGGATCTATATCACAGGTGAAAAGGTTATCATCACAGAGGATTAAGGAAGCTCTTCCTCTGAGCCTGGAGAAGAAAATAAAGGGTGAAATATAGCAACAGAGATAGTCTCAGATGAAGGTTAGGGTGACTGAGAAAGCTTTTGCCGTGTGGTCTCCATCTCAGGTGAAATAGACAGTAATGTCCTCTGGAGTGTAGGACTCATGTTACGAGAAGGGAGAACAGCCATTGTGGAAAATGTGCCAGAAATTAATTGAGGAATGAATAGTAGAAATGTTAAGTAGTGGGAATAGCTTGATGGACATTGAACATTACAAGTTTAAGCGGGGTCTGTTTTCACTGGTTCCACAGTGCACTCAAAACCTTGAAGCATGGTAGAGGAAGCAAATAGGGGAGTGAGTGGTTATCCAGGTTTAGTATTTTACACACACACACACACACACACACACACACACACGCATCCAGGTTTAGTATTTTACATACACACAAGCATATGCACACACACATGTACATGCACGCACACACATGTGTGTGTATTTCTGTATATATTTTACCTATGTAAATTCTGAGGCATCTTCACCTCAAATCCCACTATCACAAATGAGTCAGTTTCCTGGAGCTAGATTGGTTGAATTTCCCCCGTGTGGTTTTAGTAGTGCCACTGAGGGGTTGGTATTATCTTTCTCTAATTTGAGGATTTTTAATGTGGGGTCCATGGACCCCTCAAATAATCTGTGTATTTCAGGGAGCTCTGTGAACTTGGATGGGAAAAATACATCTTTATTTTCAGTAATCTCCAACTCATTTTCTTCAACTATGAATTTTTTAAAAAATTATTCCAGAGTCCATAGGCTTCATTGGATTGCCAAATGGATCCATGATAAAAAAAAATCGATTAAGGACCCCTCCTCTAATTCCATTGGCTTAACTTCCCATTGGTGCATACTTTTTCCCCAAGATTATCAGTTGAGAAATAGTTAGTCAATCAACCTTTTTAGAAAGGGGTATTTGCTAAGGGAGTATAATGAGAGCACTTAGTATAAAATATCTGCTCCAAAGGTATGTGATGCCCTCCCACAAATATATGTTGAGTCCAAGGGAAAAGGCAATTTATCAAGCAATCGGTAAAAAAGGAGCAGCTCTTAGTCCCTGGCTGGTAGAAGTTATTTTCTCCCATTCACGTGGAGGTGCCCTTAGCTGTGATGGAATCTCTTTGCTAGGTTCCTTATAGATCCAAGAGGGCAGTCTTTCTTTGATTTCTATTGATGCAGACTCTACTCCAAGCACACCATTTAAGCCAATGAGAGAAAGATGGAAAGTCCAACATCTTCCAGATTCTTTGCAAGTGGAAGAGCAGCTTTTTTTTTAGGGGTGTGCTGGAAAATAACACTTGCTCTGTTTTCTGGAAAAGTCAGTACTCTAGCTTTTGATACAATTCCCAGAGAGTGTAAGAAAACACAACCACCTCCTGTTTCTGGACTGGTATAATTTTGTCAAATGACTTTTTCACACTTTGATACACATCTTTACCTAATTAAGGTACAAGGTAAAATGGTTTGAGATAATTTTTATACACGTGTATGTATGTATAAACTTGCAACACATGTATGATATGCACATATATATGTATATATGTATGTCTGTATATATACACATATATATGTGCTTTCTTACATCCTCTGGGATGATAACTGCTTCACCTGTGATATAGATCTATCTCCTCATAATTTCTTCATGGAAGTCAGACTGCATTTAAGGAAAAAAAAAGACATAAACACAAAACTCATAAGGTATTTCATCACTTTGCCCTTTGTCCTCCAAGCAGCATGGAAGAGGGAATTTTGTAACTTGGTTAAAGGTTTGCAATAACTATCAGGCCACAACCAGAGACTGGTTCTCATTGCTTTGAGAAGGAATTGAGGGGAGTGGTTGAAGTCTTAAAAGTGATTTTCTTTACAGAAATCGCCCCACAACTCTCATTTCTTTCTCTCCAACAGTGAGTGTGAAGTTTTAACTTCAGGGCATCCTTAGTTCTTAGCAACCCTCAATCCACTTTATTTCACTTCAGATTTCTTTCTGCAAAACAGAATAAAAAATTCTATCTCTCTTATTGAACAATGATCTGTGAGGTTCCAAAGGGAGGGGGCAGAAGTGAGAATAGAATACAGAAGTTTGCCATGCTATTTAATTCAATAAGCATTTACAAAGCAGCTAAACATTTATAAAAATATTACTATTACTATGAGAGGAAGTGGGGTATAAGGGATAGAAAACCAGTCTTGAAGTCAGAAAGATCAGGGCTCAAATTCTACTTTTGACATTTGCTAGCTATGTGACCTTGGACAAGTCACTTAAACAACTCTTTAAGCCTATAAAGGGAAGATGAGTTGTGGAACTGCATCACAGTGAAATCATAGATCTGGAACAAAAACTTTGCATCACGCCTTTGTAAGGTATTGAGAATGTAAAGACAAAGATCACAGTCCCTTGCATTCAAGTAGATTACATTATACTGAGGCAGAGAAGTGTCAAGGATACGTCATGTGAATGGAAAAATAAATAAGTAATTTCAGGATTGCACAGATAATGCAAATTAATTTCATGGGGATGACAGTACTAACGGCTGGGGGAGGTGGGGCGGGTAGGCCATTAGAAACAGGAAAGATTTTGTGCCACACTGGTTGATAAGAAGAGGAGAGCACTGGTATCCAGGAATTATTAATCCAAAGGTTTAAAGGCCTCAGTTGATCCCTGGGTCCAATTTGAGATAAAGAAGGAATCCTCAATGTTTATGACCTACTTAGGTGTATTCTGTGCTGGCTGGCAGCCAACATAAATTTCATTTTTCTGTTTTCCAGGGTAAGAAGAAACAGTTCTAGGCATAAATTATGAAAGGCGCCTGACCTGATAATAGAAACCTACTTGTTTTCATAGATGCAAATAGTTTCTCCTGTAATTAGTAAAACACCTTCTCTGACTGCTACAGTGTCTTTCACACTCTCTGCTCATAAAGTGTTAGAAATGGAAGATCTTTTTGAGGTCATGTACAGTTTTCTTATTTTACAGATGAGAAAACAAAGAAAAGTGAAGACACTTATCGAGTCACAAAGTGGTGGAGACGTTCAGTCCGTTCACCTTTGCTGTGATCCTGGAAGGACAACATGGTAGAAGGGGCTTGGAGACTCGGACCCGTTAGTTCCAGCCCTTCCTATGACACTCAGTTATTATTGTTATTGTTAATTCCCTAGGGTAAATGTACTTCCCTTCTCCCCTCCCTCCCACCCCACTATCACTCTTGCTTTTTTCTGTGTTCAAGGATTAATATAAGATACTCCTGTTTCAAAATCTTGCTTACCTCTTCCCAAGCCAAATTATTATTCATTTAAAAAACGCTCTTTGAAGTTACCTCCCTCTGCCTAGCACAAAATTGGGGAACTATGAGGGCAGAACTTTGCATATAAGAGAAGATTCAATACTGGCGTGAGTATGCTGGTATATGTTTACCAAAAAGCTCTCTGGAAAAAAAATGTATCTATGACACAGTTTTAAGTTTAAACTGCATTATCAACATTTCCCCCATCATTTTAAGTCTAGACAGCCAACAAAAGGGTAAATCAAGCTCTGATCTGTAGTCTGCTAATGTCTGAGGTGTAATTGAAAATATTGGCTCTCTGAGTGGGTAGGAACTGGCTCCAGCATAACCTACAAAGAGTCTATCTGGAAATGACAATGATATAAAACGAAAGACAAAAAAAAAAACCAACCTGTTTCATACCATTCTTTGGTACCATTGTGTTGGAAGCTTCTCCTGAATATAAGGGTCTGGGTTCACTTTTGTGGAGTTCCAATTTTTTTGTCTTATTGTCCAAATCCAGTTGATCTGGGAAGCTTTAAAAATCTGAAACCCATGTGTAATCACCAATTCATTTCTCAAGCACTTGGACTCACAAAACACCAAAACTTGAATAGGTTTCTTTAAGGGTTAATGGAAACAAGCAAGATTCTTCAGAACCCACAGAAAGTAACAATATTTACCAGTTGGCAACCCTCATCAAATGATACCATGTTTGGAAAGCACTTAACACAGTCTTCGGCACATAACCGTCACTTAATGAATCCTTGTTTCCTTCCCTTTCAACAGTCTGTCTCCAAAGGCTTGTATGGCCTCAGGCCCCAATGTCAGCAAGAAAGAAGGGGTCATTCCCTTACATGAATGCTACTGGTCCTTCTCTCTGGTCTTTATTGCTCTTCCGTCCTTTTTCCTGCCATCCTTCTTCCTGAAGTTCTCACCAGCCCTGGTTGACAGTGTTCACTCTCTGTACGAGAAGCCAACTCTAACACTCCAGGCCAGGGTGTGTCTAGAACAGGGATGGGGAACCTGCAGGTCTTGAGGCCACATGTAGCCCTCTGGGTCCTCAAGTGCAGCCCTTTCACTAAATCTAACTTCACAGAATGAATTGTTTGGATTCTGCCAAAGAAGTGCACTTGAGGACCTAGACGGTCACCTGTGGCTTGGAAGCCATAGGTCCCCCACCCCTGGTCTAGAACTAGAGGGTATTTAGAGGGCTCTTCTTTTTCTGTGACCATCTTTTGTATGCTAATTCTCATAACCCTAGTCCCAACATACAAAAGGTAGCTCAGAAGCTAGAAGGAATGCTCCATGGTCTGTCTCCCTAATTTCAGGTCGACTCATGGTGGCTTGTCATTGTTACTCTCTGAATCTGGCTCTTTTGACTACTTTGATGCCTGTCTAGTCATCTCTGCTGTTTAGCTATAGAGATTTGGCATTGGGGACCAACACATTCCTCTCCCTAATTGTCTCCTAGGCTACCATTATCTTCCAAGGCAGCTGTGTAGAGTGATTCAAATTTCCCAGGGGCTACTTCCTAAAACATCTAGGACAGTGGTTCTCAACCTTCCTAATGCCACAACCCTTTAATATAGTTCTTCATGTTGTGGTGACCCCCAACCATAAAATTATTTTTGTTGCTACTTCATAACTGTAATTTTGCTACTGTTATGAATCATAATATAAATATCTGATATGCAGGATGTATTTTCATTGGTACAAATTGAACATAACCTACAGGTTGAAAACCGCTGATCTAGGAGATGGAAGGAAGAGGATCCTCTCAGTACTGGCCTGTGTCAGACAGAGACTGAGAGAAGACTTACTCTTAGTCACAAAGCTGGTATAAAAGGGAGGATTTGAATCCAGAGCTTTCTTACTCCAGGTCTATAGCTTTATCCATTATACTATGCTACCTCAACATAAATTAGAAAAAAACATATACTAAAAAGAAAATTCTCAACATATGACTCTTGACTTTTAGGAAATGACATTCTTTCACTCATTTACTCATTCATTTGTTCAACTAACATTTATTTATGAAGCCATAGTGTACCTTTACTAGTGCTTGTTATTAAAATCATCAGTGGACAAAACTATGGCTAGCACCAAAGCCCTTCCTTTTTTTTATGAGTGAGCAAATACATTAAAAATTCTGACTTAGCTACTGACTCCTTAATCACACAACCCAGATTTGTGGGCAATTTGAATGTGAAATTTTCATGATTATTTTTACTCATTTTCCAATGAGGTGATTTGACACACTGACCTATAAAAATATGAATTTCCCTGGGATTAAGAGAAGGTTTCTACAGTAATTGAGTGTGCCTGAAGATTAATTTCTTCTTTTCACATTTCTTTGCATTCATCTTGGTCTCCTGTGTCCCACTCTCAGGATTGACGGATGTAATGAATTTCCCTCCTTGTACTCCAGGGAGCATCATTATCCTGTGGAACTCTAAGTGTGAGGGGATTTAGTGATCTTGGGGTATTTCAAGGTACTCTAAGACCTCAATTTTCGGGAATGCTTAGGGAATGCGGGTGTTAATGGATTTTCCTAGGTAGCTGAGGGTTAACCAGAAAACCATTTTTTCTCCATCCTTGTTGAAAATCTTTGTAAAATGTTAGTTCACCTTCCTGCCTAACAAGTGGAATGTAGTAAAGAAGAGCTTTGATGGATTAGAACCTTGTAGTGCCTTTGGATCTCTCCCCATATTTACCCCCAGGAGACAGTAAGTTCCCAGAGGGCAAACACTTTCGTTTGGTTTGGTTTTTTTTTAATCTTTGTATCTCCCAATGCTCATCATAGTACCTGATGCATAATAGGTACTTAATAAATGCTTATTGAATTGGATTGAAGAAAATTTTCATTTTAAACATTTCTTCTCCTTATTTAGCACTGCATTCCTAAGAGCTATAGGAGATCAGATCAAACCTTTCTTCACTGTGGGAAGATTCTCGTCATTGTCTCAGAATTGGAGGTGGAACTTTAGCCACCTTCTAAGCCAGCCTATATCTGAATAGGAATTCTCTTTCCAACCCTTCAGATGAGTGATCACCGAGCCTCCTCCTGAAGGCCTCTAGTCTGGGAAAATCTATTACTTCCTGAGGCAGCTCATTCCACTTTTTGACAGCCCTGATTGTGAAGAAGTTTTACCTTTCATTGAATTGAAAACTGCAACTTCCACCTATTGTTTCTTGTTTAGTTTCTTGTTCCAAGCAGAACAAGTTTAATCTTTCTTCCGCATGAGGACATTTCAAATAATTGAAGATAGCTCTCTTGTCTTCTTGAAGTGTTCTTTTTTTTTTTTCCAGACTAAATTCGCCCAGTTCCTTCAACTAATTTTGGCAAGGCATGATTTCAAGACAATGAATTAAGCACTGGATCTGGAATCAGGAAGATATGAGTTCAAATTTGACATCAGACACTTACTAGTTACATGATCCTAAGCAAGTCCCTTAGCCTTGTCTGCCTTAGTCTGCCTTAGTCTCCACATAGGGAAAATGGAGATAATAATCGTGTTTACCTTTTAGGGTTGTTATGAAAATCAGATGAGATAATATTTGTCAAGTGTTTTGCAAACCCTAAAGTGATAGATATCTATATCTATGTTATTGTTGATGTTGTTATCATTATTGAACATCCTAGTCCCAATACTTCATATGTGGTATGATCTAGGCTGAGGACATAGTCCTTATCTCACTTCTCTCTGATCTAACCCTATACTGTCTCGGACATTATGACTCCTTAATTCATCCATTATACATCACCCCAGCCCTCCCAGAAACAGGCTCACTAGCCTTGTCCACATGTGGAGAGGAACCAATGGCACTCTGCATGTGTGTATGTCAGTCTTTGTGTCTAAGAGTGAGATACTCTGTGGTGTGAAGAATTAAAAATCCCAAGAGACTGAGTTTTGGGGTAATTAATAATCAATTTGTTAATTAGACTAGCCAGCAATCAATAAATTGGTGGTCAGCGGTTTCACTTGGTAACAAAAGATGACCCATGGAGAGCCTTAAATACTTTCTGAAGGGAAATTCCTGTGACAAGTGAAAATCAACTGATTGGTACACATTTAATAAGGAGGCGGACTAGGAGTCTTCAGCTCTGCCTAAAGGTGGCTTGATCCCGAGACTCAGGTACCTCCCAAAATGGGACAGAGGAATCCATCTCCATCCAGGCCATTCTCTAAACTCTAATGGAGAGGCACAAGGACTGGGAGTCTTTTCCCCAGAGTAAGAACTTGACCAGACTGGATTCTATTTGTACTCTAAACAGAAATTAGGTTTCCTGATTAGGTGGGGTCCTGCCTAAAATTGAAGAGCAAGTTCCTTGAGGGTAGGGACAATCATCAATCAGTCATGTCCTTCAGAGAATGACTTTTTACTGGAGCTGAGCTTTAATGAGGAAATTGAGGAGTAAAACTTGGATCCTAATTTTTTAATAATTGGTTAATAATGTAATTGTAAAATAATAATTTCTCTCAATGGAAAAGTATAAAATGTTTAAAGGCTTTTCTTACGCAATTCCAAATTATATTCCAGAAGGACTGGATCAATTCACATCTTTAAAGGTGAAAATTCAGAGTTGTTTTAGTTTGTGTTTGGCTTATTAGCCTGGAGCACTTTTTCCCATGACAGTTTACAATTCTTTTGAAAATTGTTTATATCTTATAACCACTTATCTTCTGGAGAATGGCTTTTGGTCTTACAGTGTATATTTCTGTCAATTTCTTTTTTGTTTTGTGATTGCCTTGCATGTTGCAAGGCACTTAATAAATGTTTGTTGAATTGAATGACAGTAATTTCAAAAAATAAAAAGCATATATATGGAATACAAGTATCTATTTCTGTGCCTCACGTCTATAAATGCTCAACAAGTCAAGCGTCCTTGGACCTATGCTATGTTCTTGCCTAGAGAGGCAGGCAAATATGAGGCTGGGGTTAGGGTCAGATACAGGGAAGAGGCCTAGAGAATTTTTGTTAGAGGTTACCTCCCTTTTTAAAATAGATTATTCTATAGAAAAATGCCTATGAAGGACAGCATGGTAGTGAGAAGAAACACTGTACATTAGAAAGAACACTGGTTCTGGAGTCAGGGAAGTTGGGTCTGAATACTGACTGACTTTTCTATTTATGAATAGTGTGGCCTTAAGGCAAGCCACCTTACTTTTCTGGGATGCTGTTTAATCATCTGAAAAATGAAGTTAGACTAGATGATTTCTAAGGTTCCATTCAAAGGAATGGTCCTATTGAAAAGAAATTTCTTCAATCCCATATCTCATCTTGATCCTAAAGAGGGAAGCAATGTGCTAGAGTAGAAAAGTATTGAACCTGAGTCAGAGGATTTGGGTCCAAACTCAGGCTCTTCCATTTACTATATGAATTGAGTCAAGTTTTCTGGGCCTTGGTTTCCTTTTGTATAAAATATGGGGACTGGATCAGATGACCTCCGAGGTTTCTTCCAGCTTTATGTGTATGACGTCATTTTACCCTGGGAAAGTACCTCTAAGGTCTGCAAAATGTTTTTTTTTTAATTATTATAACAAATCCCTGAAGTAAATAGTACAAGTAACGTCACTTCCATATTACACATAGGGAAATTGAGGATTGAGGTTGTAACTTGCTATGGTCACACAAATAGTAAGCATGTGAGGCAGGATTCAAATCCAGACCCCATGACTCAACTGACCCTTTACATTGTACTATATCTGCTTGGTAGCAAAGACAGTTCAATGGTGAGAATGATGGTGTTGGACTGAAATGCTGCAGATCCAAGAACTTCCAGCTCCACTCAGTTGCAAACTATTCTCAGCTTGTGAATAATTCAGCAAGAATCATGATGGCCTACCAAGTTTATTTTGTATGTGATGAGTCAGCCTTGGAATCCTGGCCAAACTCCAGTATAGCCCCTTGAAATTTCAACAGAATACGGAATGACTTATTACTTCCTGATAGAAATGACTGGGTGGGATCATGACTAGTCATATTGTTGAGAAACTACATGTTTTATCTCTACCCAGAAATGACTCCAAAGCACACAGCTGAACATCCAGATGATGGATTCTTAGATTTTTTGTTCTCTTTTCCTTTTTGGAAAGCAATCTTTTATTAATCTCCCAAGACATTAGTACAAAAGTTCAAAACAACTATATGCTTAGAAATAATTACAACCTTGGAACAGCTTACTTTGGGCCATGAATTTGTGTGAATTAAGGGATGGTGTGAGTTTTTTAATCATAGATGCTTCCAGTGAATTTTTGTTCTTCAGTCATTTTTCAGTTGTGTCCTACTCTTGTAACCTCATTTGAGGATTTCTTGGCAAAGATGCTGCAGTGGTTTGCCATTTCCTTCTCCATCTCATTTTATAGATGAGGAAACTGAGGCAAACAGTTAAGTGACTTGCCTAGGGTCACACAGTCACTAAGTATCTGATTTGAACTCAGAAAAGAAGAGTCTTCCTGACTTTAGGCCAGGCACTCTATTTACTTCACCACTTAGCTGCCATTTCAGTGGGTAAAGAGGTATAACTAGGATTATTTTGTCTCAGTTGAATCCTTGCATTTGATGAACTTTTCAAATCAAGAGAGAGCTATGGATATGTTAACAGCTTGCCTGCTCAGTCATCCTTGGCAATCTTGTAACAGAAAGGATACTGTCTCTGGAGTCAGGGGACCTGGGGTTCAAATTTTACTTTTGATGTTTCTTAACTAGGAACTCAACAAGTAAATAGTTGATAGTCTGGGACTAGAGCTCAGAATAAAGAATGGGTATGAAAATATAAATCTTGCAATCATCAGCATAGAGATAATAATGAAACCTGCATGAGCTGATGCTTGGAATGGAGCTTGGATAATATTCAGCACTCCTACCCCCTCCCTTAGTCAAAATGCCCATCCCCTATCACGGGACTGTATGCAGTAGTTATTAGGTAAGCAGGGGCACCTTAATTCAAAACTGACCTCTTACTTGACAAGGGATACTCATTGACCTTCAGAACTGGCTCTCTGGGGACACTGAGTTGCCTCTAATCCTCAAGGAAGAAGATCTAAACAGAACTGAGAATTTGGTTTATAACCTGTAAGCCCTGCTTACAACAGAGGGAGGCATGAGGTTTCTTCCTTTTACCTGTTCTCTTTTTACCAGACAGAGATTTCTTCAGTGCATTCTTTCTTTCCTAAATAACACAATAGGAAACTCTCTATTTTCTTCTTGGCTGACAACGAGACACTCTTGCCCGCTTTTTTTTTTGAGGGGGTAAGGCAAGGCAATTGGGGTTAAGTGACTTGCCTAAGGTCACACAGCTACTAAATGTGACTGAATTCACATTTGAACTCAGATCCTCCTGACTCCAGGGACAGTGCTCTATTCACTGCATGTCTAGCTGTCCCAATAAGCTTCTCTCCTTTCTTTATAGGCAAGAGTGAATAGGAAATTGTCCTGGTAGAGTGGTCACCAGTGTTTAAAGCAGTTCCCCTTCCCTCTCTTTCTTTCCTTCCCCTTCTCCTTCTGTTTTCATTGTACTGGAATTATCTTTGATAAATTTTCATATGCATATTGAGGTAGAAATTTCTTCTATAGATCTCTCCCCCACCCTTTCTCTTTTGATTTCCTCCTCTCCTCTCCCAAAGAAATGTTTCATTCTACGTAGAGATGATTGTGCCATAGCCTTTAGTCATATCATTCTCCCCAGAGATATGCCCAAGATCTACAGAGAAAAAACTGTTGTGCTCCCTAGTCAACAGATTGGAGAACCCAACTCTAAATGCTTTGGTCATAGTATAGCACTCTGACAGTGATGAACAGATTTATGAAATATAAAAAAATTCTCCTTTTGCAGTCTCAGTACAACTAAGAATTATCAATATGTACAGAGGATCTCAAAGCCCAAGAGCTATAAAATGTGAAGCCTTTCCTGATTCCCCCACTTGTTAATTAATACACTGCAACCCACATTACTTTGTATATGTCAAGTGTTTATGAACTTTTGAACATGTTGTTTTCCACCAACAGAATATGCTACTTGAAGGCAGACAACACTGGGAACTAAGGAAGACCTGAGTTCAAACCTAGCCTCAGACACTTCCTAGCTATGTGACCCTAAGCATATCACTTAACTTCCGTTTGTCTAAGTTTCCTCAGCTGTCAAATGGGAACAATTACAACATCTATCTCACAGGGATATTAATGTTGTGACAATCAAATGACAATATTTGTAGACTGCTTAGCATGGTGCCTGGCATAGAGGAGGTGCTATATAAATGTTGATTTATTTCCCTTTTGCCTTGATATACCTAGACCCTAATGTGGTACCTGGCATAGAGTAGGGTCTTACTGAATGAATGAATAAATGAATGCATGCAAGCATGCATGCATACGTGACACAATGTTTAGCACTGAAGGAAATCTCAGAGATCACCAAAACAACTGATCATGTTACAATTAGATTTTCATGAAATTTAGGACTACAAGGGACATTGGAAGCCAACCTCTTGATTTTATAGATGAGGAAACTGAAACCCAGAGAATTTCAGTGACCTGTCTAGGCATAAGTAACAAGCCCCAAGTCCTCAGACTCCAGGATTTGAACCCAGGTTCTCACACTACAAACCAAGCACTCTTCATTTCAGCATCCAACTTCCCTGGGGGCCTTCTCATTCTTCTTCTGACTGGCTTATTTAGATCACCTGATCCTGTCCTAAAGGGCTGACTCTGTCTTGTTAGAGCCTTGCTAAGTTCCAGAGGTAGCTTGGCTCCCCTGGGGTTATTAGAGACTGTGTCAAAGAGGATGTGCAGCCTGTCTCATTTCTCAGGGACAAAATGGAAAACTCTGTTTGTCATATGCATTCAGCATCAGTTTTCATTCTTTGGCTGCAGACAGGCCTTTGACTGTTATTGCAAATGAACACAATGAAATCTCACAATTAAAAAGGAAAATCATATATTTGTCTGGAATGAAGCACCCCAGGTTTCAGAATGAACTATTTAAAAATAATAATGATGAATCATATTTATGGCGTCTAAATGTTAATGATTTCCCCTTTACTTATCTCCCAAGGCCTGTTGTCAGAGCCCCTCATTTCCACTGCCAGAATTGAAGATGTCATTAAAAAAGGAAGTTACAAAGGTTTTTTGTCCCCATTGCCAGGACAGATGTCAGCAGCTGCTTCAGGGGGAAGGTTCTTAGAATTGGGTCTTGGCAGTCCGCTAAAGAAGATTGGTTGGTGAGTTGGATTTTTCTTTTTTTTTTTCTTTGCTGCTTTCTTTTTTGAACAACAAACATTAAAAAGAAACTCTGAAGATCCTTGAAATATCATATTGGTCAAACTTAAGCTATCTCTTTTTGCAGATATCATAAAATTGTAATATTTTAGAATCAGCAGGGATCTTACCAACTCATATAGGAAAGGAATCCCCACCATAACACACTTGACAGGTGGTTGTCCAGCTTCTTCTTAAAGACTTTTGGTGATGGGGCACCCATCCCTTGCTGAAGCAAGCAGCCCATCCCCCTCTGGATAGCTCTGATTGTTAGGAAGTTTGTCCTTTCAATAAACCTAAATGTGCTACTTTGAAGCTACTGCCCATTAGTCCTAGTTCTGAGCTCTGGGGGCAAGCAAGAACAAGGTGTCTCCCATGACAGACATGCACATTCTTCATGAGAGCCCTCACATCCTTTCTCCTCTTAACCTTGCCTCCAGAATTCTTCCAACTTAAACACCCCCAATTTCTATAACAGATCCATATATTGCATGACCTTAAGCCCCTTTACTATCTGCTGGCCCTCCTGGCAATATGACCCAGGTTCTTAATACCCTCCCTATAATATGATGCTCAGAACTGAACACGAAACTCCACAATATTACGATATTATCTGACCAGGACAGAGTACATTGAGATAATAATAGCTTGGTTCCTAGACGGCATCAACAATATTCTTCTGCTCTGATGATTCAGTGAACATGTCCAAAAAAATGCTTGTTCTTTCATGACCTGTTCTTGATGGAACCTGAGAGTTCATTGTAACCATGTCTTCTTTTTCTCTTTTTATTTATTTTTAATTTTATTTTTATTTTGTTTTAACTTATGGGGGAAAACCCCAAGCATTTCCATAATAGAGAATAATAAAAAAGATGGATTTCCATGAAACTACAAATCTATCATGCACAACTTGCTGGTCCTTTTAAATATATAATAGTTATCATGTAAATTTTGTTTTTTCTCAATGTTCATTGACCATTCCTTTAATAATACATTCTAGAATTTTGTCAGGAATCAAAGCCAAGTTTACTCACCCAATTATAAAAAGCAGATTTATTCTTATTGAAACAATGAAAGAAATAAGAATGGGCCTAAAGGAATTTGAACAGTGAGTAGGTAAGAAGTCTTCACTAACACTGAATTTTGCTCTTAGGTACACTGTTACTGAGCTGCTAGTGAGTAGGGACTTACCTTTAGTGATCAGCTTTTTAACGTCCTCTGTGTTGTGCTGAGTTAAATTATTGCTTCCTCATGCTAGACTGGAAACTCTGAGATTAAGTTCTCTCAAATCTCTAACAATAACCCTTGTCCTAGAGGCTGCATGGAATAATGGTTAGAAAGCCAGCCTCAGAATCACAAACACCTGGGTTCAAGACATATTTCTGACACATACACAGACTGACATTGTTACTTTGACCAAGTTACCTAACCCAGTCAGGGCCTCAACAGCTCTCAAAGATTCTAAATCTCAGAGCAGGCACAGCTTTGAATTTGTAGAGGGAGTTTCTCATCTAGAGTTCTCTCTACAAGCAAAATCACAGATCTCATCCCAAAAAGTCAATATCTACCATGCACATGGCTTAGGCACAACTCCATGTAAGCCTCAGGACTCTGAGACACTTTACATTTTGTTCATCCACTCAAAAAATAAGTCTGTAGAACCTACTGTGTGTAAGACCCTGAGCTTAGGATGGGGCAGATGGTTTGAGGAACCTAGTAGGATATTTAATGGACCTAGGATCTCACAGAGGTAGGAATTTTCTTTAAGAGTGTAGACTGCATCTTATCCATGCCCTCTCCTCTTGTATGGATCTTTGTCCTGTTGAAACCTGCCACAGAGGGGTTCACACAACATTCTACGGGGCCTTCCTCCAGGTTTTTTTACTTGGATTTTTTTTATTTCATTTTTTCACGTGGATTATCAATAGAGTACATAGGCCATACTTTGATTATCCCTTGATCTTGCTATAGGACAAGCCCGATTTCCCCCCTGACATACACATATCTGATAACATCCTTTGTAAGGGGAGTTTTTTTTTTCTAACTAGACCTGTGATTTTATTGGTATGAGGCACTTCTAGGGGGAAATTTCAGCTACCTATGTAGGTGGGTACCAAGCATGCAACTTAAAATATTAGGGAGTTATCTGGGACACAGAGAGCTTAAGGAACTTTTCCAAGGTCATATAAGAATATGCCAGAAGTGGGACTTGTTCTACTTCTGTATCTTCTGTGCCACATAGCCTCTTTGCAAGAAATCCTAGGATAATAAAAGATTACATTTATATAATGCTATTTGATTTCAAAGGATTTTATAAACATCACCTCATTTGATCATCAAAATAATTCTTTGATGTGGGTGCAAGTGTCAATATCCCCATGTGATGGATGAAAAAACTGAGACACAGGTTAAAAACTTGCCCCCAAATAAACCAATAAGTTTGTATGAACATAGCTGGGGTTTGAATTCAGTCTTCTAAGTCCAACACACTTTCTGCTACTTCAGGTTGCCCTCATGAAGCTTCCAGTCCAGGAAAGATTAGATATGTACACACATAACTACGAAAGAAGACAAAATATATTCCTTTAATAGAAGTTCAGGATGCTACATGAGTTCTGAGGGAGGAGAAGCCCCTTTATGAAAATGCATTAAGCTAAATGTGAAGTTAAGGGCTCCTCTCTTCACATCTTATCCTCTGCTGATGATTGGCAAGGATTCTTCATAGTTAGTTAGATTTTTTTTTGTTGTTTTTCTATTTTGAGAAATGTCTTCCCTAATGTAGCTGATAAGTATGAGGTCAAGTCATACAGCAGGGGAAAACATTTATATAGACAACAGAGTAATAAAGAAGACCATTTCCTAGGAACTATAATGACTTTACCCTAAGTGTTATTTAATTAATAAGGTGGTGTTCCATTAGCAGGCAACTTTCCCGGTGTGACAGGCCACATAATCCCTTGCACAAGCAATGATCTAACCCTCTGCTCTCCAAAGCTAGCTGTCCTTAGTCTGTCCTATTGTCTTTAAACTCAGAATCATCAACAATGCTTTCACAGAGATCCTGTTAAAGATTTGTTTCTAACAGGAAAATTACCATGTAACATAGGTAAACCATATTGGGTAAGAAGATCTGTCCTGGTTGGCTTTTTCCTTGCATATGTGGGTGGTTTAACTACCCTAGGCAAAATCAAAGTGAAAAATTCTTCCTGTTTTCTATCATGGAAGAAGAATAGACTAGGCCTATGATGCCTTTTGAAGTGGTCCTGGCATCTGAGGAAATAAAATCTTTAGTTTTCAAACTACCTTAGCTTTGACAAATAGAATTTCTAGAAGTATTCGAGAATTTCAGCAGGACTGAAGAATATTAATGGGCTTTTGTAATTTGTTCCTTCCTTTAAGCCATATTTGTTACAAGATATGGTTAGACATTTTTGTAACATATTATTTCTTTTAATTGATTATGCTAGTGTAAATGGTTGTTTCTTCACATATAAAAAGGGATTTGTTTTTCTTTTTAAATTTATGGAATAAAAAAAATATTTCCATAACATAGTACAATAAAAAAAAGATGATTGTACATCAAACTGCAAATCTACCACACACAACTTGTTATTCCTTGCAAATATACAACAAAATTATCATATAAATTTATTTTTTCTTTTTTTATTCCTTCTTCCCTCATCCCCCACCCTGAGATGGCTACCATTAGACACAAATATATATTACATATATATGTATATATATATATATATCTGCAAAATTATTCTATATATAGTTCTATTTCTTTGAGACTTTAGGATTGTCCAAGAACATCATCATATCATCTGCAAAAAGAGATAGTGAAAAAGGATTTGCAAAAACAAAAGGAAAACCAAAAAAAACCTTAGCCGCAGTATCCACAGAGGAAAAATCAAGTAGATAAAGGTTGAAGAATGTTTATAATCTAGATTATAACATTTAGGCAATGAATAATGCTGGTTAAAATTAGGTCTCGGAGAAAAATACCACAGACGTGAACTAGACCAATAATTGACCTGAAAGAAGAAAGTGGGCTGGCTTATGTTTAATGACTTAAGTTTTTGGTTTTTTTTTTAATGACCTAAACTTCTTCTTGAAAGGTCTGGTTTTTTTTAACCTTTATTTTGTCTTTGTTTTTAATGAATAAACATTGATTTTCTCTCTCTCCCACCTCCACTCTTCCAAAAGAAAAAAAAAGTTTTAAAAATACATGTAGTCAATTTTTAAAATTTTAAAAATTTCCAAATTGGCCATATCTAAAAATGTATGTCTCATTCCACATCTTCAATCCATCATGGTCAGCAGCACACACTCAATTATTGATAAACATTTTTCTGGTGACGCCGTATGGTTGCAAGTCACAGAGTCCCAAAAATCTTTAAAGAATTAAAGTTGAGGTTCATCCAAAGGGCAATGGAGAAGATTTTGGTGGTCACAAGCAGATTGTAACACCTTATCAAGGAAGGATTGCACAAGAGAAGTGATGATAGCCATAATTGATCATAATTGATAACATGACAGGCATGACTGATAGCCATCTATCCCATGGGCTTAACTGGTACCATACGACATTAAGAGAGCTAGAGCATGTTGGGTGGGCCTCTATGGAAGATTTACCACAAGACATGGACAAGAGTAGTCATATATCTATGAAAACATTGAAATAAAGAGCAAAGGGAAAACTAGATATTCTTTAGTGTCTCTTTCAACCTTACAAATTCTGGGATTCTAGGTCATTAACATGTGTCTTGTCCTTGGTATACATGAGTGATGGTTTACTTACTTTAAACAAAACCAATTGAAAAGATCTTCCCTATTCTATGTCTTGAAGGAAGAATATACTGAGTCCATGATTCTGTGTCCTCATATGTAACAGTACCTACATCATAGAGGTTTATATAAATGCTGGGTACTATTATTTATTAAATTTGGGAGTCATTGATATCATATGAAATGATCCTTGGGAATCTGAGGACCTGGATTTGAATCCTGGCTCTTTTGCCTACTGCTCATGTGACCTTAGACAAGTCATTTCATCTTGTTAGACTTTGGTTTCCTCATTTATAAAATATGGATATTGAACTAGATGGCGTCTAGGGTCCCTTTCAACTTTAAATTGATTGTATGATCTCATGACAAATATTTTGCATAGCACAAGTGAAATTCCCTTGACTCAATAAAATTACTTTATATGCTCAAGAAAATGACTGGGAAATGCCGGGTTCTTTGAAACGATGACAAGAGGCAATTGAGTAAAACCCTACTCAGAAAACAAGCATGTGAGATGATTTATGTTCTGGTTGAGATGGATGGACTTGGATTAATAGCCAGTGAGAAGTGCCCTGAAATATGGAAGGCACTGAAAAATATAAAGAAATCGTTTCTCTCCTACCTATGTGGCATGTTTATGAATAGAAGGGAAGCTAACTTTATTCAGAGTGGAGAAATATATGGCTACATGTCAGGGTACCCAGGGAAAACAGATATTTTTATCCCCAAATCCAGAGTTAAGGTACTGACAGATGAGGAAACTGTCTGAGAGAGGTCAAGTGACTTGCTCAGGGTCACTCAGCTGAAGCAGGATTCAAACTCAGGTCTTCTTGACTCCAAGTTCAACACTTTATCTGCCTTTATAGAAATAGTAACGGCTATCCAAAGTCCACCTCAGGTGCAAGCTTTTTTGTGCTGTGGAGTGAACCTGAATCTTTGAATTGTGCTAACAGGAGTGGAATCTCAAGCAGGTAGGTGACGCCATAGTGCATACAGCATCAGATCTGGAGTAAGGAAAATCTGAATTCAAATCCAGACTCAGAAATTTATTAAATTGGACAAGTCACTCAACCTCTGTTTGCCTTACTTTCCTCATCAATAAAATGGGGATAATAATAACCCCTATTATTCTGATGATCATATGAGACATGCAAAATGTTATATAAATGCCAATTTACTATTATTATTAACCTTAGGTAGAGGTCAGCTTCCCGGTAATGGGCCACTCTATGCTTAGCTAGACTGTTCCTCAGACAGCAGACATAACTATCAATAGTATAGTACAATCCATACTTAGGGCCCCAGTCGAGGGAGTGCACTGGTCAGCTTGGACAAATCATTTAATCTCCTTGGGCCTCAGTTTCCCCAACTATCAAATCAATTTTGGAAAAGGCAGCTTCTGACACCCCTTCCAGATCTAAAGCCACCATTTTATGACTAGGTGATGTTTGGTGTCTCTATTAGTTCTCTATCTATGGTCCTATAATCTTGTGCCATTCAGGAAGGCAAGGTTTTATTTTGGGCTTTGCCTCTTTCTATAGCTGCCCACAGTTTAAGGCACAATGAGAACCAACAAGCAACTTTAATATCCTCTGCCAAAATCTCTTTGCCATAAAGGTCAGACTTCAAGATCACAGACACACATATATACTACTAAAACGTAAACTTCTTTCAGGGTTCTTAACCTAGGATCCATGAACTTGTAAAAAACATTTTGATAAGTATTTCAATATAATTGTTTTCCTTTATAATCCTGTGTATTTTGTTGTATGTATTTTAAAACATGATAGTAAGAAGGGATCTACCAGGCTGCCAGAGGGGGCCATTGACACCAAAAATGTTAAGACCCCCTCTCATTCTATGTGATGTATATCATCTTTTTTTTTCTTCCAATTGAAGTGATTAAATGACTCACCCAGGGTCACATAGCTAGGAAGTGTTTGAGGCTGAATTTGAACTGAGATCCTCCTAATTATGGCCATTGTTCTACATACTACTTAGCTGCCCTATGTGGTATATATCATCTTATGTCCAAAGAAGTCTTCATTCTCTTTTCCCACATTCATATTTATGAGCTATGACAGTCACTTCTCTATTACTATCTATTGTCATGTCACCTCTTCATCTGCCTTTCAATCTCTAACTTCATTCTTAACCTTACTTGCAACCTCCAATTCCTCCACTCCTCAATTCTTTCCCATCTTATCACACCCGCACTGGCTTTACTCTCTTCCTTTCCCCATCTCTATCCCTTGCTGACCTAACTTATCTCTATAGAGCTTCTCGCAAGTCCTTAACTCCTTATCCCATCACCAAACTTGCCCTGCTAAGCCTCAGCCCCCACCATCATTCCCACCATTCACTGCATTTCCCCACTCATGTGCTGATGAATGAAGCTGGAGAAAAATCACAAAACCATACTGACTGGATCCACCACAAATTTATGTTATGGAATCTCAATTGGGTCCTCACTTCTGCAAGGCAAATAATTATACACCTCCCTACTCAAGTCACTCTTCCACTTAAAACACAGCACTTTTCTCAAACCTCTTTATCCCTGCTCAAACCTTCCCATCTCTCTCCATTTTCTCAACTGAGAATCTTTCCTCACATTTCATTGAAAAAAAGAAGACATTTGTTGAGAGCTCCTTCTTATCCATTCCTTACCTCACATCACTCAGATTTCTTTTGCCATATTTTCCATTTTCCTTGTCTCCCATGAAGAGGTGGTCCTTCTCCTTGCTAAGGCTAACTCTTCTACATGAACAAGTGATCCCATTCCAACCCATCTCTTCTACCACATTGCCCTCATTATCTCATGAATTCTCAATCTCCATCTACTGGTAGCATTTACCACACATACACTCATGTTTCCTCCAACCTCAAAAAAATTTTCACTTATCTGTCCATTCCAAATCTCTACCATCCCATGTCTCTTTTGCCTTTTGTAGCTAAACTCCTTGAGAGTTTATGCTTCTACTTCCTTTCTTCTCACTCTTTTCTTAATTCTCTGTGGTCTAACTTCCTACCTCATTATTCAAGTGAAAAGACTCTCTCCAAAGTTACCAATGATCTCCTAATTTCCAAATTTAATAAGCTGTTCTTAATCATCCTTCTCTGATCACTCTGCAGCCTTTGGCACTGATGAATCACCTTTTCCTCTTTGATAAATCTCTTCTCTCTAGGTTTTTGGGATATTACTCTCTCCTGGTTCTCTTCCCACCTTCTGACCATTCCTTCTTAGTCTCTTCAGCTGGATCTCCAATTAGGTCACACACACTACATGTGGGTGTCCCCCAAGGTTCTATCCTGGGCCCTCTTTGCTCTATATACTGTTTTGCTTGGTGATGTTATTAGTTCCCATGGATTCAATTATCATCTCTATCCTGACAATTCCCAGATCTACCCATCTAACCCCCTCTCCTGACCACTCTCATATTCCCAATTGCTTATTGGACATTTTGAAGTGGATTTAACGTAGACATCTTAAATTCAACATGTCCAAAACACTGCATGATCTCTTCCTATTACTGTCAGGGGTACTATCATCCTCTCAGTCACCCACACTTGCAATCTAGCTGCTGTAATCTTCAGCTTCCCTTTCTCACACCCCACATCCAATCTGTTGCCAAATTGTGTCAATTTTACCTTCATTAATATCTCTCATACACACTCCCATCTTCTCCTCTGACAATACTACCACCCTGGTACATGATCATATTGCAGTAGCGAAATTGCTGGTCTGTCTGAGCCTCAAGTCTTCCCCACTACACTCAATACTCCAGTCAGCTGTCAAATTGATCTTCCTAAGGTGAGTGTCTGATTATCTCACTAAGCTATTTAATAAACCCCAATGGTTCCCTTTCACCTTTAGGATCAAGTATGAAATCCTCTACTACGCATTCAAAGCTCTTCATAACCTGACTGCTTCCTACATTTTCATTCCTCTTACACCTTACTGTTTTCTTCACATGGTAAAACACACGGTGCTCTCCATCTCCTGGGTGTGCCTTTTTGCTTGCTTACTTCTTTTGCTTGCTCCCACTTCCTGTTCTCCCACCTCCAAGTCTCAGCTAAAAGCTCACCTCTCAGGAAGCTTTTCCCCATCCCTCCTTAGCCTTCGTGAAATTTCCCCCTGAAACTATCCCCAATTTATCCTGTTCATATCTTGTTTGTACATACTTGTTTGTATGTTGTCTCTGCGTTAGACTGTGAGCTCCCTGAGGACAGGGATTGGTTTTTGCTTTTCTTTTTATTCCTAGCCCTTAGGACAGTATCCAGTACAAAGCAGGCACTTAATAAATGCTAGTTGACTAAATCGAAGGATCTGAAGGGGATGGATATGGGGAATAATAAATATAGTTTTTTAGAAAATTGTTCAAAGAAAAATGAAGGAAGGAATAACATTATTTTAGGAATCATAGATTTTAAAAAGGGAAAATTTCCACGCTTAGATTGTTAGTTCTGTGAGAGCAGAGACAATTTTTTTGGTCTTTCTTTGTATCCTCAGTGCTTATTAGCTCAACACTTGGCACATAGTAGATGTTTAATAAATCCTTGTTGACTGACAGGCTTTATGTGATGGATACATGAAGATCTAGCCTCATGCTTTTCGGTAGTAGTCAAATGTTCTTGGAATGCTACTGAAAAGCAGATCCTCGGTACCGCTAATGTATTCCATGCAGAGATTTTAAAAGCTTTCACTGACTCTTCAGGATAATGCAGTTGGCTGCTTTACACGCTGCAGGAATTCTAGGTCATTTAAAGAATGACTGGAGACCTTCCACCTTCCAACTTTCCAGTGTGAATTGATTCTTGGAGTGCCAAGTTAGAGCCGGAACCCTTTCTCAGTATGAAAATCACACGTGAGGGAGAAGAGTGGCAGCATGGTACAGCGGAAAAAATGCTGGACATGGAGTCACAGGACCTGGGTTCGAATCTCACCTCTGCCACTTTCTTATCTAGCATTAACGTTGGTCGCTTTACCCCCTGAGATTTCATCCTATGCTCTTTTTTTTTTTCTTAAATAAGCAGGAGGTTGAGACTACAGGACCTGTAAAGTCTATTCTAGTCCTAAATCTATGGTAGTAAATGAATACATGAGGCAGGAAGGGAGGGGGCGGGGGTTTTGGCGGTGGGGAGGGAGGGATGTGGAGGAGGAACAGCCGCGGGAGCGCTGGAATCAAATAAATACTTTCCTGGAGGAGGACTGATCATTTTTCATGAAAGCCCATCTCTTTTGTTTAGCCCCGTCTCATCAGACATCGTCTGTCTAGCACAGAGGCATTCTGAGAAGCCTCTGTATAAACTAGGTTAAGAACTGCATCAAAATCTCTTCCAATTACACGGAGCAGGAGGCTTAGGATGCAAATTGCTTTTCTCCTCTTGCTCAGCGGCTAAAAGCTCCCCCACCCCCCACCCCGCCGTTAAGCACCTGAATTATGCGCTTTCATTCCGTCCCTGTGGGGAAAAAGCGGCTCCCATGACACAATTCTATAATCTGGGTTTTGAGGAGAGTCAAAGGGACTGAAGATTTAATGGCAACTCGCTCTGCTCACTAAAATGCCCAAGAAACCGGAGCCCTCAAATGTCAAGGGCAAAAAGATTGCTTAACTAACAGCAACAAGTATATTTTAAAATTTGTGTTTATATATATTGATGTCTTTGGTTTTAATAGCACAGTGATTTCTTAATACGAACCCCACTCGCCCCCATGCAGTGAGCCTCCACTTGGAATAAGATCTTTAAAACCATACAGTTCAGCAAAACTGAAACCTCGATTTTCTTTAACAGGATATGTGACATTTCATAGCCATGGTCCCCCACTTCTCAAATAAAAGAGGAGCAAAGTGCCTTTTTTTTTTAATCTTCTCTTCCTGGACAAGCTCGATCAGTATAATCACACAACATTCAGTTTTATTGCTGTCCTTGCCAGTTACACTGTTGTTAGCTTTATTTTTCTAGGGCTGCTCGCTTCAAGATTCATAGGACCATGTATTTCAAGTTGAAAAGAGTTTTAGAGGACATCTAATCCTTCCTTCCTAATTTTGCCAATGAGGAAACTGAGATACAAAGAAGCTAAATGACTCAGGAAAGGTGACATGGGTAGTAATAGACAGAGGGAAGAACTGAAGCCAGGTTCTTAACTTCCAGAGGCAAGGATCTTTCCACTTTACCAACTTAATCCCTCACCCTTTTCCCCCTGAATTCCTTATTTTTGTAATTCCTTTCAGTGCAGTAAAATTCTATGGTATTCATATGTCATAAGTTATAGGTGTAAGCATAATAAAATACTTCCTTTTTTTTTTTTGGAGGCAATCAGGGTTAAGTGACTTACCCAGGGTCACATAGTAAGGAAGTGTCTAAAGTCAAATTTGAACTCAGGTTTCTCCTGAATCTAGGGCCCCTGCTTTATTCACTGAGCAACCTAGCTCCTCAAGATGCTTGACTTCTTAACCCAGCCTCAAAAGACTTGTGCATTTATAAGACTTTGAACATGGAGAGGAGAGAGAGGGAAACATTCTCTCCAGTCCTATAGTAGCCTAGGGTGTGTGATAATATAACACCAAGGTCTTGATGCTGTTCTCTGAGAATGATGGGCTCTATGCCCTGTGATGAAATTGAATAGAGACATGTAAAGAAAGTCTTATACTTAAGTTCAAATATATCTCACTAGTTGAAGCATGGTGGAGATGTGATTAGACCTTTATCCAGAAAAAGAAGTCTGGTTTGTTGGTTTGTTGGTTTTTTGGAGGAGGGGATAGAAAATCCAATCTATCAATAATGGTGAGGTAGCAGCAAATAAGTAAAAATACACAAAATCCAAACCCTTGGATTGCATTAAGAGAGGCATATCCAGAATAAGGGATGGGATTGATTTCTTGTCCTTTGCCATAGACAGACAAAATATGGAATATTGTGTTAAATTCAAAATATTAAGGGGACTGGAGATCATATGAATGAATGGAGAATTAAGGACTTACTTATGTTAAATGCTTTACTACATGTTGAGTATATGCAAACAAAAGCAAAAGTCACTGTCCTCACGAGATTTACATTCTAAGAAGAGGAGACAACATATATGGAGGAAGTGGTAGCCTGGGAAGAGTGATCTGGTTTGGGAATTCACAGCAATGTTGACTGAGATCCACCCTTTTTTAAAGGTTATTGTGCTGTTGACTTGATTATTATTCTGAGTACCAGAGATAAAAGGTGGGAGGGATGGCAGGGGAGAAAATGACCAGGGCAAAAATGGGAACACCTGAGTTGGGAAGCACCCAGCTGAGTGGCTTAGGTGTTCCCAGGTATGAAACATCTCTGTTGGTCTGGTTTAAAGGATGGAGCAGTAGCAGCATAGTCAGGGTGGACCATAACTGGGGAGAAGTTGAGGATGCACAATCTGGGGAATGAAGAACATATTAGGATTGGCTTGAGGAACTGAGAATATTTAGCCTCAAAAAGAGAAGATAGTGAATAGCTCTCTTCAAGTCTTGGAAAAGCTCTTCCTATGGAAGAAGAATTAGACATATTCCACTTGAGGGAGGGGGGGAAATGGGACAGAATTTAATTCAAGATATATGCCCTAATTACCTACTAAACAGAGCAGGTATGGTGTAGAACAAAAGCAAGAGTGCTGACACTGAACATGTGATTCTAGCTAAGGCACTTAACCTCTCAGTGCTTCCAGACAACTCAGTAAAACAATAAGTTACAAAAGAATTGCTCTGCCTACATCTATGGAAGGAGCTTCTATGCTGGGACAACCCAACTTTGCTGAAATTAGAAGTCTAGATTGCAAGAGACTTGAGAACAATGACGAAAATAAAAGAGTTTCTGCTATTAAAGAGCTTGGAGTCTACTCTGTGAGGTAGGAATAGAGTAGAAGGAGAAAACAAAACCATGCACACAGATTTAAATTATGTTTAATTAATTTTTTAAACCCAGTTGCATTACAAGTGACACCTTGTAGACAATGTAAAGAGTACTTTTTCTTGAAAGAACTCAAAGTATTATATAGTGAACTAAAATTTGTAATACTTAATATCATATTATTGAAAATAAGATGATTGCATTGTTCATAAGAATTGGAGATTTACTGACAAGAATTTATAGAGTACCCAGTAGGTAGTAGGCATTGGAGAGACAGCATAGATAGCAGAAAGTAGGAAATCATGAGAACAAAGGAAAAGTGCAAACAAAATGGGCTAAGAATATTTGAGGAAAAGGAGAAAGCTTTCGACTGGGGGCAACAAAGGAGGTTATACAGAGTAGGTAGCACCTGATCTGAACTTTGAAGAGAGCTATAGATGTTAAAAATAAAACATTTTTTAAAAAAAACTAGAGATCAGAAGGGAATGCATTCTAAGCACGAAGGGATGATTTTTGCAAATACACAAAAGAAGGTTATGGTGCATCAAGTTCAAAGAAGAAATAATAGTATATTTTGGCTGGAATAGAGGACACATAATGGGAAATAATGTGAAACAAGGCTGGGAAGGTAGTTTGGAGCCAGATTTGATTCAAATCAATAGATATTTACTAAATACCTACAATATACTGTGCTTGACTAGATTTTAGTAGAACTTTTAATGTCAGGCTATGGAATTTGTATTTTATCCTAGAGGTAATAGGAAGCCACTGAAAGATTTTGAGCATCAAAATGATGTGGTCAAACCTTTAAAAAAAGACTGTTTTAGTAGCTTTGTTATGAATGGATGAATAATGGATGGATGGATGATTGAACGGATAGATGGATGTATTAGATGGAAAAATATCATGGTCTAGTGCAGAGGAAACACATGACCCACAGGTCACATGAAGCCCAAACCAGATTAAAATATAACTAGGAAATATTTAACAAAACAAGTAAAAAAAACACAATAAAATAGTAGTCTTGATGTACTCCATCCTGGTTAGATCACATCTGAAATATTGTGTTGAGTTTTAGTTTTAGGAAGTTTAGTGAACATCTGGAGAGTACCTAGATGTCGGTAACTACAATGATGGAGGGCCTGAGATCATGCCATTCAAAGACTGGTTGTAGGACTGGGATACAAATATTAGGACATCTTGCCTGGAGAAGAGAAGACTGGGGTGGGCATGAGGTGGGGACATTGGTTATCTTGAAGCGTTTGAAGGGTTAGAATGTCAAAAAAGGTTTAGACTTATATACTTGGCCCCAAAGGACAAACCTAGTTAAAATGGATAGAAGTGGCAAAGAGGAACATTTAGGCTTGACATAAGGGAGAAACTTCCTAACAATTAAAACTAATCAAAAGCAGCCTCTAGAGTTGGTGAGTCCCCTTACTGGAGGGGGTCTTCAAGAAGAGATTGGACGGCCACTTTTCATGGATATTCTAAAGAAGATTCTTAAAAAGGTGCAGCACAGGATGTGATGCCAATGAAGGAAATTTTTACTGTGTAATTTTGTGATTCTAGTCAGGATGCAGAACAAAACAAAGAAACCACTGGTAATGAGACTGTGGTAGATGCTGCAAGCTCAGGTAGGTCTGGACAAGGCCAAAACAAAGAATGGCTCAGTGGGAAAGAGAGATTTCCGAGTGTTTTTGAATTTGAATGGTGGAAAAATGTATCTTTATTTCCACTATTTTCTAATTGAAATTTAACTTTTCTTCAATTATGATTTTTTAAAAATATATATTATTGAGAATAAAGAAAGTACCATGGAATTAGAAGACAAATGGACTGATCTTCAGGTGAAAATCTCATCTATAAACCTCAGGCAAGTGAGCTTGATTTCAGTTGCTGCAGTTTCCTAGAACACATAAAAGAGTCCAGTAGTGAAAATTTAGAAAGAGAAACAGTGATCATAAAAAGCCAATATAGTTTCATCTAGGACAAAGTTATGATCAGATGAAACTCATATCCTTTTTTGGACAGATTGATTAGATTGACATATCAGGTAAATGGAGCTGTGGTTTAAACTAGATTTTAAAAGAAGAAAGAAACATAATCTTAAGGGAAAAAATTTTTTTAAACTTTTTAGTAAAAATTTACTAGTACCATAGGCAGTACTTCCAGAAAAGATCATTTTTATTTTCAAAACTCATTGGAAATTTATCATAAAGGATAGCAGTTGCTTTATTGGTTCAAATAGCCTAATTGCAATCATTTTGGCAGGTTTTTTTTTATTTATCCTATGAGAAAAAGTAGTCACATCTTAAGTTTTTTTTTTTCCTTAGGATTATGTTTCTTTTTTTAAAATCCAGTTTAAACTTGTTTTTCAATTAACAAGCATTGATTTTCTCTCTTGTCACCACCCTCATGGGAGGAGGAGAGGAGAGATAGACAAGCAAAACCTTTAATAACAAATATGCATAGTCAATCAAAACAAATTCCCAAATTAACTATGTCTAGAAATGTTTGTCTCTAAAGTGGAATACCATAAACAAATTAGGAAAGCAAGGAATAGTTCACCTGTCATATCTATGTAGGAGGGAAGAATGTGTGACCAAACAAGAGACAGAGATCATTAAGAAAGATAAAATGGTTAATTTTGGTTATATTAAATTTAAAAGTTTTTGCATAAACAAAACCAATGCAACCAAGATAAGAAGGAAAGCAGAAAGCTGGGAAAACAATTTTATAGCAAATGTCTCTGATAAAGGCCTCGAAATATTGGAGAACTGAGTCAAATTTATAAGAATACAAATCATTCCCCAATTGATAAATAGTCAAAGTATATGAAAAGGCAGTTTTCAGACAAAGAAATCAAAGCTATCTAGAATTATATGAAAAAATGTCCTAATTCACTATCAGTTACAGAAATGCAAATTAAAACAACTCTGAGGAACCACCTCACACCTATCAGACTGGCTAATACAACAGAAAAAGAAAATGATAAGTATTGGAGAAGATGTAGAAAAATTGAGATACTAATATGCTGGTGGCAGAGTTGTGAATGGATCCATCCATTCTGGAGAAAATCTGGAACATGCCCAAGGAGCTATAAAACTGTATATACCTAGGAGTTCTGCTTACTAGAACCAAGATGGTAAAGTAAGAAGTAAGTCACTCTCACCCTTCCTTATTGACCTCTAAAAGCACAGAAAATATTGCACCAGGAAAAACTCTGGAACAGCTGAGCCAGCAGAAGGACCGGGACTTGTAGCCCAGGAAGTTTGGGGTATTAATGAGAAAGGCCCCTCTCACTCTGGGGTAAGGGGAACAGAAGAGGATGGGAGGTGTCCTAGCAAGCCCACGGCAAACCCCACCTCAGCAAACCAGGGGAAGATACTGAGTCCCAGGGTAGCAGAGCAGGCAAGCGTCAATACCAGCCCTCCCTACCCCTACCCTCAAGTGCTTCAGCACAGGCAGGGGAACCAGTGGACACCAACTTGGAAAACTACCACGTGCGCTGGTGTTCTCCAGCAGCCAAACATTTGAGGGCAAGGTCTGGGTGAGCAGGTATCTCCCAGGGGCCAGAATTCCCACCCTCATCCCAAGAGTTCCAGTGTTATTAACCCCAGCTCAGCACCAGGTAAGCTGCCAGACCCCTATAGCCTCCAGCTGCCAGCACCTGAGACCCCAGCACACAAAGCCAGTAACCAGGTCCTGGACTCTTAGCACAAAAAGCTTGGGTCAGTGCCCCCTGAGCTCCAGCAGGAGAGCTTAACTCTAAAAGCCAGGAATTAGGCAAACACCATGAGCAAAAAGCAGAAACTGACAATGGGCATAGATTCTTATTATGGGCACAGGGAGGATCAAAGCACAGATTCATAAGAGGACAACACTGTCAATATACCCACATCTAAAATCCAAAAGGGGAATATGAATTAGTCTCAAAGCCAAAATGCCTCCTTAGAAGAACTCAAGAAAGATTTTAAAAGTCAAATAAGAGAGATAGAAGGAAAATTGGGGAAAGAAATGAGAAGTATGCAAGAGAGACTCAATAACTCGGAAAGGGAAGAACAAAGATTGATCATAGAAAACAAATCCTTAAAAAGTATAATTGGCCAAAAGGAAAAGGAGGCACAAAAACTCACTGAAGAGAATAACTCCTTAAAAAGTAAAATGGGCCAAGTGGAAAAGGACATATATAATCTAACAGAAGAAAACAATTTGTTAAAAAGTAGAATTGGGCAAGTGGAAGCTAATGACTCTATGAGATAGCAAGAATCAGTCAAAGAGAAATAAAATAATAAAAAAAAAAGAAAAGAAAAAATACCACATTGGCAAAACAACTAAACTGGAAAATAGATCCAGGAGAGACAATTTAAAATTATGGGTCTACCTGAAAACCATGATGAAGAAGAGCCTGGACAGCATCTTTCAGGAAATCATCAAGGAAAACTGCCCTGAGGTCCTGGAACCAGAAGGTAAAACAGTCATTGAAAGAATCCACTGATCACCTCCTGAAAGAATCACAAATTGAAAATGCCAAGGAATATTATAGCCAAATTCCAAAACTACCATGTCAAAGAGAAAATACTGCAAGCAGTCAGAAAGAAACAATTTAAATATCATGGAACGACAGTCAGGATTACACAGGACTTAGACTGGAGGGCATGGAATACAATATTCTGTAAGGCAACAGAGCTTGGACTACAACCAAGGATCAACTTCCCAGAAAAATTGAGCATAATCTTTCAGGGAAGGAGATGGATATTCAATGAAATAGGGGACTTCCAAGCCTTCCTGATGAAAAGACCACAGCTCACCAGAAAATTTGATCTTCAAATATAAGACTCAAAAGAGGCATAAAGAGGTAAAGAGGAAAGGAAAAAAACATTAATAAGGGCAAACTGTTTATATCTCTATAAGGGAAAATGACACTTGTAACTCTTGAGAACTGTATCTTTATTACAACACTTAAAGGTGTATACATAGACAGAGGGCATGGATATAAGTTGACTTTTATGTGATGATAAAAAAATCTAATTTAGTGGTAAAGAGGGATTGTACTAGGAAAAGAGGAAAGGTGGAGGCAGACAAGGGTAAATTACATCACATGAAAAGGCACAAATACTTATTACAGTAGAGGGAAAGAAGGGAGGGAGATGAGCATTATTTGAACCTTACTCTCATCAGATTTGGCTCAAAGAAGCAATAACATAATCAGTAAGGTATAGAAATCTAACTTAGCCTATAGGAAGTAGGAGAGAAAAAGGGAAAGAAAAAAGGAGTGGATAGAAGAGAGGGAAGAAGTATTAAGATAAAGGGGAAATAGGTGGCTGATAGAAATGAGGGCAGACTGAGGGAGGTAGTGGTCAAAAGCAAAACCCTAGTGAGCAGGGAAAGGGAGAAAAGCAAAGAGAAAAGCGTAAATGAGGAAAAATAGAATGGAAAGAAAGACAGATAATAATCATAACTGTGAATGTGAAGGGATGAACTCTTCCATAAAAGAGAAGTGGATAGTAAAGTGGAGTAAGAACCATAATCCTAAAATACACTGTTTACAAGAAACAAATTTGAAGCAGAGGGATACACACTGAGTAAAGGTAAAGGGCTGGAGCAGAATGTATTATATATCAGCTGAAGTTAAAAAAAAAAAAGCAGGGGTAGTAATCCCAATCAAAGACAAAGCAAAAGCAAAAATAGATCTAATTAAAAGAGATAAGGAAGGAAATTACATCCTGCTAAAAGGTACCACTGATAAAATTGTTTATACCCTTTGACCCAGCAATACCACTTCTAGGTCTGTATCCCAAAGAGATCATAAAAATGGGAAAAGAACCCACACATACAAAAATATTTATAACAGCCCTTTCTGTGGTAGCAAAGAATTGGAAATTGAGGAGATGTCCATCAATTGGGGAATGGCTGAACAAGTTGTGGCATATGAATGTAATGGAATACTATTGTGCTATAAGAAACAATGAGCAGGCAGACTTCAGAAAAACCATGAAAGACATATGAACTGAACAGCTGAGTGAAATGAGCAGAACCAGGAGAACACTGTACACAGTAACAGCCACACTGTGTAATGACTGACCTTGATAGACTTAGCTCTTCTCAGCAATGCAAGGATCTAAGAAAACTCCAAAAGACTCATGACAGAAAATGCTTTCCACATCCAGAGAAAAAACTTTGGAGTCCGAATTCAGATGGAAGCATACTATTTGCTCTCCTTTTCTTTTGTTGTTTTGTTTCGTTTCTTCTTTCTTGTAGTTCTTCCCATTAATTCTAATTCTTCTGTACATGAAGACTGATGTGAAAATATGTTTAATATGAACCTATAAGTAGAACCAGTATCAGATTGCATGCTATCTTGGAAAGGGGAGAGGAGAAGATGGAAGGAAAATTCAAAATTCAAAATTTTATGGAAGTGAACATTGAAAACTAAAAATAAATCAATTAATTACTTATTTTTTAAAATTGCATGCCTTTTTTTTTTTGCTTTCCAGGAGCTCATATTCTTTTTTTTTAATTAACTTTTGTTTATTTTTAGTTTACATCATTGATTTCCACAAGATTTCAAGTTACAAATTTTCTCCCTGTCTTTCCCCTAACCACCCCCCCAAAACAGTGATCCCACTGTATACCCCCTCCCCCAATCTGCTCTCTCCTATATCCTCCCCCATCACCCCTCTGACTTTCTGGTAGAGCGAGATGAATCTCCCTATCCCAGTGCCTGTATAGCTTATTTCCCAGTTGCATATAAATAATAATTATATATATATATATAT
>CM053583.1:142600711-142618708 GCA_028627135.1 Pseudochirops cupreus
TAATATATATATATATATAACTCATCTATTGGAAAAACATGGAGAAATTAGAGTGTAAAGAAAACACAAAAAAGTAGACTCTTTATCAAAAGAGGGATGCAACTATCTTTTATGCAAAGAAATGCAATCTTCTGAAATATAAAAATGGAGGTGAGATTTTTGCATATCAAAATTCATTCAGGGAAGGGTCTTTTTAAATAGTAAGTTCTCTTGATACATTTAAACAAAAAGGGAGAAAAACAAACTTCAGATTTGCATAGCTTTTCCATATCTGTTCACAAGTTGGGGTCTACAAATGGATCTGATTGAATTCCCTTTCCCAGACAAATAAAACTCCAAAAGTTAATACCATATCTCCCAGAGTTATCACACCTATTGTATCAATTGACCAGTTGCTTAGAATTCACTTCTACCTTTCCATATATTTTAGCCAAAATTCTATCAGTTCTTTCCTCAGCCCTCCCATCCATGTGTAGGAGACTATTTTCTGGCACAGAGGCAGTTAGGTGGCTCAGCAGATGGAGCAATGGGCCTGGAGTCAGGAAGACCAGACTTCAAACCTGTGTTCAGATACTTGCTAACTGTGTGATTCTGGGAAAGTCACTGTCAACCTATGTTTTCTCAATCGTAAAATGGGGATAATTTCAGCGCCTGTCTCCAAAGGTTTTTGTGAGGATCAAATGTGAAAATATTTGCAAAGTGCTTGGCCCAGGGCCTGACACATAGTAGGTGGTTAATAAAAACTACCTCCCCCCACCCCCTTCCTTCCTTCCTTCCAGCATGTAGAGTAGGAATTTTATGGGGAAGGGTAACTTTGAAAGGAGTTAGGCTTTAATTTCTCAAAATTAATTCACTTTTGGCTTTATATCTCTAGTCCCCAGCACAGAGCCCTATGCATTAGAGGGGCTTAATAAAGGTTTGTTGATTGATAGGTTTACCACCTCTCTAGCCTAAAGGCAATTTTCTCAATCTATATAAAGTTGATTTCAATGGGGAATCAAAACAAATCTTTTCAAAAAGAAGACTCCCCCCTCACTCAAAAAAAGAAGAAGAAGAAATAAAGGAAGGCATTGATAAAATGACCAAAACAAACAAACAAAAAAGCCAAACCAGGAACCAAACAAACAAAAGCCTCACCCACAAATGTGTCTTTTTATTTTGTCCTGTCTTAAGCACAGATTGTCTGTCAGCAACCAGCCCTCATTAATCTATCCCTTCGTTTACTTGGCCTCTGTTCCCCAGTTTAACAAGTTGAATTTAAATGAGTCCTCAATTAGATAACAGAAATATAAGGGATTTGGTTTAAAATGAAGAACAGATTATAAAGAATTTTTTAGAAGATTAACTATTTTCCAAATGATAAGCAGATTGACTTTGTAAACTTACCCCAGTTCAATAAATGTTTTTACACCAAATATTTGAAGTATAATGTAGGAAGAAAGTATTTTACTAGGATCGCTGTTCTAAAATTAGAAGGGTCTTCAGAGGTCATGTAGTCCAAAGACATTTTAAAAAGAAAGAAAGGGGTGCCAGATGAAGTTAAATCACTTGGTCTTAGGTCAGGCAGGTAGAATCCAACATAATAGATGCTGTTTAAACGGAGGTTTTCTGATTTTCAGACTAGCATTCTTCCTACCATACCCCCCTGCACAGAAATGAGAGAACCGAGGGGAAAATGTGGGTACTTTCCTCATCCTGCAGCTGTTTTCACTTTCCCATTTCCCCCACTCCCCTAATTTCTTTGCTTTTACTTTTTATATATTTTGTATTTATTTATTTATTGTATACAATGGTTTTTTTCTCAATAGGATACAAAGTGTTTGAGAGGATGTTCTAGTTAGTTTTTCTTTAAATGTTTCTTGAACTTCAATTAAATTATCTATTAATTGACAGATGACCTAATCTTTCTGTACCTTAACCTCCTTGTCTAGGCAGGACCACATCTAAACCCACTCAATGGAATGAGAAAATGTGCAATTTTTTAAAGTCCTCCTGAGCGGAATGTTTTGCCATCATTTTTTTTTCTTAACAGTAACTGCATTCTAGGATTTGATTTAACACACTAGGAGAAAATTCTTTCACATAACTAACTTAATTTCCTAACACTGCAATTTCAACTGACTTCATGTTCTGTATTTGGTAGGAATGATCCCAGATTTTCATATAAAAGTTCTGTATTCATTCTTAAAACCACTGTAACAACCTTAATCTCAAATGTTTACTCAAGAAACTATTTTCCATCCTTTTAATCAGACTAATTAGTTGATCTCTCAAACTATCCCTTCATCTGAATTTCTCTGTTATGATCCAAAGCACCATTGTCCTCCCAATGATTGAGGCTCACATATCTTGGTGCTGTCTTGTACTCTTCACACTCACTCACCCCACACTTTCAATCCTCTGACAAATCTTGTCATTTCTACCTTCCCAACATTTCTCATTTATTTATTTGTGTGTGTGGGCAGGGGTGTGTGGGTGTGGGTGTGGGTGTGGGTGTCTCCACCACTCTCCACTCAAACAACAAATCCTCTAGTTCAGGTCTTCACCGCCTGTCACCTCCATTATTTCAAAGCCTTCTAAAAATCTCCCTTCTTCAACTCTTTTCCCATTTCCCATCCTGCACTCATATGTCAAAGTGATTTTCTAAAGTGGAGGTCTGCTTACATCCCAGCCCTCTCCTCTACTTGATAATCTTCATGGTTGTCTATTGCCTCTGGGAGAAAATGAAAAGAACTCTCTTTGGCATTTAAAGCTTCTCATAAGCCAACCCCTTCCAACCTTTCCAAGTTCCTCATATTTCACTGACCTGGTACACTCTAAGATCCAGCTGAACTGGGCTATTTACCTGAACATGCTACTCTATCCCTTATCTTTCTCTACTTAGGTTGTCCCCCTTGTATAGAAGGCTCTATTCTCTCAAGTCTTTCTCATGCTTTCCTTAAAGTCTCAAACCAAACCTCAAATTCTTAAAGAGACCTTTCCTTGTCTTCCCAAATGCTAGTACCTTCCCTCCTCAGATTACCCTTTCACTGCTTTCTTGTATGTATCTAGTTATTTACTCTATAACCCCATTAGAATGTAAACTCCTCTGTGAGCTGATTCAGCCATTCTGTAGAGCAATTTGGAAGTATGTCCAAAGGACCATAAAACCATGCATTCCCTTTGACCTAGCAATACCACTACTAGGTCTCTGCCCCAAAAGAGATAAAAGCAAAAAGGAAAAGGTCCCATATGTACAAAAATATTTATAGCAGCTCTTTTCTGGGAATAAAGAACTGGAAATTGAAGAGATGCTCATCAATTGGGGAATGGCATTGAACAATTGTGGTATGTGATTATGATGGTATACTATTGTACTTTATGAAATGAGGAGCAGGATGCTGTCAGAAAAACCTGGAAAGACTTCCATGGGCTGAAGCAAAGTGCAATGTACTGTGTACAAAGGAACAGCAATACTGTAAGATGATCAGCTGTGAATGACTTAGCTCTTCTCACAATACAAAGATCCAAGACATTTCTGAAGGACTTATGAGGAAAAATGCTATCCATCCCCAGAGAAAGAACTGAAGGTATATGAATACAGACTGAAGCATACTATGTAAGTGTTTTGCATGACTACACATGTATAACCTATACCAAATTATTGCCTTCTCAATGACGGAGTGTTGAGGAGGGAGGAAAGGAGAGAAATTGGAACTAAAAGTTTTAAAATCAAATGTTAAAAAATTGCTTTTACATGTAACTGGGAAAAAAACAAAATACTAAATAAATACAAAAAATTAAAATAAATATATTTTTTAAATGTAAGCTCCTCAGGGAAAGGGTTGCTTTTGCCTTGCTTTATATTCCCAGGGTTTAATTTAATGAAATATAGTAAACTTGTAATAAAGTCTTCTTAACTGATGGAAAAAGGATTTTCTATACTTCTCATGAATTGTCAAGTTCAGATTTAGACAGTCTTTGATGGGGCGGTCTGACCAGTGTCAAAAGTAGTGGTAAGATTATCTTATGACTCTTGGATCCTATACTCTTAGTTATGCAGCCTTAATATAAATCTTGATCACTTAATTTTAAGAGTTGCTGAGAATCTCCACGTGGGTCATGGTGTCTCCTCCCCCTCTTCCAACGAATGTTGGCTGATCATATTAGATCATAAAGGATGATTAGAATAGATCATGAAGATGTCTTAAAGAAAATCAGAGAACCTTTGAACTTGAAGAGATCATGAAGATGACCTTGGTCACCCCCTCTCCTATTTTATGGATGACAAAACTGAGTCTGGAGAAGTTAAATTTCTTGCCCAGATTATGCAGCTGCCAGATCACCCACAGGCAGAGCTGGTATTGAATTGTGGAAATTTATTTGTTAAAGTTTCCCTTGGTTAATTATATTTATAGCAATATAAGGGGCAAAAAGAATCTTTGAGGTATTGCAACTTGTTTTTAAATAAGGGGTTTCCCTTCCAAATTTTTTATTTGGGGTATAGAGGGATCCCTTCACTTTCCCTTTCTCTATTATTTCTCCTCTTCCTCTCTCCTTCCCTCTACTTTCCCAATCAGTTACTGAGTGTTACAATTTATGAGGGAAATATTAATTTCATTGGTATCAAAATCTCAAGTCCCCCTCAACCAACACACACATACACACACACACACACACACACGATTTGTAGGAAATAAAAACTTATACTTCTCTTCATGGACATCTCAGGAGTATCTTGATTCTGCCTGTGGTGTTTGATTACTTCTGAAGTCATTCTTTAGTGTAAAGGTGGAAAGGAGTGAAGTCATAAAACCTAAGACCTAGCTCTGACATATGAGCAAGTAACTTTACATCCTGGAGTGTCAATTTCCATGTATGTTAAATGAGGGGATTAGACTACATGGTCTCCAAAGTCTCTCCCAACTCTAACCTTCTGTGGTGCTGTGATTTGTGTTCTTGATGAGATGTGTTCTAGAGTCAGAGGTAATTGAGCTAAATGTTTCAAGGAACAACTGATCTATAAGCAATGTTTGACATGTGATTTCCAGGTTCTGTGCTTTATCACATGTTCAAATAAACATGTATTAAATTTGGGAACTGATTCTAGGAAGACAGTGTGATGTAGGTGGATGGAGTCTTTGACTTGGAGTCAGAATGATCCAAGTTTCAAAGCCTCCAAGTCACTTAATCTCCTTAACTCTCAATTTGCCCATCTGTAAAAACAGAGTGGTAAAGTGGATAGAATACTAGACCTCAAGTCAGGAAGACTCATCTTCCTGAGTTCAAATGTGGCCACACACGCTTATTAGCTGCATGACCCTGGGCAAGTCACTTAACCTTGATTGCCTCAATTCCTCACCTGTAAAATGATCTGGAGAAGGAAATGGCAAACGACTCTAGTCTTCTTTGCCAAGAAAACCCCAAATGGGGACATGTAGAGTCTAAAACAACTGCATAGCAACAAAAACAGCACCTATCTCACAGGGTTGCTGTAAGGTTCATATAAGACTGTGTTCATAATGCATTTTATAAACCTTAAACTCCAATGAGTCAGTCCATACTATCTTAAGCTTCCCTTAAGTATGAAATAGATCTTTGGTTTCACTGAAGGCAGTACTCTCTCCCAGTGCCTTCTCTTTCTATGTCCGCATTCTTTCATAGATCTTCCAGAAAGGACCCGTGTTAAAGGCCTTCTTCCAGATATTTTAAAATTCATGGTTCTTATTAAAATTCTTAAGGATTATTGGATATGATAGGCTATAAAATAATGAACTCAAGGACTGTTTCAAGTACTTTTTAGTAAAGATACATCCATAATGGGACCCTCTTCCTCCGTGGTATCCCCACCACCCGTTTTCTCTTCTTTTAGGGGTAAGGATAGAGATTAGAGCTGTGATTTCACTGGCATTTCTTGATGAAGAAGTTCCCTCTCCTAACACAGAGTACTACCTCTCTACAAGTTGGAGACTTAGAAACTTGACTAGGACACAGACAGATTATATTATTAGCCCAGGGATCCATAGCCAGTATGTGTCAGAGGTAAGACCTGAAGCCATGCCTTCCAGTCTCTATTCACTATGCCACACCGCTTCTTTATTTATTCCCACTAAATTGATTTTTATCAAAGGTAAAATGTGCCAGTAAGGGAAATGAAATAATACTGTAGAATTCTTGCCTTGGATTGGTCCCATATAGCCTATCTCCGAATGCAGCTGGTAGCTGATCTTTGGGACCTATTTCCCAACATTACAAAACCCCAACTCCTCCTGTTGCCTGGTCCCATGGTAGTGCTCCTGTTTCATGCCTATGCCCAAATTCATGCTGCCTTTAGATACAACCTGTGTCTTAAATGACTTGTGATCTGTTGATTTTCATTTATCCAGAAGTGATAAGTGGTGAACCTTGAAGGCAAAATACCATCAGAACAAAGGTAAAGGTAATATAGACCATCCTATCTTCTAGTAGTACCCAGGAGAGTCAAGGACAAAAGCAGAATGCAATAGATAGTCAAAGCTAAAAACCAGCATTCTTCCTCATCTCCTTCTCTCCTATCTTAGCTCAAACACTTGGTTTGAAAAAGTTATCTGTTGAGGATATATCAACGATAGTTGAAAAGAAGTTGAATTTATACCGAGTTTCTAGATTCTTCAGACAACTCTACAGTTTAAACGAAGCATCAGAGGCAATTAAAATGGGGAAGATGAAGCATCATGATATTGTTTAAGGGTCAAAATGCATAGTCATTAAATAAATTACGGGCTCTTAATAGTTTGCTGGATGCCATAAACTTGTCTCACATGTAATAGTGTACAGATTTATAAATACACACACACACACACACACACACACACACACACACACATATACACAGACACACATAGAGTCATGAGCTTTGGAAATGGATTCCTGAGCCAAAAAATAAAGAACGTCCTCATTAAGGGGATTTCATAGAGGGAGGTCCAAATGTGGTAACATCAAACTGACGCAAGAGATTTTTCTTCTCTAGCCAATCAGAAGAAAATACACCTATGCTGCTCAAGATTTTACTCTGTCATCTTGTTAATCAATATAAGCGATCCTGCCTACCCTCATGTGGGGTCTTTGGTCATTTGAGAGACCATTGACCCCATTTATTGGCAATTGCTAGCTTTGCTAATAAATAGCTTGTGATCGGATCTTTGTCTCTCAGAATTTCTCTCATGATATAGTGAAATACATATTACATATGTAAAATATGCATATTTATACATATATATATAATGGCTCCATGATTCAATCTTTGCAGTTATTCTACCCACTGATGCAGTTCACAACCCATCTACCCATTTTCTTTCTGAGTACCTTATTTGTGAAATGGGGATTGAAATGAAAGTCAACAGATCACAGGTCATTTAAACTAGCATATTCTTAAATTCTTAGAATTGCACTTTCAATTAAGTCTATGCATGTGTACTTCAGTTATCTGGAATTTTTTATTAAGTGCTCTCTGAACTGATGTAGATTGCCATATTTCTGTAACTTGAAGATTGTGGTCTACAAGAATTGCTGCAACTGAAAATCTATCATGCTGTGACCCACTGATTGATGGACCTTTCATGACAGTCTTTGGGTTCATACTTGAAGCCATTATAGGTTAATAAAATCTACCAGAACATATGTCTCATTAGCTTAACTTTAGAGAACCATGGTTAGGATGGGCCACTGGAGGGTAACTTTGATGCACTGTTGGTGGTCCTATGAATGTGTCCAACCATTGTGGAAAGCAATTTGAATTACGCAAACAAAAAAGTTACTAAACAGTTCATCTTCTTTGAACTGGCTATACCACTGATAAGTCTATACCCCTAAAAAGATCAAAGAAAGAGGAAAGGGTCCTATATATACAAAGATATTTGTAGCAGATCTTTTTGTGGTGGCAAAAAGCTGGAACCTCAGAGAGAACTCATTAATTGAGGAATGGTTGAACACATTGTGGTAGATGGATGCAACAGAATATTATTGCGCTTAAGAATTAAGGGGAAAAAAACAGTTTCCAAAAGACACAGGAGACTTGTGTGAAATGATTACAGAGTAAAATGAGCAAAACTAGGTGAAATAATATTTTAGCATAAATATTGTGAAAACAAATAATTCTGAAAGATGAGGACTCTTATCAATTATATGATCAACCATAATTTGAGAGGATTGATAATGCAGGACAATGTCCGTCTTGCGACAGAGAGATGGTGGACTAATATACAGAATAAGAAATGCATTGTTTGGAAGTGACCAATATGGGAATTTGTTTTGCATGATTGATTGTGCTTATGTTATAGATCCAGGGGTTCTGTATTTCTTTGTTTCTTTCTATCTTTTTTCCCTAGTGGTTGAGGGGAGGTGTGAGGGAAAAAAAAAACAACAATGAATGTCTGATAGCTGAAAAGCATTCTTTTAAAGAACTGAATTGGAACCATGACTATATTAAACTTAAATTCGATTCATGCTAGTGGAACTCAGAGATAGCATGGTGTCACAACAATACTGAACTTGGAGCCCAGAGAGACCTCTGTTCAAATTTCATCTTTGACACTCACAAACTGTGCCTATAAGGGAATTCCTTAACCTTTCTGAGTCTGTTACCTTATTTATGAAATGAGGATAATACCATCTTTAGAAATTACTTCACTGAACCTCAGTCTCCTTGTGTGTAATAGGAGTAATAAATTAATGCCTTAAGAATCAATCTCAAGCACATGGACAATTGGAAGGGACCTTAAAGGTCATCTAATCCCACCTCTTTATATTACAGATGAATAAACTAAGGCCCAAAGAGATGCCGTGACTTGCTCATGGTCATAAGTCATCAGAGCCTGGATATGAGCTGAGGTCCATTAGCTCTAAATCCAGCTTTCTTTCCCCCGTGCTACATACACGCATCTCTGGGTTGTTGTGGAGATCAAATGAGATAGTATGTATAAAAAGCTCTGCAAACTTTAAAGCATGACCGACATATCAGTTATCACTGTTATTATTTGCTGTATTCTATCTTCTTTTTCCCACTGGGGAGAGGCTAAAAATAATATACAGCTCGAGTAGAAGCAGCGGCATCTATAGCAACAGAGCAGGTAGGAGGCAGTGACTGTTATTTTCTGTCCTTTCCATTTTCTCCAAATATTCAACAGTATTTATTCAGTGCACAAAACCCAGTTAGGATTTTGGACTCAAGACAGCAGTACATCCCAGATTTCAGCTTTTGATATCCCAGCTAATAATCAGACCAACTGGAAAACCAAAAATAAAACCTGGTACATTAAAATAATATTTCTCAGTCACAATTTCTAAGTGGCTTCCTGGGAGTTCCTTGCATTAATCCCTTGACAGTAACTGGATTGGGGCTTTTAACTCCTGGGGTAGAGCTTTGAAAATGTGACCTAAAGGAGCAGTAATCTCCTACCCATCCTTAGGGAAGTGGGTATGGGTTTTTTGTAAGAAACAAAACTCCTCAAAGTGATCTACCCTGGAAAAATGTGATCTACTAGACAACCCTCCTTTCTCCTAGAATGTGACATGACTCATATGAATATTACAAAAAGAGAAAAAAAATCAGAATGAAGGCCTAGAAATCCATGGCCTAGCTCTTGGAAAACCCCGGATATTTTGAAGACAGGGTCAGATCTCCTTTCCCACAGGAAAGGGAGAAAGCCTGCACCAGGGGTGTGTGTGGGGGGGTGGGTGTGTGGGTGTGCGTGTGTGGGTGTGTGTGTATGGGTGTGGGTGTGGGTATGTGTGTAAGTATGGAGCTTCGGATATGGAGTTTGAACACTGTCCTGTGTCTTAGTAAACACTGCAGTATCATTTTTTCCTGCTTCATTTTCTCCTTGACACAGGAACTATTGTGTGCGTCATCCGGAAAAATCAAGATTCTCACGTAGGCAGGCAGCTGCCCTCGGAAGCCCGGGGATGGGATTTTCCCAGGTGAGCATCAGTGGCATTTTATCATTTGGTGGGGAAGGAAGGGACTCGTCCTTCTGCTGGGACTGTGGGTCTGACATACCCGGTTCGCCAGCCAGGTGGGAGCTATCAGAGTCCTGTCCAGCTTTTCTCCGCATTACAGAGGAGGAGGAGGGAGGTCCAGTAGCGGAGGAGGGAGAGGGAGGGGAGGGTACAACCTCAGGACAGGCTGTGAACAAGCCGCAGGCACTCCAGGGATTCAGGGAGAGCCTTGGCGCTTGCTACTGCAGGAGCCGCATCACAGTAGCCGGGAGGTGGCAGTGCTCTGCGGAGCTGCTCGGCGCCCTCCTGGAGAACTGCTGGCTTACAGGGGTCTCATCATTGTGTCACCTGAAAAGCATGGGCGGAGGATGGGGAGGGAGGGAGGAGTGGTGGCGGTGGTGGAGGAGGTGCGGGGAGAAAGAGCTGAGCATTGTGCACACGCATTCTTCCAGGACGCCTGTAAAACAGCAGAGGGCTGCATTTTTAAACAGGCTGTCTTCTTTGCTGCAATCATCCGCCCTCACTTGCTTGTTTCTTACCACGCAGGGCTCACGGTTACCTTTCCCCGCTCCAGCCAAAGCTCCCTAAGTGGGTGAAGGCTGTCGTTTCCCAGAATTTCCTGATTGTCTTTGCGGTTGCTGTTTTTTGTTTTTGTTTTTTAGGGGCAAAACAATTTATAAGCGTCTACTGTTGGGGGGGAGAGAGGGAACTACAAAATGGTGTGAGATACAGCCCTCTGCTCTTGAACAGCTTTCAATCTAGTTGGCATGACAGAACAAAACTAAAATCACAGTGGCTGACATTTATACAAAGGGTATGTTTGAAAGTTTGGAAAACACTCAAGACTATCCTATGAGGTAGGGTATGTAGGTATTATAATTTCCATTTTTACAGATGAGGAAACTGAGGATCTCATCGTCACAGCTAATATGCGTTGTGTTAAATATCCCATAAAGGACAGAATGCTGAAGGAGTATTGGAGGATCTGAATCCAGGATTTCCTGATCCCAAGTCCATCACTCTAATCATTGCACCACATTACCACTGAAGGGGGAGGGGAAAGTGTGTGTGTGTGTGTGTGTGTGTGTGTGTAAGAGAAAGAGAGAGACAGAGATATTATACAATATCTCATAGCTTATACGGTGACAGATTTAGTGCTGGAAGGATCACTGACATTCTTTTAACCTAGCCTCATTTTACAGATGAGGAAACTGAGGGCTAGAGAGATTAACTATCACATGGGTTAAAGGTTCAATATATGGGAGAAGCATTCCTACATGACAGGGTCTGGCTATATGCCCTCCTGATGTGCTCTGGTCTGTAAGTCCAAGGAAAAACAAATAACCACAGAAACATACCTGAGCTGGCATTTCAGGTTACTTGCACATACCTTGGGGTGATGTGTCTTCTGACATAAGTTTTTCCCCTCTAATTGTCAGTGACTTCACTCTGAGATTATTTTCCATCTACTCTTGACATCTCTTATATAAGTCTGTTTGCATGTTGTCCACTCCTGTCAACTTTTAAATGGTGGGGACTGTGTTTTGGCCTTTGTATTCCCAGCATTTAGCACAGAGCCTGGCAAATAAGTGTTAATAAATATCTGTTGGCTGATTGGCTGCCTGAGTGATGTTATCATGGCAGCAGCCCCAGGTACTGGAACTCCTTATGTTCTCTACACAAGTTATCAGGACACATGAATGCTTTTGTTGGAGATTCCCTTCTAGCAAAGATCTATGCCCACTAATGAAGTTGATTGGTGGCCTCATAAAAATGATGAAGAGCTTCCCCAGCCAACTTCCCTTACAGTTATATAATATGCCATAGTCAACAGGGATAAAGAGGCCATCATTGCTAGGCTTTATTCTCATTAGTTTGTGTGTTTCCATTCTACTGGAAAAATCTCCAAATTCCTCTTAGATTCTGTTCTCGTTTTTGATTTTACCAATCACCTCAGCATCTTAAAACTAATTTTATTAGACAAGTAAAAGTATGTTAAAAAAAAAAACCAACAGTGGCTACAGTAGCCACAGTAGAAGAATTTCAATTCCTGCTCCCCTTGCTCCTTGTCCTGCCCCCGAAGCATAGCCTCAATCCCTCCTCAGGGCCAGAAGTCAGAAAGTTCAAATGCATGGTATCTATTTGCTGTCTCCCAATGTCATGGGCACAGGAAGGGATAATGGTGGTCATTCACAACATTTACTATGCACACAGGTGACCAGCCATGCAAGATGTGATGACCATTATTTCCACAAAGGCTAAGTAAGCACCAGACTGGGCACTGGCCTTCTCCAGCTGCCTGAGGAAGTAGCAGAAACCACACCTGGTGCACACACTTGCTCCCTGAGATGTGTTTACCCTACTCGCTCCAATCAACAGGACAGAAATGATTGCTCATCCAGCTTCATGTAACACCACATGGATGAAGGGAAGTACTGTTTACTCGGTTTCAAAATCGGGGAAAGGAATTGCACCTGCAGACATGGCCATATTATACCCTTTTAGCCCTTGCTGTTTCTCTATGCCCTTTGACCTTTTCTTTCAGCAGAAGTATTCTCCCATGCCACTCCACGCCACCCCACATCCACAATCAAAACTGCAATCCAGACTTATCCTAGCACTGAAGTCAAACAAAAAATTGCCCCAGTGCTGTGGAAATTCTTTATCACAAAAGACATATTTCCTACAACTCCAATGATACCTTAATCAAGAGTGATTTGAAATCTTATTATGAAAATGTCATGTCTGGCCATTGAAAAACACACAATCTAATTGAAAAGATCCAAGATTCTGGGCCAATCCCTGTTACTAGTCTTTAGCCCAGGGGTGGGGAACCTGCAGCCTTGAGGTCACATGTGGCCCTCTGGGTCCTCAAGTATAGCCCTTTGACTAAATCCAAACTTCACAGAACAAATCCCCCTAATAAAAGGATCTGTGCTATAAAACTTGAACTCAGTCAAAAGGTAGCACCCAAAGACCTAGAAGACCACATATGGCCTCAAGACCTCAGGTTCCTCACCCCTACTTTAGCCCAAAACCTAGGAGGCAAATTTGACAATAAAGGCTTAAAAGCCTAACTCAAGAGAAGTTTATACAGGCATAGTTCTTTGTGTCTGCTCTGAGGATGTGACGCCATCTCTTAGTTGGTTGTTGTCCTTTGTTCTTCAAGAGGACTAAAATGACATCACTATGCTAGGGTCAAGTTTCAGTGTGTACAGCTGTGGCTGATTAGACCAATACAAGTTCAGAATGTTCTGCCACAGGTTGGGCACAAATAGTTCCTGTAAACATTTGGCAGCACATGAAATTTGCATCCTGCAATTCCTTTGAACTATTTCAATTCTGCTTTGCTCATAGAACACAGCATCTTCTATGATGTGGGCACACAGTACTATACTAGTGTCTCTGATGTCACACAATCAATTCCAAAGTTATTAAGAGAGAACTTGAGATTATCCTTGTGTTGCTTTTTCTGACCACCATGTGAATGCTTGCCCTGTGTGAGTTCTCCATAAAATAGTCTTTTTGTCAAGCATACATTTTGCATTCAAACAATGTGGTCAATTCATTGGACTTGCTCTCTATGAAGCTGAGTTTGACTGCTTGGCAGTTTAGTTTAAGAAAGGACCTCAGTGTCTGGAATCTTAACCTGATAGGTGACCTTCAGAATCTTCCTAAGACAATTCAGATGGAAGCGAAATATACACTCTCTTCTGTTTGCCTAAATGCAATAAAACTTCATGGAAGCACCCTCACAGCAAACAAGCATTTAATAGACTATTTGATTGTAAGAAGAGACAAACAGAATGTGAGAATGAGGAAGACAATATATGGCACAGAGTGCTGGACTAATCATAGACTTTTTCTCTCCAAGCTAAATATTTGCATTCAACAACAGTGGCATCCCCAAGAAAAAATGACTACCAGAAGAATTAATGTCAACAGATTAGAGCTCTTTTCTGAGCTGAGTTTGTTGCTAACTTGGAGGGAAAGTTGAGCCAACATACAGAGTCAGAGAAGAGGAAGAAGTATAGGCCAGGCATAGCATTTGATTAGGGGGTAGGGGCAGGGTTGAAGGGGTGGGCAGGCATCTAGTGTTCCAGTTTTCTGGAATATAGAATGTGTGAAGGGCATTAATAGGATTGGAGCCAAATTGTAGAGGACTATAAATGATAGCCTGAGTAGGGGGCTTCAAATACCATCCTCCCTAGAGGGTAAAAGGAACAACCAAAGGTTTTTGATTGGGGTGGGTGGGGGTGATTGGTCAGACCTATTCTTTAGAGTAAAACATTTGACAATAGTGTGGAAGATTGATTGGAGAAGAGACTGGAAACAGGGGATCAGTTAGGAGGCTGCAAAAATCTGTACAAAAGATAATAGAAATGGTGAAAGTCTGATCAAGGGGGAGTGGGGGAAAGGCCCTATGAATGGAGAAAAGGATATATATAAATATGTACATATGTGTATATATGTGTTTATATATATATATATAAACACATATATATGTACATATACATGCAAGAGATGTGTAGATAGAATTGCCAAGATTTAGTGACATATGGAATGTCGGGGTGAGGTATTGGGAACCTAAGTAATTGGGAGGATGGTGGTATTCTCAATAAAAATTGGGAAGTTGGAAGGAGGAAGTTCCATGGGAGAAGAAAAAACCTACAAAGGAAACTTACAATATTACTTTTAAACTTCTAACATATGGAAGAAATTAATGATGAAGGGGAAAAAAAAGCAGCACTATGGGGTAATGGAAAAATCAGTTGACTTGAAGCCAATAAACCTCTTTTTGAATCTTGGCTCAGTCATTTATCATTCATTAGGATCTTCAAGCAAAGTAATTCACTTTATGGGTCTTTAATAGTGTAATGGAAAAAGCCCTGGATTTCAAGTCCAGAGAATTTAATTTGAATTCAGGCTCCATCATGCACTCATGGCAAAATCACTTCATCTGTAGGATTCTTGGTTCCTTAATCTGGAAGATGGAGGTGAGAATACTTGTAGTATCTACCTCACAATATTGCTGTAAGAAAAACTACCTTTGTAAACTTTCAAGCCCTGTTGTTGCTGTTATTATTAAAAATAGGTGTGAGAGTTCCTTTAAGAAAAACAATGAGTATGGCTAAAATAATCCTCACTGTATGGCAGGGAGTTTGGCTGAAATAGTCCTCAGTGGCACTTCACCATGTCGGCAAATGCCAAGCTGAGGCCCCCCAAAAGAAGGAAAGTAGTTTGTCAGCTTTTCTGCATATTATAACAAATTAGACCTGTATCCCAAAAGGTGCAATGCAATATTAAAGTTCATTTATATGGGCTCTGGAATGTCCCCCTGTGTATGCTGGCCACCACACATGTGCTGGGGAGTTGCCTAAGAGCTGATTCTTCCATAAATGATGTGGAGCTGACATGGCTGAAATCTTTTCCCAAGTAGACCACAATTGAATGAAGCATGTGTCCTGAGAGTCAATGCAGCACAAATGTATAAGTAAATAACATTAGTCCCTTCAGAGTAGGGCAGCATACAATAATTAAAACTAGTTCCTGAAGAAACTTACAACAAAGGGCTTAATGAAAATGTCAGACTCAATGAGTTATTACTTATTGGCCAAGTGTTCGGAATAACAGGTATTCGTCTACTTGCTATCTAAGAACTCAAGTGTTATCAGGAAAGCCATGGTAGACTAGCAGGGTTCCAGCATTTATCAGTACTGAAAAAGATGTGAAGTGAGTGATTACAACACTAAAGCCGTATGTCTAAGGATAAAGATGGAGGGGATTCCTGAGATGTTGGGGTAGAGTGAGGAGAAAAGTGCTAATGGGAAAAGAAGTATTATCTACATATATAGAGCCTTCAGTTCTGATTCTACCCATGTAGAGAACTCATCATGTACAACTTCTTAGTAATTTCTAGTCTTAGAGAGTTGCCTGGGACACTGAGATTTAGAGACCTGTCCATTGTCTTAGCCAGTCTGTCAGAGGCAGGATTAGGTTTCCTTGATGAAAAGGTCAACTCTTTTTCCAGTGTTACCACATAAAAATCATCTGAATGACCACAGCTTATTTGTGCTGTGAAGGGGACAAGGACTTTATGAAATTATGGCAGAAATGATGAACAAATGTCACCAACTCTGTTCTTTTCCTTTCCTGTGTTCCCAAGTACCTTCTTGAATGGAATCAAATCTTGAAGACAATTTGAGTGCACCTGTTGGGTGCATGCTGGGAATGAAAAGGTCAAATGAAAATTTATGTGTGTTTATTCCAAGCTTCAGAAGGACTCAGTTGGTAGAGATAAAATTGACTAAAAATAGCAACTAATTGGTTATTGGAAGTGAAAAAGAGGGAAGAATTAAAAATAACTGCGGCATTGGGAGCCTGTATACCTGGAATGTTTGTGGCACTCCCAACAGAAACAAGGAAGTTTGGGTATGTTTTATACAGATTAAGTTGGAGGTTTCTCTAGGACATCCAGGAAGACTGTAAGCTAGATGCTGATCTACTGAAAGAAAGAATAATTTGGGGGTCCAGTCCATGACAGCAGCAAGTATCTGGATAGGGCAGCGATGATCAATAGAGTAAATGAGGAGTCTTTGCTGAGCAATGGCAGCAAAGGGGAGGTCTGGAAGTGGTGATGGGGAGAAAGATACACACTAGATTTCTTTTACAAGTCCAGTGCATTGGGCCATGAGGGAAGTATCAACCACTTCTGGAGAAAGAGTAGTCAAGGGATGAAGTATCATCTAGAGAAAGCTATGTTTCCATGACCACCAGAAGATGGAAAGAATATGAGAGGAAGAGATCTAGGATGTAGGGAACTTTCATGATAGGGCCCAAAGTTCAGAAGGCATAATGGACATAAGGAGGAAAAGAGTATGTGAAATGGGGAAACCTGAATTGGAGAGGGATAAGAGTTCAGGCTGATATAGTAGGGATGATGTACTTTGCCCCCACAACTCTGAATCCTGGAGATGTGAGGATCAAGAGGTAGTAGTTTGAAAGCCATTGGAACTGCAGAATCATGGAATTTAAGGGCTGGAAGGGACCTCAGCAATTGACAAGTTCAACCCATCCATAAAAAGTATATCATCATGAGTGTTTATCCAGGACAGGGCAAGTGTTAGTTGATCAGAACTGAGGAATGGAGGCTTCCTGGTAAAGGTGGTCAAGGAGATCGTGAGAGAGGCTACTAAAGGGTCATTTGTAGTGGTAGCTGTGGGGGAGGGGGCAGGCAGGGAAGGATGAGTTGTGAAGGAGGTCTTGAGTCCAAGGAAACAAGGGTCTCTTCATTCCCCTATTCCTCTCCATCATTTCACCATTTAGGGGCTTAGGACTTTGAGTATGGGGAATAAATGCAGGCCAAGCAAGATAACCATATTAGTGACAGTGGTATTGTTATCTTCTGGGCAGTATTTGCTTGGGTCCCTGATGGGAATAGAGGAGTGAAGGTTCTATATTATCAGACGGTAGTGGTAAGCGCCATCAAGTGATAGAGGGTAGAGTAGGTACATTCTTCACAAATGACCACAGAGAGAGCTATGCATTCAAATTGAAGGTAAAGGGTGGAGCAACCAATCAACCAGCACTTATTAAATGTATGTATATGGCACATATGCCAGGTGCTGTTCTAGGCAGGAACTTCAATGTCAGGGGGTCATTAGTACTTCTTTTTCCCTCTACAACAGAAGTGCTCACATATTTATTCTGAGTGTTTGTAGATCTTCTTAGTTTCCTGATCTATAAAATGCCTGTGGTCAAAATGGGCCATATCAGACATTTGCATCCATATATATGCTAGTATGATTAAAGTATTTCAGTAAGTTATTTTTCCACACTCATAGCATTTAAATGATATATTTATATCTGTTTTTCTTGCCTAATCTCAGATCAAGAAAGAAAATTGGCTGCATTCAATATTTTCTCTTTGACCTTGTAACTCTGGAATTTGGCTACTATATTTCTTGGAGTTTTCAATTTGGGGTCTCTTTCAGGAGGAGATCGGTGAATTCTTTCAATAACTATTTCCCCTTCTGATTCTAA
>CM053583.1:142619208-142634209 GCA_028627135.1 Pseudochirops cupreus
AGAGAGCTGCAATAAATATTTTTGTACATATGGGTCCTTTTCCCACTTCTGTGATCTCTTTGGGATATAATCCCAACAGTGGTATAGCTGGGTCAAAGGGTATGCAATTATTTATAGCCCTTTGGGCATAGTTCCAGATTGTAGAGCAAGGATTATTAACAATTTTGGTGTTGTGGATCTCTTTTCAGAATAATGTTTTTAAATGCATACAATAAAATACATAGAATTGCAAAAGAAAGCAATTGTAGTGACATGATTATCAAAAGACACAGATTTTTAAAGTTCAAGTTCATGGTTCTCAGGTTAAAAATGACTGCTCTAGAGAATCAGTTGAAGGAATTAAGGGGGTTAAACTTGGAGAAGATTTAGGGGGAAATCTGATTACTGTCTTTAAGTATTTTAAGGGCTTTCATTTAAGAGGGATTGGACTTGTTCTGCTTAGTGCTGGAATGGAAAACTCAGAACAAAAGGCAGAAAATGCAGGGGCAGATTTTAGCTCCCAGTTGGGAAAAACTTTCTAACAATCCAACTGTTTTTAAACTATCCAAAAATGGAATACAACATGCATGTATATATAGGGATTTATAAATCATATACAGAACAGATATGCTATAATATAGAAAAGGAAGGTATTAGCAACAGAATGACCAGGAAAGCCATGTGGAGTGTGGTGCTTGAGGTGACTCTTGAAGGAAAGCAACTATTCCAAGAGGTAGAATTTAGGAGTAAGAGACTTCCTGACTTCCAGGAAGGTCAGTGCAAAAGCATGGAGATAGAGAGTGTTCTATGTAAAGAACAACAAGAACACAAGTTTGGCTACATTGTGGAGTGTACAAGGGGAGTAAGACTGGAAAGATAGGATGGGGTCAGATTGCAAAGACCTTTAAATGCCCTCAAAAACATTTTTATTTGATATTAGAGATACTAGGGGGCCACTGGAATGTATTGAGGGAGGAGTAACAAGGTTCCTACAATGTAGGAAAACCATTTTTGTGATGGTTTGGAGGATAGATTAGGTTGGGATGGAATGACCAAATAGAAGGCTAATCTCCATACCATCTCTAAAACATCTTCATTTCCACATAAGAAATGATGAGGGCCTGAACTAGGGCAGTGACTGGGTGAGTAGAGAGAAATGAGCATATCTAAGAGATGATAGGAAGATGGCAATGACAAAATTTGCCAAATGACTGGATGTATGGGGAGACAGTCAAGAGTTTGTGTCAAGAATAACATAATATTGCTAATTTAGGGGACTGGGAGCATGGAATGACAATAATAGGGAAATTAAGAAGAGAGATGCATTTGGGGATAAAGATATTTTATTTGAAAGCGTTTGAAGTGCCTATCAAATATCCATCTTGAAATGTCCAATAGGCAATGTAAATGCATGACTGACACTAAGGAGAGAGGCAAAGGATAGATAGATAGATAGATAGATAGACAGATAGATAGATAGATAGATAGATGATAGATAGAGTGTATGCATGTGCATATATACTTATACCTACATATACACATATGTCCTTTCTCTCTATCTCTATCTATAATATATATGTCATCCACAATAAGATGAAAACTGAACCTATGGGAACCGATGAGGTTACAAAGTAAGAAAGTATAGGATAAAAGAGAACAGGGTCCAATATAGAATCCTGTAGTACATCTACAGTTATTGGGTTTGACATGGATGATGATCCAACAAAGGAAACTGAGAAGTGATTAAATAGCTAGAAAAAGAACAAAGACAAAGCAGTGTTATAAAGAGGGATTGATCCAAGGGGAAGAGGGTAGTCAACACTATCATTTGATACAGAGAAATCAAGAAAAATTAGGATAGAGGGAGAAAGCCATAAGATTTGGCTTTTAAGAGAAAGCTAATAATTTTAGACGGAAACTTTTTAGTTGAGTGAAGAGATTAGAAGCCTGATTAAATATGATTTAGAGACAATGACAGGAAGTAGAGGCAATGGGTATGATTGCTCTGTCAAGGGTAAGAATGAGAGAAGATATAGAATGACAGAGAAGGTGGCAGGATCCAATGACACTTTTTTAATGATAGCAGAGATTTGGGCATGGTTGTAGGTAGTAAGGAAGCAGTTAGAGAGAGACTGGAAATTCGAGAAAGAAACAATGATACTGAGAAAAATCTGTTAAAGAAGACAGGAAGGATATGGATCAGGATATACAAACAAAGAAAGATTATCTGCTCATTACAGACTATAGTAAAGGAAGAGAAAGTGGCACCTGATTACAAGGGATTGTGAGATGAAGAATATGGGACAAAAGTGAACTTATGGTGAATGGCTTTTATTTCCTTGGTAAAGGATGAGGTGGAGTCTTAGCTGAGAAGATGGGAATATGGTTGCTGTGCAAGACTTGAGATTGTAATAAAAAGATTACCAACACATTCTGTAGTGAGTGGGATAGAGAATCTACTAGATAAGAGTAAAAGGATTATTTTTCTGCAGTAAAATTGACTTTAGGTAGCATAAACTTGTAGTGAGTCTGATCAACATAATTTTGTGACTTTCTTCAGTTCCATTTAGGGGTATGTGAGTAGGTATAGAAGAGGCAGAAGGCTAGAGTAATCCAAAATTGAGATTTGGCAAGGTGAATGGTGAAAGAAAAAAAAAAGGATTTAACAACTGAGAATAGTACATAGTTGAACTGATTCAATAAAGAATCAGATTGGGAAGAAAAAACAGCGTAGCCAGAACAAGAGTGATGCCTTGGGAAAACACTGAGGAATAGAAAGATTAAAGGTAATAGGACAAAAATTGTTTAAGAAGGAGTACAGTGGTATCTTGACTTAGGCGTTTAATTCGTTCCATTACTGAGCTCATAACTCAATTTGCTTGTCTATCAAATCAATTTTCCCCATTGAAATTAATTGAAATACCATTAATCCATTCCAGCCCCCAAATGCCACCCCAGTATTTTTTGTTATGCATTTTTAAATAAGAAAAAGTATTTGCAAATAACAAATATTGTATAAAAATATAATAAAAGAGAATGTAAAGAAATAAACTGGTTTTATAAAGTGTATATTTACCTTGGATATCAGATGACTTGAGCTAACACAAGATACTGGCAGAGGCAGAGGGTGGAGGAGATAGATGGTGGAAGTTAGAGGAGTTTTGTTTCATGCTCTTTTGGTCATTTTTGGTCACTACACTCTTAATGCTATACTTTATCCCTGAACTTAATTGCTACAATATCTTTTTTACTGTCACTTAACTTAATTTTCTTCATTGGCGAGGTAAAAACGTGGACTGAACAAGTGAGGAGGGGGATGCTGGGTGGGTGTTGGGTTGTGGCTTTTACTGCAGCAATTAGTGGTGGCTTGTACCTCAAATTTTGGCTCACAATTCAAAGCAAAAAATCAACCTAGTGACAACTTGTATCTCAGAAATCTCATAAGTTGGTGCACTTGTATGTCAAAGTTCCACTGTAAATCATAGAGAGAGCTATGATTATCATAGAATAAAGGAATTTCAGAGGTCATTATCAGAGAAATGGAACATTTATACTCTTGGTTTCCTCCCTTGTAAAATAAGAGTCTTGGCCTTTAAGTTATCTAAAGTCTATGTGATTGTAAGTAAAAGACGGTGCAGGTTAAAAAAAGATGTAGGCTGATGATGGAGTCCTTCAGCAACAACTCTGAGGGGCCCTACCTTACAAACACAAATTTGGAGTTAGACGAATTGAACGTGTCCTTAAAGAAATTCCAATTACACTGCTAGAGCTGGTTCTCTCTGCTGCTTTTGACATACTTTGCTCATGATGTCTCAGGTGAAGTTCCAGGTCACTTGCATCAAAGGCTGCCTCTGTATTGAATAGAGATACGTAATGTCTGGGAAGATGTTGCCTGCCAACTTGGGAATTGTGATTCAAAATTAATGAGAAGAGATAGCTAACATTGCATAATTAGACTGATTTCCTTCCTAATTGTGGTGTATGAGTAATGGAGCTTCAGTTTAATAGAGAAGTAACTATTCTTATTGCAACATTAATTGGCCCACATGATTAAAGCTATTTACATTAATGCTGATGTTTCAAGACCTGGTTAATACTGAAAATATAAAAATGTAATGTGTGTTAACATTGTTCAAAGAACTATTATTTCCTGACATTCTTTTGGCTTTAAAATGAGTCTATCTAATATTTTATTAATTCTGTTTCATTTAAGGAATTCATTTTCTTATCATATGAGCCAGAGAAGGAACAGCAGGCAAGAAAAACTGCATTCCACCATGTAGATCTTGTTTTCTTATCAGGTATCAAAAAATAGGGGAAACATGGGAGGAGACCACGGAATTTTAGAGCTGAAAGAGATGTTAGAATTCATCTAGTCCAGTCCCCTCAGTTTGCAGATGATAAAACTGAAGGGGGAAAGGGAATGCTGAAAGTCACACAGATACTAAGCATTGGAGTAAGATTTGAGTCCAGTTCTTCTGATTCCAAATTCAGATCCACCACCACACTTCAAATTCCATTTCAATTTGGTTATAACTTTTCCCTTTTTTTTTCTTCACCATCCTACTAGGAAATATTTATTAAACACCTACTATATTAATGAGACTGACTTAAGAATAGGGCCATAGAGTTACCTGCCCTCATAGGATTTACATTTAAAGTAGCTGTGGTATTGAGGATGGAAAGAAAGAAGATATTATGCAACAAAAGAGACAGACATCAAATGTTCAATTGTTGAAAGTTGTACCTACTTTGAGGTTTTTAATACATTTTCCACTTCTATCTTAACAATGGTGTTTTTGTGATTGAAAGAGGGAGATAAGGGATGTGTGGCAGCATCATCTGTGGGGTCCCCTATGAGCTTTCAGAACCATGGACAGAGATATCTGTCAACAGACACCAAATCCTGTCCAAACACACCCTTTCAGGTCCTTATACAAAAACAAGCAAGCACGTATGTATTAAGCATGTACTACATGCCAGAGACTGGGGATATAAATACAAAGAATGAAACTCCCTACTTGCAAAGAGTTTACATTCTTTTTTTTTTTAGTCAGTCAAGTTCCTGCTGTGTTCCAGGAGATGTGCTGGCTGTACAAGGAAGATATATGCCAGTCCCTGCTCTCAGAGAGTTCACAGTCTAATGGAAGAAACAACAAGCAAACAAAACAACTCTGTACAAACAAGCTACATTCAAGGTAAATGAGAAATGATCAACCAAGGCAAACCACTAGAATTGAGGACTGCCTGAGATTTAGTGCCTTTGGACCCAAGTTTAAATCCCAGCTCTCTTACTGACAACTTATGTGATGCTGGAGGAGTCATTTAAATTCTCTGGCTCAATTTCCTCATCTGTAAAATGAAAAGGCTGAATTATATAATCCTTGGCATTTTTTCCAGCTCTAAATCTATGATCCTATGAATATTAGAATGTTGGAAGAAATGTGCAAAGGATGTTGGTATGCTATAGAGTATGAAACAAACAGTGCATAGCCTACATTAAGATCTTGGGAACCTTCGAATAAGAATGATCTTTTTTAAAATAACCTATTGGACGTTATTAGTCCACAACCCACCCCCAAATAGTGCTTAACTTTGTGTATTAGTTACAAAGATTTTGTTTTTGTTTTTTCCCATCTCAGTCAGATGGGGAAAGGAGCTTACATTCTAATGGAGAAAGAACAAGCGCTTAAATAAGTACATACAAGAAAAATTAAAAGAATAGACAAAATGAACACAAATTACTTAAATATAAAAAGAATAATGACAAGTAAATACAAGGTATTTTGGAAGGAGGACACCAATAATTGGTGGGGATTGGGAAAGGCCTAACTTAGAAAGTAGGATGAGGAGCATCTTAAAAGAAGAGAGATATTTTATGAAGCCTACATGAGGAAGAAGTGTATTCTAGGCCTGGGAGATAGTGGAAAGGCACAAAAATGGATATGGGGGGGCCTGCATGAGAGGAACAGTGAGAAATTTAGCAAACAAACATAACACAGACAAATTTAGTTTACACAATGGCTATGAGAATGATAATAACTAGCTATGATAATGACAATAACTAGATAATAACCCTAGTTAGGGTCTACAGAGCCACTTAAGTCTCTCACATGTATTATCTCACTTAATCCTCATAGCAACTCTGTGAGGTAGGTGCTATCATTATCCTTCAGGGTCACATAGTTAAGTGTCTGAGGCAGGATTTGAACTAAGATCTTCCTGACTCTATCCACTGTTCCACATACCTGCTTCTAGGTGAATTCGACTACATGTACTTACATGAAGTGATGGCTTTTCTGGGCAGTGACTTATTAGTGATATAGCAGCTTCTTCCTACAATGCTTCCTATGATGCCAGCTGCTAAGCTGAGCTTAGTTGAGATGAGAGACCCAAACACAGGAGCTGCTGTACCAGAGATCATTACAACTATGAAAATTCTGAGGGCTTTCTATACTCCTGATCCATTAATCTTTCTTTTTCTTAAAGTGTTTCCTCCAGCCTTTGGTCTCCCAGCATATTTGCACTCCTGGCTGCATCCTTGAGGGAAAGCTCCAGCAGTTTGCCACTCAGAGACAAGTGTCTCCTGTTATCAGGACTGTAGCTTTGGCTACAGTCTTTGTGATAAAAAAGAAATGCTCAGCCCTTACATTGGGGGTTAAGAAGTAGAGGGGTGCAGCCGGCTGTTTCCTTCCTCTTCCTGGGTTGGATCTCCTGTTTATTTTGAATTCCAAAGGGGAAAGAAAGCCTTCCATTTATTAACACCCTGCTAAATTTTCAACCTCCTCAGTGGGGGTAGATGAGTTGTAGGGAACCAATTTCCTTTTTAAATTAGATTCTATATTAATAAGACTAATGACATTGTTAACCAATTAGTAGAATGGAAAACATTAGCAAAGACCAGAGGAATGAAATTTATAGTTGGAAGTTATGGACCACAAATGTGTGCCTATCAATGGCAATACGTTGAGGAAAATGCTCTTAGTCGTCTGACTGCTCAAACCTTCTAGTAAAAGGGACAGCCTTCTAATGAGAAACAATTCAAAGCCAATCAACTTAAGAGATTTTCCATAGCAATTTTGTCTATATGCAGTATGGAGCGTGAATTTGAATTCTGCCTTTGACTAGATGTATGAGTGTGGATGACAGGTCATAGATTCAGAGCTGGAAGGGATCCTAGAGATCATCTTGCTAAGCCTTTTCATTTTACTAATGAGGAAAACAAAAGATATGACTGTATAGTATTGTATCTAGGAAACTAAGAGGTATTTGTTTTCTGGTTTATAGCCCTACCCATTTGGCCACGTCTCTGTTCTCAGAATACTAAGTCAAATGTCTAGAGACCATTGCTTAGCAAGCAGCTTAATTGGATTAAATAAAAAGGTAAAAGAAAAATTTTTTCAACAGATAGACATATTTTAGGGGGAAAAGTGCTAAATTTCCTTTCATATTCCAACCCCAAGTGTAGAGTGCCATTATGCTCCATGACTCCTATGGAGTGAGAGGAAGAAAATTGTGTGCTTTGGGAAAACTCTCCAATTTCCATCAGCTGTGGGCAGGGTATGGTTTCAGTTATTCATCACAGTTAGTACTATCTACAAACTAGATTTCTCACTGACCAGTCAAATGGCTGTAGTCCTGCCCCTAACATATCTCTTCATTGCTTGTTCATTAGCTCAGTGGAAGAGAAACTCATTTGTCTAATGCTAACCATTAATTGCTCATGCCTGAAGACATCCACTGTGCAGATAGGTGGTGAAATGGATAGAGTATCTAGCCTGGAGCCAGGAAGATTCATCTTTCTGGGCTCAAATCTGGCCTCAGACACTTGCTAACTGGGTGACCCTGGGCAAGTCACTTAACCCTGTTTGCCTCAGTTCCTCATCTGTAAAATAAGTTAGAGAAGGAAATGGCTAACCACTCTAGTATCCTTGCCAAGAAAACCCCAAAGGAGTTCTTGAAGAGTCAGACATGACTGAAACAAAGAAAGAAGAACAAAAAAGATGATATCCATTGCCAGTGAAAGAAGAAGTTTCCATGCCCCTTGTAGAAGCAGGCTAAAGCATGGAAAGATATGGTCCCTGCTAATATCTTTCCACATCTCTGTTCCCAGTCTTCACCTTGAAAGTCTGTATCCAATGAGACAGATGCATGTTCATCCTGCATGAGCCCCTGGGAAATTACTTTTGAGACTTGTGTATTCATAACTCCAAAGTCTTTTGAATGATGTAATTCATGGGAGAAGAACAAGCAAGTTTACAGACAAAAAAAATGGTCCACAGGACTCTGTATATCGATAATGAAGAGAAAAGGAATTGACTTTGAAGGTGGAAGGAGAGAATAAAAAGGGAGAGAGAAAAGATACTTGGAAAATAAAATATCTTCTAAGATCAGGTTTATGGAGACAAAGGGAACAGTGGGCAAGTCATTCATCTTTCTCCTTTGCTGACTATGGGATGTACCTAAGGCCAGGAGAAAAAAGAAGAGAAAGTGAGATAAAATCTTCACAGGATCATAGATTTAGGGCAGAAAGGAACTTTTTTAGTCATCTAACTAACATCCCTCACTCTACAGAGGAGAAAACTGAAGCCTCAGGGTTTAAGTAGATTGCCTAAGACCTCAAAGGTAGTAAACTGTGGAGCTAGGATTTGAACCCAGAGCCTCTGATTTCAAATCATTTTTATCTCATTGACTTTCACTGCTGATTAGGTTCAGGTTGCTGTTTGAATTATTTTTCTGAACGTTCAACCTCAAGGCCCAAATTTGCAAAGTCACCCATTTCTACTTTTATAGTCTCTGTCTCATTCTTTCTTTGTTCCTGTTTCTTACTCTCACAAGTCACTTTAGCCTCAAGAACAAGGCAAAAACTCTGACGATGGAGAGGAGAATGCTGGGAAATCTCTACCCAACCAACAGATACCCATTTTCTATTTCCTTATCTTCTTTGTGAAGCTGTATGAGTCATGTCCACAATAGGATTTCATGCAACATGAGAGTGTTTACTTCAATTTCCTCTTGGGTCTCTCCCAACTACTGATATTTCCTTCTGGTCCCATGATCCTATGATCTACTAAGTTATAGACAGTCATATTGGTAAAGGAAGGTGAGTTGGTAGAAAAAGTTCTCATGGTAGCAATTCCCTGTGCTGATGAAAACAGATCATTTTGAGTATTAGTGTATGTATATAAAATGTATGTATATACATATATGCATGTATACATGGACCCTATATAAACATGACTTGTGCATGCATGTGACAAATATGTATTGCGTTATATTAAGTCATTTTGTTTGTATTTCCATTATATCTATTTTGTATATATATAATAAATTATATATATAATTACAAATTTATATGCATATATATATATTTATATATGTACCTGTCTCCCCCATTGAAATGTAAACTTTTTGCAAGGAGGGATCATTTCATTCTTTGTACTTATATCTTCAACACCCTAGTACAATGCTTGGGATATCGTAAGTGCTTTATAAATATATGATGATTGGTTGAATACAGTGTGTACTATTATAATGAATTTATATTGTATTTTAAAGCATGTATTAAATGTATGTGTTAAGTCTGTATTATATATGCATTTAATGTTATACAAGGAATGTACAATTGATATATGTATATGCAAAAAGCATGCCACTTTTGGAAATGCTTTAGCCTCAGAGACTGAGCATCTCATTTCCTTTTTTCTTAGATAATTTTTTTCATTGACTATAATCTTTTCTAAATTTTATGTTCTACTTTCACATCCCTTCTGGGTTCAGTAACGAATCTCCATGTTTGTGTTGTCCTAGTGAAGCCCATGGGAGTGAAGTCATAAATTAAGGACGTATGTTTGTAGCTATGAACAGGGGACAGACTCAGAAAAACACAAATATTCCAAGCACTCTATTTCCTAGAGTAGCAATGCTAAACTGCCGATTAACTTTAGATTGACAGATCTAATCAAACACCACAGCCCTGCTGGCATCAAAGAGCTAAACACTTTAAGTTGGCATGTTTGTGTAGATGGCTCCAGGAAGGAATGAGGGCAACAGGATTCCTCCCCTCAGACATTCAGTTACCACTTCATGGCCTAGTAGAATCAATCTACTAAGTGAGGCTTGGAAGGATAAATATGCCATACAACACAAAAGCTGTAGTAGTGTTTGTGTGCACACATACGTACAGGCATGTACATAGGTGTGTGTCTATATATACACTTGTGCTGTATACTTATACACATGCATAAGGACAACACATGTATTACAACACACATATATGCATGTATAAAAAGGCAGTGTGCTATTCCCTGACATTGGAGACCTGAGTTTGAATCTTCTATTTATTGTCTCTATGATTATACAAAGGTTTTTTGCTAGTTTTTTTCTTCTCTGATCATCAGTTTCTTTGTCTACAAAATGAGGATGTTGGAATAGAGGATCCCTAAGATCCTTGCCAACTCCAAACCTATGGTTCCAGGGGAAAATCAATGCCTGTGAAGTTAAAAGACTTGAGTTCTAGTACCAGACCTACCATTTATGAGCTGTGTGGCCTTGGTGAAGTTATTCAGTTTTTCTGAGTCCTTGTTAGCTCATGTGTAAAATAAAGATGATAGTAATAAGAATAATATTCTCCACACAGCAAAGGGCTGTTGGAAAGATAAAAGACTATTGTAATGGCTCATAGTCAATCCTCAACTTTTGTAGTGGTAATGTTCCTCAAAAATAGCATGAAAGTAAAAAACATAAATGTTGATACATTAAACCTATGGAACACAGAGAACTACCCAAAACTGTAATCTTTCTCTAGAGATTGCTGAAAATACATTTTATGTATACAATTCTTTATAACAAAATATTAATGCTGATAACATGTACTTTTTCCTAACATAGTAACCGTGAAATAACCTATTAAATTAAGTACACAAAATAAAATTGGTAACATGCAAAACATTTTCTCTCACTAGTAATTCCCTAGAGTTCTGTGACCCATTGTGCTCACACCTCAATAAAAACAAACATTGATTTCATACAATATTCATTTATAGTACCATAAATGTACATAATTAAAATTCCTAAAACTAAAACATTTTTTAACCTGAATCTTACCCTCCAAACTATTTCAGATGGCAGTATGAGGATGTTGTACTACATAATGAATAGTCAATAGGTTAATGTCAAATTTGCAACTGACAGTGGCTGCAGACATTCTAGCATGAAGTTTATCTAGCAACTTTATTTTCTTACTAATCTTCATCAATGGCTGCGCACTTGAGCTTAGAGTTTAAAGGACTTGAACTACATTTTGAGGGCATAATCGCAACAAAGAGTTCAAGTTTTAAAGGAAAACAATAAAAATATGCACTGAATGCATGGGGAGCCTTTTGCCCTACAATGGTAGAGTGAATATAACCATTGAAGTGTCTAGTAGGATACCAGTTGCTCCACAAACTTGAAGACATTGTGATCTCTACAACACATAGCCACAAATGTGTGCAGCTCCCAATGCAAAAGTGAAAATGCAGTTACTAATAAAATCACATGAATGCTTCAAGTTGTGAAAGTTAAGTGTGTGAATGTTGTGGATTGACTATATTTATAAAAACTGCATTTATTTATTCCTCACAATATCACCTCTATATGATGACTTTTAGATCTATATAGTCAGTTCTAATCTCTTCAGAGCTCCAGTTCACATTCCATCAATAAAACTTATTAAGCACCAACTACGTAAACAGCCACTGTGCTAAATGTTAGGAATACAATAAAAGGCAAAAGATAGGTAGATAGCTCTTTCCCATCTCTCAAGATGGAGGACAAAAAGCTCCCCAAGGAAAAGAAGGTCGAAAAGGAAAAAAAAAGAGAGAGAGACCAAAAAGGAAGATGTAGCTAAAAGGAAGGTCAAAAAGCCTCGAAAACATTGAAATCAGAACCCAGTCCTGGCCCAAGGGATTGGTAGATACTCCAGGTCTGCAATGTGTTCCTGGAGAGTCATGTACAAGTGGAAATATGCTGCCCCCAAAACCCAGATTGAAAGGAAAAAGAAAGAAAAAGTGCCTGCTACTATCTCAGAGCCTGTTGGTGGTGATAAGAATGGGGGAAACTGTGTGGTAAATATTTGCAAAATGCCTAGGTATTACCCTACTGAGGATGTGCCTAGAAAGCTGCTAAGTCATGGCAAAAAGCTCTTCAGCCAGCATGTGAGGAGACTTCGAGCTAGCATCACCCCAGGCACCGTTCTGATCATGCTCACTGGCCACCACAGGGGCAAGCCAGTGGTTTTCCTGAAGTAACTGGCTAGTGACTTGCTACTGGTGACTGGACCTCTGACCATCAGCCATGTTCTTCTGAGAAGGACTCATCATAAATTTGTCATTGCCATCTCTACCTGGGTTAACCTTTTAGGTATGAAAATCCAAATCATCTTACTGATGCTTACTTCAAGAAGAGGCTCCGTAAACCTAGACACCAAGAAGGAGAGATTTTTGACACAAAAAGAGAGAAATATGAGATTGCAGAGCACAGCAAGGCCGATCAGAAAACAGTAGACTCTCAGATCCTGCCCCAAATCAAGACAATTCCTCAGTTCCATGGCTACCTGAGTTCTGTCTTCTCTTTCTCCAGTGGAGTTTGACTGGTATTTTAAATGCCTTGCAGAGAACACTTATTGAAATATTTGCAATAGCTAAAAGAAAAAAAATAGGTAAATAGATAGAAAGAAAAAGAACTTATTAAGCATTTGTATAACAGACACTGGGCTAAGTGATGGGGATGTAAGCAAACAAGTTAGTACCTGGCATCAAGGAGTTTGTATTCTATTGGGAAAAGAAATAAAGAGTTGCTAGAATGAGAAGAAGAGGCAAGGGGAAGAAATAACAGAGAAGCAATGGGGAGACCTGAAGTCACAAAATTGGGAGTAGGCTCAGTCATAAGAACTCAGAAATACATGAGTAGAGTTTCAAGTGGAGTACAGATGTCCAGAGAATAGGACTAGAGAGTAGGGTGAGTGTAGACATCTCAAATTCAACTCCAAAATGAAATTCATGATCTTTTCCCCAACATCAACTTATTTTAATGCTTTGAGTTAAATTCAAGATTCCAAGGTTCATTGTGAGGAAGCTTGATACATACAACAGAGTGAGCAGACAGTAAAGCTACATTGCTTTATTGAAGAGAAATACTCACAAGTCAATGAGCATTTTATTAAAATCTTAAGTTACTAACCTCTAGGAATACACACACATGCATGCGCACACATGCACACACAAATATGCATGCACATATACAGGCAGAAAGACAATCTCTGACTCCAAGAATAATATATTCTAGTGAGGGAATACAACACATAAAAAAGAAACTGGAAAAAGCAGATAGAAAGTACATAGTGGGATTGAGAAAGTCCAGGGAGGAGAAAAGAGTGGAGGAGAATGAAGACATAACTAGTCTTGGCTTCCTCCTTTTAAAATGGAGTTCCTAGGAGGAATCCACTAATTGGTGGGAATCAGTCAATCAGAAGTGGACAGTTCTTCCAATGTGGGAAGTTCAGGGCTGGAGTGAGCTTCCAGGATGGAGACATTTCTGGAACATTGTAGAGAAAGTCTAGGAGGAGAATTAGATCAGTTTGGAGAGGAATAAAGACAATAAGAAGGAGCAGAACCAGTAAAGCACAATGGCTTTTTAATAGGGTTTTTATCTGGATCAAGTACAGCGATTCTCAACCTGTGGATCACAACTCCTTTGGGGGTCGAATGACCCTTTCACAAGGGTTGCCTAAGACCATCAGAAAACACGTATTTCTGATGGTCTTAGGAACTGAGATAATGCTCCTCTATCCGTTTCCAGGCTAGTCTGCCCACATGTAGATACGCCCACATACGAGTACCCAGAGTGATGACATCATTGTGCCAACCCTATCACATACACCCCGTACAAATATAGGTGTATGTGACAGGGTTGGTGCCATAATGTACTTATGTGGACCAGTCACACGTGTAGCGAGTCAGCTACTGTGTAGAGAGCAGCTGCTGTGTTAAAAGCAGCTACTCTGTTAAAAGCAGCTACTGTGTTGAAAGCAGTGGTATTGGAGGTAAAATGACACTTCATGAATTATAATTATCGGATAAATGTAAAATCACGTACTTTAAAATCATCAACTACTGCAAAAAAAATTTCTGTACCTTGGGAACTTAATCTGGATGCTGATCAGTCTTTTTATGTTCAGCTGTGGTTGATGTGAATACTGCCACTTTGTGACAGTAACAGGTATGTAAAAAAAATAACAGAGAACAGTAAATCATAGGAAACTTTAATGAACTGTATTGACCAAACTATGCCATGTATCATCTTTTATATTATTAAAGCTGTTGTTATATATTATTTTCATTAGCAAACCATCCCATGACAATGGATTGTGTAGAGAAGAATGTTAAGAAAAGAAAATATAGTGAGGATTTTTTACAGTATGGTTTTACCTCAATAATTATAGCAGGAACTGAGAAACTACAATGTGTTATTTGTTGTGAAGTTCTTTTTTTTTTTTTACTAATTTATTTATTTTCTTGTTTACATCATTCATTTCCAAGGATTTTGAGTTACAAATTTTCTGCCCCACTCTGCTCTCTCCTATGTCCTCCCCCTTTCCCCTCTTACTTTCCGGTAGGGCAGGATGGATCTCCCTACCACAGTGCCTGTGTATCTTAATTCTCAGTTGGATGTAGTTAATAATAATAATAATTATATATATATATATATGTATGTATATATATATGTATATATATATATGTATTTTAACATTTGATTATAAAACTTTAAATTCTAGATTCTTTCCCTTCCTCCCTCATCACCCACTACACTGGAAGGACAAACAATTAAATATAGGCTGTACATGTGTAATTACACAGAACCTCTCCACGGTGGGCATATTGTGAGAGACTGATTATATGTTCCTCTTTCCTATCCCCCCCCCTTTTCTATTCTCTACCCTGTCCCTGTCCCTTTACAGAAGTGTGTACTTCCATCAACCCTC
>CM053583.1:142634709-142652052 GCA_028627135.1 Pseudochirops cupreus
GGTGGGCGGGGGAAAGACGGGGAGAAAAGATGTAACTCAAAAAAAATTTAATAAAATAAATTTAAAAAAACATTATGTTACTTTATAATTGTATTTATTTATTTTTGTTAACGTTTTCCTAATTCCATTTTAATGTGGTTCAGGTCAAACTCAGGAGTTTTTCAGCCAATTTAAGGGAGGATAGCCAGAGTTTGATATCTCTGAACTTAGATGACCTATATAGGGTCTCTTCCTGCTCTAGCTCTGTGATTCGGAGTAAAAAATGTGGTTATTTGTCCATCCAGGTCTGAGATTCTACTGTACATAAATAATGTTTAAAAGTTTGCAAAGTTTTTCTTGGAACAGGTGGCAAGAGCAGGCTCTGTTGTTTGTTGTTGAAAAACTGGGTTAAAATTCTGCCTGCGATGTCTACTACCTGTGTGACTTTGGGAAAATCATTTTAATCTCTCTGGGCTTCAGGTTCCTCATTTGTAAAATGAAGGGCTTGGAGTGAATGACTTCTAAGGCTGGTTCTAAATCCTGAATCATGTTGTTTATTCAGTTGTTTTTCAAATGTGTCTGACTTTGTGATCCCATTTGGGGTTTTCTTGGCACAGTTACTGTTGTGGTTTGCCTTTTCCCCTTCCAGTTCATTTTTCAGACGAGGAAACTAAGGCAAACAGAGTTAAGTGGCTTGCCCAGGGTCACGCAGCTGGTAAGTGTCTGAGGCCAGATTTGAGCTTAGAAAGACAATGAGTCTTCCTGACTCCAAGCCTGGCACTCTATCTATTGTGCCACCTAGTTTCCAGCTAATAAATATTCACAAAAGGATTAAAACCCAGGCCTTCTTAAGACCAAGTCCAACATGCCATCCACAGTACTACACTGCCCCGTCCTGTGTTTGCCAGTCTATATGAATTGGAAAAACACAAGGGAGAGTACTGAGATAAAATCTGAAGACCTGGTATGAATCTTGTTTTAGAAGCTTAGTAACTGTTGAGAACATGGGCCAGCCACTTCACCTCTGGGAGCCTTCAAACTCTGCATCTGTAAAATGGGGATAATGCTTGACCTGCCTATGAGGAAAGCCCATTGTTATGAGGAAAAAGCCCATTGCAAACCTTCAATCACTGGTGTCAAATTCAAACAGAAACAGACCATTAAACTGTACCCAAGGATCCCTGCAGGCTACATGTTGACTTATAAAAACCTCATATGAATATTATCTATGTTCTGTCATGTTTTTATTTATTTTGTTAAATATTTCCCAATTACATTTTAATTTGGTTCCTGGTGTTCAGAATTCTGAAATGTTGTGGTATTTGACACCTTTGCCTTAAATCACTATATGAATGTTAGTAATGTCACTATTATTCTTATTCTTTTTTTTAAAACTTTTAAGGTAAAAAGCAAAAAAAAAAAGACTGTGGTTGTACATTGTATGAGACATCCCAATCGAAAGATATTCTCTTTTTTTGAATGATTTGTTTATTTACTTTTAGTTTACAAGAAATAGTTTGGTCACATAGAAGGGTTGTAACCAATGAGTGATCACTGGGGAAAAAAAAAGCAAAACCAGACATGAAAAAGAACGATAGCATGTTATGCTTCAGTCTCTGTTTAAACTGTAGTCTTTCTATATCTTTCTCTGAGTTTAGATTTCTCCTTCCATCCTGAGGCTTGTAGAGTTGTCTTTTAGCTGTGCGTTGTTGAGGACAGTCTAGTTTATCAAGGTTGGTCATCATATGTATGATATGTCTGTGATTGTGTACAAGGAGCACCTGAATATATCATAGAAGACCAAGGCATTTTGTTTACATTTTACTTTGTTCTCTTTCTTAGAAAGAAAAACAAAAGCTTCTTGAACCACCTAAAAAATGAGGATTTTTTTGAGTTAAGAAGACCTGATTTCAAATCTAGCTTCAGCTGCTCCTAGTTATATGATCCTGAGCAAATCACCTGTTTGCCTCAGTTTTTTCATCTGTAAAATGAGCATAATAATAGTACCTACCTCCTAGAGCTGTTGTGAAGGTCAAGTGAGATAATATTTCTAAAGTACTTAGCACAGTGCCTGCTACGTAATAGCCACTCTGCAGTCCTCCCTCCCTCCTCTCCTTCTTCCTTCCTTCCTTCCTTCCTTCCTTCCATCCAAATGCCCCTGGCCAATCTGCATATAAAATTTACTCAGAACTTGCTTCTGTATGCTTCTGCTCTCAGGAAGAGAAATGAATAGTTTTTTTAGGGCTCATTAACATGGATTCCAAGAAAGGGCAATAACAGGTTAACACTATTTAAATCTTTGAAAGTGCTCTGGAAGCTTTAGATTTTATAATAAACAAATTTGAAATTCAGAGGTAGGTCTTGGTTTCACAAAAGATAACCTGTACTAGCCCCTTTTGTCTTGTAAATCTTTTTATGGTAACAGAAAAGAGAATGGCCTCCCTTAGGCAGTTTCTGGTAAATAGTGAGCAAATATCAGAAACTGGGTTTCCATTGCCCTGATTTTGGGACTGTAGCTATTGAATATTCCCAAAGCAGTTGTGCACAGAAACAGCTAGGAAGATTTAATAACTGATGCTTATATTCCATTAAAGTTTACAAACTGCCTTAAGTATATTATCTCAGTAAGTTCCTTTCTAGAAGAGATTGTTTCATTTATTGTGCTTGTATTACCAATGCTGGGCACATAGTAGGCCCTTAATACTTGCTGATTGATTGATTAAGTTCATTGCTCAGGCAAATCCACATCCTTCACCTCTTTTCTGTTTCTAATGTATCACTTTTGAAATTCATAGGAACCATTTGTAAATGCATGACAATGGATAATGAGAACTGATGAATGGTTAAGTAACTTAACCACTCTAAGGCTAACCACTTTCCTCTGGTCAAATGGAGATAATACTAGCACACTGCCTTCCTTACAACCAATGAATCAACAAATGTTTGTTGAGTGCTTACTAGGTACTGAACATTGTATTAGAAACTGGGGATAGAAAGGCAAAAATTAAATAATCCCTCCCTTCAAAGAGTTTACATACTATTAGATGAAGCAACATGTACATATATGAGTGTATACAGATATAATGGGAATAGCGATTTATGGGAGCCAATTCCTTAGAGAAAGTGCAGATTTGCCTTTCCTGATTAAATGCTTGTTGAGTTGACTTCACAGATTATGAGATTCTCTTCCTAGTTTCAAGACAACACATTCAGACTTGGTGATCTTGCTTTGGGCCATGAATGACTGAGGGGTCACCCGCAGAGGGTTGGTGGGGAGTAATATGTAGTGACCATGAATTTTTTAATTGGCTTTATAGTAAAAAGGGCAGATAAAGGAATTGGAACTGAGTTTGAGCACAAAAAACATGGTAAAGTCCTCTTTTAAACCCTTTCTCCTTTAGAAACTTTCCATCAAGAGAGATTGCTGAGGCAACTGGGTGGGAAAGATCTAGTGACCATATACCCCTTTATTCTTTCTTGATTTTATGTATTCTAAGATGGGATCACCCAGGCAACCAGTGACTTTCATCAAAGCCATCCCAGATCCCAGTGATAAACAGTCTTAGAGACAGTGACAGCAGCAACAAGTTCAGCAAGGAACTATTATGGCTGCCATGTAACCTGCTTGACCAAGCAGTTAAGACACCGAATCTGGGGGTGGAGTCAAGATGGCAGAGTAGAAACAGGACCTCTGCATGGCTCTGGTTCCCACTACCTCCAATACACATAAGAAAATGACTCTAAACAAATTTTAGAGCTACAGAAACCCACAAAGTGACAGAGAGAAACAAATCTCCCACTGAAGGCACCCTGGCAGGCCGACAGGAAAGTTTTATCACATGGAGCTAGGAGCCGAGCACAGCCCTGCATGAGCCATGTGGTTCTGGCCCCTGGGTGGCCCCGACCTGCAGCGGCCAGAGCAGACTTCAGGAGAATGAATCACCAGCAGCTGTTGCAGTTTCCAGACTTCTCAACCCATAAATGCCAAAAAGAAAGTAAAAGGTCAGTCGCAAACTCTGTCAGAACTGGGTGGAGAAGAGTGCAGTCCAGCTCCTGCTCCCAGGGCTAGAAGTGACAGAGGTGAGGCAGCAGCAGTTACTGCTGTGTGGCTACTTCCAGAACTCCTGGCCTGCAAATCATAAGGGGATGAAGCAACCATTCAGAGGGTAAGTGCTCTTGCTTTAACCTGCTTGGATCTTGATCATGGTGTTGGGTGGTGGTCCTGGAATGTGTGGCCAGTGTGCCTGAGCTTGTGGGGGCTGCAGAGAGGGCACCCTTCTAATAGCTCTGGAAGCTGCGAAAACCCCAGCAATGTGAACATAGTGCTCTGCAATCTGGAAGCAGAGTTCTATTGTGGCAAAGAGCTCAAAAGTCAAATAATTGGCTGGCAATATGAGCAAGCAGAAGAAGCACAAACAGATCATAGAATCCTTTTTGTGGACAAAAAGGATCAAAGCATGGAACGGGAGGAAGACAACCAAGTCAGAACTCCTGCATCAAAAGCTTCCAAGAAAAATGTGAACTGCTTACAAGCCATGGAGGAGCTCAAGAAGGCTTTTGAAAATTAAGTAAGAGAAGTGGGGGAAAAATTGGGAAAAGAAATGAGAATGATGCAAGAAAATCAGGAAAAGCAAGTCAACAGCCTGCTAAAGGAGACTCAAAAAATACCAAAGAAAATAATACCTTAAAAAATAGACTAATCCAAAGGACAAAAGAGGCCCAAAAAGCTAATGAGGAGAGGAATGCCTTAAAAAGTCTGATTTGCCAGATGGAAAAAGAATTTCAAAAACTCACTGAAGAGAATAATTCCTTCAAAATTAGATTGGAGCAAATGGAAGCTAATGAATTTATGAGAAATCAAGATACTATTGAACAGATCCAAACAACAAAAAAATAGAAGGCAATGTGAAATATCTCATTGGAGAAACCACCAACCTGGAAAATAGATCCAGGAGAGATCATTTAAAAATTATTGGACTACCTGAAAGCCATGATCAAAAAAAAGAACCTAGACACCATCTTTCAAGAAATTATTAAGCAAAATTGCCCTGATATTCTAGAACCAGAGAGCAAAATAGAAATTGAAAGAATTCACCAATTGCCTCTTGGAAAAGATCCTCAAAAGAAAACTCCTAGGAATATTATAGCCAAATTCCAGAGTTCCCAGGTCAAGGAGAAAATACTACAAGCAGTCAGGAAGGAACAATTTGAATATTGTGGAAACACAATCAGGATAACACAAGACCTAGCAGCTTCTACATTAATGGATTGAAGGGCTTGGAATATGATATTCTGAGGTCAAAGGAGCTAGGACTAAAACCAAGAATCACCTACCCAGCAAAATTGAGTATAATACTTCAGGGGAAAATATGGTCATTCAATGAAATAGAAGATTTTCAAGCATTCTTGATGAAAAAGCCAGAGCTAAACAGAAAATCTGACTTATAAAATACAAGAAGCAAGAGAAGCATGAGAAGATAAACCGGGAAAAAAATCATAAGGAACTTATTAAAGTTGAACAATTTACATTCCTACATGGAAAAATGATTATTGTAACTCATAAGACTTTTCTCAATGTGAGGATAGTTGAAGGAGATATATATATATATATATATATATATATATATATATATATATGTATATATGTATATTTATGAATATATACATATATATATGAGGGTGTATGTGGGTATAAATATATATGTGAGTGTGTGCATATATATGTACATGTATACATAGAAGACACAGGATGAGTTGAATATGAAAGGATGATATCTAAAAAAAAATAAAATTAAGAGGTGAGAGAGGAATATACTGGGAGAAGGAGAAAGAGAGAGAAATTAGGGTAAATTATCTCATATAAAAGAGGCAAGAGAAAGCTGTTAAAATGGAGGGGAAGAGCAGGAAGGTGAAAGGAAATGAGTCAACCTTTCTCACATTGAATTTGGCTTAAGGAGGGAATTATATACACACTCAATTGGGTATCTTACCCTACAGGAAAATAGGGGGAAGGGGAAAAGAGGGGGGAATGATACCAGGGAGGGCAGATTAGGGGAAAGAGTAGGTAGAAGTAAACAGATAGAGTCAAAGGAAAAAATAGAATAAATGGGGGGCAGGATAGGATGGAGGGAATTATATAGTCTTTCACAATATAACTACTATGGAAATATTTTGTGTAACTATACATGTACAACCTATATTGAATTGCTTATCTTCCTAGTGGGGGTGTGTGAAGAGGGCAGAAGAGAAAAAATCTGAAACTCAAAAGTTTTAAAAACAAATGTTTAAAAGAAATTGTTTTTTTTTTAATGCAACTGGGAAATAAGATGTACAGACACTGGGTTGTAGAAATCCATGTTGCCCTACTAGAAAGTTGGGGTGAGGGGAGGATAATGGAGGATATAAAAGAGAACAGATTGGGGGAAAGTGTATTCAGTAGGCTCACTATTTTGGGGTGGGGAGTATGGGAAAGAAGGAAAGAAAAACTTGTAACTCAAAATCTTGTGTAAATCAATGTTGAAAACTAAAAATAAATAAATTGGAAAAAAAAAGTCCAAAAAAAAAAAAAAGACATTGAATCCAGCAAGGTGTCAGCCCAGCTGGAAAGGGAGTCTCAAGCCCTAGCTAGGCCATACCCAGAAGAGAACTTCATAAGGACTCTGAGAAGGCAGAAAAGGACTCCCAGGGCCAGGAGGTATTCCTTAGTCATATATGTCCCTTTTATGGATGCCTTCACACTTTTATGCAACAAGCTTGAGCCTACCCTCCCTGAAGCAGAGTAATCCCCTATTTGGATGGTTTTATTCATTTGTTTGTTTTTACTTCTAAGTCCTTGATATACCTTCTCAGGAAATAACCCTTTGTAAAAGCTAAATGGTATCAAGTTGTTGTTCAGTATTCAAGAAAGGAAATTGGATGGTGGCTCATGAGCAATAGAATCTCCAACTTCTCAAGGACATTTCTGTGAGAGAAGCAGTCAGACTACATGTAGCTGTGAGAATGGGAATTGGAAGAGTAAACCCAAAGAGATCACTAAACAATATATAAACATACACACACACACACACACACACACACACACACACACACATACACACATAACACATTGTAATTGGGAGGGTGAAAATGCACAAGGAGAGATGTACTATCACCTAAGGAAAGGTCTTATGTAGTTCTTAGATAGGGGTGTGCTAGAGAACTGATTATTAAATTTTCAGAGTATTTTACACCTCAGAAATCACTTCAGATCAGGACTTCCATTTAACCCTTTGTGTCATATGGAACCACTGGAATTTATGTAGTAGGAGAGTGACTTGGAACAGTGCTTTAGCAGTATCAGTTTGACAGAATTGTGGAAGATAGATTGGGGAAAGCAGAGACATGAGACAGGAGAATAAATGAAAATGCTCTTGGAATACTCCATGGAGTTTTTGGTCCTATAATAGGAAATGAGTCCTATAAGACAGATATTGTAGAGGTAGTTTGATAAGACTTGGTAGTTGTTTAAATATGTGCAGTGAGGAAGGGGGTTGGGGTGGGGATTCAAAAATTATCACCAAGTTGTAAACCTACATGACTGAAAGAATGGTGGTACCCTTAAGAGAAATAAAGAAGTCTGGAAGAAGGGTAATGAATCAGGAAGATCAAATGCCCTGAGATACTTGCCAAACTATGAATTGCAGTGGGAAGTTTCAATATCAATTAAAAATTTTTTTAAACATTTAAAAAAATTTTGAGTTCCAAATTTTCTGCCTTTCCCTTATTCCTCCCTCCCTCACTGAGAAGGCAAGCAATATGATATTATATGAAATTGTGGAAAATGTATTTCCATATTACCCATATTGCCAAAAAAAAAGAAAGAAAAATAAAGTGAGAAAATTATTTCAATTTGCACTCAGTTAATCAGTTCTCTCTTTGGAGGAAGATAGCATTTTTTGTCATGATTCCTTTGGAATTGTCTTGAATCATTATTATAATGATCAGAATTTTTCACAGTTAATCATTGCTGTTACTGTGTATAGTGTATACTATGTATATACTGTGTATACTGTGTATAGTTCTGCTCACTTCACTTTTTATTAGTTCATACAGGTCTTCATATATTTTTTTTTCTAAAAATGTCCTCCTTGTAATTTCAAATAGCACAATAGTGTTCCATCACAAGCATGTCTATCTCCTTAAAACTGTTCAGCCATTTTCCATTTGATGGATATTCCCTGAATATCCAATTCTTTGCCACCGCAAAGAGTTACTATGAATATTTTTGTATATATAGTTCCTTTTCCTTTGATCTCCTTGGGGTACAGAACTAGTAGTGGTATTGCTGGGTCAAAGGGTATGCATAGTTGTATAGTCCTTTGAGCATAATTCCAAATTGTTTTCCAGAATGGTTGGATTGTTCACAACTCCACCAACAGTTCATTAGTGCGCCTATTTTTCTTTATCCCTTCTAGCATTTGTCATTTCAGATAGATATGAAGTCATGCCTCAGAGTTGCACTAATTAATAACAATTTAGACCATTTTTCTTTTTTATTAATTTATTTTAAACTTAAATATACAGTAAAAATAAAAAGATACATATTATAAACTTAAATACCAAATAAAAAAGGGAAAAAAAGCATTGCCATGTGCACAGCAAAACATAAGCAAAGATAAAAAATATACAGCAATAAATTTCCATTTCCAGAAAGCCTATATAATAAGTACTACACATTGTGCTCAGAGCTGTCCATCCTTTCTTTGCTTCCAAGTAAATTTTCTTCCATGTCCTTTTTTTCCCCTTGCTGCCTCCTCTCCTCAAGAAGGTTACAATCAGGGGTGGCTAGGTGGCGCAGTGAATAGAGCACCGGCCCTGGAGTCAGGAGGACCTGAGTTCAAAATCCGATCTCAGATGCTTGACACACTTACTAGCCATGTGACTTTGGGCAAGTCACTTAACCCCAATTGCCCTCCAAAAAAAAAGCAAAAAAAAAAATAAAAAAAAGGTTACAATGTGTATGCATATATACATTTATGTACAAATACATATATACTCATACATATATACATACACATGCATAATATAGTCACATGCACATAGATATATTTAGATATATATAATCATACTCATATATAGACATTAATATTCATGTGCATCTATGTAAGACAATACTATGCATATTTGCCCTCTGTTTCTCTTGGGGGTGAATAACATTTTCTTTCATAATTCCAAGTCGTTCCATGTTTTTCTAAGTCCACCAACTTATCATTTCTTACACCATAGCACTATTCCAACCTTATACAGTCTCGTATTTTAAATAATCTAAAACAATACTGATTAATATGGCTGACATATAATGTAATTTTCTCATTTTTCTCTTTTGATTAAATCTATTTTAGCTTTAACTTTGAGATCATGATTACCTTTTGTGTTTTTTGTTCCCTAGTAAATTCTGCTCTTTATCTTTATTTTATGTTTGTGTGTATTTCCTATTCCTCCTGATTCCTTTACTTTACAACTACCCTTACCCTCCTATTATATAACCTACCCACTCTTCCAAAGATCCCTCCCTTATCCTTCCATTCTCATTGATCTAAACCTCTTCTATTCCCCCCCATCCTGTTACCTCACCCAGTAGTGTTCCCTTTAAAAATCCCTCCCCCCCTTTCTATCTCCTTATGTAAAGCTTTCCAGAGGAGTGCTGCTGTGAACAGCCTTCAAGGTTCTGATTACACAGTATGGTGAACTCACTATTTATTCAGTAACAAATTAAAGGCAAAACATTCATAGAAAATCAAAGTACAGCATTCACAATGTTATGGCATAACAACTTACCACTAAAATGGCCACATAGTTTTCACCAAAGTGGCCACATAGTTTTAAACAAATATAACATTCATTAAGTCCTTCAATTAGTAAGTCCTTCATTCAATCTGACAAAATAACATCAAAATAGACAGACAAAATACAGACATCACAGCCATGCCTCCTCCCAGTTCTCCTCTCTTCTCATTTCTTAGTTCTTAATTCTCAGATTAGTACTCAGTTCTCATTTCTCTTCTCAGTTCTTCTCAGTTCTCAGTTCATTTCTCAATTCTTTCCCTCCAGCAGTAGCAGCCCAGTCTCCAGATGCTCACTCTCAGAAGTTCTGGACTCTCTCAGCTTGGGCTTTTCCTTATATACAGTATTAGCTCTTCCCTGTTCTGCCCCTTCCTGTTATATCAACAAGCCCATCCCACTTTGGGATTCCAAGTTCTGGGTCTTAATGCTTGACACAATCATGAACTTGGAACAAGGTGCTAAGTACCTGTTTGATTGCAAATACAAGGGGCAGGGAAGATCTTCAGGATCCTTGGCCTTACAGTCTCAATCTAAATGGCCATGGATCCTGGAACAAATAGAGGCACTATACTTTGTAATCCTGCTAACTACACCATAACCTAAAGCTGAGCATGAGCAGCTTTCCGGAGGACTACTGCTTTGAACAACTTTCAAGGTTCTGATTATACAGTATAGTAAACTCACATTACACTTTAGCCTTTTATTTATTTCTGAATTTAGAAGACTTTTATACCCTTCTAGATATATATGTATGATTAAAAAAAAGTGTGATTTTAACCCATTCCTGATGAGAGTAGGGTTCCAGAACTACTAGCTCTCTCTCTGCCCCCATCTAATTCCTCTGTCAGTTCTTCCTCTCATGCCTTATTTATTTATTATAATTATCATGACATAATTATCACAAGATAATTCCTCTTTTTACCTTTTCTTAAATGGTATTATTTTTTAGAATCACATCTGTAATGATACTGGGATTTGAAGATCCTCCATGCCCCTTGAACTTGCTGACATAGCAGGAAGGGGTGGAGCAAGAGAAAGTCAGAACCAAGCTAGCATCCATGAGGCAGTGACTGGAAGCAACAGCAGAGGCAGCGGCTGTGGTTGTGGCCCGAACTCCTTTTTCTTTGAGCCTGCCAGTATATCTGCTAAGGACTGCTGCTGAGGACTGCCAGGGATAGTGTGGGGAGCCGGAGCTGCTAGGAGCTCAGCTAGGACGCTGAGCAGTTGCCATGAGTGAGGAGAGGAGAATCTTTGCCTGAGGTAGCCTGTCCTGTTTTGAAGGCTTGAGAATGTGGATGTTTACTACTTTAACTACATGTGCCAACTTCATAACTACTGCGTTGGCTTTGACTTTCCGGTTTTGGGACTCAGTTTTCTGGTATTTAAATAAATGCTCTAGCTATATTTCTCATGTAGAGAGCCTATTACATTTTGTGATTAATAACCATATCAGCATACTTATAGTTACTGTAGGCATTGTGAATGCTGCATTGCTGATACAGCATCATAATCAGCTCTACCCCAATCTTTCTTTAGAACTACATAAATATTAATTACAATTTTAGACATAGTTAATGTTTTTTTTTATAAAAAGCAAACAGTCTGTCCTTATTGAGTCCTTTGCAATTAGTCTTCAATGTTTACTTCATTTGTCTTGGATCTCATATGTCAAATTTTCTATTAATTTCAGTTATTAATTTTTTTTTTGGCTTTTTGGAGGGAGGAAGGCAGGGCAATTGGGGTTAAGTGACTTGCTTGAGGTCACACAGCTAGTAAGTGTTAAGTGTCTGAGACAGATTTGAACTCAGGTCCTCCTGATTCCAGGGATGGTGCTCTATTCACTGTGCCACCTAGCCACCCCAGTTTCATTTTTTTTTGCAGTAAAATCCTGAAAGTCTGGCAATTCATTGAATATCTTTTTTTTTTCATTCAGCATTATGCTTAACTTTGCTGGGTATAATATTCTCAGTCATAACACCAGTTTTTTTGCTCTTTGATATATAGTGTTCCAAGACCTGCAGTCTTTTAGTGTAGCGACTGCTAGGTCTTAGGTGATTCTAACTGTGATTCTGCCATATTCATTTTTCCCCCTTGTTTCTTGTAATATTTTCTCCTTGAGGTGAGAATTTTAGAATTTAGCTATAATATTCCTGTAGGTTTTCCTCATAGAACCTCTTTCAAGTGGTGATGAATGTATTTTTTTTCCTATTTCTACTTTCTACTCTTGTTTTAACACTTCAGGACAATTTTCTTTAATTATTTCTTATATTATTGTATCAAGATTCTTTTATTTTGATCATAGCTTTCAGGTAGTCTGTTATTCTTTTGTTTTCTCTTCTTGATCTGTTCTCCAGGAGATCAGTTGTTTTTTCTTAGGAGATGTTTCACGTTTTCTTCTATTTGGTCATTCTTTATATTTTGTTTTATTACTTCTTGGTCTCTTATAGCTTTGCTGGTTTTGCCCCATTCTAATTTTCAAGGAGTTGTTTTCTTCCTTAAGTTTCTGGATCTCCTCTTCCAGTTGGTTAACTTTCTTTTCAGAATCTTCTTGTTTTTCTTTGATTGTTCTTATGTTTTAAAAAAATTTCCTCAATATCTCTCATTTGTTTTTTAAAGTCTTTTTTTTAAGTTCTTCTATGAATTGCTTTTGGGCTGGTGACTATTCAATGTTACTCTTTAGGATATGAGAAGCTTTTTTTGCTTCAGTATCCCCCTCTGAAGACAAACCCTTGTCTTTTCTATTCCCACAGTAACTTTCTATGATTGGGTTCTTTTTCCTCTGCCTGCTCTTTTTTTTTTCCAATGGCAATTTGTTGTAATCTCTTGTCCTGGGGTATGCAGGGAGAGGGGAAGAATTGGGGGGAGGGAGGAAATAGTGCTTTTGGCCTTAGATCCTCTATTAGTTCTCCCCTCTGTCCTGGAACTGAAAACCAAGAACTCTGCCCTCCTATAAGTGTCCACAGCCAGCAGCATCCCTGCCCCACTGCTTCTGCACTCACAAGGCCTGTGCTAGTCCCTTCTCACCCAGGGCCACATCTTGGCAACATAGCTAGGCCTGGTGTCCCTTATCAGCAGAGGTTACCTCAATCTTCCCCTGCTTAGATACTGACTCCCTATGCTGTCCAGAAGATGAAAATTCTTGTGACTGAGGCTGTGGCTACCTCCCAACCCAGCTAGCCCCAGGGTTTCTGCTTGCTGTTTCAGCAGAACCAGCCTGAAGGTATTTACGTTTCACAGGGGCCAAACTTCAGATATTCTCTAGTTACCAGGGAGGACTACTGTTCTGCCCCAACTCTTGTTTATTTTTACCTCTCTGTATTTACCCTGAGGCCCTATTTTGACTGGTTTATGAGGTAAATCTTGAGAGCTTGGAATTCTCTGACCTATTTCACCATCTTCCCAGAACCCTCTTGACTATTTTTCATATGATGATAAATAGTTTTAATTTCTTTTTCTGAAAACTACCTGTTCATATTTTTTGACAACTTATCAATTGGGAAATAGCTTTCATTTTTATAAATTTGACTCAATTCCCTGTGTATTTGAGAAAAAGAGATTTTAATTTCTTTTGTTTTTGCTTTTTGGAGGGCAATTGGAGTTAAGTGACTTGCTCAAGGTCACATGGCTAGTTTTTGTATGTGTTTATTAAGTGTCTGAGGCTGGATTTGAACTCAGGTCCTCCTGACTCCAGGGCTGGTGGTCTATTCACTGTACCACTTATCCACCTCTAAAAAAGAGATTTTTTCAGAGTAGCTTGCTGTAAAGATGTTTTTGATAATACTGCATCATCTCTGGTACCTTTTATCAAAATGTAGCTTCCCTGACTGTCTCTCTTTTTGTTTTTTTTTTGTTTTTTTAGGTTTATTTAATTTTTTACTTTAATTAATTAATTTATTTTTAGCTGTCAACATTCATTTCCACAAAATTTCGAGTTACAGTTTTTTCTCCCTGTCTTTCCTCTACCCCTCACCCCCAAATAGCAGGCCTACTGAATACCCCTTCTCTCAATATGTTCTCTCTTATATCTTATATCATCTTGCCCCCACTCCCGCAACTTTCTAATAGGGCAAGATGGATTTCTATACCCTAGTGCCTGTATATCTTATTTCCCAGTTGTATGTAAAAGACAATTAAAAAAACAAAAACATTTGGTTTTAAAACTTTGAGTTCCAGATTTTTTCCCTTCTGCCCTCCTCACCCACTGGGTGAGGGAAGATAAGCAATTCAATGTAGGTTGTACATGTGTAGTTACCCAAATCATTTACATAATTGTTATATTTGTGAAAGACTAATTATATTTCCCCCCATCCTGTCCCACCCACCACTTATTCTAATTTTCTCCTTTGACCCTACCCCTTTTCAAAAATGTTTTCTTCTAACTACCCTCTCCCCCAGTCTGCCCTCCCTTCTATCATCCCCCCTCTTATCCTCTACCCCTCCTATTTTCCTGTAGGGTAAGATACATAATTGATTGTGTATGTTATTCCCTCCTTAAGCCAAATTCAATGAGAGTAAAGTTGTCCCATTCCCTTTCACCTTCCTACTCTTCCCCTCCATTGTAACAGTTTTCTCTTGCCTCTTTTCTGTGAGATAATTTACCCTAATCTATCTCTCCCTTCTCCCAATAAATTCCTCTCTCACCTCTTAATTTTATTTTTTAGATACCATCCCTTCATATTCAACTCATCCTGTGCCCTCTGTCTATGTATACATGTACATACACACGCACACACTCACATGTATATTTATACCCACATACACCCACCTATACATACATACATACACACATATCACACACACACACACACATGCATATGTATGTGTATATATATATATATATATATATATATATATATATATATATATGTACATACATATATACTTCCTTCAACTATCCTCATGCTGAGAAAAGTCTTATGAGTTACAATTACCATTTTTCCATGTAGGGAATGTAAGTTGTTCAACTTTAATAAGTTCCTTATGAGTTCTTTTTCCTGTTTACCTTCTCATGCTTCTCTTGCTTCATGTATTTGAAAGTCAAATTTTCTGTTCAGCTCTGGCTTTTTCATCAAGAATGCTTTAAAATTCTCTATTTCATTGAATGACCATATTTTCCCCTGAAGCATTGTATTCAGTTTTGCTGGGTAGGTGATTCTTGGTTTTAGTCCTAGCTCCTTTGACCTCTGGAATATCATATTCCAAGCCCTTCAATCCATTAATGTAGAAGCTGCTAGGTCTTGTGTTATCCTAATTGTGTTTCCACAATTTTCAAATTGTTCCTTCCTGACTGCTTGTAGTATTTTCTCCTTGATCTGGGAACTCTGGAATTTGGCTATAATATTCCTAGGAGTTTTCTTTTGGGGATCTTTTCCAAGAGGCAATTGGTGAATTCTTTCAATTTTTATTTTGCTCTCTGGTTCTAGAATATCAGGGCAATTTTGCTTAATAATTTTGCTCCTTCCTCTTATTTTAACTTTGTGTGTATATGTCTTTCTGTTCCAAGCATGTCTGTTGTGAACAACATACTGTTGGATTCTGATTTCTAATTCTTCTATCCATTTCCATTTCATAGGAGCTTATCCCATTCACATTCACAGTTATGATTACTAACTATAAAATTCCTTCCACCTATTCTCTTCTGTTTATCCTTCTCTCTCTCTCTTTTTTAAATCCTGTTCCTACTTAAGAAATCTGTTTTGCTTCTGACCACTACCTCACTTAACTTATTCTCCTTTTTGTCACCATCTCCACTTTTTCTTCTTATCTCTTTCCTCCCATTTTCCTTTTGGATAAGATAGATTTCTATATTCAATACACACACACACACACACACACACACACACACACACACACACACGCTTCCCTCTTTGAACCAGTTATGATGACAGTAAGGTTCAAGCTTTGCCTGCCACCACCCCATCCCCCACTTCATTACAAAAGTTCTTTCTTATATGCCTCTTTTATCTTAGAAAAATTTCCCCATTCTATCTCTCTCTTCCCTTTTCTTCCAGTACATTCCTCTTTTTCACCACTTTATTTTTTTGAGATCGTCTCAACATAATCTACTCACACTTGTGCTCTCTATGTAGACTGCTTCTAACTACCATAACAATGATAAAGTTGTATCATCTTCCCATATAGGAATGTAAATAGTTTAACCTTATTAAGTCCTTTATTTTTTTCTCTTTCATGTTTACTTTTTTTATGCTTTTCTTATATCTTGTGTTTGAATAGTAAAATTTCAATCCAGCTGTGGTCTTTTCATCAGGAATGTCTGAAAATCTTCTGTTTCATTGAATATCTGGTTTTCCCCCCTGAATGATTATACTCATTTTTGCTGGGCAGGTTATTCTTGGTTGTAATCTTACCTTATTTCCCATCTGGAATATCATATTCCCAGCCCTCTGTTCCTTTAACATGAAAGCTGTTAAATCGTGTGTGATCCTGACTGTGGTTTCATGATATTTGAATCATTTTTTTCCCGGTTGCTTATAATATTTTCTCCTTGACCTGGGAGCTCTGTAATTTGGCTATACTATTCATGGGAGTTTTCATTTTGAGATCTCTTTTAGGAGATGATCAATGGGTTCTTTCAATTCTATTTTATCCTTTGGATCTAAAATATCAGGGCAGTTTTCTGTTATAATTTCTTAAAGTATAATGTCTAGGCTTTTTTTAAAATCATGTCTTTCAGATAGTCCAGCAATTCTTAAATTGTCTCTCCTGGATCTATTTTCCAGGTCAGTTGTTTTTCTCATAATATATTCATATTTTCTTCTATTGTTTTTGCAGTCTTTAAATGTGGAGTGTTTAAACTTAGCAGCTTTCTCATATCAATTTTCCCCCTATCTAGTTTTTCAACATTTAAACATTTTTATTTAAAATTTTGAGTTCCAAATTCTATGCCTCCCTCCCTCAGTCTCCTCCCCCTTCCCTGAGATGGTAAGCAATCAGATATAGGTTAGACAAATGCACTTATGTAAAACATTTCCATAAGTCATTTTGTACAAGAAGCCTTGAACAAAAAAGTGAAAGAACATGAAAAGTAACATGTTTCAGTTCTATTTTTAAATTTTTTTTGACTTTGTTTTATTGTTCTTGATGTCTCATGGAGTCATTAGCTTCTACTTACCCAATTTTAATTTTTTAAGGATTTATTTTCTTCGGTTAGCTTTTGTACCTCTTTTTTGATTGGGTCAATTTTGCTTTTTAAGGAGTTCTTTTCTTCAGTGAATTTTTGTGTCTCTTTTACCATTAGGTCAATTCTATTTTTTGAGGTGTTATTTTCTTCAATATTTTTTGAGCCTCTTTTATCAACCTAGTAATTCTTTTCATGATTTTTTTTTCTTTTTTTTTTATATGAGATTCTTTATTAAATTTTTTTGAGTTACATCTTTTCTCCCCGTCTTTCCCCCACCCACCACCCCAAAACAGCCATCCCAGTATTTCCCCCCTCCCCCAGTCTATTCTCTCCTATGTCACTTTTTGGTAGGGCAGGATGGATCTCCCAACTGCAGTGCCTGTGTATCTCAAGTTCCAGTT
>CM053583.1:142665939-142676497 GCA_028627135.1 Pseudochirops cupreus
TCCATGAAGTACTTCCTGTTCCATCTAACCAGAAATGATTTCTCCCTTCTTAGATTTCTGATACTCTTATTTATAATTCTCCCTTATTTTTTTATGCTGTTGTTGGCCATCTGATAGATAATAAATCTCTTCTTTTCAGGAAATGGAAAAATTTGTCCAGAGCTCTGGGGAACATGGTATTGTGGTATTTTCTCTTGGTTCAATGGTTCAAAATCTAACTGAGGAAAAGAGTAATCTGATTGCTGCAGCTCTTGCTCAGATTCCCCAAAAGGTAAGAAAAAGGAAGCAACCTTTTATTCTGCCTTGGCCTATTTGAAATTTAGAAAGAGGGAGGGCTTAGCAAGATTTTCTTTAAAAAATTCAGGTGGAATCTTATAATAGAGCCTATTCTTGTAAAATAAGTTCTCAAATATTTTCTTAAATATTAAACATTAGGAAAACAGGGTGGGGCATTGAATTATTTGTCAAATTTAGCTCTTGTTCTGCTGTTGCAAATGATTATTAATGGGTAAAAAAATAGGAACTGAACCCCTATAGCTGATTTAGAATATTTATCACCTTCCTGCCTGAGCAGCATTTTCTCCAAGGATCCTGGATTATTTTGAGCTCACAGAACCTGGAAACAAACTAGTGTTGACAAAGGAGATGGTAAAAGTAAGACCTGATCATGGAAAAATGGTCCAGATCCCTAGGATCCCTAGGATGAAGATATCTTATCCCCACATATCTTGGGGTCTCAGGATCAAGGTATAACTGGGCTCAGATTGAACTCTATTCCTAAAATGTTGGCATCACCACAATTCAGTCTTTGAACAGCATAATATAGAATAACTTTGGGAATTATTAAAATGTAGGTTTTAGAGGTTTCAGACTTTAAATGTTTCTCCTGCTCTTAATGTGTACAAGTCTGTAAAGGTAAGTAAGTCCCTGAGTGTTGGGATAATTTCTTTCCCAACTTTGGTCATATAAATAAACATTTAAACATTTCAGCTACTCTTGAATATCTTTTCCTGTTGTGTTACCACAACTCTTTTCTCGTCAAACATCAGCCTTTGATTAGTCTCACTATCTTTTTCCTCTGCTCCTCCGCATTTGACACGTAATAACACTGGGGGGAGTCACGCCACCATTCTGACTGGAGATGTGATAAATTCATATAATCCTAATTCAAATGGGCTTCCATTACATCAAGTCAACTATCCTAATTTCTGCTTAACTCCCTGATTCCTTGCCTCTTTGCCCACAGAAAGTATTACAAACCTTCTTATCTTTCCTAGAACTTCCCATATCTCTCTACTCACATGACCACCATCTTATTTCTGACCCTATCGCTCTCTCTTAGAGTACTGCTCTAGTCTCCTAATTAGTCTCCCTCCCTCACATCTCTCCTCACTCCAGTCTTTCTTACATGTATAAGCTGCCAAATGTGATTTCCTTAAACATAAATCTAGCCGTACAATTCCTTTTATCATTAAACTCCATTGGCTCTCTATCATCTCTAGAATAAAATATAAATTTGTTTAGCTTTTAAATCCCTTCACAGTCTACCTCTATCCCATATGTTACAATCCAGTCTAATTGTTCTTTTCTCTGCTCCTAACATATAAGACTCCATCTCCTATTTCTGTTCCTTTGCACTGGCTCTCCTTCAAGCCTAGAAGGTTCTGCTTCCTCTCTCCCTCCTCAGTGAGCCCCTTTTCTTCATGCAGACACAACTCAGCCACTACTGTCTGTATTATCCCCCATTGCCCTTTCTAACTACCTTTCAAAATTTATTTGCTTTTATTCTTTTTATAATAATGCTATACATGTTTATGATCTCGCTCTTTCACCTATGCCAGTAAAATGCAGATTTCTTGGGCATAAGGATGGTTTCATTCATTTAATTTGCATATCTAACACAGTATCTGTCATACAGTAGCTACATGCAATTAGTGCTTGTTGATTGATTGATACTTACACTTTAATCTGCTAATGGATTCGTGATCTCATCACTGTGACCACTCAATCCACTGGTATAGATCATGGCCCTTTGTGGATTTCTCATCTGTGGAATTTTTTGTCCATCTCTTCTCACTTTCATAGATAATCTACTCCCAACATTCCATGGGCTTTCTTCTTGTTACTTTTCCTGGCACAAATCTAAGATGTTCTGATAAAAACTTAGATTTGTGCCAAATACTTCCTTCTAACAGTGTTCTTAGAAAATGTTTACCTTTACTGCAAACAGTAAAAAATTTACATAACTTTTGCATGACTCTGTGCCATTCCAAGAGTTTTCACATATCATTCTTTCATATGTAATATCATGCCAGAGACCTCTATCATACATGGGACCACATAATATAATATGCCAGAGAGAGGTTAGATTGCCTGCCTAAGTTACACTGAGTCCGGATTTGCTGAAAACTTTGGCTCATGAACCTCAGCCAGTGTGTTCCTTTTTGCCAACTAACCCAATAAACATCATTATAGATCAAAGTGGGGAAAAAAAAGTAAATAAAATGGTTAAATAAAATGGTTCAATTGCATGGAAAGATAAGGTACAAGAATGTTTTCTTCTCTACAGAGAAGTATACTTTCCCACAGATTAACATATCTTTAATGGGGAATGGAATCCACAAAGGGAACTGAAATGACCAGGGAAATAGATGTGGCAGAGCAGACATGCGGGGAGTAAATACCTAGGAATACCTAAGGAGAGCACATACATAAGGAACAAGTGGAAGTATCCGTAGATTTTGAGTTAGAGGGAACCTTACAAGTTATATGATTCAGTCTCTTCATTTTGCATATGAGGAATCTTAGACATGGAGAAGTTAAAATTCTTGTCCAAGACCAAGCAGGCAGGGAGCAGAACTGGGATCTGAAGCCAGATTCTCTGCATCCAAAGCTAGCCCTGATTCCCTGCTGCATCTTTATCCTGTATGAAGTGTTAGAACTAGTGTAGCCAGACCTCAACAGTAGCTGAGGCAACTCATATCTACAACTTGGCAAAGCCCATGATGTCACCTGAGGATGTCATTGGGTAAGTTTCTTTCACCACTGAGTTCAGGTTCTTTACTACCCTGGTCTCTCTGTCGTGCAGCTCTCTGCTAGGAATCACCATGTTGTTCTCTGAGGTCTGGTCTCTATGTTGAGCATTCTCTATTACAGTGCACTCATGGTTCAAAGATCACTGAACCTTGAGTCCTTAGATGTGAATTCAAATCCTTGTTCTGTCATTTATGAAAAGCAGAGGTGAGGAACTTTCAGCCTTAAGGCCACATGTGGCCTTCTAAATCTTTAAGTGTAGCCTTTTGACTGAATCCAACATTCCCTTTCAAACTTTTAAAGTTTTAGAAAGGCAGATGTGGCCTTAGGTTCTCTATCCCTTACTAACTAGGTGACTTAGGAGAGTCATTTAAGCACACCCTGGGGCACAGGTACCTCACAAATAAAATGAGCCAGCCTGCCAGGTCTAGATCTGTGATGCCGTGAAGTAGAGAGTCTCTTCTCCTCTGACTCTGCACACAACCTCAGGTACCCTTTCCCACCATTCCCTGCTCTTCGTTGGCATTGTGACTAGACCACAGTTGCTAAGAAAAATGTGGAGCATTAGCTTATTATTTTTTAATTCAGACTTTAGTCAGTGACACTCAGTCAGCTGGTTTGCTAGGGAAAGTCCTCAGGGGATTTTTGGATCTCTCTTTAAAATATATTCTTCTCTGTTCATTCCTCTCCTCAGTCAGTCAACAGTTATTTTGTTATAATAAAAGAAAGCTTTATATGACCAAGTGCCTACTATGTGTTAGGTACTCTGCTAAGGACACAAAGAAACACAAAAAATCCCCAGATCCTTCTTGAGGAACTCATATTCTATTGCAAAACACAACATTCAAACAACTATACATACATGTATATATATGTGTGTGTGTGTGTGTGTGTGTGTGTGTGTATATATATATAGATACATATGTATGTATCTATATATATTTACAAAGCAGATCACACATGCACAATACTTATGATATAAACATATATATATGCACGTATGATGTGTGTATATTTTTTTTTGAGTTGACTCTTTGAAGAGAAGAAATCTCAGGGCTTGGTGACTTGGATCTCACTGGAAAGAGCGGTGAGAGTGGCAAGGAATACAACAAGACTGTGGAACAACAGAGCAGAGAAAGACTAGGGTAACAATGAGAAGAAGGACAAATATTGAAGAGGACTCAGGAAAGAGAAGCAGAAGAACAAGGGGAACATGGGGAAGAACAGGAAACTAGTGAGGAGGCCAGATGAACAGAGAGTGGGTGGAGGAGTCCAGAAGATAAAGGAAGAGTACAGGAAAGGAGGCGGCAAACCAGAGAAGCAGGACAAAGACTGAGGGTTTAGAGGCAATAAAGAAAAAGGTCTTAGATCTGAAAGAGGCCTTGGAAAGGTGCCTTTCATTTTACTGATGGAGAAACAAAAAACAAGAAAGAAGACATGACTAACCCAAGGTTACATAGGAAACGAGTAATTGAGTGAGAATTTAGATCCAGGTTCTTTGATTCTAATCCTAGCACTCCAGGATGAGGTGGCAGGGAAGAGGAAATTAAGATCATGGATTAGGAGTATGAAGAAGAACCGGTGAATAGGGAGTCTGAGTGGCAGAAAAAAAGATATAGGGACATGGCAGGTAGGAAGGCAGCTAAGAGAGAAAGGAGTAAAGTGCTTCCTTAGTTTAACTATCATTAGAGTTATGGTCAGAAAATTCCTTTAAATCCCTAGTCAAAAGTCTATACCATTTAAATACACTCAGCGGACCATACTTTGCAAGACTGCAAAGAAACAGGGAAGTCATGGAATTTCCTCTTAGCACTCATACTGACTCTAATTTGCAGGCAAATTAACTTAGAGAAAGACTTAAAAGGCTGGAGTGATATTGGTGACCATTTCTCTACTGTCCTGCCCTTGTAATACCTTCCAGTAAACAACAAAATATTTAGCTTTCTTATAGCAGTGACAGTGTTTCACTGGAAAAAAATGCCTATTACACTATTTTCCTTTGACGTTATTGTAATGGCTTAAGTGGATTTGGGATTGTTGTTGGTTTAGGCTTGTTGTTTTTTTCTCCAGTAAGTTTTGATTATCTCTCCTTCACTAGCAACAAGCATTTAGCTTGTTAGAACTGAGTGAGTTTTACAATTAAAGGACAATATGGAGTGAAACTGAAATTTAAACAATCATTTCCACTAACTTTTGTACCCTACCCTATTAAAATCCATGATGCATAATTACAGATTCTAGTGCATGTGAAAGCATATTGTAAACTCTATAGAGATAGGCAGTGCAACTAGATAGCTGTTTAGAGTGACTCCAAAGACTTTGGTTGAAGTCTTTATTCTCATTCAGGCTGTTTGATCCTTGGCAAGTGGGAGGCACAGTGGCTGGAGCACTGGACCTGGACTCAGGATCTCAGACACTTGCTAGCTATCTGACCCTAGGCAAGTGACTTAGCCCAGGGAGTGTGGCATATAATATCAGAGTTTTTTTTTTCAATGTGATAATTGGTTTAGTTGATTTTTTCCCCCCTTTTCTTTCTTTTTAGAAAATTTTATTCTTTTTTTATAAGAAATGGCTTTGTGGGAGGCAGAGGGAAAAGATTATGGGAGAAAATGTAGGCAATGTAAAAAATCATTTGTTAAAAAATTTCTACAAATGCAATGTGTTACACTCAATCATCATCGCTTTTCTTAGTGTTTTAGCTACCAAGTTTTTCTAAGACAACAATGGAATGGAAAATCATTTGGTACTGAATATTATCCTCCCCTAATCAAAATGGCCCATGTGTTCTTTCAATAATTATTTTATTGATATCCTTTGATTTTGTGTCATTACATTCCCAAATATATCCCTTCTTCTCCCCTTCTCTATGATCTGTTCCTTGCAACATTGATTAAAAAAGAAAAAGTAGCTTAGCAAAACCAATCAACACATCAACTATATCTCTCATTGTATGTGTCTTTCCCCATTTCTATCTATCTATCTATCTATCCACCTATCTATCTATGAAAGCTTCATAGACCTTAATATAGGAACATGAATTTGAGAAAGTAAACTGGACATGTCTTAAAAGAAAAACAACTTTCTCAGTGGAATGAACCTGTTAACTCACTATTCTCATCTGTAAAATTAGGAACCCTGCAGCTCTAACATTCCAGGGATCCGTGATTATTTGTGGTAATGAACAAAGCAGCTGAGCATACATTCTATGACAACAATCTCAAAGAACATATCCCAATATTTTTGGTGTCATAGAATTTGCCCTGCTCAAAATCCTAGGTCCCTCTTGCCTCTAAGATAAAATACAGCCTCTTCGTGCTCAGACTCAGCCTTTAAAGCTCTTCACAATTTGGTTCCAACTTAATTTTTCCAGCATCACTTTATATTGACCATTGGGAATTTCTGGGCTTTTAGATTTCCATTGTAATAGAATTCAATGTGAGTAGAGAATTGCTGAATTAATGTCTACAACTTTCTCCGATGTCTACAACTACCTTCTACTTGACCTTAGTATGCGAGTGATCTTAAGAATTTGGGCTTCATTTGTTTCCCCTGTAAAATGAGAGGGTTAGACTAAAATCTCTAAGATTGTTTCCAAAAAGAAAATTCTACAGTCTTTTGACATAGCTATACCTTCATTCTGTCTGATTCCAGAGGATAAGACCAAGATGCAAATAGGCAAATGGATGCTTAAAATAAAAACATTTTTATTTGACTAGCAGTTAGAGCTATCCAAAATTGGAATGAACTATCTTGGAGGGTGGTCGGTTGAAGAACCCTAGTTCTTCAAGCAAAGGTAGGCTGACCATTGTCAGATACATTGTAGAGAAGACAAACTAAATTGGACTAAATGGCCACTGAGGTCCTTTCTAAATCTGAGATTCTAGAACTTGGTGGTTCCTTTTGATATTGTAAAAAGAATCCTGAAATTGGCTGTCAGAATGTAATTCTATCCTTCTGCAAAGAATGAATTTCATCCTAATATTTCCCACTGCAGAGGATAGTGCAAATATTACGCTGACATCATAGAAGAATAAAATGACTCAGAATTGCCCAGCCACACAGCTGCCAGAGCTAGTATTTGACTAGCTCCAGTTCAACATTCTTTCCATTCCACTACATCATATCTGTATATTTTTCTTGTTTTCACTTTATCTCTCCTCAGTTCATCATACACAGCTACCAAAATAATCTTCCTAAAGCATATTTCTGATCATGTTACTGTGCTGCTGAAAATTCTTCACTGACTCCCTATTGCCTCTAAGACAATATACCAACTCTTCATCCTGGCATTTAAAGCTATCCATGATTTAGTTCCAACTTACTTTTCCACCTTCCCACCTCCTAAATTCCAAACTAAATTTCTAGCTTTCCTGAATCTGGAATTCTGTCTTGCCACTTCACAACTTTACACAAGCCATTTCCTGTGCCTTTTTATCATCTCCCTTTTGAATCCTTGTCTTCTTTCAAGTCTTAGTTCTGAAACTACCTCCTCAGTGAAGCCTTCACTGATCTCACCTAGGAATATGTTTTGTTTTTTTTTTTATCTTCTTCTCTCATTCCTTGTTGTTCCTTATTTGCATATGTATTGCATCCATTAGTAGATTTCTGTAGGATCCTTAGGTCCAGAGACTATTTTTTCTTGGCATTCCAAACACCTAAATGATGCTTTGCAGGCATGCTTGCTGAATTGTATGTGGTTAACAAAACATTTCCTGAAGAGGGTGAATATAAGTGACCCTTTCTCAACAAACATTAAAGCAAACTCATTTCCTGGGCAACGCTGAATTTTAAATTGAGAGCTAGGATGGCCCACAGAATACGTACCTATACATTTAGTATTTGTGATGTCTATTCTAATCCAGTTTTGTTAATTGACTCTTAGGTTGATGCTTTAAATCCTGTGTTCATTCCCCACCCTGCCTGTTATAACAGTTTTCTCATCTTTTAAATGGTAATGAGAATGACAACAATGACCCACTTAGTAGAATGTTTATGAAAATTCTTTAAAATAATGGATACAGGGTGGCTATATGGCAGAGTGAATACACTGCCACCTCAGAAGTCAGAAAGACCCTAGTTCAAATCCTGCCTCAGACACTTTACACTTACTAGTCATGTGACCTTGGACAAGTCACTTAACCCCAATTACCCTACCTTACCCTCCAAAAGAAAAAAAATTTTTAAAGGACAGATAAAAAAAATACGCTTTAAAGGTACTCTTTGCGGGATATGGAGTCAAGATGGTGGTGTAGAAACAGGAGAACTCTGTGGCTCTGACCATAGCCACCTCAAATACCTATAAAATATGACTCTAAACAAATTTTAGAGCTCCAGAACTCATAAAATGACAGAGAAACCAGGCTCCCACTGAAGGCAGCCCAGCAGACTGATGGAAAGGGCACATTGCAGCATGCTGGGAGCACAGCCCAGCCCCACGTGGTTCACTGGCAGCTGTGGAGCTGCCAAAGGACAAAGGGAAAAGGTCAGTGGAACTCGGCTAAATTTTGGGGAGAGGTTCTGGCTGACTGCATCCAGAGCTAGAAGCAGTCTAAAGCAGGACCCCTGCAGCCACCTCCATGTGGCTGTTTCAGAAGCTCCCGGCCTGCAGATTGCAGGGTGACCAAGGGATCATTCAGAGGCTAAGTGCTCTTGCCTTGAGCTGCCTGGATCGGCATCACAGTCTTGGGTCATGGTCCTGAGGTGTGTTTTCAGTGACTCAAAGCTGGGGGAGACTGCAGAGATGGTGGTGACCTCCTAATAGTTCCAGCAGCTGCTAAAACTCCAGAGATTTTGGACAGAGCTCTCCCATCTGAAAGCAGAGTTACACTGAGCCCAAAAGCAAGTAATTGACTAGCAACATGAGCAGTCAAAGGAAGCAAAGAAAGCTCAGCAATCCAAATTTAGATTCCTTTTTTGGGAACAGAAAGGATCAAAGCATGGAATGGGAGGAAGACCACACAGTGAGAACTCCCACACCAAAAGCTTTCAAGAAAAATGAAGAGTACTTACAAGTTATTGAGGAGCTTAAGAAGGAATTTCAAAACCAAATAAGAGAAATGGAGGAAAAATTGGGGAGAGAAATGAGAATGATTCAAGAAAATGATGATGAGAGAGTCAACAATCTAGGTGAAGAAACTAACACCTTAAAAAATAGACTAACTCAAAGGGCAAAAGAGGCCCAAAAAGCCAATGAGGAGAAGAATGCCTTAAAAAGCCAAATTTGCCGGATGGAAAAAGAATCTCAAAAGCTCACTAGAGAATAATTCCTTCAGAATTAGACTGAAGCAAATGGAAGCAAATGATTTTATGAAAAATCAAAATGCTATTAAAAAGATCCAAACAAATGAAAAAATAGAAGGCAATGTGAAATATCTCCTTGAAAAAACCACTGACATGGAAAATAGATCCAGGACACAATTTAAAAATTATTGAACTGCCTGAAAGCCATGATCAAAAAAAGAACCTTGAAATCATCCTTGAAGAAATTCTGAAGGAAAATTGCCCTGATATTTTAGAACCAGAGGGCAAAATAGAACTTGAAAGAATTCACTGATCACCTCTTGAATAAGATCCCAAGGGGATGGAGCCAAGATGGTGGCATAAGAGCAGCAACATATCACAGCTCTCACATACCCACCCCAAAATACCCATAAAATATGACTCTAAACTAATTCTAGAACTCCAAAATGCTCACAAATATACTTTCCACTAAAGTCAGCTTGGCTATGACGAACCATATCAGCCCTGCAAACTGAAACCAGCCTAGCCTGAAACCACAGCCCTGCCTCGAAGGCAGCTGGACGAGAGGAGCCGAGCCCCAGCTGGAGCTTTGGGTGAGTGGATCGGCAGCAGCTGTGGCAGTATCCAGAATTAGCTCAATGGAGCTTGCGAAATTGGGAGAGAAAAGTGGTCTGGCCAAAACGTCTCCAGAGCAATGAGGCTGCAGAACTGGAGGTCTTGCACCCACCTCCGCACTGCTGCTTCAGAGCTCTCGGCCTGCAGACTGCAGGGGGACCAAGCAATCGTTCAGAGGCCAAGTGCTCTCGCGTTGAGCTGCCTGGATCCGGATAGTGGTCTTGGGCTTTGGTCCTGTGGTTTGTTTGTTGTTTTTTTAGTGAGCCAGAGTGGGGGAGGGACCCAGCAGCCTCCTAAGAGCTCTGGCAGCTGGGAAAACCCCAGAGATTTGGGACAGAGCTTTCACCTCTGGAAGCAGAGCTCCACAGAGATTAAAAAAAAAATCACACACTGACCAACCATGAATAAGAATAAGCATAAGAAGCAAAGTAAGAACAGCAACCAAACCCTAGACTCCTTCTTTGGGGAAAAGAAGGACCAAGGCAGAGAGCTGCCGGAGGACAGCACAGCCAGAGCTCCCCCACCAAAAGCTTCCAATAAACATGAAGATTGCCTTAAAGCTAGAGATCAGCTGAAGAAGGATTTTGGAAACCAAATGAGAGAAGTGGAAGAAAAATTGGGAAGAGAAATAAGAATGTTACAAGAAAATCATGAAAAAAGAGTCAGCAAC
>CM053583.1:142676997-142727475 GCA_028627135.1 Pseudochirops cupreus
TATATATATATATATATATGTATACATACACATATATCTATATAGAGGGTATGTATATGTATGAATACATATGTGAGTGTGTGTATATATGTGTACATAGACAGAGGGCACAGGATCAATTGAATGGGAAGGGATGATATTTTAAAAGGTGAAATTGGAGGTGGGAGAGGAACAGAATGAGAGGAGACAGGGAGAGACAGAAAGGGGTTAATCATATCATATAGAAGAGGCAAGAGATAACTGTTACAATGGAAGGGAAGAGCAGGAAGGCAAAAGGAAATGGGTCAACCTTACTCTCACTGAATTTAGCTTAGGGAAGTAATGACATACACTCTAAATTGGGTATCTTGCCATACAGGAGAGTAGGGGGGATGGGGATGAGATCAGGGATGATGGAGGGGACCACAGGTTAGCAGGGGAGAGTTGTTAGAACCACACAGTTCTGTAAAGGGACAGAGACAAAGTAGAGAATAGAACAAGTGGAGGGTGGGATAGGACGGAGGAAAATATAGTCAATCTTTCACAATCCATTCTGGAGATGTTCTACATAACTACACATGTACAGCTTGTATTGAATTGCTTGTCTTTCTACTGGGGGTGAGTGACAAGGAAGGTAGGGAAAGAATCTAGAATTTGAAGTTCTAAAATCAAATGTTAAAATATGTGTGTGTGTGTGTATATATATGTATACACACACATATGTGTATGTGTGTGTGCATGTGTATGTGTATAGGTATACACATATATGTGTGCATGTGTGTGTGTGTGTGTGCATGTAATTAGTAGTAGTAGTAGTAGTAGTAGTAGTAGTATTTACATGTAACTGGGAATTAAGATATACATGCACTGGAGTAAGGAGAAACAAATTATGTAAACTAAAAATAAACAAAAATTAATTTAAAAAAAAGAAAAATATAAATTGTCCAGATTATCAGAAGAGAAAATAATTACTGAAATAACTCCATTTCAGAAAAAGAAATTGAACGAGTCATCAATGAACTCCCTAAGAAAAAAATCTCCAGAGCCAGATGGATTTACAAGTGAATTCTAAACATTTAAGGAACAATTACTTTTAATATTATATAAACTATTTGGAAAAATAAGAAAGAAAGGAGTCCTACTAAATTCTTTTTATGATACAAATATGGTGATGATACTTAGACCAGGAAGAGTCAAAACAGAGAAATAAAATCATAGATCAATTTCCCTAATGAATAGAGATGCAAAAATTTTAAATAAAATATTAACCAAGAGATTACAGCAATTTATCATGGGGATAATACACTATGACCAGGTGGGATTTGTACCAGAAATGCAGGACTGGTTCAATTTTAAGAAAACTATCAGCATAATTGACCACATCAATAACAAAATTAGCAGAAATCATAATTATCTCAATAGATGGAAAAAAACTCTTGACAAAATACAACACCCATTCCTATTAAAAACACTGGAGAGCATAGGAATCAATGGAATTTTCCTTAAAATTAACTAGCGTCTGTCTAAAACCATCAGCAAGCATTATATGTAATGGGGATAAGCTAGAATCATTTTGAATAAGATCAGAGGTGAAGCAAAGTCGTCTATTATCATCACTGTTATTCAATATTGTACTAGAAATGTTAGCTTTAGCTATAAGAGAAGAAAAAGAAATTAAAGGAATTAGAATAAACAATGAGGAAACAAAATCATCACTCTTTGCAGATGATATGATATGAGGGTATACTTAGACAATCCTAGAGAATCAACTAAATAACTACCTGAAATAATTAACGACTTTAGCAAAGTTGTATGATATAAAAGAAATTCACATAAATCATCATCATTTCTATATGTTACTAATAAAGCCCATTAACAAGAGATAGAAAAATAAATTCCATTTAAAGTTACTGTAAACAATATAAAATATTTGGGAGTCTACCTGCCAAGACAAACCCAGGAACTATATGAACACAAATATAAAACACTTTTCACCCAAATAAAATCAGATTTAAATAATTAGAAAAACATCAGGTGCTCATGGGTAGGCCAAACTAATATAAGATAAATGACAATTCCACCTAAATTAATTTACTTATTCAGTGCCTAATCAAACTACCAAAAAAGTATTTTATAGAGTTAGAAAAATAATTTAATAAACTCTTCTAGAAGAATAAAAGGTCCAGAATATCAAGGGTATTAATGAAAAGAAATATAAGGGAAGGTGGCCTAGAGTACCAGATCTAAAATTGTATTATAAGGTAGCAATCATCAAAACTACATGGTATTGGCTAAGAAATAGAGCGGTGGATTGGTGAAAAAGGTTAGGTACTCAAGACCCAGAAGTCAATGACTTTAGTAATCTACTGTTGGATAAACCCAAAGACTCGAGCTTCTAGGATAAGGACTCACTATTTGACAAAAACCTCCGGGGAAACTGGAAAATAGTATGGCAGAAACTAGGTATAGACCAACATCTTACATCATATACCAAGATATGGTCAAAATAGATGCACAATTTAGACATAAAAGGTAAAACTATAAGAAAATTAGGAGTAAGGAATAATTTACCTGTCAGATATATGGAGAAGTGAAGAATTTATAACCAAATAAGATATAGAGAACATTATGAAATGCAAAATGAATAATTTTGATTACATTAATTTAAAAGGTTTTTGCACAAACAAAGCCAAATCAACCAAAATTAGAAGAGAAACAGAAATCTGGGAAACAATTTTTATAGCCAATGTCTCTGATAAAAGCCTCATTTCTAAAATATATAGACAACTGAGTCAAATCTATAAGAATACAAGTCATTCCTAATTGATAAATGGTCAAAGCAATTTTCAGATAAAGAAATTAAAGCTAACCATAGCCATATGAAAAAATGCTCAAAGTCACTATGGACCACAGAAATGCAGATTAAAACAACTCTGAGGTACCACCTGCCACCTATCAGGTTGGCTAATATGATGAAAGAGGAGAATGAAAAATGTTAGAGAAGATGTAGGAAAATTGGAACACTAATTCATTGTTAGTGGAGTTGTGAGCTGATCCAACTATTCTGGAGAGCAATTTGGAACCATGCCCAAAGGGCTATAAAACTGCGCATATCCTTTGATCTAGCAATACCACTACTAGGTCTTGTAAGTAATGGGAATTTTAAGATCTTCCCTGCCCCTTAATAAGCCTAAGGGAATTTGAAGACCTCCCCAGCTTTGAAAATATACCCTATCTCATAATAGGCTAAATATAATTACATGGAGCCTGTGATGGGCAGAGGAAGGAGGAAGGAGCCCACAGGAAGCTGGGAGTCAGAACAGCTAGATGGTTGGGAGGAAAGGATGCAGTCAAGAGAGACAGTCTCATGAGTAAATGTTGGCTAACATTTACTGGGAAGGCTAAAGGGAAGGATAAAGGGTGCTGTGGCTCTCTGTGCTGTTGTCACTTATTAGCTTCCTTGCTACTATAATGGAATCACCTTACTAGTTTTGGGATTTGGTTTCTGGTGTTTGAATAAATGTTTTGCTTCTGTCTTCTATATGGAGAGTCTGTTTATGTTTTGTGATCGAGTACTATGCAGGTATATTTATAGTGACCATTGGCACTGAAAGTATTACATTGGTGCTACAGGCCTGTATTCCAAAGAGATTATAAAAAGGGGAAAGGTCCCACATATACAAAAATATTTATAGCAGCTCTTTTAGTGGTGGTCAAGAATTGAAAAATGAGGGAATGACCATAAATTGGGGAATGACTGAACAAGTTGTGTTATATGAATGTAATGGAATACTATTGTCCTATAAGAAATGGTGAGCAGAAGGACTTGAGAAAAAAACAAAAATCACCTGAACTGATTCTGAGGGAAGTAAGCAGAATCAGAACACTGTACACAGTAACAGCAACATTGTGCAATGACCAACTTTGTTAGACTTAGATCTTCTGAGCAATGCAAGGATCTAAGACCATTCTAAAAGACTTATGATGGAAAATGCTTTCCACATCCAGATAAAGAACTATGGAGTCAGAATACACATCAAAGTATACTTTTTTTTCTCCTTTTTTTGGTTGTTTTTTCTTTCTCATGGTTTTTCCATTTTGTTATGATTCTTCTTTCACAGCATGACTAATGTGGAAACATGAAAAAAATAAAATGAAAAATGCTTTCAGGGGAAACTTTTCATTATTGCTTCTTTTCACATTGACTCTGATACTTTAGTTATTTTGTTTGTTCTGCGGCATATTTCAAAATTAGGATGCTTTGTTTAACTTTGTTCATATAAAATATATTTTAATTATTTTGTGATCTTTTAAAAATATAGTAGGTTCATTCTAGTTATGGATTATTTGGGTGTGCATATCTTGAATTCTAGCATGGCTGTGATATCTGTTAAACCACATTATATGACTAGGACTAGGACAATGCAGTCTGGGAAAAGATGAAGGGATTAGGGACAGGACTAGGAAAATCCACAACCCATACTATGGGGTTTCCTATCTAAAACCAAGTCAACTTAAAAAGGTGGCAGAAGCCTTTTAAACAAGGCAATCTCCTTGGGAAGGGGGAGGAAGGGATAGACTTGAAATACTGAAGGGATCCTGGACTAGTATAATACTTTGGACCATGAGCCAAACTGAAGTAATAACAGAAGTGTTACTCCTTGCTCCTGGAGCTCTGTAAGATCCAGACCCACCCTGACCGCTGAAGCTCTGGTCCATACTATGTTTTAGGATTGTAATGACTACCTAAGGGCACAATGCTATACTGTCAAAAAACACAGTGAAAAAGTGGTGAGTAGTCATAGAGCTCCAGAAAGGTAGCCTATAATCTTACACCTTTTATCTGAATTACTAGAGTGTATGATTAGATAACAAGTGGCAGTGTTGTACTTGGCCTCAGTCTGGCTCCCTTGATCCCTTCCCCACCCCACATTCTGCTCTAGCCAGCCATCTTCTTCCTGTTTCTTCACAGAAGTCAACTAGTTGGCTGCAGGGCCCCAAGGTTACCCTGTGCCTGCAAAAATTAAAATGTGTACTAGCCAATCCCTGCTTATGCAATCTCTGACCACAATCCCTGACCATTAAGAGTCGAGGGGTGCCTTTATATACCAGCGGCCTGCCATTCGTAAATCCTGTTTTGATTTGAGCAAGGCCCCAAACAACATGTGCTAAATAAAATCCACTTCCAAAATTTGCATTTGGGGTCTCACTCTCTTCTTTCAGCACAACAGATGCCTCCTGGTAGAATTACAACAGTTTCCAAAGCACTTAATAAACTACAAAACCCACAGACTTGTACACTTTATCATAAACACCTGTAACCATTCAATGCTAGATGGCACATCTGCTCTGATCATTAATATTCCTTAACCTAAAGAGATTCTTATTGATCTAAGACCCAATATTCTCATTAGAGGAAACAGTGTCCTGGTAGGACCTTTTTATGGACTTCTAAATCAGAGGTTCACAAGATTCCCTAAGGTTTTGTATTCCTGTGCAGGAGTCTATTGTTATGGGAGAAATATCTCTTCTCTATGTTCCTATGGTAGGTAACTGATGCCAAAATCTCTGAGTTCATGTGTAAGTAACTGATACCAAATATATATTTACCAGAACTCAGAAATTATGGAAGCAAAAACTCTGTTGTTGTTATTATTTAGTTGTTTTAGTCATGTCCCACTCTTCATGATCTCATTTGGGGTTTTCTTGGCAAAGATACTGGAGTGGTTTGCTACTTACTTCTCCAGCTCATTTTATAGATGAGAAAACTGAGGCAAACAGGGTTGAGAGACTTGACCAGGGTCATACAGCTAGTAAATGTACGAGATCACATTTGAACTCAGGTCTTCCTAACTCTAGGCTGGGCACTCTATCCATTGAGCACTTAGGTTTTAATACTATGCTCAAGCTTAGGTTCAGGTCTCAGAGGAAACCTGAACAATCATTAGAATTCTAACAAGGTGTCTTTTGGAAAAAAACTGTGCTAGTGACATAGAAATAATTTATTTACTTATTGCTATATTGTACATTCCTCTTAAGCCATAAAGTTAAAGAGACAATAGATCCATAATCCTCTATTTCTTTCAATGTCCTAAAAGTTGAACAAACTTAATTAAACAATCAAAATCTCATACACCCTCTAAGGAAACAAACCTTGTCAAACAATAAATAAACTAAATCAGGTTACAGATTAAACTACATTTAAAGAATTCACAATTACCTTGAGCAAGTCACTTAACCCCAATTGCCTTGCCTTCTGTAAGGCCATGCTTCCCAAAAGAATGCTACTGTGAACAGCTTGTAAGGTTTTGATTATACAGTATAGTGAACACTCCATTTATTCCACTACAAATCAAGTCAAACTTTCTCAGAAAATCAAGGTACAGTGTAATATTCACAACATTACATCTTATCACAGAAAATCACAATATAGTCCTCACAACAGCTTAACATTAGAATGGCCACATAGATTTCACCAAAGTGGCCACAGTATCTGGAACAAAGAACAAAAGAATAATCATTGGGTTTCCCTAAGGGAGAAACCTCCTTACTTAATCATTCAATCATCTCACAATACAACAATCAATCTTCCACTCATGGGGCAATCATAAGTTAACTTAATCAGTCATTTATCCAGATTCACAATTACTAAGTATCATTAACCACTAAATACAATCATTAGAAAATTATACAAACCCTCCACCCCTTGGTGTCTAGTAAACTTCAATTTCATCACAAGTTCAATATCCAAGGAGAGGCCTTTTCTTCATTTTGACTTGGGGTGGTCTCTCAGATTCCCTGGATACGCTTCCATGATGGTCCCAGCTTCTACCTGAATCCACCAAACAGTCACCTGGATTCAGAGACAGACAGCTCCCATGTTCTTGTCTAGTCCTCCAGGAAGTTCTGGGTACACACTGAAGTTTACAGGGTCCAGCACATCTCAAAACCTTCACTACTTCTGTTGCTGGGAACTCAAGGATCATCCAAGCCACAAACAAAAAAAGCCTTATCCCAGTCATGCTTCTTCAGTCTTCCAGCAGTTCAACTGGCCCTAGGACCCAGAAGAAATCTCAGCCTTCCAGACAGCGACAGCCACTTGGGCCTTCCAGGAGGCAACAGCCACTTCAGCCTTCACCAGATTCTGGTCTCCTAGAAAACTCCAACTCAGTTCTCAATCCAGTAGCAGCTCAGCTCCCAGATGCTGGGACAATTCTGCTTCCTCCACCAGGAGTAAAAATTCTTGATTCAGAACACACACACACACACACACACACACACACACACACACACATACACACACACACACACGCGCACACACAGGCTTCCTGTCTCAGCCAACCCCTTCCTGTTATGTCAGCAACAGGACACAAAGTTCACACCTTCTCTTTCTTTCACACAGGAGAGAGTTCACACCTTCCTTTCTTTCACAGAAATTAATTACTGTTACACCTTTCCACTGAGTGAAATTTACATGTTGCCTGGGGGTCAGAGATAGTTGAGATTCTTCCCCTTATATCCCAAGGAACAGGTTTTGGTTAATGTTAATGAAAAGTTGCAGGAGGAATAAAAGAAAAAAAAATTCCTACAATAAAGTGAAGTGGTTTAGAAGTTGCCTCTTTGATGAATTAAATGCCCTAAATCTGAATTATCCTCTCCTCCAAATATACATGTGAAGAACATATACATGTGGGATGCTGAAGATGAGACAGTCCAGGCAATATTGAATGGTATGGTTATATTGTGACCTAGTTGAGTCATATTCAAAGTAATTTATTGGGCATATGGGGAGGACTGCCTATTCATTCTGAAAGAGATGACACCAGCCAAGTTCCCACCTAGCTTGGCAGACATTCAAAGATCCAGTCTTACACTAGGCATGCTGATAGTTTTCTGTTTTTTGGTGAGAGGCAAATTTCTCTGAGCTATCTTTTGACCAAATTCTTACAAGGTGAGCAGGGTTAGAAGCTGCTCATCTAGTTTTTAGAGGATATGCACTCTTCTCTAACAGAGACAGAGAAAATGTATCTTGAGCAGGGGTGCATTGACCCAAAACAGTCTGTGAATAGATTTCATATTTCATGAACTTTGATGGAGAATTAATTACATCTTTATTGACATATAATTGGCCTCCTTTGTATTCCTATGCATTTAATTTTATACAAAGAAATGCATAAAATTATGCAAAGAAATGCATAAATTCTTTTATCAAATGATTCTGTGAAGGGGTCCATATGTCTCACCAGACTGTCAAAGGGGCCTGTGACACATAAAAACAGGTCAGGAACCTGAGTCCTTGACATCTTCATTTACTTAACTGACTCCAGATATTCAGGATGACTTCCTTACATCTTTCCTTACTTCTTTAGACTTTTTTTTTTTTTTGGTTTTTCAGTTTAGTGGAATGTCTAAGACAGCAGGGGCTACTTCCCATTTCTCAACTGTGTCCTAGAACACAGCTCAAACTGAGCTGCTGACAGAGACAAAGGACTTGCCCCTAGGGCATAGGTACCTTTTCCCCACAGACTCATTTGCTTCAACAGACCAGAGAAACTTTGAATATATACTTTAATATGGCAATCCTGAAATCCAGAGCTGCTTAGTGATTACTGGATGAATGGTTATTGCCTGGTTACTACCTAGCCTGAAGAAATATTTAAATATTTGGCAAACAGGGGAGGATAAGGTCTTTAACTCTTAAATTTGAGCACTCTTCCTAATCTGGGGCTCCGTCTCCAGCAGGAGAGACCTCACCAAAATTTATAGAGTGGAAAAAGGTTTGGAGGCAATCTATGCCCTGGGGGCAAGTACATAGGACTCTGCTATCTTTCCTGGCCTTTTCACATGCAAATGAACTACTCCAGACTCGGCTTAAAAGTTTCTACTCAAAGTTTTTGATTCTTTATTAGGTACAAAATGGTCCATTCAAATATGAAACCTCACCTTAAAGTGTAAACTCCATACAGATGAGACAAACCTTTACATTTGTTTCATTGTCTTTGTTAATTGCACCCAGGACATTTTCTGGAGTATAAAACAAACACCTTTATATCTCCATTTGCAGCTTTCCACCCAGAGAAATCAGGTCACAATTTTCCCCTTTATCAATTTCAGTAGTTCCACAAAATAAAAACTCATCAGCATGCAAAGCGCACAGTTTGTAAACCTTTATTTAATCTTTTTTATGTCATCTCATCATCATTGTACATATTGTACAATTGCATGTGATAATATATATTGTGGTACATGATCCTTTTTGTAAAAGGCTCCTTGATGACTGGGTTCATATAAATCATATAACAACTCTTTCAAAAAAATTTTTCTAATAGTAAGACTATTCCCCATGTTACATGGGGGAGAGGGAAGGTGTTGTTGTGTGGCTTAAAGAGAGGCAGAATAGACATCCCTAGCCTCTTTTTCCCCCACCCTTTGGGACTATATTTCTTGCCAGAAGGGGAAGCAGAAAGTTGGGGCCAGAAGTTTGGCCACTCTGTTCTCTTCATAGAGAGAGGGTACAGGGCTAGGATTGTATTTATCTTCTGCTTTAAAAATTATCAGTCTAGGGAATTTTTAAAAAATTAATTATCTATTTTTAAAATTCTTTTTTGAGTTCTAAGATCTCTTCCTCCCTCCAGAAGAAAAATATACTTCAATTTGCATTCCGAGTTCATCAATTTTCTCTCTGGAAGCAGACAGCATTTTTCATCAAGAGTCTTTCAGAATTATCTTTAATCATTGTACTTATCATAGTAGCCAAGTCTTTCACAGCCAATCATCATTAGTGTTTGTTCAGTTGTTTCAGTCCTGACCAATTCTTTAGGACTCCCTTTGGGGTTTTTTTGCTTTTTTTTTTTTTTTGGCAAAGATACTGGAGTGGTTTGCCATTTCCTTCTTCAGCTCATTTAACAAATGAGGAAACAGAGGCAAAGAAGGTTAAGTGATTTGTCCACGGTCACAAAGATAGTGTCTGAGGCCATCTTTGAATTCTCATCTTCCTGACCCCAGGTCTAGCACTCTATTCATTGTGCCACTAGCTGCCCTGATTATCATTACAATATTACTGTTACTGTGTACAATGATCTCCTGGTTCTGTTCACTTCATTTTTCATCAGTTCATGTTTTGCCATATTTTTCTGAAAACATCCCCCTTGTCATTTCTTATCGCACAATAGTACTTACTCCATCACAACCATATACCATAACTTGTTCATGCATTTTCCACTTCATAGGCATCCTCTCAATTTCTAATTCTTTGCCATCACAAAAAGAAGTGTTATAAATATTTTTGTACATCTAGGTTTTTTTTCCCTTTTCCTCTATTTTGGGATAGAGTCTTAGTAAACATACTACTGTGTCAAGGTGTATGCACAATGTTTTTTTTTTTAAGTTCAACTGCAGGGAATTTTATTTTTTTTGTTGCTTTATAATTTTTTTTAAAAATTATTTTCTTGTTTACATCATTCATTTCCACGAGATTTTGAGTTACAAATTTTCTCCCCATCTTTCCCTCACCCACCACCCCAAAACAGCCATCCCACTGTATAACCCCTCCCCCAATCTGCTCTCTCCTATGTCCTCCCCCATCACCCCTGACTATCTGGTAGGGCAGTGTAGGCACAATGTTATAGCCCTCTGGGCATAGTTCTAAATTATTCTCCAGAACTGTTGGACCAGAGTGCTTGTTTTGAGGTTATCCCCAGAAGCTTGTGTTTTGGGTTCCCCAATAGCTTGTGCTTTGGTTTTGCCCTAATTTTATTGAATGTTTATACTTACCTGCCAGCATACATCTCAAGCAACTTTACGTAGAAATTGCCCTTTTCTGGAAAACCACCTAACTGCTTACATACAAGCCAGACAATCAGCTGCTTGTCCTCATGACCTTGTTTGAATGCTATAAAATGTGAGACTTAAAGAGATTAAAAAGGGATCCAAAACTTTTTCTGGCTATCTCTTCTGCTGAACCAACTACTCAAAGTAAAATAAATGTAGCAGCTGTAGCTGGTTCTACTTATTTTTTAAAAGTGATATAGAGGCAGTCTGGAATCCAAAAGAAGGAACATCTATGCCTACTTGTTGGCTGAAACACTAGATACTTGGGCCTGTCAACAGAGGGCTGACTACAAAGAGAGAAGGGAAAAACTGCATTTAGACTGTGGTAACATGAGCAATTAGCTCTAAACAAGTTGAATAACTGCTCTTCAATAAGTAACACCTTATGTTAAGGAGTTTAGCTATGCAAGTATATCTGTATGGGGGGGAGAGGTCAGGGTTAGTAGCAGCAGCTTTACCCTCTTCTAAAATCTGGTGTTTCTTGTCCTTTACTGAAACTTTTCTAAACCTCAGGAGTAACTAGAGGTGGAAATTCAAATAGAAAGCATTTTTTTCTTCAGCTGGGGATCTTAGGTAAAGAGCTGGTAGGGAACCTAGTGGTCTTCTATTCAGATCTCATTTTCCAGAGAAGGAAACCAGGACTCAGAATAAGGAAGTGGTTTGCCTAAAGTCAAGTAGGTAGGAAATAGGTATGGTCACGTTTGGGATGAAAAATATCCTTCATCCTTAATTTAGTGAAAAGAAATAAACACAGAGATCTCTTAGGATAAGAACAGGACTTTATTCTCTTCCCTGGGAGAAGAGGGCAGTCTCCCCCATGACTCATCATGGAGAAGAGGCCAGTTACAAAAGGTAGTGCTGGAATTTATAACTTAACCTAGTCAAGACCCCTCCCCGACTTTTTCCTCTCTCATTGGTGGAGAGGCATACTTCACCAAATTCTTCCCCAACTGGGACAGCAAGGAAGGAGGGGGGGAGGGTCCCACCAAGGCAGGAAAACAGACATAGGAAGATAAAAGTGATTGACAAAAGTAATTTGAGAAGGATGAAGAAAAGTTAAACACCCCAAATTGAGAAGTTTTCACTTATCCCATACAGTCAGAATTTGAATGCAGATTTCCATGCTAAAACCAGTGGTCTTTCCATTGTGCCCTGCTATTTCTCAAAGGATTCATTGACCAAATAAGGGTGCATTGCCTGAGATAGGAAAGCAAGAAAAAAATTCAATTCTCCTAATTTGGCTAGAAGGTCCACGGTCAGTTTCTTAAGCCAGGTGAGCAATGAGTTTACAGCTACCTCATATAGCCATTTTTCATGCAGGGGCTGTAGGACCCAACTAAGAACTGAAAATATGTTAACTATTCCACAGGAATGTTAGCCCTGGCTATATCATTGTTGCTCTGAGGTTGTACCACATGGCATATATGTTTCGATCTGAAAGGAATTTCCCATACATTTCAGTAGCACTGCAGTTGGCATCTGTCCCACCTCAACCCACTAGGATTATTTCATTAGTTTATTTGACACTTCTTAATCCCATCCAGGCCCCTTTTTGTTATCTCGGGACCATACCAGGTTACTTGCCAGACCCTGATGCCATCCAGATTTTCTCAGTCTTTTTCTTAATAAAAGTACCAATTTTATCCTCATCAAATGCAGAAATTCTTAAAATCTGGCCAGCTTGTATTAGTGTCACAAATTGTGAAGACTCACCTAGGAATCTTCCCCCACCACAGCCTGGTGTCTTAATAAACTCGATATTTGGACTTAAAAGTTTTGAGTGGTCGGGTTCTTTCGAGGCAGAACCCTGCCCTGTACCCTTGCATTTCTGGGTTCTTCGCACCCCTAGACAGCAAAAGAGGTAGGTCTGGAGCCCATACTCTAATTTACACTTTTTCTGTGCTACCAAAGGGGTGTATTTTGATTGTTTTATCCGGATTTGTAATTTCACCAGAGGAAAGAAATATACTCTGCACAGGTTTAATCTTACTGCTTAGAGTTGCACTGAGAACTCAAGCGATTTTCCTAAGGCTGCGAAATTAAAGAGCGTCAGAGATGATTTAACTAAGCCCAAATTTTTCAGCTTTACTAGACAGACAATCTATGCCCGAGGCCTAGTTGCTAAGAGAAGTCACAAAGATTTCTTAGCGCTGGGGCTAGGCGATACAAAGGAAGACAAAAATCGACCCTACCCTCAGGAAATTCTAATTCTAAAGGGGAAAGACCACAAGCAAGTAACTTCAGAAAAGCCAAGCAATTTCAGTTATTAATAGGGCAGCGCGCAGAGCTTCTAGAGAACAAAAGCATGCTTCCCATTGGCCCCGGAGCAGACCAGGGAGCCTGGCTGTGACTGAAGGGGCACTCGGGATCAAGTTCGCAGACCTCCCGCGGCGTGTCTGTGCCATCGGCTGAGGGGCACCAGAGTCAGGATTCCGAGCAGAAAGGAAGAGCGCAAGACCTGCCGCAGACGGAGCAGTGGTTGGCGTCGAACAAAAGGGACTCTGGCCCGATAGGCTCGGGGAAGCTCTAGCTTCGACCCAGGTCTCCCGGTCCCGCATAGGGGAGGAGCCCGGGGCGGCCAGATCCGGACTCGGCCGCCCGTCCCTCTGCCTACGTCAGAGCCCTAGTTCGGTAGAAGCTGGGGGAGGGCTGGGAGGAGTTCCAAGGAAGAGTTGGGCGGGCAGCTCTCACCGGTCCCTCCCCAGCCGAATTTCTGCACCTTCTGGCCCCTCCCCGCGCGCTGCCATCGCGACTAAGAAAAGCCCAAGCCAAGGTGGCTTGGCAGAGGCGAATACAAGCTTTCTTCAGGAGCCTCCAGGGTGGAAAGGAGGCTGCGCAGTAACGTCACCCCGTCCCACTTTCCTCCGTTCCCTCCCCGCACTGTGACGTAGACCGAGAGGAACGAAGCGTAAACACCGCTGGGTATTGTGGGAGCGGGATTGTCTCACGCAGGAAGCCAGGCTCCATTTTAGCGCCGCCCGCAGCCGCCATCTGTTTCCCCTCCCTCTCCCCTCCCCTTTCCCCCTCCCGGCCCGGAGCTTTAAGGAGAAGGTAGCGGCTGAGGCTCTTAGGGAAGAAAAAAAAGCGGGAGGAGGTGGAGAGAGAGGAAGGGGCGAAAAGAGAAGTCGGTCGCGGGCTCGGGGGGCTGTGGTGGCGGCGGAGGCCCGGGTCTCGCGGGCGGCAGGCGGGAGGGCGGACGGACGGGCGCGCGCGGCAGCGGCGGCCGCGCGGACAGCGCTCAGGCGGCGGCAGCTGGAGAAGGAGGAGGAGGAGAAGGAGGAGCTGCATCCTAGGGGCAATGGCGGCCGACAGCCGGGAGGAGAAAGGTGAGTGCGGAGGAAGGAGGACGGAGCTTGGAGAGGGGGAGGGGGGGACATCGGGAAAGGAGCGGAGGCCGTGGTGGCTTCGCCCCGGCCCTGAATGCCCTCGTCGTTCCAGAAGGGTGGGGTAGGGGTTTCTTCTCTCGGGGAGTTCTGCTCCCACACCCGACTGCCAGTCTGCTGGAAGGAGATGAGGCCTACCAGTCCTCGTTCGGCGTGGCCTTTTTAAATCGATATCTCTTCCATTTAAACCTTCTCCCTTCCAGGCCTTTATGCGCCAAGAGCAGTTTTTGCTCTATTTTTGCCTGGGGTGGAATTGGTGAAAGAAAGAACGGGTTAGAGAATTTTCCTAGGTTCTTGTGAAGGCCCCAGGTCTACTTTTCCTGTAGGCCTGCTGCGTAGATTCTCTACTGACTTTTCCTTTTCACCCTCCCTTTCATCCATCCAGATTTCCCCATCCCCTCGTTAAAAAGTGGATTATAAAGACCTTTGTTGTGCCAGGGAAATTGCTCAGAAGGATTGTTAAATCTGTTTCTAAGTAAACGGGGTTGTGGCAGGATTTGTTGTTTTTCGATTTCGTTAATAGTTATTTGTCTAGATGTAATTGTGGGCAAAATATCTGTACACGTACACACACCAATGTCACATGTACAAATAATCAAGGCATTGTAGTCGTATTCGGTTGTGGCTTTTTTGAGCTTGGTTCTTTTCATGACTTAGAAGGTAACCTTCCCTCCACCCCCCATTTCATTGTCAGAAAGCCAAAAACTAGCATAGATTAGGAAGGATATGTATGTGGTACAGACAGAGTTTAAGTTTTGAGAATTCCTTTTATAACTCTTGTTTTGCTATTTTTGACCATCTATTAAATCATGGACTTACAGTTGGAAGGAAATGTGTAGTCATCTAGACCAGCCCCCTCATTTTACAGATAAGAAAATTGAAACTTAAAAATTGTAAGTGACTTGCTTATAAGGCCAGATAGCTAGTAAGTGATAGGCATTTGAACCCAGATCCTCTAAATCCAGCTTTCTTCCTTTGCATATTTGACTTTTTTTATTTTCGATTCTTTTTGAGGGATGGCGTAGGAGACTACCTTCTCTTTTTGAAAATAGAGAATGTGGTATAATAGAATGAACGCTGGTTTTGTAGTCAAAAGTTCTGTCAGGGTTTATATCCAGTCTTTGCTACGGGTAAGTTATGGGTCAAATCATTCTCAGCCTGTTTGCTCTTCCTGCAAGAGGCTGCTAGGTGGCTCAGTAGATAGATAGCTGTGTTTGGAATAAGGAAGATCTGAATTCAAATATGGCCTCAGACACTTAATAGCTTGTGTAACCCAGGACAGATCACTTAACCTCCATTTGCCTCAGTTTCTTCAACTGTAAAATGGGGATAGTAATACTATGAGCCTCTCAGGGTTGTTGTTGAGGATCAGATGAGATAACAATTGTAAAATGTCTGGCACATAATAGGCCCTCCCTACATACATGTTTATTCCCTTTCCCTTCTTCCTATTGGTAATGGGATCTCCCTTGGCTTCTTGCTACTGCACTTTTCCTAGTTAACATTGCCTACTACATCAGTGGAACTTTCTCTCTCTCTCTTCTCTGACAGTGAATGTCCCTTGAGGCTCTATTTTCTACCCTCTGCTTCCCTCTTTGCACATCTTCCCAAGAGAGTTCATCTAGTTAGATGATTTCAGCTATTTGAGTTGTGCTGAGGATTCCTAAATCTACATCTGGCTCTGGTACCCTTTTTCTCATTTTGATGCCTTGTCTTACTTCACTTTCAGTATTACTTCATTGTTGACAGAGCTACCATCATTTTTCAAGTCTCCTAAACTACAAATCTTCACTTTTCTCTCTTTTCCACATCAAATCTCTTATCATGGTTGTGTCCTTATTTACAAAATCCTATTGCTATAAAATGTCCTTTTCACGTTAATTATTGGACTGTTGAAAAAGTTTCTACCTGGGTTCCTTGACTCCGGAGTCTTACCTCTAACAACTGCTACCAGAGTAATCTCTATGAAAACAACTTTTATGTTGTCATTCTGCAGCATTTTAAAAAAATAAAAGGTTAAAGACTTATATGATGTTCCTCTCCCCCAGCCTATCCAATCTTACCTCTCATTGCTCCCTAACAAAGACCCCTCCGGAGTCTCCTTTTGTCTCTCTTAAGGTTATAATTTTCATTTCTGTGCCTTTTACTCATATTCTCCAGCCTAAAATAATCTTTCTCTTCCCCCTCATTCATCTAAATCTTAGGCATCCTTCAGGCCCAGCTTCTAGTTCTACTTGTTTCATTTAGCTTTATTTCACTACTCCTGTCCCCTCCCCAGCCCACAATTACTCTTTAATTCCAATAGCACGTCTTAATGTAATGTCCTCTACTTTCAGTTTTTCTTGTTTATTAGTTTCGTTCCCAGCCAGACATATTTCTTGAAAGCAAAGCTCAAATCTTATACTTTTATGTCTCTAACACAGTGCCTGATAGTCGTTTTGATAATTATTTCAACAGCGTTGGTTTTTTCTTTCTAATTCTATTTATTTTATTTTTTGCATTTTATTCCGAAGAATCTATAGGCTCCAGCAGACTACCAAAAAGAATCCATTTCATACACAAAAAAGTTAAACCGTTATAGCAACCTTTCTCAAACTAATTTTAGCCACTTTGGCCCTTGAAATAAACTCTTCAAACCTGTAATTACTGAACAACTAAGACTTTCAGAGCAAAAGAAATAATGAAATCTTTTTCATTCTGAAAAATTGACATGTAAAAAATAGGTTTGCCACTTAAAAGTGCATCATCACCACTATCCTATCCCTTACTCTCCACATAAACTGGGAATGTAGAGCACCATTTGAGAAACACTGGTTCTTTTGGGAGGGTATACCTAAAGTTAAAAAAAAAAACTAGGTGATTTTTGGTAATGGGGTGTAATTTAAGTGACCTTTGGATTTTTTTTCATTGTTTTCTGCTTCTCTTTTTTTTTTTTTTTCCCGTTTTGGAGGGGGAGGGCAGGGCAATTGGGGTTAAGTGACTTGCCCAAGGTCACTTGGCTAGTAAGTGTTAAGTTTGAACTCAGGTCCTCAGGTCCTTGACTCCAGGGCTAGTGCTCTATTCACCATGCCACCTAGCCACCCCCATCATTATTTTCTGAGATTGTGAATCTAAGGTCATTACATTATTTAAAATTTTCTTAAATGTCATTGCTCCTGTTTGATGTAGAATTACAAAAGTCATAAAAGGAGTTTGAACATGGAAATGATATTGTACCTGTAAATAAAAAAAGAGGCAGCATAGCACAGTGGATAGCAAACCTGAATTCAAGACCGACATCCCCCCCCACCCCCCCTGTAAATTACCTAAATGGGCAAGTCATTTAACTTTTCCATGCCCCAGTAACTCTCAGACTGTAAATTACAGATTAGTTGCTAAGCTACATTGGAGGCTGGAAATACACATAGCTAAAATTTCAGGTTCTTACCAAAGCAGAGACTGCCTTTAAGTACTGCTAATTCAGCTCAATAACTATGTGGAGAGGAAGTGATTATAATTGAAATATTAATTGAATTTTGTACAGTCAGAAAATTTAAATATGAAGAGAAATAGCAAATTTCTGTATTGTAGTCCTGAATTTAGAAATAGGAAAGATAGATTTAGTACCCAGGCCTCTCTAAGTTTTGTGATTATGGGGCAAGGCAAAACCTCTCCTAGCTTCCAGTTTTCATCTTCTGAAATTGGATATAGTCATGCTTGCATTATTTACCTCACATGGTTATTGTGAATATTAAACTAGATAAATGTGTATAAAGCACTTTCAGCTGTTAATTTTAGTTTGTGTGTGTGTGTGTTTGAAAGATAAAAGGAAATAGTAAGGAGCAATTCGGGGATGGGTCATATTTGATTATTGGACATGGAATTGATGTCACTCTCTGTAGTATAATTGATCAGTCTTTGAAAACTGTGACAAGATTTTTTTTTCTCAGAGGCTTATAGTTTCTCAAATGAATTTGCCTACCTGTATTTCCCCTACATAGGTTTTTTTTTCTTAGTTGGCTAATGTTTATAGGCTACCAGTAGAATCAGTGACTTAAGTATAGCTTTTTCTAGATTCTTAACCCTTTAAAGCTAGGAGACATCTTTACAGATCAGGAAACTGAGGCAAAGATAATTAAGTAACTAGTTTGGAGCTGGTTAATGTCAGAGATAGTTAAAACTCCAAATTCCTGACAATGTCCAATGCTCTTTTCATGGTGCCATGTTTGACAGCTGTCTTATTTTGAAGTTACTGAATTCAATAAATCCTATGATCAGTTTAAAGATCCATCACAAACCTTTAATAAAAGAAAACATCATATAAACTATAAAATTGTGTTAAGTAGAGTAATTTCTATAATACAGGTGATGGTTTGTTTTGTTTTGTTTAATTCCATGTAGTCAAACTCTTAGAAGATACTGGAACTCTTTTTAAATAGAACTATGTTTATCAGCTTTGTGGTAATAGTTGAATCTCAATTTCAGCTATTTTTTTAATAGCAAATCCAAATTAAACCCATGGTAAAGTCTGTTTTTAAAAAATACACTCATGGCTGCTTAATTTCTTCTTACTGCATCAGTTATACTTCACTTAAACATTTTAAGCATGTGATTTCATTGGTATGAATATTTCATCCATTGTTGCACTTGACACATTCCTTCTTCTCTCAACTGCCCCCTAAAAAAATGATTTGATATGATCTTTGAGAGTTATAGGTCCGTTACCACCACCACCACTCACCCCCACCCCCAAAAGAATCTCTCCAAATTTAGGTAAGCGTGACAATGAGATACTTTAGAAAAAATGCTGGATTCAAAACCCAGGATCTGAGGTTCAAAACAAAGCTCTACCACTTATTACTTATGTGACTTTGGGGCAGATTACTTAACCTAAGCTTCATGTTCCTTATTTTTAAAGGGAGGGGGTTAGATGAGATGAATTCTAAAGTTTCTTCCTCTCATCTGTGAACCTGTGGTCTCCTAGTCTTCAAAAAGAGACAAAATCCAGTCCAGGGTCCATACCTGAGACCTTTCTAACCTGATAGAACTTCCTTCAAGAGCCTAGACTCAAATCCAGCCATGATAAGGTAGGTATCAGTAGTAGGACTTTAGGGGATAAATATGTTTGTTCATTGCCTCAGAGTAGTAATAGAGATAGTGCTAAAACACATTTTTCTTAAAAGGGGAGCAAGTATTTTCCTTGTAAGTAAAATAAAAGCTTTCCTCTTACATTTTAAAGCAGAATTGATTTATTTTGCTGAAGGCTATGCATTTGTAATTGATAGCCATAGAGCTCAAATTCAGGTGAGCCTCAATTATAGATTACTAACAAAACTAACATTTCTAGCACTTTAAAGTTTACATAGTGTTTCCTCAACAACTCTGTATTATTAACATTGAAAGTATCCCTTATTTATCACTCTGATGAGGAAACTAAGGTTCTTAGAAGTGACTTTTGAGGATCTGGCAAAGACAAGTGTCTGAGTTGGAACACAAAGTCTCCCCGGCAAGTCACTTAACCCTGTTTGACTTAGTTTTCTCATATGTAAAATGAACTGGAGAAGAAATTGCCAAGAAGACCCTAAATGAGTTAGTTCACAAAGAGTCAGTGACAAAGCAATAAAACCCCTGTCTCTGTTCTGACATTTTTTGTTCTTGTTATAATAACAGGCTGCTGGAAGAAGATATGTATCTTTAAAAAAGAAAAGTTTTATTGTTGCCTTTTCTTTTTATACCACAATCTTTAACCCCACCCCCATTTGAACCCTTCCTTGTAACAAAGACAGATATTTTGTAGAGCATTGGAAAGATTGCTCTTAATTCCCAATCAAGCTTTAGGTTCAAATTTTTCCTCTGCTATTTAACCAATTGCTTGACCTTGTGCAAGCCGTTTAGCTTTTGGGGGCCTCAGTTTCCTTATCTGTAAAATGAGAAAATTGACTAGAATAACCCCTAAGTTCCCTTCCAAATCAAAATCTGTTATTTTAGCAAAGCCAGTTGACATTGAGACTTTGACTGCCTGGTTCATGTGACTACCTCATTGTTCTGACCCCTTAGCCAAGAAGTAAGGTTGTTTATTTTTGTGCTTATTGTTCCTTTGGTTCTGCTTTCTTCATTCTATATTATTTAGACATGTCTTTCAGTTCCCTGCATTCCTCTTTGTTGGGGGGGGAGGAGATGGTGAGGTAAAGCATGGAGATATCCCATTAAATTTACAAATTAAATTTTGTTCATCCATTCCCCAATCAACAGAGACTCGTTTTAATTTTTGCTACCTCAAAGAGTGCTGAATATACAAGAGATAAGGCATCTTTGTGAAAATTCTTTTCCCACTCTTGTCACAAGTCAGGGTTTTACCATGAAAAGTGTTGGTTTTATAGTCAGAAAACCTGGGTCCAAATCCCAGCTCTGCGCTTTGCTACCTGTGTTAGCTTAATCATTACAATTCCTCGGCCTCTGATTTCTTGATTAGTAACATGAGCACAATTAGATTAGGTGGCATATCTAGCTTTTTAAACCTGATCGAGGATTTTTTAAAATGAAGTTATTTTACTTCTTAGTGAGAACTTGAAAACTGACTGGAACAAAGAAAGTTTCAGTAGATTGGAAGTATTTGAAGTACTTTAAGATTTTTGATCAACTTGTCAAAAGATGTAGAAAAAAATTAAAAAGATTACCAAGTCAAGATGTTTATTAAGCATCTGATTGTAAAAATAAAGTCCATTTTGTAACGGCCATTGTTAGGAGCAGCATCTTCCTGGCGTGTCACTCAGCAGAGCGACTAGAATAGTTGCGATGAAGACATTGCTATTGACTTGCTTATCCCTTGTGCTATATTTTCTTTGTTTTATGAAATTGATACTGAAGTTTTTCCATAAGAAACCTTAATGTTCTCTGGATCTATACGGTGGGTCTGCCTTATAGGTAAGAATACCATAACAGTATGGTTCATGGGCAGCTAACTGAACCCTCTTAGTGTATCCACCTGCTATAGGTTCTTCTGTGTTGTAGTAGAGTTCAAGTGTATATGTTTTCCATTCATTATGAAAAAGTAATTATGTTCATAACAGAACTTGAGCTAGAAGAGTAAAACTGCTGTTCCTAGTAGACATATAATTAGTTTGAGAGAAATGTATGAGTAACAAAACAGCTATTGTTTATTATATTCATCATTCAAAAGTGGCTATAATTATCTACTGTCTAATATGTTTTACTACCCAGTATAAAGCAGAAAATTAGCTCTATGTGAACTCAATTTCCTTTTTTAAAAACAACAACAAAACTCCTCAAAGCCTTAATCAGGTAAGATCATATTTCTTTCAAAATCCTTGAAGAACCAAATGGTTCACAGAATTCAGAGATCTTTCTTAGCTACAGTGGATAGGTCAGGACACTTAGCTACTTACTACCTTGGAATAAACAGATAACATTTTTTTTACTCTAGATCATGTTGTATCTGAAATTGAAAAAGCCTTGAGTTTTAGGACCCAGAAATTTGTAGGACCTAAAATGGACGGAACCCCAGTGGAATCATTTGTATTAGATTGACTCTTAGTTTTGTATGTCTTGCTGTTTTTAGGCTTTGTTTTTACATATTCTTCTGACTAAAGTAAGTGCATGTGAATCCTGTCTTGGTTGTGGTGTTGTGTATTTGATAATTTACTTATATATGTATGTGTGTGTATATATATGTATTGAAGGATGGTATCTTAGTGGATAGAGAGCTGGCCTCCAAACCAGGAATACTTGTTCATTTTCAATCACTGTCCTGTGGCAAGTCACTTAATCTCTTAGTGCTCTAGTTGCCTAGAGTCTAGGCCACTCAGTAAGACTGGAAGGTTCTAGGGCCTAGATTAATAAGAATTTCTTTAATATGGAGTTCTATAACCAGTAAAATCACAGGTTCAGAATTCATCCCTGTCCCTTTAGTCCTATGTTGGTCAGCATGATGTATTGGAAAGAACACTAAACTGGAAGTCAAGAGATTTAGGTTGTAATTCTTGAACTAGTTCTGTGTCACTTATGTGGTACATAGCAAGTGAGTGCTTAATAAATGCTATTCATTGTGTATTTGTTTTCATTTTAAACTAAGCAAATTAGTGGCAGAGATGTAAAATCAGGCCATTGCTTATCTGTGCATACTGCATTAAAATTGCTGAAAATTTTATACAAGGTAGTTTATAAATATGTATGTATACACACACACACACATATACATACATATATATGTATGTATTATACCTGGATTTGAACTATGGATCTGCTCCTTGATTTAATACCTATATCAGCTTTGGTAGGTTACTTCTCTGGGAGAGCCTTAGTTCTTCTTCTATAAAATGAGGATTTTGGATCAGGTGGCCTATAAGGTGTCCTTCCCTTTTCAACCCCCTGTGCGTATGAGTATAGATTTAAAGAAAAAATCATTGATGAGATTTGTGTATATTAATGTATAGTACCACACTTTGAAGCAACTTAATTTACATAAACTCAGTGTTGTCAAAAACTCTGGAGGCCAAGGATGAGAATTGAGAAAAATCCACTGACTTTTACTAGTTGGTTTTTTTTAATAAGCTGTTTTAGCAGTGTTTGGGGTTAAAAGCTAGATGGCAATGTTAGACAAATGAGTGAATGGTGAGGAAATAGAAACATTGAGTGTGTAATTTATTGGTGGAAAAGAGAAGTGGTATAGCATGATGACTTTGACAGGATGTCAGGGTCAAAAGACTTTTGTTCTTTAAGGAAAAGACAGACCTGAGCATATTGATTCAGCTTGGCTGTTGAGAAGGAGCCGGTAAATAGGGACTAAGGTAAGAGAAAATGATCCTTTGGGTAATAAATTCCAAATTCTTCCCAGTTTTTCTTCCCATTTTAAAATTAGGGCAAAACTTAAATCATCTAGAACTTTGACAGGAATCATGAAACAACTATAAACATAATTCTTAAGAACGCATCCATGACTACACTTGTTTTTAAAAGAGGGAAAGATGAGAATTACTGCTCTTCTATAATGCTTTACTTCCTCAGCCTGTATCCTTAATCCCTCTCTATTCGTGATCACCTATAGAATGGGATCCTTTGCCTCCCCTATTTATCTCTATATAATTTCCAGTTTCTCCTGTTTTCTTTACTGTTCAGACACCACTTCTCCCCACCTCCCACTAATCTTCTGCATCCTACTCCTATCCTTAACACTATATTGAAGCTGCTTTTTTAAAGATTAGCAGTCCATTATTTTAAATGGATTTAAATCCTCTTTAAAAAAACCGGTTTTAATGCTTTTTGTATTTACATCAGTTATTTTCACTCCAGTACCCATTTTCTGTTGGATCCTGCTATGTGACAAAGTGGTGTCCTTCACCACTTCAGCTCACCCCACCTCCATTTCTACCGAAGGAGGTATGTTTCATTATTTTTTCACTGGGGCATTCATTATTTGTTATTGTGGTGGTGATAGTTTAAAATTTTTTTAATATTCAGATTTAAACTTCCTTTTAGTGAACGTTTTGCTTACACATTTATAGCAAATTTACATCTAGTTTCCTTTGTTCTGTTTGAGACTATAAGTTCATAATTATATTCCCATCATTCTCTGAATCCTGTTTATTTCTTTTCTTTTTTTTTTTTTGGAGGGCAGTTGGGGTTAAGTAACTTGCCCAAGGTCACACAGCTAGTTTTTGTGTTGTGTCTGAGGTCGGATTTGAACTCAGGTCCTCCTGACTCCAGGACCAGTGCTCTATTCACTGCGCTACCTAGCTGCCCCCTGTTATTTCTTAAGGAAAAATAAAGTTCATTGCATTTATATGCCACACTTTTTTTTTCAGCCATTCTACAATTGATAGGCACTTTCTTTCTAATTCTTTGTTACCACAAAGAATGCTGTGAATATTTTAGTTTGTTTTGGTTTGGGTCTTTGACTTCCCTTGGAGTTATATATGCTTATTATCAGAATTGTTGGGTCAAAGAATTGAGGTACTTTAGTTTTAAAATTTTATGTTGAAACTCGGAATGGTTGTACAGTTCCACAAACAGTAAATCCAGTGGTCCTGTATTCAGAATGGTTGTACCAGATTACAGTTCCACAAATAGTATATCAGTGGTCCTATTTTCTTTTCCACAGCCTAACTGTTCCGATATTGTCATCTTTGCCAGTTTGTATGATGTGAGGTTAAATTTCAGCATTGCTTTAATTTCCATTTCTTGTATTTTGGATTTGAAGAATTCTTTGTGTAACTATTTATAGTTTATAATTCTTTTGAAAATTTTGTTCACATCCTTTTAACTAGTGTCAGTTTCCTGTCAGTGATATTTAAAACAGATCTGTTTCCCATGCTCTAGTTTTCTGTTTTCACTGATTTTATTTTTGTAAAAGCTTTTATTTTTTGTTGTCACAATTATCTATTTTATCATTGAAGTTTCTCCATCTCTACTACCATTACTTATATGCCTAATCTCTTCTCATTTTCCAGTGTTTTGGATTCCTACCAACCACACTACCTTCAACAGTTTTGCCCAATCCAGGGGCCTTTTCTCAGCTCTACAAAATAGCACCTGATTGATGATGTGCTTCTTGAAGTACTTACTTGATCCTTTGACTTCCATTTTCCCTTATTCTCTTCTATCTGGTTTCTCTTCTAACTCCTTTAAGTAATTTTGATTCTTGACTCTCTGACTTTGTTTTTTTCCCCTTTGAGTACTCAACTGTTTCCACTGGCTCCAGTTGTGACACCTTTGGGCTAATTACCATAAATTTCCCCGTCATCCTGGTTTGAAGCCTTGGACTCATCCTTAAGTCCTTCACCTTCTAATCTGATTTCTCAGTGTATCTTGTTGCTTATTGTTTCACTGTACATAGCCAGTCTTTTTCTTCCTCTTCTTCCCCTTTCTAGTCTGGCCCTCATCATATTCAGTTGGCTTCAGTGGTCTCCTAAATTGTTCATTCTGATTCTGTTCTTTTCTAATCTATTCTCTTTACAGTTGAACTTATTTAGACTTCCTTTTAACTCTTAATACATTCCTTTTTCTTTCTACCATGAGTAGCAATTCCTTTTTGACTTTCATAGATCATATATTTCAGGGTGAAAAAGATTTAGAAATTATATAATCCAATCCCCTTATTTTGTAGATGAGGAAGCTGAGGTGAAAGGACTTGCCTAAGGTCCCACATCATCTGAACTAAAGTCTTCTGTTTCCAAATGCAGGGTTTTTTGTTTTGTTTTTTACTGTCTACCCAACTTTACATTACCTAATCTTCTTAATAACTGTCTTTCATGTTAATTAAATCAGTATCTTTACTTTGGCAGCACACATAAGTGCTAGTTCTTGCCACTTTGCTTTTTGATCATTCTACTTTCCTATCCTGGAATGACTTATTAGCAACCCCCCATTTAAGTTCTCCCTATCCAAATATCCCTATTCTATCTGGTTCAGATTTGTCTTCTCCCATGGAGTCTTAAAATATAATTACTCCAGCATTAATTTGTCATTCTTTTCTTTGAATTCCTACAACACAAAAGTCTTTAATTCTCTCTTGCCTTGATTTTTTTTTTAGTATTAATTACGGCTCCCCAACTAAATTTTACATCTTGAGAGCGGGGACCTTGTCTTATACTTCAGTTCCCTCACATCAGCTACCCCAGTTGAACACATAGTAAGCGCTTAGTACATACTTGTTGATATTTACTCTTTCTTTCCTTTTTTTTAGATGGAGAACTTAATGTTCTGGATGATATTTTGACTGAAGTACCTGATCAGGATGACGAATTATATAACCCTGAAAGTGAACAAGATAAAAATGAGAAAAAGGGTATGGGAATTTTTCATTGTTTTCTAGGAACGTAGCTCTAGTGAAAGCAGATGTAAATGTTTTTTTTGATTGCCTAAGAAAAGAATTTTGACTTATACCTGGCATTTATTTGAAGCACATTTGAGGGCATGGAAGAGCAAACTACTAGACAAGAATAATTTTCTCTAGATAAGAAATATGTGAAATTTCTCAAGTTAAAACATTCTTAGAAATCATTTTAGAGAATGATTTTCAGGGTATTTTGAAATAATATATTTTAGCGGACAAATTTTAAGAACCCAGGGCTTATTTTTACAGATGATTATTGTTGGGAATTCTTAGCTTTTCTCTTTTTTCCCTGTGAAATATATGCATTACATTTAAAGTGTTTATAGCTTTTAAAATTCTCTTTTTAAGGTTCAAAAAGAAAAAGTGACCGAATAGAAACTACTGAAAGCAAGAGACAAAAACCTTCTGTACATTCAAGACAATTGATGCCAAAGCCACCTAGCTCATCTATTAGCAATAACAAAAGAATAATTAGTACAAAAGGAAAGCCAGTAACAGAGTATAAAAATGAAGATTACCAGAGGTCTGAACGAAAGACCCGTTTATCAAGTGGCAGTTCCAGAGAGCCATATAAAAGTCAACCTGAAAAGACTTGTGTCAGGAAAAGGGATCCTGAAAGAAGGGCCAAGTCTTCCACACCAGATGGTTCACAGGTAGTAAACATTTTTGCAAGTATAAAAAGAAAGCAATTCTCTGATGCTTTTGTGAATGAAGCATATTCTTTTAGAACTATTTGTGCATCCTGATGGTATATATTATATGACTGCTGATTCCCTTTTTCTTTAAACATCAGAGAATTAGGCATGATGTGGATAGACGGCACAGCAGATCAAGCCTTTCTTCTAAAGAAGAAGTAAACTCCGAAGAATATGGCTCTGACCATGAGACTGGTAGCAGTGGCTCTTCTGAAGAGCAAGGAAACAACAGTGAGAATGAGGAAGAAGGAATGGAAGAAGAGGAAGAGGAGGATGATGATGGGGAAGATGAAGAAGAGGTAGAGGAAGATGGAGAGGAGGAGGATGAAGAGGAGTATGAGCAAGATGAAAGAGACCAAAAAGAGGGAAACGACTATGATACTCGAAGTGAAGCCAGTGACTCTGATTCTGAATCTGTATCTTTCACAGATGGGTCAGTCAGATCTGGTTCTGGCACAGATGGATCAGGTATATGCTACAGCTGCAAATGAATACTTTTTTTTTTAGCATTGATTTAATTAGCTTTTTTTTCTTGAATGCATCCTGACTGACTGAATAGACTTCAAGAGGACAATCATAGTATTTAAATTTAGAGCTTGAAGGGATCTAGTCCAACCCCCTCATTTTACAGATGAAGAACTGAGGGCCCCAGATAGTTGGTGTGACCTGACCAAAGTTGCACAGGTAGTAACAGAATTGGGATTTGAAACCAGTTCTTCTTACTCCAAATCCATCACTCTTTTCAGTGTACCAGACAGCCTCCCAAATTGACTATTGGCTTACCTTTCATGCAATTTCCAGGATATTATCAATTAAGATTTGAGTGTGTATGTAAGTAGATAAAAGATTACATTATGTTATCTTCAAATTATTTCACAACAGTGATAAAGTTTTGAGTGCATTCCTAGAAATTACACTGCCAATCTGTTACCTAAATAATGAAGGATGCCTTCCTCTTCTGTAGTGAATTGTCAGAGTTCTTTAAATATAGCAAGGAGATTTGGTATATATTGTTGCATCTTCATGTTCTAGCTCCTGTGTTCTTTAAGAGGAAATGGCTAGATGTTTGAATTGAAATGGGTTAAGGTGAATTGAAGGATAGTGGCTTTTTGATTGTAAAACATCTACTGTACCCTGTTGCTTAGTTTAGTTCTTTACTTCCTACCTTCTATATAGGCATAAATACTTGTAATAAAGGAGCGTTTCATAGATAGGGCCTAGAGAATATTGTATTTGCTTTATGAAAGTAGATTCATCATAAATAATTTTTGTGATCTATTAAAAAGGCATTTTAATGATCTACTTTGGAAGTATTTTTATTATGGAATATATCAGTATTTAACTTTTTAAAAATCTTTATCAAGAAGATATTTATGGCCCTGGAACTTAGTAAACTTTGATAATGAGACAGTTTAAATAGATTATTTTTATTAACTTTTTAAAGGGGATGCATTCCTGAAAAACTTTATTTGCAGTTAAGGAGATTAATTTGAACCTTCTCTAGGTTTATTTGATATCTAAATGAAACAATTTCGTTGCCTGACATCTCTCATTGTATGCAAATTAACCATTTGTGTGTAGGAAAAGACTTGTTAGGATATCTAGACTCATAATCTATCAGTCATAGTTCACTTTTGAAATTTCACAGTAATTCTCTCTGTTTGTAAAGTTATTGGTGGTGGGGAAGGAGCAGGGCTATACATTTGAGGAAAGAGATGATAATGAGTTACCACCAGTTTACAGCTTTCTATTTTTGTGAGTATGTATATATTAGAGATTTCACATTTTCTTAGCTGAAAGTGAGGTAAATATTCTTTTGTCTCTGGCAAAAGTCCTGTTTCTTAAATTGCATTTTAAAAATAAAATTATTTTGCTAGTAGACATTTAAGTATGAATTATGTCATTTCTTGAGTGACACTATTATTAATACTTTGTCTTATGCTGATGAGAGGCCAAAGAAAAGGGCCTTGCAGTTAGCTTATTAATTGGCGTCCTTTTTTCTTCCACATCACAGTGGAAGTAATTATTAGAACTTTATAGCCATAGGCGATTGGAGACAGTTTTAAAATCCTAAATCAAGTTTGATTTCCCAAGAACATCAATGTTGGAAAAATGATAGTAGGTTCCCCACCCCCAAATCTGTGTGTGTGTGTGTGTGTGTGTGTGTGTGTGTGTGTGTGTGTGTGTATGTGTGTATGTGTGTATGTGTGTGTATGTATTTGCAGGGGATAGTGTTTTCTTTGATCTGTTTTATAAATCTGGTCTGAAATACGCAAAGTGTATGATTTTTTTTTTTTGGACAGAGAAGCTTCCTGCCTTTAAAATGTAGGGCAGAGGTCTTCAGATATTTTATGGTAAAGGCCTAAAGTACAAATCATTTAAAGCCATTCAAAGGAGTTAGATGCAGGGACCCAAGACACCGTCTTTGCTGAGGCTTGGAAGATTCCATTTGATAATATGGAAGCAATACAGAGAAAAGAAAGGAAAGGAATCCAGATTATTATTTTGTATTTTTATATGGCATTCTCTATTCCTGAAATATATTCCTTAGGATAATAGGATCACAGATTTAGAAATATAGGGGACCTCTAAGGGCATCTAGTCCAACTCCTTCATTTTAACAGTTAAGGAAATTGAAGCCCAAAAAGGTTAAATGATCCCAAGTGATAGAGCAAGAATTTGAACCCACGTCATATTCTTAACTCTAAATTCAGCCTTCTTTCCACTATGCCATGCTGCTTCTCTGCCTTTCAATTGTTCTGTTCCTTCAAGGCTCAACTCAAGCGCTCCCTTTACTTCTGTGATCCTGTCACTTGACAGGAGTTTTGTCTCCTTGCATTTTTTCTAGAGCACTTTGGATCTCTCCTTTAACCCCATCACATACTGCTATTTTTAATATATGTCTTTGTTTATGTCTGATTTCTCCAGTAGAATGTAAGCTGCTTTAGGGGTAGGGTTGGTCATTTTTTTTTTCCCTACAGTAGAACATAAACTTCTTTGGGAGTGGGCTCAGTCATTTTTTTGATCTTTGTATCCCTATGACTTAGCATAGGGCTTTATAATTGTTGGTTGAATTTGAGATCAAATTGTAGCTAACTATTCATTATGACTCAAATCACTCGTTCACTAAGAATAACTAGGTATCTCTTATGATTTAGTTCATAATATAGACTAGCTCACCTCTGAAATCTCTTAATACTATCTTTTCATACTAAATATACTTTCATACTAAATATCCTTATTCCTGTCTGAAGTCAGAGAGTTATTTGAGGAAAAAGCAGCATGATAGGAGTACTTTAGCAGGAATTAACAAGCATAGATTCTTTCCTGGTTCTTCCACCACCTCCATTTGTAAATGAGGGCAAGTTACTGCCCTAGGCCTCAGTCCTTTTAGCTGTATAATAAGTGACTTGGGCTATACCATCTCAACAATCCTTCTAACCTCTAACATCGTATAATTTAATTGTAATGTGTAATAATACCTTCATGTTATCACAGCTTCTGACTTTTTTTTTCCATTCTTCCAAGTCTTAAAATTTTACTTTTTGCAAGCAAAAATTTGCACCAGACATTTCCAGAACTAGTGGTGGTAGATTTCACAGTTGATTGAAATCACTCTCTTAGGTCTGTGTTTTCTTCTCTGTTAAATGAGGGAAGTTGGATAAGATTATCGCTAAAATTTATTCCATCTCAGAATCCAGTGATTCTTTGATATTTTAATGGTCTTTATCATCCTCTTTACAAACAACGTATTTGGTGTAGAATATACATGGGAAGGTTTAGAAATGGATAGAAATCACATAGTAATAATGTTTTCTTATTTTGGGCCACATAAGGACCTGCTATGTAACTGGTTGTTACTTTCTTAATGTGTAGCAACTGTCTTTGTTTTGTTTCTGTAGTAGATATTGTACTCTTTTTCCTAATTATTTTGGGATTTTTTTAGATGAGAAAAAAAAAGAAAGGAAGAGAGCCAGAGGCATATCTCCAATTGTTTTTGATAGAAGTGGAAGTTCCGCATCAGAATCCTATGCAGGTATTTCTCTTTGATTGTTTTTGTTACTGATTATTGCCCACATTTATAACTTTAATACATGGACTAAAAATGCAATAGAAATACTGTGTGGAAACTAGTTTAGTGTGAAGTTGTTAATGTCAGTTAGTTTTGATTTTTGGCATGTTCAATGTAATAAATTACTCTAAGGGAAACTAAGCTTTTTCCTGTATTATTTTAATGCTGTTCTGTTACTGCTTAAGTGATATTTTCACTTTTATTTTTCTTGGAAGATGATGATTCAGTGACTAGTTTTCTGAGTGTGAAACTGTTCAAATATATAGATATTTTTTTAAAAAGCCCACAAAAGAACTCCAAAAAACAAAACACTCGTGCACATTGAACAGTATTATTTTTGTGTGTGTGGGTGTGCAAGGAAGGATAATTTGTCATGAATGAGAATTATATGTGACAAGGCTGTAGAAATTGTGTCTTATCTCTATTAAGGCTCAATCTGAACAAATGTACTTTGGCTAAATACAGGTTCAGAAAAGAAGCATGAGAAATTATCATCTTCCGTTCGTGCTGTCCGAAAAGGTATCATTTAAATTTGAAAACAAACAAACAAACAACTTTTTAATGCATGCTGCGTTACAAGTCATTGTTTTGCCTTGTCTGTACTTCATTAACAATTTATAAAGTAGTAATGTTCCGTTATATTTGTAAAATTTATTTTACTGTAAGTTTATATATAAATATTATTGTGATTCGTTAGTATATGTATTTTAGAACAACGGCAAACATTTTCCTGTCATATGCTTTTATAGACATTAGAGTAATTTATATTCTCATAAATACACAAACCTTATGTAGTATAATTAAAATCCTTTTTAAAGAATTGTCTTTGGCATTTGACAGAATAACAGTGTATCGGAACATCACTAAGTTTCCTTGGCTTTCATGTTTTTTCTTTTCTGAAGCTTTGCTTTGTGTTTTCTGTTGCATAGTTCTCCAGGTGTGAGGGGGTTTTCATGATTTTTAAGAATTTAGTTGGGGGCTAGAGGGCTAACTAGAGTAAACTGAATTAAAAACCTGGTATGATAGTAGTTCCATCTTAATAAATTTGGAATTTATTTTTCAGACCAAACAAGTAAACTTAAATATGTTCTTCAGGATGCAAGATTCTTCCTTATAAAGAGTAACAACCATGAAAATGTCTCTCTTGCTAAAGCCAAGGTACAGCATCAGTTCAAAATTTTTTATGTAATCTTTCTCTAAGTATGTGAACTTGACTTTTCCCTCTTACAATAAGATAAAATATGAAATTTGCATTAAAACTACTTAAATGCAAATTTCATGGACGATTATATTCTGAATTGTAAAGAGTAACATAATCTTTCTACTTTATGCAATTTATATTGTAGCCATTTGTTGAAAGCTAAAAGCAGATGGACTGTGCTTACTGTTAAAAAACCTATGTTACTAAATGTTACTAAATAGAACTCTTCACTAGTGCACTGTGACAGACCTTTTTTTTGGGCCACAGGGGCCTTGTAACAGCTACATTGTATAAAATTTTAAGAACATTTCAGTTAGAATGTAATTCTTAAAACTTACACCAATTTTAGTAGGTGATGCTAAACCTGGAAGGAGGAGGACCTGAGTTCAAATTTGCTCTCATATACTTCTAGCTGTGTGACCTTTGACAGGCAACTTAAACTCTCGTTGCCTTGGTTTCCTCAGCCCTAAAATGGGGATAATAATAGCACCCTACCTCCTGGGATGGTTGTGGGATTAAAGCACTTAACACAGTATTTGGCACATTATAAAGTGCTGTAAAATGTTGCTATTCTTATGCTGTTATCATCATTATTAATGGAAATAGCTTAAAGTAGTTGGTGGGAATCTTATGATTATTTTTAGAAGATGTCTTTTTCCAAAGGAGACTTGCTTTTTTATAAAAATAAGATTATTGTTTTGTAGGGGGCAGCTAGATGGTGCAGTGAATAGAGCACCGGCCCTGGAGTCAAGAGTACCTGAGTTCAAATGTGGCCTCAGACACTTAACCCTTATCAGCTGTGTGACTTTGGGCAAGTCACTTAACCCCAATTGCCCTGCCCTCCCCCCCTCCAAAAAAAAAGGAAAAAAAATTGTTATTTTGTAATTGGTCCATTCAGTTTAAAAAATTTGAAAATGAGATTTGTTAATAGATAAATTTAAAAATAAAGCTCATGTGTTTAAGATGGGTGATTGATGGAAAATAAAGCCATTTGTCAAGAATTGTTTTGTTAGAAGAATGGTGACTAATTTGGAAGCTAATAGAAGAATAGATTGAGTCTTTATCTTTACATGTGCTTAGCTTTGTACATTCAATTACATGCTTAAGAAATCTTGAAATAAATGGAGAATGCTTTTCAAAGGAATTTAGAAGGACAGTGTTATAGGAACTGGAAACTTCTTTGTTGTTTTAAGTTCAATATTATATCTATTTCATCTATGACTTTTTTTTTCTTTTTGGAAAAGAAACTGTGCCACCTAGCCACCCCTCATCTATGACTCTTAAAATTATCTCATTCGTGGTCCCAAGGGATTAACTTTATAAAGCATGTGGTGTAGGTTTCGAGAGCTAAACTAAGCTTAAACTTTTATTCAAATGTTTCTGATATTTTTTATCCTAGCCATATTGGGCATATTGCATCAAGAAGCCAGTCTGAGTATATCTAATATACTCAGGCTTAAAAGGCAGAACTTAAGTAGTCACCAATATTAGAATACTTTTTTTTTTTTTTTTGCTTTTTGGAGGTCAGTTGGGGTTAAGTGACTTAACCAAGGTCACATGGCTAGTTTTTGTGTTAAGTGTCTGAGGCCAGATTTGAACTCGGGTACTCCTGACTCCAGGGCCGGTGCTCTATTCACTGCGTCAACCAGCCGCCCCAAGAATACCTTTTGTATGAAAGGAAGGAAAGACCTGTGAGGTTCAACTAGTGCTCGTTGCAACTTTGTCCTCCATAGATACTTTCTTAGAATAATATATTAAAATGATTGGGCTTTTTGCATAATTGTCTACATAATTTTAGGAAAAATACAGGAGGGGGTGTGTGTATTCCTGTTAAGTAAAATTGTTATATGAAAATTTGAATAAAAAAAATTAAGAGATGATTAAATCTTTATTTTATGCTTGGTTTCCATAAAAATCTTTAGAAGGATTATGTAACACAAATATAGAATTTCTCTAGCCCTACTTTTTTAGGGTCATGGACCTCTTTGGCAGTCTGATAAAACCTATCAGTCTCTTCTTAGAGTCATATTTTTAAATACATAAAAGAAAATACTCAAGATTACAAAGGAAACCAATTATATGAAATTTAGTTGTTAAAATATTTTTTAAAGAAAAGTTAAGGAACCCCAGGTTAAAATCTGCTATAGCCAGTATTCTAGCTACATTTTTTTTAATTGTGTTATCTTTTGTTTTTCACTACCTTCTAAGTATACCCCTACACTGTTCCCTTACCAAATGAACCAGCTTCTGTAAGTGCCTCCCTTCACACCCCCAAAACAATTTGAAGGAGGGGGAAGGGGAAAGTAGTTTAGTATTTGGCTACTTTTTAAATGGCTTGGTTTAATAAGAATCAGATGATTTTTAATTGTCAAATAAATGACCAGTTTTTTCAGATATAAATATTTTGTGATGTGCTAGCTCGAGTTTTTTTTTTTTTTACTGTGTACTTGTGTTTTAAAAACCTGTTTTCATGTTCTTTGTGTTATTGTTGTAGGGTGTATGGTCAACACTTCCAGTAAATGAAAAGAAATTGAATGCTGCATTCAGATCTGCAAGAAGTGTTATTTTGATATTTTCTGTAAGAGAGAGTGGAAAATTTCAAGGTAAAAAAAGTTAATTTTGATTATAAGAGCAACTTTTTTGGGTTAGCATATATTATATTATTATTTCAATTACTTAGGGTTTGCAAGACTCTCTTCAGAGTCCCATCATGGAGGATCTCCTATACATTGGGTTCTGCCTGCAGGAATGAATGCTAAAATGCTTGGAGGTGTCTTTAAAATTGACTGGATTTGCAGGTAAATTATAAGCTTTTTAAAATTTAAAAGATTAAATTTCCATAATTTTGAATTATCTTTTTAAATGGTTATAATGCAGACTCTGACAGAATTCCTCAATGTTAATTTAAAAACTATTGCCACATTATCCCTTTCCTGAAATTTCAGGACTGATTTGGACAGTTAATGCTCTTAATACAACAACAAAAAAAATCATTTGCATAATTTGTCCAGTTATTCAGTATCTTTTACAATCTAGAAACAGAATATAAGGACATTCAAAGAATTTGTGTATGTTGGGTTTAGTCAGAAATTTTATGTTTCTAAGATTTCCTTATTAGTATGAGAGTGCATTTTAAGACATAGACATAGGCATTAGACATAGAGGAGACCTTAACCTAGTTTAACACCTCTCCTCCCATTTTGTAGATGATAACAAGCTAAGAGTTTCTTTTGGGTACATAGTAGAGCCAGAATTTTGAACCCGATTTCATTATTTCAAAATTAATTGGTCTTCTGTGATTATGAATAGACCTCTGAGGGTATCTGGGTACTTTAACTTCCTCCTTTTACTTACAAGAAAAGTTAAGCCCAGGAAATTGTCCAAGAATAATATATAGGTAATAAGTAATAGAGGTGGGATTTGAACCTAGTCTTGGTTTCAGAGCTAGTATCCCAAAGTGATGAATGTTACATTTTTTTCCTTTCTTTTTTTTTTCCTTTGGCTACCAAATTACTACTCTGAATATTTTGTCATATATAGAAATCTTCTTGTTACTTCACTCTTTGGGGATATGAGAGACTCATATTTTTAAGTAAGATTAAGATGGATGTCAACTTTGTCATCATTTAATATTGCCTCATCTGTTTGGTTATTAAGGAGATAAAATCTTACCAGGTGCTATGAACTCTTTTCATTTTCAATTATGATCATTCAACCAAGAGTTATTTATTTCTACTATATAGTCAGCATAGGGATTTGCAGAAGTACAAGAGAGATAGAAGCATATAATTTTTTTTTTAAGAACTAGAAGGGAAGGTGCCTTAGAAATTATTTCAAAAAAAAAAGAAATTATTCCAACTGAGAAGCTGAGTGACTTGCTCAAGTTAAGAGTGATGCCAGAGCCATGATTAGAAGTCAGATGTGTAAATTCTTAGTCCACTGCTTTCTGCTTTGTGGTTTTTAACTCTAAATGAGCTTAAGGAGATGACTGACAGATTAATAAGCGGAATAACAAACTAGTTTGTTTATATTGCTAAGTTATGTGGTACATTAACATTATATTTAAGTATACATAATTCAACCATTCTGTGTTCTGTATTACTGAAATCCAGCCTGACAGTTTGCTGCCCAGCTATGGAGATTGGGATCACTCCTGTCCATTTGTGGACTATGTTAAAAAAAAAAACTAGGTACAAGAAAGCATTTCTGCTGAATGTTCTCAATCAGCTGAGTGATCTGTTTTTACAAATTGTAATTATTTGTGAAATAATCTCCCTACATTTTCATATATTAAAAACAAAGGTTCTTATGCTTAAATAGGCTTACTATGGAAGTGAAATAAATTACTTTGTTTAAGGACCTTTACTAAGAACAATTGAATAACATATTTGATGCTACTTCTATATTTAGGCGTGAATTGCCCTTCACTAAATCGGCTCACCTTACCAATCCTTGGAATGAACATAAACCAGTTAAGATTGGACGCGATGGACAGGTTTGTCAGTTTAATTGAAACTTTTAGTAAAATTAAAACAACAAATGGTTTGTGTTTAAGTTTCTATTTTATAAGTCCTCATCAAAAGCTATTTTGCTTCATCAGTATTAAAGTATCCTTTTTTAGTTCTGTTTTACAACTCAGAAAATAATGGTACAAAGGAAAATAAGAATGAACGACACAACCTAGAAGCCTTCTTTTTTAGAACTTAATACTTATTTTGGTTGGAATCACAGATGTTAACTAATGCAGTCCCTTTTTAACTTCATAACAACTGGGATACTTTGGGTAATACTATCTGGGGAAACTTAAATTGAGACTTGAGATTTTTATCTTTTTGAAGCCTGGGTGCTACTTTACCTTTTTATAGACTCTCTATGACACATAGATTCTATATCTTCAAGTTTACTGACTGAATTGAGGCCTTGTGAAATGTGTTTTAATATAGAGTGTGGAAAAATTCTTTGAAAGCTTACTTTTGCAGTATTATTATTAAAAAAGTGTTCTGAAGAGGCATTGTAGAAATCTGTTGGTTTTAAATAACCAAAAATATTCTAGTCCTTTTCCCCATTTCAGAAGCAGAAATAAAATTAAGTATTTTTCAGTCAGTGCTTAAACTAGTAATATAGAAGTGTAGTTGTATTCTCTCTGAATAATCTTTAGCGTTAATCATTGAAAAATACCACTTTACATTTAAAAGTGTAGTTCTTTCACTAGTTTGTAATTATGAAAATTTCCATGGAAAGAAACTAATAAATGAAACTGATACATGAGTTAAGTTGCCCTTCTGATTTGTGACTGCTGCTCATGAGTTAGGTTATTAATTTTAGGAAGTTAATGGGATTATCATTTTTTCCTGTGTTTGGACGCCGTAGGTGATAACTTTGACTTGATATTTTTGTATTTTGCATAAAAGGAGCAGTCCTTTTTCTGCAGCTGTGATCATAACAATTAATTATCAACAAAGAACTTTCTGTGCTACTTTAACTGTGGTGATCCCAATCAAGTATCTCCCCTCCGTCAGTGGTTACCCCCTCGGTAATAGCTGAAATACTACTGAAAATAAATTCTTAAAATCTGGCAGCTTAATGGAACCACACTTGATCCTTAACCATGGGAATAAAGCCTCAGTCTCAGCTTGTTTCTGTTTATAAAAACCTCAGGAAAATGCTACAAGTCTTTGAAAGTTTATTCCTGTTTTCAGCTTGTAAATCGCTACTTTCCTATTCTAGGAAATTGAGCTTGAATGTGGAACCCAGCTTTGTCTTCTATTTCCCCCCGATGAAAGTATTGACTTGTATCAGGTCATTCATAAAATGCGTCACAAGAGAAGAATGCATTCACAGCCCCGTTCAAGAGGACGTCCTTCCCGTCGAGAACCAGTCCGGGATGTGGGAAGGTTAGAAACGTTCTTTGGACTGATAATAGGCACATGTATCAGAATAACATGATGGAGGAATGTGATTCGTCAAAAGTTTGCCCTGCGGTAAAGAAGAGAGAAAATCCTCAAATCAAGCTGCATGGACTAGTTTGTGGCTTCATTGAGGATTTCACATTGTCACCTTGGTCTCAGTCATTTTTCAAGAGGAAAATGGGGATCTTCCCTTATGCAGAAAAAAATGTTTGCTAAAGAGTGATACCTAGTTTAGATAATTTACAAATAATACAATGTATAACATTGGAGTGAGGTAGGCTTTGATTTGCTATGAACAGGATAGAATGGAGGAGGAAGCAAAAGTTTATATGAAAAAAAGTTGTTAATATTTTGTAAAAGCCTTTTCTTTCAGGTGTGTCTCTGGATAAGCCTTGTCAGATATGGGACTTTTATAAAGGATCACTAATAATTTTTCAGAAGATGGCGCCTCATTTAGAGGATAAATATTTTAAGTTATTTTGCTATTCAAGAGGAGCATTATTGGGACTATTTCAAATTGTGTCACCGTGATGTGTTAACCCCATTGCCAAATATTCTCTAACATGTAACCACTGAATTCATACATCTTCCTGAGCTTCTGAAAACAATAGGTTCTTTCCAAAGGGGATCAGATCAAGTGGCCCTGGGAGACCCGGCAACAACCCAAAAAGAATGGCTGTTGCTGTGTCTGTTTACAACCTTTCCAGATGCTGGCAGTACTCACGGACTTAAAATATTTTTAGAGGATCGTCATGGTTTATTGATCACTGCTTTATGAACTAAACAGCATTTTCCAGGAAAAAGGGGGTATAACTTGTTACAGAATTGGAGAAGTCTTTGCAAAGGACTGATATAAGCCCTTCTACCAAACACCTTCCCCTGTAGCCACTTTGCATAAAGATAAATCTAAAGTTTTCTGCTAAAGACTGTTGGATGTGTGGTTTGATGGGATGAAACCTTTGGTTAAGTTTCCTTTTGGAGGAAACATCCTGTGGTAGGTACAGATATCCAACAAGAGCCCCTATTTCATTGATCTTTAAAAGGACACTATCGAATAGGTAGGAGGAAACCTGGCAGAGCCCCCTTATTTTTGGCCTAAAAGGACTGAGCACCAAGATGTCTTTTGAAGTTTTAAACTAAGAGGTTTCCAGTGCAATAAAGTATTTACAAGTGAAGTTTTTACCTCAGTTTTGCAATGGACTGCAAACTATACATATTACACCACCACACCTTCTCTCAAGCCTGCCAGGGCCTCCATTTATGTATGTGGCTTACAGCTTAAAGTCAGTAGTTGGACTACTATATGAACTGTTACTATCATGTTTTATACCGGTCGTAAATGCACTCCCCAAACTACAAGAAAGCGGTATGTTTATTCTTTACACCAGCTTTTCATTTTCTTAGTCATATTTACTGTAGATGCAACTGCTTTGTTCTGTTGGGGGGGAGGAGTTGGGCTTCTCAGAGGCTTAAACATTTCTTCATTTTTTTATTGCAGTTTGTATAAATATTAAGAATTGTTATGAGGATGAAAAGTCAGTTAAATGGAAGCAAATGTTCATTGGTCATTTTCTAGATGGTTGCTGAAAGAAAGAAAAAGTACTAATTGGTTAGAATTTAACTTACTGATTTTTTTTTAATATCAAGGAAAAATGTAGATGAATGAGTACATCTCATTTTGATATTTGGATAAATATTAAGAATTCTCCCTCTTTTGAGGTATCTTTTAGAATCACTCTCTAGAAGTAAAACAACGTGTTTTATAGTGCCCTGTAATAACGACATTGAGATTTAAGGGAACGAGTTATGCTTCTGCTTATTTTTGTCCCAAAGGAAACCCAACACAATGAACTGCCCACATTGGTTCTAAAATATTTTCTTTTTGTGTGAAGGCCTAGTAAACGTATGTAAAATATGGCCTTAATGACTGCTAGACACCTACTTATAAGATAAATGATCTTTCTAAAGGCTTTGAAGACAAATTTACTTCGGTAGTTTTTTTTTTAACCTACCCATGTTTGATCACTTAAAAGGAAAACAACCCTGCGGATAAGCAAATGTGTGTGCGCGCGCGCACACACACACACACACACACACACTTTACGTAATTTTTTAAAGCCGATGTTTGAAATTACATCTGTAATCAAACATAATATGTGGTTTGAGGTATGTGGTGGTGGGAACAAAGGGTATTGAGTTGAGATTTTATTTAGATTAGTTGTGAAAATTAATGTTGAATTTTCTTTGGCTCAATTTGACTGATATTTGTGTCTGAAATACTAAAATGTGACTTTTCATGTTTTGAGCAGGTTACTCTTTCCAAGTGTCTGGTCTTAGCATGAAACATCAGAATGACAACAATAAAGTTTAGGGTATGGTTTGTGATAATACTAAAAGTTTAAAGAAATGAAGATTTAGAAACTTTAGGTCTACATGAAGCTGACTAAAAATTGAGCAATAATCCCTAAAGGAAACCATGGCCTGATCTTTTTGCTTATTTCTGTCAAATATTCTGCTTTCACATTTTCAAAACAGGTTTTGGTTTAATGTCTGATGTGTCTAATTTGTATAGGCGTCGACCAGAAGATTATGATATTCATAACAGCAGAAAGAAACCAAGGATTGACTATCCTCCTGAGTTTCATCAAAGACCAGGTTAATATCTTACAATCATGCAAATGTGTTTGATTTTTTTAGGATTATTTTAGAATTATAGTGCTTGTACAACAGTAAGAATTTAAAACTGGGAAAATACAAAGACCTGAATACTTAAATCTTGAAAATTCTTAGTATTTCTTTCCACTACTGCCTTGTCTCCCTTTATAATTGGATTCAGAATTCAGGACCAGTGCAAATCATTATTACATAAGCAGTATTAATTTTAATGCTGTTTTGCATTTACAAGAAACTTCTTCCTAGCTGGAAGTTTATTCTACATTAAAGTTAAAATGAAATACACATTCTATTTACTGTAGAAGTATATAAAGTTTAAAATATCTATTTAATTTTTGTTCTGTATATCAGATACTATGTATGTGCTGCAGGGGGAAAATATTTTAAAGGATCATTTTTAAATGTATAACTATTTTGAGAGAGAATGCAGAGGAATTTATAGTGGGCTGCTATCATAAGATTTCTTCTGTATATAAATGGGAGGACTAATGAACCCTGTAAAATCTTATGACCTCAAGCATAGAGTCTAAGACTGTCTCTTTAAAAACTGATGATTTGGACATTTGGAATAGTAAGAATAGATGCTTTGCATATTTTTAAAAAGTTATCGTCTCCCCAAAGTAAAAAGTAAATGGAGAGAAAGTAAATGCTTGTTCATTGGGAAAATTTTACTATAAAAATCTATATTACAGTGATGTTTTCTTAAGAGAATAAATGCAGTGTATACATCATGGTTTTTTTTGGTTTTGTTCTTGACTTGACAAATTCATTGGTATCTTGAAACTTCTGGGGAGGAAACTCCCTTCCACAAAATGACAGTGTGCAATTTTATAATCTTAAGACAGTTGGTTGAGGTTGCTGAAAAGGCTGTGGGATTTGTACCCAGATCTTTTTGACTCAGTCTGGCTTCTTGATTTACTAGTTCTCAGTCCACTCTATGTTTTGTGATGCTTTATTTTTGTTTTAGGAGGAGCTAATTTAGAAAATATAAATTTAGTCTACCAGGAAAATAATTTAATGTTTATTCTAATTTTCTTGGTCTCTGAAATTTTTGAGTTCTTTTAACATTTCTATTCTAAGATGCAATCCTTTTTTAAAAATTGATAATTCTCTAAAATTTATCCATAGTACCTCTGTTAAGAAATTTGAAAAGAATGTCAAAACTCTCATTTTTATGACCCATAGATTTTGTTAAACTCTAAAGAGCTGGGAAAAGGGGCTTATTGATTTTGTAGCCAACTCCCATTTTTCCAGGTGAGTCAACTTAGGCCCACAAAAGTTAAGTGACTCCCATAATAGAATGGAATTTCACTGTCAATGGAAGACCTGTTATTAGAATCTAGTTCTATCTCTCAATTCATTGTACTTTATTTCTCCACCTTTATTGTTTCTCACATGTCTTCTATTGAATTGGCAGGGTTTGTATCATTTATCTGCCTGTTCTTTCAAAGTTGGAATATAGGCATTTGTGTTATAGTTTGATTCAAATATTTCCCATGCTAACCCTTAATATTATGGCCACCATTGTTATGAACTGGCCTTTTTTTTTTTTCCCTTTTCGGAGGGGGGAAGGTAGGGTAGTTGGGATTAGGTGATTTGCCCAAGGTCACACGGCTAATAAGTGTTAAGTGTCTGAGGTCACATTTGAACTCAGGTCCTCCTCACTCCAGGGTTAGTGCTCTATTCACTGTGCCACTTACCCCCCCACTGGCCATATTTTTATATGTGTCAGAATATTAATCTGAAAATTTATTCAGAAGCTCATAGTTATTTTAACTAGATAGCTAATTGTTTTTTTACTGTCATAATATCAAAGACACTCAAGAGACAATTTCAGTTGCTATTGAAATTGGAATGGCTGCATTTAACCTAGATATTTCAGAGAGTTAAAATTGAGTGGAAAGGTAGTTTTATTGATAAATATGAAAATTCTAAATTTGGTTTACTAAAATGCTTGATGTTTAAACAGGGTATTTAAAGGATCCCCGGTATCAAGAAGTAGATAGGTAAGTTGGGTTTCTTTTGATGAATTTGCAGCAACATTCTAGGAACTGGTTTATGAATTACCTGAATTTAGTTTCACAAATCTTATTCCCAACAGACGATTTTCAGGAGTTCGCAGAGATGTTTTTCTAAATGGGGTAAGTATTTTACACTTTAAATATAAAAGAGTGGGGAAATTTGGAATATGGTTCATTTGCAGTTCTAAAACATTACCTTATTTAATATTAACATTATGATCTTTCATTTTAGTCCTACAATGATTATGTGAGAGAATTTCACAACATGGGACCACCACCACCATGGCAGGGAATGGTTTGTATTCAGTACATCTTGATTTCTTAAAAAATATTTAGCTTTAGTTGCAGTGCTAATGTGCTTTTGACAGAGATGTGATTTCTTGTACAAAAGAAACAGACATGCTCTTTTTTGGATGAGGAAAATATTTTATATGACTTGCAAATTTAAAATTTGTTGCTTCTGGTGATTTAAAAAAATTTTTTTTAAATTATGGTGGAAGTTTGAGTTGTAGAAGATGTTTGAGACATTATTAAACTTATTTTTAGAGTAATAGAAGCTAGGTAATTGAAGCAGCTTGTTTATTCCACTAGGGATATGTCTTCTTTCTAGTGTTTTATGAAAATACCAGTAAAATTGGAAAATCTACGCTGAATACAGTTTGAAAAATATGGAACTTTAGTTTTGCATCTTTGCAGATTTTTTTGAGAAGCTAATATAAAACTGGCTTCATATGCTTTGTTTTTTCCTTCGGTGGTGGTATTTTTATGCTGGTTCAGATCTGTGATCTCTAAAGAGTTGCTTGGATTGCTAATAGTCTAAGTAATTTGTTCAGACGCACATAGTATTTTTTTTTTGAGGGGGGAAGGCAGGGCAGTTAGGGTTAAGTGACTTGTCCAAGGTCACATTACTAGTAAGTGTCAAGTGTCTGAGGTCAAATTTGAACTCAGGTCCTCCTGACTCCAGGGTTGGTGCTCTATTCACTGCGTCACCTGTTTGCCCTGAGAGGTACATGGTATTTGTCAGAGTGAAGCTGGACCCAAATTTTCATGACTGAATCCATTTATGAGGCAGAGGGCTGTTGGTGGTGCAGTGGATAGAGTGCTGGGCCTGTAGTCAAGAAGACCAAAGTTCAAATATGGCCTCAGGTACTTAATAGCTCTGTGACTTTGGCCAAGTCACTTGACTACTATTTGCCTCAGTTCCCTCAACTGTAAAATGATGGTATTAATTGTACCTTCCAGAGTTGGAGGATCAAATGAGAATATTTGTAAATTGCTTTTGCACAGTGCCCAACATGTAATAGGCACCGTATAAATGCTAGCTCTTATTATGGCACATTGCCTGCCAGTGTGAGTCTTAAGTTATTTTATTCTTGATTATATTGAATTAGACATGAATGGAGAATGGCCTAAGTACATTCGTAAGATACAAAAATATATGAAGTTAGAATTATAGTGTTTATGAATAAAGTTTAAAAAGTTTTTGAGAAGTAACCTAGTATTTTAGAAAATAAGTAGTGTCTTTTGGATGCAAGTTAGTTTACTTTTTTTTCCTGAAATGTATATGCTAAGATAGAAAACTTAAACATATTTTTTATTGAGTAAATGCTTATCAAAGTGTGTTTTCTGTTAGCCCCCCTATCCAGGAATTGAACAACCACCACATCATCCTTACTACCAGCATCATGCTCCACCTCCTCAAGCCCATCCCCCTTACTCAGGACATCATCCAGTACCCCATGAAGCAAGATACAGAGATAAACGAGTAGTAAGTACACTTGAAAACAAATATGTGAGGGGTTGGATGGCTTTGAATTATCTGGGTTGTGGGTAATTTAACCTTTCAGGATATCAGATCATATTCAACTTCAAGCCATTTCATGTTTCCACTGTAGACATTTCTTGTTTTTAGTAAGATAGATGCCATTCAGTTTCCCAGAAGTGATTTTTAGACGTTTGTCAGGCATGATAAAATGTAAGTTGAATAACAGCTTAGACTGAGGTTAGTTCAGAATTTGTTCTATTCTTGATGGAACCTTCATTAAAGCCACCTAATTTCTACTCTTTCAAGTTATTGTTTATAAGCTTTTTTTAGTGCAGCATTATAGCCAGCTTTTCATTACACTTACAGATGGGTTAGGACTAATAGAAATGCAGTTGATTTCAGCAAGAAGCACCAAAAACTTAGCTTAAATTGTTTCATGATAAAATACTAAGAATTGTTGATATAATCTTAAATTAGAGTAGCAAAAAATACATTCTTCATGTTAGTTGATATTGTCTTAGGCTACCTCACAAGAATCACCATGTTGAATGCTAGAAGTCAGCCCCCTTATGACATTCCTGGGTTTTTAAGAGATAGAACCCAGGTAATAAGGACTGTTTGAGTTTAATATATTTATTATGTATTTGAAAATTGTGCATTTTACTTAGAAATGTTGGTATCTTATTCTGCCAATGACAATATGCATTATACTTTTATGTTAATAGCTGTGCCATTCTTTCTCTACAAAACCCCTAGAATATCATCAGTAACACATGGAAATTAGAATTTTTTCTAGTAGTTGTAGATTTGTGCTGAGTCATTCACAGTCCTGTATATCCCATTTTTAATGGATTTCATCATAATAAATGCACCTTTTTTTGGTTCAGCTTATACCTGTCTTGTGCATTTGCATAAAAGTGCCTGTGCACATTGTGTACAAGTCAAACCAGTTTACTGTTTCAAATCTTTTGCTCCATATATTCTACCTGACCTTTTTGTGAAGCGAAGAAACAAGGCAGCCAGACCAGATAAGTGACTTGAGAGCTAGGAGGATAAGAATAAGAACAGAAAGAGGCAGATGGGTTGAACTTAGATATACCAGCATCTTACTAAGTAACATTTGTATCAATTTTTTCATGATCGGTCTCCAATCTTGTCTGGCCTTGACTTTTTAAATTCCTTTTTCTTTTTCTTTTTCCATATCATCTCTTTGATTTTACTTTGTAGTTCCAAGGGCATTTGAAATTATGTTTGACTGTACCTTAAGTTCAAGAGTTATTTTAAAATATTCTTATGAGGCAGGTAGTTGGTACAAGTCATAGAGTGCTAAATTCAAAATCATGGAGACTCAAGTTCAAATTTTGCCTCAGACACACTTCCGATCATGTACTCTGGTCAGAGTACATAATCTCTCACTTCTAGTCTTCACATTTGTAAAATAAGGGTGATAGCACCCCCTTCCTAGGTTTTTGTGACACATCAAATGAGATGATATATATATAAAGAGCTTTGTAAGCTTTAAAGCACTATATAAATGCCAGTGGTGTTTGTTATTGTTATTAATCTTTTCATGTTCTTTGTTAATGTTGTCATTAGTAGCATTTGAAAACCTTCATGAAGGAATGACTCAAAGATAAAAAAATCTTGAGCTTTGTGTGAAGAAGGCACAGCTGTTCTTTGTAGCATAGTGGGTAGAATTAGATGAGAGAAAAAAGCAAACCCAAAATTGTTGCAGACTGAAATATTTCACTTCATTTCAGTGAGAGAATTTATGAGTGGTGGTAGAAGAGGATTGCTAAGTTATTATTTTAACCATAAAATTTTTGAAGAGATATCATTGGATATGTTTCTCGACGTTGGGTAGGAAAGGGCTTGAATGCTTTAGTAGTAAAGGTTTTGTATAATCCATTTCCCAGCAGTGTACAAGAAAGGTTTCTCAATCATTTGCACATTTTAAATCCTGTTTTAGCAAATTGTCAGACATCAGGTTCTATATGTTGATAGTAAGTGAAGAGTTCCTAGAACCCATCCCCTCAAAAATTTTTCCATAGATTAGAACTTTATGATTTCTATCCCAAGCCTTCAGATTTACCTAAGTTTAAGATATCTTCTTTTCAGCATGATTATGATATGCGGGTAGATGACTTCCTTCGTCGAACACAGGCTGTTGTCAGTGGCCGAAGAAGCAGACCCCGTGAAAGAGATCGAGAAAGAGAGAGAGATCGTCCTCGAGATAACAGAAGAGACAGAGATAGGGATCGAGGACGAGATAGAGAAAGAGAGAGAGAGCGATTATGTGATCGGGACAGAGACCGAGGGGAAAGAGGACGATACAGAAGATAATGTGTCTTGAAGCACTGATTGTTTAAAAACAACAAAAAAAATTCTTGTATTTTTTTTGTGTGTTTACAAGTAGTAAATTTATTTTCAGATGTCTACTTAAAGTTCATTGTGTAAAAGGTTTTATTATGACCCTCTTTGTTCCAAGCATGCAGTATATAAGAACTGGAAAAACTTAAATCAGCCAAAAAAAATGCACAAAGTTGATGCTTGAGTTGACACTTTTATTGGGGCAGAATGGAAAAGTCAAGAATGTAGATATTGATTCATTCTCTGTGTTCATCTGCTTATATAGTGTGTTCTTCCCTAGAGTTTTTTGTTTCGATTTTATTTCTTTTTTTGTTTTGTTTTTGGATATTGATGGATAACTGCCATGATATTTTGCTTTGATGTTTTCCTACAAGTAGTTGCACACGGTTCAGTGAAAATAATGCTGCTATCAAGTATGCAGATATTGAAGTATGATGGTTTGACTTTATGGCAGTGTTATAGCAGCCTCTTGGGTTTTTTCCCTGTGTTTTTTAAAATTCTGTAAAGTCAGTCACATTTTTTATTTTTTTTTTGTGCAGTCTTCAATGATGAAAGCAATATTAAGAAGACATTATTGATATCTAATTTTTAACCTTTTTAAAGGGAATCTTCCTATGTTCAGTAGCATTTTGGTCAATGCTATTGTTTAGCTTTCTCCTCCAAAATGTATACATTGGCTTGGAATGTTCGCAACCTGCGTGTATGGCAGCAGAAGAAACTCCTGTATTCTACATTGCTACCAGTTTTTTGTTTTGTTTTGGGTTTTTTTTTTGTTGTTTTGTTTTTTTTTTGTTTTTTGTAAAAAATAAATTGGTAAAGATTGACACTTCTGTTGTGTTTATTTCTTAGCTTTTTGAAAGTTATTTTTTTAACATTAAAAGAACATAGCTTAGAGGGTAGATTTTCTAAGTTTTCTATTTTAATTTCCTGTATCAGGAACCTTTTCTTGCCTTTTCTGTTTCCAACACTAGAAATGTAACCCAGGCTAATTCTTTTATCTACCAAGATAAGCAGTAAGGAGTACTCTTTATTTGAAGTTTGATGTGTTTTGGAAAACTGTTGCATTGCAGACCTAATTTATGGTTCAGTATGTTCCCAAGACAGTTTTCTTATAGCTTTTCTCCCTTGCTTTTGTAAGTATAATTGCTTAAAGCTATTTACTAACAGATCTTTCTAATTTGTCGCATAGTTCCTTACTGTTTTCCATATTCTAAATTTGTATTAATCTCTTGACTTGACATAAAAACACATACTTATGTTGCACTTTATTCGTAACTGAGTAATGTAGTGCAAATATTCTTGTTCCCCTTTTAACAAATGTAGAAACAGGCTCAAAGAATTAGTCATTACTATCACAAGATCATAAAGCTAATAAACTGTGAGTCTGCAACTTGAACTTTGTTTTCTGACTCCATATCCTGTGCTCTTTCCATTTAAATTAACATTCTTGCCTTTTCACTACTAATAATAGTATTAATAGTCTTTGCTTTTAATTGTCAGATTCCCAGTGGTCCAGTCACATTGACAAATGAACAGTTTTGTTTTTTTTTCCTTGGGTAACTGTTGATTATCTAGTCCTGTGGTGTCAAACTCAGAAGCTGGTCACTACACCATATATAAAGATCTCTGTGGGCCACATATTGACTTAATTTTAAAATTTAATATTACCTGTTTTATTTATGTATTTCCTTCCTTAAATATTTCTGGATTACATTTTAATCTGGTTCATGTCACACTCATGAGTATTGTAGGCTGACTGTTGGGCACTTTATTCCACTTTTCATTTCCCAGACTACATCCTGAGGAAACAGGAGAGCAGGGCTTCAAGAGGAATGGAATGCTTTTGTGCTGTCAGAATGCTAAAGAGCTGTCAAGAAACAGGATGGCAACAAAACTGTCCTTGGATTTAACGATGAGATAAGAGCCACCTTGAGGAGAACTGGTTAAGTGCCAGGAGCAAATGAGGTTAAATGAGAAGCCCACGAAGCTGTTGAAACAAAGAGTTCTTTCTCAGAATCTGGTGATGTGAGAGGAAGAAAGGGCAATAACTAGGTGACAGGGTCAACACAAAGGTTTTTGCCTGTCAAATGTGGAGAGCTAAACAGATCATGTTGGTCCCACATCAGCTTTTTTTTTTTAAATCAAAATTGTGGCTTCTTGGGGATGAAAAGGGTGAGAACTCTATTTCTATCATAGAGGTCCTTTAGGAATTTTGGACATTTAAGAGAGCTTAAGAGTTTGGTTGTTTTGTCTCTTCACAAACTTAAAGCTTCCTGTTTTTTTGAAATTACATATTCTTGAGTTATACTCAGGGTTACTTTAGCTTAAAAATGGATTTTCCTTAGCAGAGATTGGAAAATAAGCAAAGGTAGAAAGAAAAAAACATTTATGTGAGAAACTGAAGTAGAAATGATTCAGTTGTGAGAAGTAAGTAAAAAGAAGGGGGTTAAGTGAGTTGTATATAAGCAGTCTTGAGAAGGGGTAATGGGAAAGAAATGTTACTTTGATATGGTTCCCTGTGTTGTCAACCAGACAGCCCCCACTGGAGCAGAACAGTATCAAAATATTAGAGATCTTGTCTTGTGTTCTTGATCCTGTTCCCCTTTTATCTTCTCCAGAACCTTGCTCTGTCAATTATTTTGAAACTAAATATGCTGAATTTACTTGCTCAGATATCTTTGTTTGAACCTGCCACATTACCAAGTAACTTCTCTGCTTCACTGTCAAATTTTTAATATATTAAGCTTATGGTCCAAACTCACTTTCTCATCACCATTCATCCAAATCTGTTATGACTGAAACCTTTTCCACTCTTAACCAACTTTTTTTTTTTTTTTTTTTGCTTTTTGGAGGGAGGAAGGCAATTGGGGTTGACTTGCCCAAAGTGTCTGAGGCTGGATTTGAACTCAGGTCCTCCTGACTCCAGTGCTGCTGCTCTATTCACTGTACTACCTAGCCACCCCCTACTTAACAGCTCTTTCCAAGGTCATTAATGACCTCTTTGCTCAATCTGATGACATTTTATACCTTCATCTTCCTGGGACTTTTCTAGATATCCTCACTTTTCCTGACTTTCCTACCTCCCTGACCATGGTTTTAGGCTCTTGGTGACTCCTCTTAATATATATATATATATATATGTATATATATATATACACACAATGTGATTCCTTAATGTTTTGGTTTTGGCTGCCTTTATGTGCAAGGGAAACCTTGGTGATTTCATTTATTCTTATAGATTAATTATTACCTCTGTGCACATAAGTACCAAATCTATATCTTTCAGCTTTTCCCCACATCTTTACTGCAGTATTTCTGAATGCTGGATGTGACCACTTGGGTAGACTGACTGGTCCCCTCAAAAATTAAAAAAAAATTTTTTTAAGCATTATTTCTCTTATTTCTCTCTACCCCTCCATCCCCATTTAACAATTAAAATATAAAAACAAACCATAACAAGCATGCATACTCTATCCAAACATTCATGTTTTATGATCTAGTGAGTATTTTTACAAAGCACTTTGAACAGTGCCTGACACATAGACACTATATAAATGCTTCCTCTTTCCAATAAGTGTTCTTCACTCATGGTTTATCCAAAATTTTATCCAAATCTATGGTTTATCCAAATTTTCTTTGAATCTTGTCATTATAACTTTCCTTTGATAATTTTGGGGTATAGGTCTAGCAGTTTAAAAACAAGGCATGGTTTCAAATTGTGTTCCATAATGACCAATTTCACAGCTATAT
>CM053583.1:142727975-142746229 GCA_028627135.1 Pseudochirops cupreus
TTGACTCTCTTTTCATGATTTTCTTGCATCATTCTCATTTCTCTTCCCAATTTTTCCTCCATGTCTCTTATTTGGTTTTTAAAATCCTTCTTAAGCTGATACATGGCTTTTATACAGCCTACATATTACTTGAAATCTTTTGTTGTGGGAATTCTGACTGTGTTGTCTTCCTCCCATTCCATGCTTTGATTCTTCTTGTCCCCAAAGAAGGGATCTAGAGTTCGGCTGCAGTTCTTACTTTGCTTCCTTTGCCTGCTCATGTTGGCCAGTCAATTACTTGATTTTTTAGCTCTGCGGCTCTCTGCTTCCAGAAGGGAAAGCTCTGTCCCAAATCACTGGGGTTTTTGCAGCTGCCAGAGCAACTGGGATGCTGCCATTTTTTTGCAGCCTCCACCAGCTTTGGCTCACTGAAAATGTACCCCAGGACCACCACCTTAGGCCACTATCTGGATCCAGGCTGCTTAATGCAAGAGCACTTAGCCTCTGAATGATGGCTTTGCCCCCTTGCAATCTGCAGGCTGGGAGCTCTGAATCAGCCACGTGGAGGTGAGTATAGGGCAGCTGCTTCTGCTGCTTCCTTGCCCTGGAGACAGTTTGGCCAGACTGCTTTTCTCCCCAAAATTTAGCTGAGTTCCACTGACCTTTCATTTTGTCCTTGTTTCTTATGGCTTGATAATTCTGGAAACTGTCACAGCTGTCACTAATCCACTCTCCTGAGGGCTCCAGCTGCAGCTTGTCCTGGCCACCCCTTGGCCAAGCCATGGTTTCAGGCAGGGCTGGTTTTGGCTCCCAGTGTGATGCGATGAGCCCTTCTTGCTGAGCTGCCTTCAGCAGGAGATTTATTTTTCTACATTTTTGTGAGATTTGGAGCCCTAAAATTTGTTTAGAGTCACATTTTATGGGTTTTTGAGGTGGCTATGTGGGAGCTGTGGAACCTCGTTGCTTCTATATTGCCATCTTGGCTCTGCCCCCCCTTGCATTCATTTTTTAAAATGCTGAGTTCCGAATTCTCTCCCTCCTTCCAGCCATTCTCTCAACCCATTGAGAAGACAAGAAATGTGATACCCATTATATGTATGAAATCATACAAAACATTTCCATTTTACCCATGAACAAACATTTAAAATCATCAATATTCTTCCAGTCATATCCTCTAGTTGTAAGCAGTTGTTTCTCAAGCACTGACTTACAGTTGAACCAAGCAGCAACAGAGAAATGGGGAAGCCTTTTTGTATTTTTCTTTTTTTTTTAATGGGTTGCCAGGCACCGAGGAATTTATTACCCAAGGGGTTGCTCTACTAGCGATGAGCCTTTCTGTACTTAAGCTGACCCTTGTAAATCAGACAATCTGGGAAATTATATTCAATCTTTCTGGCATGACAACCTACCAAATCTTGGATTTCATTGGCATCATACTTTAGAACCCAGAGTTACCTCAACAGTATGGTGAGATATCAGAGAATAATTTTGTGAAGCACAGAAAGTTATTATCCAGGAAATCTATGATCAGAAAAGGATGTAGGCTGGTCATGTTGATGTAGTGAGAGAAAAAAAATGGACATTCCAAGTGACACACTTGTTCCCACAGAATGTTGAGATCTAAAGAAATATTTTAAATTGATCTGTGGGAAATATGGTTCAATGGGCCTCCCCTTAGTTACTTTCTCTGTACATAAAACATTCTTACTTCTGCCAAAGTTTTATTGTCAGGAAGATTTTAGATATAGATCTATAAATCTTAATCCCAAATTATATATATCATCTCACATTGGCATTGAATTATCATCTTATGTCTTTTTTATAGCCACATATACACCAACATTTACCCAAACCTTTGGAGAATGGTGAAACTTCTAGGCAAATTCCCAGATGAGGAAAACAAGTGACAATTCATGAAGGCATGCACTGTTAGAACATTTGATGGTATCATGATCAGGCCAGTGAGACACATTTGAAATACTCCATCACTTTCATACTGTTTGCTAAGGGCTTCAGAAGCAAAATCACTAAAATGAAGAGGTATCCTTTTAAGTCACTGCTACATACTTTTGGCTGTTTCTTTCCTAGTATACAACAATTTGGGGTATGTGAAATAAGCAGTTTTCTTCTTATGTTTTCTTGTCATCTAAAGCTAAAATTATCATTTGATTCTCATGTGGAAGAAAAAAATCCCAAAACTTCCTTTAGGAAAGGAATTTGATCCCTGGGATTCATGGTCCCTCTCCATGAGCAATTTTGCCTCAGTTGAAATATAGGTATTATTTTTATTTTTTAATTTAGTTTAATTTCGTGGTTTCATTTTAAGTTTTGAACTGTTTCCCTCCCTCTCTACTCCACACTAGAGAAGGTCACAATTTCAAACACACACACACACACACACACACACACACACACACACACATACACACACACTTGTAAAGCCATACTATCCATACTTCTATTTTTCAGTTTTTTTCTCTGAAGATAGCTGGATAGCAGCTTCCTTCATAGGTTCTTTGCAGTTAATTTGAGTATTTATAATACTCAGAATAACTTAGTCATTTATGGTTGTTCTTCAAATAATATTACCATTACTATATACAACATTTTCTTAGTTCTGCTTGTTTTACTCTTAATTATTTCATGCAAATCTTTCAGTGTTTTTCTAAAATCAATCAGCTCATCATTCCTTTTTTTTTTTTCTGGAGGAGGGAAGGCAAGGCAATTGCCATTAAGTGCCTTGCCCAAGGTCACACAGCTAGTTAAGTGTATCAAGTATCTGAGGTCAATTTTGAACTCTGGTCCTCCTGACTCCAGAGCTGGTGCTCTATTCATTGCATCACCTAGCTGCCCCAGCTCATCGTTTCTTACAACCCTTCCATCATGAAGTATAGTACTTGGTGATTGTTGAGGCTCTTTGTTTCCATGGATTTGATTTGCATAATGTATCCCAATACTTCACTCCTGGAACAAACTAAGAAACAACTGGGATGTCCTGATAATTCTTAGAGAATTAAGAATATTCTCTGGAGACACATGGTTCTCTGGGGAAGAACATCTCACCTCTTTTTTCTCAGGATTAGAAGGACAAATGGGATCAGATGAGATATAGGTTAGCCCAAATATTATAGGGTTAGAATCAATAAATTAATAAACAAACATTTATTTAGTGCCCAATCTGTATGAATATGACACTATACTAGTCACTAAGGTACAAATACAAAAATGAGATAGTCCTTATCTTCAAAATGCTTCTGTTATACTACAAGGATACATGTCCACAGATAAGTAAATATAGAATATATACAAAATAAATATGCAATGACTAGAGAGGAACATTAACAGCTGGATGAATTAGGGATGGCCTCTTGAAGGAAGCGCTACTTGAGTTAAGCCTAAAGTATGGAAGTAAAGTTTCCAAGAGGAAGAGTTGAGGAGAGAGCATGTCTGGAATGGGGGGAGCTATGTGTGAACTGTGGAAGTTTGGGAACTTCAGGAGTTTACAAACTATGGGGGGTGGAATATCCCACCCAGAGGATAGCTAGCAGGCCAGTTTAACTGGAGTAGAGTTTATGAGATGGAGTAACATAATGTCATAGATCTGGAGGGATTTCAGAGGCTGTCTAGTCAAACCCTCTCACTTCATAGATGAAGAAATAGGTCCAGGGAGAGTAAGCAACAGAGATGAGTTTTGAAACTAAGCCTTCAGACACAGGTGAAGTCCTCTTTCCATACTTCCATTATGCAAAATCATCCTGGAAAGATAGGCTGGAGCCAGATTGTGAAAGGCTTTACTTTCCAAACAGAGATTGTATTTTATCCTTGAGGCAACGTAGACTCACTAGAGTTTCACCACTAGGGCAAGGCACTAGTAAAACTGGTATTACTGATTTGGAAATTATATGGAGGATATATTTGAGAGGGGATACAGGAAATCCAATTAGGAAACTATTGTAATGGTCCAGGTGTGAGGTAATGAGGACCTGTATTAGAATGACTGTGGTATAAGTGGAGGGAAAAGATGGATGTAGAAGATACTGATGAAGTGGAACCAACAAAAACTGGGCAACATTAAAACTGGAGAAGGTTAATGAGAGTAAAAAGGTTGAGAATGATTCTCATATTGAGAATTTGGGTGAGTACAAGGATGGTGGTGCCCTTTACAGAAATGAGAAAGTTAAGAGAAAGGGTTCATTTAGGAGGAAAGAAAATGAGATCCATTTTTAGGAGTGTGGTTTGAGATGCCCATGGGATATCCAGGTGGAAATATCCAGTAGGATAGTCAGGAATCAAGGATAGAAGCTCTGGTCTGAGATATGGCTTGGATATGTGGATCTGAGAGTCATCTGCATAGAGATGATAGTTGAATCCATGGGAGCTGATAAGAGAAAGAGTGTAGATAAAAGAGGAGAAGGCTCAGAAGAGAATACACATACATAGGGGGCAGGACTTGATGGTAAGAAAGTGGCCAAACAGGTAAGAAGAGAGCCATAACAAAGTAGCGTCAAGAAAACCCTGGGAGGAGACAGTTGAAGGGAGGAGGAGTTAGATACTGCAGAGAGCTCAAGAAGGGTGGGGAATTGGGATTTTAATGGGTAAGAGAATATGGTGAACATTGGAGATACCTTACTAGTCACAATGAAAGCTGTGCTTAAAAGAGTTAAGAAGTAAGTGATGGGCGAAAAAATGGCAGCAAAAGGTATAGATAATTTTTTTCCTAGGAGTTTGAAAGGGAGAAGACATAGAGGACAACATAGAGAATGGTAGGGTCAAATGAGGTTTTACTTTTTCAAAGGATGAACAAATATAGATATGGTTGAAAACAGCAGGGAAGGGACCAGTGGATAAACATAGATTAAAAATGAAAGAGAGAGGATGATCATATGGTTAAGCTCCTGGAAGAGGAGATGGTGCCAAGGGTACAAGTAAAGGAGTTGGTCTTGATATCGTGAGGGAGAAGGGCCAGCTCCTCCTCTGGGATTGGAACAAAGAAGGACAGGATGGGAAACAATGCTTAGGTATGTAATTGGAGAGGAGAGGAAAGCATTTGATCAGTCAGTTCTAGAGAGGGAAACCTAAAGGTGGTGGGTGTATCTGTGGCATTCTGTGGGAATGATACAAGGAACTTGTCCCTAGATGAATTCCTCTGTGAATGTAGAAAGACCTCTTTGAGGGCATGGCCCTCCTCTCTGTAACTTTTAGAGCCCTGAGTGTGATAACAGGCAAGGAAAACCAAAGATAGTGACAATTGTGATGACATGAGATTATTTAGAAGATGAGACAAGAGAGGCCATCAAGCAGGGAATATTGGATGACAGAAGAGAGCACTCATCAACTCATATAATACAGAGTTCACTATCAGAGTAATATCAGTGGAAAACATTATTGCAGAGAAGGATGTTTGGAAACATCACAAGGAATATCTGGTTAGTGAAGGCTCTTGGTACTGGGGTTGTCAATGATAATGGATGGGTGTTAGGACAAAAAAGATATCCCACTATATTTTGGGATTATAAGTCCTTTAAATTGCTTGGGTAGTTTTTCTTTTTTCTTTCTAAAATCTGTCCTGTAAAAGTTATATTGTCTTGTTGTTCAGCTGTTTTCAGTCATATCCCACTCTTCCTGACCCCATTTGGGATTTTCTTGGCAAAGATACTGGCTGGTTGGTCATTTCCTTCTCTAGATCATTTTTATAGACGAGGAAACTGAGGAAAACAGGGTTAAGTGATTTGCCTAGGGTCACACAGCTAGTAAGTATCTGAGGCCAAATTTGAACTCCGGTCTTCCTGACTCCAGGAGTGATTCTATCCACTACACCGCCTAACACCCTCTATAAGTCATAAAAAGTAATAAACTCCTCCCAAAACCTTCTTTTCTAGAGGGCAGAAATGGAACTTGCCACTCTCTCTACTTTCTGCTGCTCTGCTTGGTTTCAACTCCATGAAACATGATGCCTCTGCACTGGATACTCCTTCCTTATCTCCCTTAACATCGCTTTATGTGCGGACTTCAGATTTGTAAGCTCCTTGAGAGCAGAGTTTGCCTTTTTCTTATTTGTATCCAGAGCATAGAATTCCAGTATGTTAGAACTGGATGAGAGCTCATCTCATCCAAACCCCAAATTTTATGGATGAGAAAGAGGTCATAAATATAATTAGTGACAAGACCCAAATTTCCTCTGTATTTATTACCACCTAGTAAAACTTTTCCCTCACCAAATCACTTAACAGTAACAAGGTGAATGTTCCCCAAATTCATATACGTGTTTTTATAAATAAATGTACTTGTATTATTATAAATAAAATCTTGATTGTACTGCCAATGGCAATTTTTATCTGACTTTTTTTTTATCTGACTTCGTAATTAGGCAAAAGACGAGAGGCAGCGGATGATTTTAGTGGCTGCTGTGCTATTGTTTACTCTCTGCAGGATGTAAATATTTTTTCCATATTTGTAGTTTGAACTGGCTAATAGGTTGTGTATTAAGCACTCTGAAGTCATTTTCATGTATCTATATTTTCTGTCTCTCCTACTAGATTATAACGCCTCAAGGTCAAGGACTCTATCTTTCTTTAGTCTCCCCCACAGTATAGTGTGCAGGGCTCAGAAGACAGGAGTGAACTTTTATGTAACCATTTTCCACAGAAAAATCCATGTCTGAAGTAGAGGTAAACACTTCCCTTTATTTATTGTTTTAAGGAATATATTTTGCTCACCCAAATACAAAAGTACAGTATGTAAAATGTATGAGTGTAAATAGAATAGTTTTATTAGTGTAACTTTTCTATTTCTTTTTTTTTGGAGGCATTTGGGGTTAAGTGACTTGCCCAAGGTCACACAGCTAGTTTTTGTGTTTGAACTCAGGTCCTCCTGACTCCAGGGCCGGTGCTCTATTCACTGTGCCACTTAGCCACCCTGTAGTTTTCTATTTCTTAAGATATTTAAGTTTGCTTCTTCTGACACTGGAAAAAATCAGAGGTAAATGTTGGAGGGGATGAAGGAAAAATAGGTACATTCATGAACTGTTGGTAGAGTTGTGTGAGATGAAAGAGTTCAGAGTCTGAATCTGAGATCAGAAAAGGTCTTTATTCTTTCTCATGAGAAAGGACTCTGCCCCTGCCACCCAACATGGCATCTGCAGGGAGAGAGCAACAGGGAGAAGCAAGCCTGTGGCTAGATAACCTTCTAATGCAGAAACCCAATCCCCCAACTGGCCTTCACTGTCATTGGTATGGAGGCTGGCCCACAACCTAAGCGCAGGAATCTATCTTGGAGGCAAAGGACACAGAAACACGTGAGTGTCCAATGCAAGGCCAGGAAAAGTTTTATCCTTATTTGGCGTATCTTGTGCTGAGGTGGCACTGGGGAGGGTCTCCATTGCTCTAAGTCCCAGATTCCTTTAAGGTCAGGTGACCTCTAGACTTAGGCCTAGTGGATGCTGAAGCTGCTCTAGATCTGATTTTTCAGAATGGGGAAACTTCACTACAAATTATCCCTCACGGAGTTGTGAACTGATTCAACCATTCTGGAGAACAATTTGGAACCATGCCCAAACGGCTATAAAACTGTGCATACCCTTTGGCCCAGCAGTATATTACTTAAGTCTTTATTCCAAAGAAACCAAAGAAAAGGCAAAAAACTTGTATATATAAAAACATAACAGTTGTTTTTGTGGTGACAAAGAATTGGAAATCGAGGGGATACTCATCACTTGTGGAATGTTGAACAAGTGTTGGCAAATGATTGTGATGGAGTGCTGTTATGCTTTACGAAATGACAAAGAGAGTGGTTTCAGAAAAAAAAAACGTTGCAAGAACTATGTGAACTGATGCAAAGTGAAGCGAGAAGAACTCAGAGATCATTGTGCATAGTTAGAGCAATGACGATCAGCTGTGAAAAACTTTACTGCTCTGATCAATACAATGTTCCAAAACATTTCCAAAGGACTCACGATGGAAAAAAACTATCCACTTCCAGAGAGAGAGAACTGATGAACTCTGAGTGCAAACCGAAGTATAATTTTCTCTCTTTCTTCGTCTTTTCCTTTTTTTAGGATGTACATGGTGTTAGTTTTTTTATTTGTTTTTTTGGTACACATTATGAGATCAGATAACTGAAATATACATGCACTGAAAGATGGTAGGAGTGACACCCACAGTTTCCAGTTGTGGGGTAAGCCAGCTTGAGACTTGAAAGTCTTTGTCACTGTTACCAAGGGTGTTTGTCAAAAAGATTTTCCACCATGCCAGAATTGGGGGTCTCCAATTTGGTTTTGTGATTGCCCAGTTGCTTGACGGACTCTGCATGTCCATTCGGGTTGAAGGTTTCAGTGAAATCACACAAATTATGTCATTCTTATCAGTTGCCAGCTTATGCAATTCCAGTAATGACTGAATTGACTTTTTTTTCCTCAGGTACTCTTTTGATTTCAGCCCACTCTCCCAGTTATCATGGTCTGGTTTCTTGATGTCTTAAAGGAAAATATGGCTGCCTCATTTGTTTTGAAGTGTCATTAGCATGTTCTTGTGGGATTGGCATAGGAAACAGTTGGCAAAGTTCTTGGTCAAAAGTTCTTGGTCAAAATTAGAAGACATGGTCTTGCTGATTGATGGGATCTTCCAAATTTTGGTGGTAGAAGGAGGAGTATGAGGCAGTGGTGCTGAGGTGAATGGTTATTGCACAAATGGGAGGATGGAAGAAGTGTTGGTTAGAGGAGGCAAAGGTGGATACCTTGAAAACTAGGGAGAATTTGAGCCCCTTCAGAACACAGTGCAGTCTTTGTCAAAGTGTTATTAAATGGGGAAGGGCTGAATAAGTTGTGGCATATGAATCTGATAGCTTACTATTGTGCTTGAGCCCAGCATAGTTCCTAGGTTAGACTCCAAATCTCTGGTGGAGTAGGCACAGGGATAAGGCTTAGAGCATAGATAGTTTGGTTTAGAACTGTCTACCATGGGAGAAATTAGATTTGACATAGACTCGCAAACACTTGGATGCATCTGAGAACGGGTTAGCACTTGGCAGCCTACATTATGACATTCTGGACAGCTCTTGTAGATCATGCATCAAGGCAACATTTGGATATTCGAGTAAAATCTCTCTCACCCAGGGTCACAAACAACTTTTGCAGACTCATAGTGCTACTCTGTGGATTAGAATTCCTTCAGCCTCGATGCTTGCCCAAAGTTCAGGGAGAGAAGGAGAAAGTGGGAGTGAAGAGGTTATGGTTAGTGGTGCTTGAGACCCCAAAATACCAACATGCTCTGTCCTGCCAAAAGAATTAGACCCAAAGTCTTCTCTCAGCCAAAGAAAAGCAAAGTTTATTGAAAGTTCACCATATTGGGTAGACTCTTAAGGAGTCTAGGTATCTGTAAGGCTTGTGTTGGGCAAACAGGCCAGAATATGTCTGTGCTAGATCATTCTATGGCATGCTCACACAGCAAGTCTGTGCTAAGTCATTCTATGGAGCTCTCCCCTCGTCATCTTTTCTTAAGTTTTTTTTTTTTTTAAATAGGACTAATACGGACATTTGTTTTGCAAGAGTTCACGTGCATAGTTGATATATTATTGCTTGTCTTCTTAGTTGGGTGTGGGAGAGGAGAGAATTTGGAATTAAAATTTTAAAAATAAAAGAATGTTAAAAATAAATAAATTAAAACATTTCAAAAACCATAGGTAAGACTGTCAAATAATTAGGAAGATGACAATATTCAATGCAAAATTATTAATGTGCTAGACTTTGAACAAAAAGTAGATTTAGATTCAATTTACTGCTGAATGAGAAGCTCATTAAAGAAAGCCTATTCTCTGACTGAAATGAAAAATAGCATGCACCTGTTAGTGGTAACCTAATTTAACAGTTTATTTTGATGCATAGATGAAAAGGAAATTAAGTTTTATTATCATTTACTCAACACTGTACTTCATGGTAATTTGGAATGGATATTATCCTTAGCCTTATCAAACCAATTTAGTTTTTTAAAAAAAAGAACCAAAATGAGAAACTATTAATAAGTATTAGTTTACTAGTGTCAGGTCTTATTTTGGGAAAGGTGTTTTTCAGAGTTTGAAAACACAAGCATAGGGCTATGGGACATAGAGCAGGAAGATACCTCAGAGTTTTTCCAGGCCAATCAATCCTCTCATTTTGTAAATGAAAACAATCATTTAAAAAGAAATTCTGAAACTAATAACCAAGTCTCCCTTTTCACATCAGGTGAATCTTAACCAACGCTGACAGGCAAACGGTTACTTTGACATTATGCAATTTTCTCAGTTATAAACATATTATCACTGGCCTTTGTTTTATTTTTGTCTTTCTATCTTCTACCTCTAGCCTGGAACACAAGAGGCAATTAACAATGTGAGGGATAATTTATAGTGAAGTTTCCCCATTCTGAAAAATCATATCTAGAATGGCTGCAGTATTCACTAGGCCTAGAGTTAGGTCACCTGACCTTCAAGCAGTCTGGGGCTTAGAGCAATGGAGACCCTCCCCCAGAGCCAACTCAGCAGAAGATATACCAGATAAGGTTAAGACCGCTTTCATTGGACACCCACATGTTTCCAGGTCCTTTGTCTCAGAGAGATTCCCTTGTTTAGGTTGTGGGTCAGCTCCCCTACCAATAAGAGTGAAGGCCAGCTGTGGGGGTTGGGTTTCTGCATTGGACAGTTATATAGCCATGGACTGTCTTCCACCTGTCGCTCTCTCCCTGCAGACGCCATGTTGGCTAACGGGGCAGAGTCCTTTCTCATGAGAAAGAATAAAGACCTTGTCTGACCTCAGATTTGGACTCTGAACTCTTTCATCTCACACCACAAATGCCTTTTCAATGTGAAAGGATTGAAATTGGAAATGCACAAATTCCGTTGGTTTATATTCCTGAAGTTCCTTCTGGATCCTCTTCCAAAGCGATTCTGAGATGTGTTCATGCAGACCGCAGCCCATTAAGCACCCTGCTTTCTTCTTTCCTCCGATTCAGCGAATTCTCCTATTGCTCTTGTAAATTACATTGTGATGTAGGCCGCCCTCTCCTGGCCAGCACTGGAATTGGAAGAGTTAAGAATTTTTTTGGTCAGTGTAGTATCCTAAAATCATGGAATTAAGATCTGGAAAAAGCCTTAGCAGTCATCACCTCAAATGCTTTCATCTAACAGACAAAGAAACTGAGGCCACAATAAATTTTGTAGTGACACAGATAGGAAGTACGGATCAGGCACCTTTTCTCTACCTAATAGTAGAGTAAATAAGCAAAGAGTCCAAGAAGCACCCCCATCAGAGAGCTTGTGGTGAGGGCATAACAAATGTTGCCATGGGCTAATGTATGTATGTACGTGGTAGCAGAGAAAGAAGAGGGAAAGAAGAGTGAGAAAAAATTTATTTTCAACGAAAATTTTAAAAAATTTCTTTGATATCCAGGCGGCTAGGTGGCACAGTGAATAAAGCACTAGCCCTGGAGTCAGGAGGATCTGAGTACAAATCCAGCCTCAGACACTTAACACTTACTAGCTGTGTGACCTTGGGCAAGTCACTTAACCCCAACTGCCCTGCCCTCCTCCCTCCGAAACAAAAAAAAAATGTCTTTGATATCTAGGGCAGAGATTTCCAACCTGAGGTACAAGTACTACCAGGGAGTAGAAACTTATCAAAGGAGTTCAGAAATTTGCTGAACAAATTTACTGTAAATGCTATTTTGTAAACGTTACTCTATTGAAATTAATTAATCTCAATATTATTTCATATTGAAGAGGGGATATGGAAAGGTATACAGAAAATCAAGGGACGGATATGGGGAAAGGCTGGGAATGCTTGCTTTAGCAGTAGCCTCTAGATTCTAGAGCAAAGAGTCAAGCCCCAGGTATAGCAGACTAGATACTATGAATGGAGTCTAAGTTCCTAGTGACTCATGCATATGTGATGCTTCAGACACGTCAAATACTACTGAAGAGAATTAGATATAGATATTGGGTGTGGATTTTAGCTTTGTGACTTACTACCTTGGTCATCTTGGGGAAAAATATATAACTTTATATGGATATATGGAATGAGTAAAAGTGAGGAATTGAGGATAACATTGAGATTGCAGGGGTGACAAGGAGAAGAGAATTATTATTAGTGATTACTGCACAGAGATCTAGGAGGTTCAGGACGGAGAAAAGGCCATTAGATTTGACAATTAGGAGATCATTAGTAATTTTGGAGAGGGAAGTTTTGGTTGAATGACAGGATCAGAAGCAAAATTGCAGAGGACCTTGAAGACAGAGGAAGGGAGTTAGAGGCACCAGTTGTAAATGACTTTCTCAAGGAGTTTAGCCATGATAGAAAGAAAGATATAGGATGAAACCTAATGGGACTGGTCAGATGAAATGAAGGTGTTTTTCTCTTTTTATATGGATGAGATGGGTGTGTTTGTAGGCAGCAGGGAAGGATGGGAAAAGCAGTAGATAGGGAAAGGCTGAAGATAAGAGAGAGAGTGGAGATGAATAGGTACAGTTTGCTGGAGAAATTGGGAGGACATGGGATGAAGGGCATATGTAGAAGTGTTTGTCTTGGTCAGGAGAGGGGCCATCTTTTGATCTGAGACTGGTATAAAGGAGAAGACAGTGGAGAAATATATCAGAATGATATGGGATAAAAAGGGGCAGCTCTTGGTGAATGGTCTCATTTTTTGGCAAAATATGAGATGAGATTTTTAACTGAGAAGAGTGAGGGAGAGAGATTGCCATGAAAGTTTAACTAGAAACAAGAAAGTTTGGAAAAGCCTCTGAGGAGAATGGTAACAAATCATTTAGAGAGGGATAGAATGTTTGCCTTGCTAAAGTGAAGTCCCAGTTGAGATTATACGACATATTTATAATGGGGCTACTTAGCATAGTTCTGTGGTTCCCTTTGGTTCCATTCAGCACCATGTGAAAAGGAGGGAAGGAGGAAAACAGTGGGAGTGATATAGGGTTGGTGCTGGGCAAGGGCGATTGATAATAGGAGCAGGCAGTAAGTGGGAGCGTGATCGAAAGGCAGGGGTACCTTTCTCGTCCTGGTGGAAGCTCTTAGCTCTAGGAGGAGCTCTAGGCAGGAGATAAAAGAGGTTTTAGGATGCAGAGTGCAGGCTAGTGGAATGCTTAGCACTGGAAGGGTTGCCATGTCACCCTGGTGCAGAAGATAAGATCTCAGCTGTTTCCAATACTGATTAGGAGGAATGATTTGGAGCACCAAGATTTAGGAATAGTTTTAATTTAGAACCATTTAAAACCCCTTCCTCTTTGCTATTGTGGCCTAGATACTATTGTACTCAAGGTTTATTGACCATTCCATTTGGGTCACCTGAAAAACAGGTGAACTACACTCATCATGGTTTCACCTTGTTCCTCTTGCCTTCTCTTCCCCATTCATCCATCCCTGGGATCTCCTTAAGTCTTATGCTTACCCTTATATAAACTGAAGTGAATGGGAACTACTTTTAGCATTACTGGCTGGTCTGGCCCTTTTATAAAAACCAAAGTCCCCAAAACTATTACAATGGACTTGGAATGTTGCCCTTCCAAAGAATACAAACTAGCAGGCTGTCAACTTCTCCATAGAAACTATCAAATAACTCTACTTACAAACACATATAGTGATACTTGTTCCAGAAACTATATTATCACATTTCCAAAATACTCCATTTCTGTGGAACTTTACGTTTCACAATTAGGTGGCATAGTGGGTGGAGTAATGGACCTGAGTCAGGAAGTCCTGAATTCAAATCCAGCCTCAGGAGACTTCCTAGCTCCGCGACTCTGGACAATTCCTTTACATTTTCTTTGCTTTGGTTTCCTTCTCTGTAAAATGGGGATAAGAATAGCATTTACCTCCCCAGGTTGTTGTGAAGATAAAATAAAGAAGATGATACTGGAAACGCGGGAGAAGGACGAACCTTAAAGTGCTACAGAAATACCGGCATTTGCCTTGTTACTATTATTATTATTGCTGGTATTGTTACTACAGCTGTTATTATTATTACTACCACTAATATAAAGCGTTTGTGCTGGATTTTAGGACTAAAGACTGGATTCATCTTGTTATCTAAAGGCCTTGCTTAGGTATCACTGACAAGCAATTGGCCTTCTGTTCTCTCTTTTTTTTTTTTCGAGGGCATTTGGGGTTAAGTGACTTGCCCAAGGTCACACAGCTAGTTTTTGTGTTAAGTGTCTGAGACCGGATTTGGACTCAGGTCCTCCTGACTCCAGGGCCGAGGCTCTATTCGCTGTGCCACCTAGCCGCCTTGGCCTTCTGTTCTCAAAGAGATTTTTTTTTAGTATGGGCTTGTATCTGGATTAGGGATTTTGATGTAGTAAATTGTGTTTCCTATGCCATACTTGCTGGTGTGAAATTTGTCAAAAATCTAAATATACTTTCAGGTGCTATTGAGTAAATCAAGACAGAGGCCTTCAAATAGTTCACTTTGGAAAGAGAAGGCTAAACAGAAGCACATTATAAGACTTTGATGATTGTTCCTATTTTATCCCTGAGGTTATTTATATTATATTACACACACACATGCATATCTATATTTAAGATCTTAGAGGTTAATGTTCACTGAAGCATTTTCTGAACTTACTCACTTTTCATCCATCCATTGGTTTGTCCGTCTCTCACACACATACATGTAAAGACACACACATATGTACACACACTACTACTGCCTTCTCCTCTGAGACCAGCTCCAATTTATATTGTGCATATCTCGTTTGAACATATCATTTGCATTGTCTCCCACATTTGAACCCCAACACTTAGAGGGCCTTTTCTTCCTTTGTATCCTCAGCACACAGTAAATGCTTGATAAATACTTAAAGACTGACTGACTGACTGACTCTTTTTTCCAGGGAGGCGGTGTATAGATATGTCAAAATCTGACAGACCTTTCCCTATTATCTCATGTTTATCTTTTCCACTCCCCCTCCCCCCAAAAAAGTAATAGTAAAACTTTAAGAGAATGTGTTGACCTAAAAGGAAATTATAATGTGATTTATTTTATTATGTTTTACTGGCTACTAAAATACAACATTTCTTTAACATGAAAGAAGCATTTTACAAACTTAATTATCCTTTGAGAGCTACTTTTCAAACTACTTTTTATGGGTGGAGTCACATAATGAATATGTTTAGATTCATTTACCTGAGGCAAAGCCTCTAGTCCAATGCACGATAAAGGAAGACCTTTTCTGTTTTGGGGAGTATGCCCAAGTTAGTTTCTACATGTCATTAGGCATTTGTCATGCATAATAAGAGCTTTTATATGCACATACACACACACAAGTGATTATGTCAGGACCATCTGGCAATTGCTCTATTAAAAATGGTTCTGTGATGCTTTTGGAAAATTAGCCTGGCAGTTATGTGGTTGCGTGATACTAAGATATACTCTTCCAGGAATAATAACACTAAGAGTGCTGAATGGTCTTATTTGGAAACAAAGAAAGGAAGGCTAGGAAAGAAAGACAAAGCTGGAAATTCCATACTCGTTTTCTCTGAAAACAAAAAGGAAAGTTCAGGAGAACAATTCCAATAATGTTTCTTGCACACTCACCTGGTGGCTTACGACATTTCATAGGAGAGGAAAGGACATCAGGCTATTTTTGAAAACAAAAGTTAATTACAGATCATTTTTGCCTCGTTTAGCACCCTACTTTTTTTGGCCAAACTCTGCCAGAGGGTGTGGCTGTTCTAACTTCCCAGGTCCAAGCCTCTATGGAAAATAGGGAAATGCGGTAGTTGAGAAATTAGTTCCCTTTGCCTGTCTTCCTTTCCTTTGTTGGCTCATTCTCACACTAGTTGGGAATTAGGCAGCAACAAAATCTGCTGAGCCTAGTTTAATAAGTAAAACACGCAAATGATATACAAAAACAAGATTTAGGATTTATATAGCATCTAATATGTGCCAGGAACCATGCTAAGCATTTTACAACTACTATCTCATTTTATCCTCACAGCAGCCCTGGGAGAAAGGTACTATTATTATCCCACGTTGTGGTTGAGGAAACTGAGGCAAACAGGTAGTAAGTGACTTACCCAAGGTCACACAGCTTGCAAATATCTGAGGGGAGATTTGAAGTCGGATCTTCCTGACTCCAGGCCTAGTGCTCTATCCACTGTGCCACCTAGCTTGTATATATGCCCATACTGGAGGAAATCCACTGAATTTTGGCATGAGATCAAAACTTCATTCTACCACCCAGAAGAAGCTTTCTGGAAAAAAGGAAGTAATAATGAAACATTGATACAGATACAAGAAACTTACTACACAGATGAAATCAGAGGTGGAAACACACACACACACACACACACACACACACACACACACCCCGCAACTCCCCTCCCAACAAAACAAAACAACAAAATTATTTCCCTTCCTCTACAGAGTCAAAATGGTAAAAGGAACTATGATAACAGGAAGTCCAACTGACATGTACCCATAAACTCACTTCTTTTCTATCATACTTCTGATCAGTGGTGGCCTTTTTTGGTTTCCAGGTGACACAGCATTCCTTATATTTCTTGGGTTATCCATTCTCGTTAGAAAGAATATGACTTCTTTATTTGACTTTTTTTCCACACCCATATATAATTCAATATCTCCCTCCCCATTTCAATTCTGAAACCATAATCAAATAAACTCTGTCAGGATCAAATGAGAAAAATAAATTATATACACACACATATGTATATATATGTGTGTGTATATATACACACACAAAGACATACATATATGTATACTATACATACATGTGTGTACATATATATGTATATAGATAGATAGATATAAATTCTTTTTGGTCATTTTTCAGTTGTGTCTGGGACTCTTTATGACCCCATTTGGAGTTTTCTTGGTAAAGATACTGGAGTGGTTTGCCATTTTCTTCTTCAGTTCACTTTACAGGGTTAAGTGACTTGCCCAGAGTCACACATTCATTAAGTATCTGAGGCTAGATTTGAACTCATGAAGATGACAACTTTAGAAAGCAAAATATCTGTAACTTCACAAATTAAATATCTCTTCCTGGTCATCATTTCCTTAATAGCGTTATCTTCTCCTATTAGAATGTAAACTCCTTGGAAGTGGGCGTTGTCTTCACTTTCATATTTGTAACTCCAGAGCACAGTTCTAAGTTCTAAGCACAGTGCTTAGAACATAGTAAATGTTAATAGATGCTTTTGCTTTTTTAAGATAATTTTTTATTGATGTCTGCCATTTCTTACATTATCCTTGTCTCCCTCCCAGAGAGCCATCCTATGGAAAAAATAGTATTTTAAAAAATTAACTTTTGTTTATTTTTAGTTTACATCATTCATTTCCACGAGATTTTGAGTTACAAATTTTCTCCCCATCTTTCCCCTGCCCACCACCCCAAAGCAGCGATCCCACTGTATACTCCCTTCCCTAATCTACTCTCTCCTATATCCTCCAGCATCACCCCTCTGACTTTCTGGTAGGGCAAGATGGATCTCCCTATCCCAGTGTCTGTATATCTTATTTCCCAGTTGCATATAAATAATAATAATAATATTATTTACATATACATATATATATTAACATTTGATTTTACAATTTTAAATTCTAGATTCTTTCCCTTCCTCCCTCATCACCCACCCCCACTAGAAAGACAAGCAATTCAATACAGGCTGTATATGTGTAGTTATGTAGACCATTTCCACAATGGACATATTGTGAAAGACTGACTATATTTCCCTCCTTTCTATCCCACCCCTCACTTGTTCTATTCTCTACTTTGTCCCTTTACAGAAGTGCGCACTTCTAAAAACCCCACCCCAAACTGCCCTCCCCTCCATCATTCCCCCTTTCATCCATTTCTCCCCTACTCTCCTGCAGGAAAAGATACCCAGTTTAGAGAGTATGTCATTCCTTCCTTAAGCCAAATTCAATGAGAGTAAGGTTGACCCTTTCACTTTTGCCTTCCTGCTCTTCCCCTCCATTGTAACAGTTATCCCTTGCCTCTTCTATATGAGATGATTAACCTCATTCTATTTCTTGCTGTCTCATCTCATTCTATTCCTCTTCCACCTCAGAATTTCACCTTTTAAAATATCATCCCTTCCTATTCAATTGATCCTGTGCCCTCTATGTATACATATATACACACACTCACATATGTATTCATATGCATATACCCTCCTGTAAGTGTATGTATGTATACATATATATATATATATATATACATTTATATTCCCTTTACCTATCCTCATACTGAGAAAAGTTTCATAAGTTACAATTATC
>CM053583.1:142746729-142788898 GCA_028627135.1 Pseudochirops cupreus
GCTTTTGAGATTCTTTTTCCATCTGGCAAATTCAACTTTTTAAGGCATTCTTCTCCTCATTGGCTTTTTGGACCTCTTTTGCCATTTCAGTTAATCTATTTTTTAAGGTGTTATTTTCTTCAGTCATGTTGTTGACTCTCTTATCATGATTTTCTTGCATCATTCTTATTTCTCTTCCCAATTTTTCTTCCACTTCTCTCATTTGGTTTTCAAAATCCTTCTTAAGCTGATCTCTAGGTTTTAGGCAGTCTTCATGTTTCTTGGAAACTTTTGGTGTGGGAATTCTGACTGTGTTGTCTTCCTCCCATTCCATGCTTTGATCCTTTTTGGAATCTGTAGTTGTATTGGTGTGCTTGCTTTGCTTTCTTTGCCTACTCATGTTGCCAGTCAATTACTTGACTTTTGAGCTCTTTGCCACAGTAGAAATCTGCTTTCAGAGGAGAGAGCTTTGTCCCACATTGCTAGGGTTTTCATAGCTGCTGGAGTTATTAGGAGACCACTGTCTCTGCAGCCCCCACCATCTTTGGCTCACTGGTCACACACCTCAGGACCACCACTGAAGACCACAATCCCAATCCAGGCAGGTTAAGGCAAGAGCACTTAGCCTCTGAATGGTTGCTTGGCACCCCCCGCCCCCTCCACAATCTACAGGCCAGGAGCTCTGAAGCAGCCATGTGGAGGCAGCTGCAAGGCCACCGCTTCTGCCACTTCTGGCTCTGGAGGCAGACAGCTGGACCCGCTCCTCTCCTTCAAATTTAGCCAAGTTCCACTGACCTTTCATGTTGTCATTGGCTCTTATGGGTTGATAATTCTGGAAACTGCCGCAGCTACTGATGATCTACTTTCCTGAATGCTCCAGCCCCAGCTTGTCCTGGCCACCTTGGGGCTAAAACTGCAGCTCACATGGGGCTGGGCTCAGCTTCCAGGTGCTGTAATGAACCCCTCTTGTCCACCTGCCAGGCTGCCTTCAGCAGGAGCTTTGTTTCTCTGTCATTTTGTGGGTTCTGGAACTCTAAAATTTGTTTACAGTCATATTTTATAGGTATTTGAGGTGGTTATGGGGGGAGCTGTGGAGTTCTCCTACTTCTAAGCCTCCATCTTGACTTGGCTCCCCCCAAAATAGTATTTTTAAAGAAAAAAATAAATACAATGGATCAATTCATTGAAAAAGTTGGAAAATACACGTGATGTATTATACCTGCAGACTTCCCACTCCCATGAAGGGGTTGGTTGTGGGTGTTCCTTCATGTTTCTTTATTTAAATCTTGCTTGATCTTTACAATTTTGATGTATTCACAGATTTTTTTTTGTTGCGTAGTTGTTTTTTTCTATTTACTTGTATATGTACTTGAATACAACTTTCTTACCTCTTTCCCTGTCCTCCTGTGATTTTCTCTTCTGTTGCAATTACTGTGAATATTGTTTTATTGGCTCTTCTTTCTTCACTCTGCATCAGTTCATGTAGATCTTTCCATGCTTCTCTGTTTTATCACACACATAATTTCTTAGCATAGTAATATTTCATTACATTAATGTACCACAATTTAGTTAGTCATTCCCCAACTGATGGGCAAATAGATGCTTTTTCATTCAGACCCTTCCTGGGAGGAAAAAGTCCAAAACAAAATAATCAAACATCATTTCTCAGGCTTTTAAAAAAGAGCTTACTGTAGGAAACCTATATACAACCAGAGAGTTTTAAAACAAAGGAACAAACTACTACCAGTAGTTTATTTCCAGTGGCACCAGTAGTACTATTACCTAATTATGGCTCTCTTTTGTCTGACTTGTCCATCTTTGCTCACAGAATCTCCAAATATAAAGTGATGTCAGAGACCATGACATTCCACGTGTATCTGTATAGGAATCTTTTTGACCTCCGTGACAAAAAATGATCCAGCTTGTGCTTGAAAACCTCTAGTGATGGGGTATCTACCATTTCCTAAGGTTGGATTGTTTTCCTTTTCTTTCTCTTTTAGATGGCTTTAATGGTTAGAAAGTTTCCTCTTAAATGTAGCCTCAGTCTGTCTTTTTAGTATCTCTACATTGCTCCTAGTTCTTCTCTCTGGACCAAGCAGAACAAGCCCCTCTTTTCTCATGTAAGCCCTATATGTACTTGAATACAACTTTCTTACCTCTTTCCCTGTCCTGTGATCTCTTCTGTAGTTTAAATATTTTTAGTTCCTGCAACTAATCCTTGTATGGCATAATAATAGTAATTTCATGATAGTCAACTTCCACTGGTTATACTTACATTTATCAATGTCCTGTCTAAAACAGGACATTCATAATGTGCTGAAGTACTCCAGAAAGGGACTTACCAGGGCTGAGATTTCATATTGAGCATCCCTTTGTGTTAGGGAAGTATGCCCCTCTGAGATATTATGCAAAAACAAAACCTATCAACTTATTGGTGAAGAAAATACTTCAGTATTAAAGAGGATCATCTGGTCTAACAGAGGAAGTATGATATAATGGATAGTCAGCTTTGGAGGCATGAAGACTGGGGTTCAGCCCCTTCTCAGACATACACTGACTGGCTATATGATCATGGGCAACTCCCTTAATTTTCAGTACCCTAGACAATGCTGCAAGACTTTAAGCTGCAGAACAGTTGCCTGTCTACCTTGTTAGATGGAATTCCCTCATTGGAAGTTCTAGACGCCAATGAAATCAAAAGCTCAGACAAAAATAAAGCAAACAATCTTACATATGGTCTTCTAATTTACTAATCTAGTATAAGCAGAGGATGTTCATAGACATGATACTGCTAGAAGACAAGCCTGAGGGACTAAAGTCATCCACCTTTCACAGAGCATGGTGTTAAACACCTAAATGTATATGCAATCAGTTAATGCCCAGCTGAATCACTAGGTAGCAATGTTACTAGAAGCTTTCACAATGTGAATCTCATAGCCAGTCAGGGCCCTGTCAATCTTAGAACAGGTTTGCATTGCTAACGCGTGCGCACACACACACACACACACACACACACAAGCACGAAAGGAAAAAGAAAATAGTAAAGAAAAAAGAAAAAAAAGATGGAATAACCCATTCACAAAGTTTGGCCAGTGTAAATCAACCAGAATACTCGGGTGAAAAAAAATCCATCTGTAGGGCCTAACCTATTCAAGTTGGCTAGCTACATTTCTAGATAATTGTCTAACAATCTGCTGGTCTTTGGAATGGCTTAGACTAGAACAGGTCGGGTTTAACACAATCAAAAACTAGATTCTCAGTGCTAGCATCTCTTGAAATGTTCTGCCACTGATATTTTCTTTTTCCCCTGAGTTGACATGTAGCTGACTGTGGTTTGGTAATTTTCCTGGAACAAGGAGTGACATCATAATCTGACAGCAAGAACACTGAGTTGAATGTTAGGATACTTGAATGCTAGTTCTCATGAGAACACTGAAAATATCATGCAATTAGTTCTTTGTTCTTGGCTTTAATGCTCTGTAAAATGGATACAACAATATTTACTCCCTATTATGGGAAATTAAAAAATACATGAAACCAAGTGTGTCATCAAGGAAAGGTGCTATGAAAACTCACAGAATTAATATTATTGGTACTAATAGGTGCTCTCATTGTGTAGAAAATTTCTTGTGTGGAAACTCCCCCTCCCCCAGACTGATCCTAAATGGCTCATAACTCAGTCTTGGAGAGTTGGTTGGGGCACTGGTTGGGGTGATGTGCGAGCACCCAAAAAGCTATTCCATCTGGCAGGATTTGAACTTAGTTCTTCTTGACTCTGAGGATGGCCATTACCCAAGAGTCATCTCCTCACGGAATTATTAGCATTTATAAATTCAATTATAGAGGAGGTCACCAGGAGTAAGCCCAAGCAACTTAAGGTTAAAGTATGAGTTCTATGTGGACTTTTAATCACATGCCTTGATAAGAAACATCTATGTGTAGAAGTGACTGGAGCTACTTCCTGATTTGGAGGCAAAAAAACCTGAGTTCTAATCCTGCCTCAGATATTTAAAGCCTGAGTGACCTTGGGCAAATCACTTAACCTCTATCATCCTATAAAATGGGGATTGTCCATAGGATCAAATGAGATAATGTATGTAAAGCAATTTGAAAACTTTAAACCTCTCTATAAATGTTAGTAGTTGTTATTGGTTATTATTATCAATGGATGTGGGGATTACCTCTCAGCTGAATACTTGTCCCATTTTAATCTCGCTAAGGATGATTGATTAAAGTCCGAAATGAGAGGGCTAATGAGGAGACCTGACACTTATACTGAAATATTCAGTGATCCAATCAATGTGGGCTTTTATGCCTTGCCATCCTATATGATTTGTTCATGTCTTCTCATAGCTTCCTCACAAGAGGTCCACCCAATATGTTGTAGGCTTACCTCAATTTCTCTTGAAGTCTTGAGGGTACCAGCGATGCATTCTAGCTGTCCAGTCTTCACTTTAACATCATCATAAACCCATCTTCCCTCTAGGTCACAGAATTCCTTCACGATATTCTTTATGCCTGGTCTTCCTCAGAGTTCCTCACGGGCTCTACATGGAAGCCTTAACACACCCACAACATGCCTTTCCATCATTCGCTATGTGATGCTCATCTTTAGCTCTCTAGAGTCCGTGTGTTCCGAGCCTCCCTGCCACAAGCTTATATGCATAGCACACTTGTAAAGAGTGAAATGTTCTTATTGAAAAGATCGGCTTTTGCTGTTATAGAGAGCTTGGGGGTCACTAAAGTGGTTTGTAATTTCCTGAAGGAATTTGGAGTCAAGTGACCTGAGTTCAAGTTCTGACTCAGCTGCTTAATAACTATGTGACTCTGGGCAGGTTATCTAACTTCTCTGGGCCTCAGCTCCTCAGCTGTAAAATGAGCAGATTGAATTAGATGATTGCTGAGGTCCCTCCTAGCTCTAAATCAGCAGTCCTATTATCTTTTTCCAATTTTAGGCCCACTTTCCACATTTGTTGGTGTTAACCAAAAAAAATCGCAAGTCCATGAGACACTCATTGCAGCTGAATTTATTACAACAGAAATGAACATGCATGTGGAGCTTCTATACCAAGTACAAAGGAGTTCACAATCCAAGCCGAAACTTGCATATTTATGAATTGTAACAAGGGAGTAGCATGGGAGGAGGAAAGAAGCAGTAGGAGTGGGGAAAAGATTGATCCCCTCCTGAAGGGGAGGAGAAAGATGAAAGGGAGTATTTTTTTTACTTGTTTTTATGCTTTTTTGCTCATTATATGAGTAAATAGGATGGCAAAAGCAACATTCTTTTTTCTTGGGAACTGCTAGACTATGAAGATATGATGGTCTTCTTATCTACAAGGGTCCCAGCTACTCAGTTTATCTGGGTTAGGCTGGCCAGAGCCAAATTTGTAGCCAACTTGGCTTCAATGACACTGAGAGTTTAATAGAGTTCAGTCACAAAAGATCAGTGTTATGTTAGCTCAGGGAGCCTTCGTCTCTGGAAAATAGGGCCACTCAAGAGAACAAGGCCGCTTAATATCAGATAAGTCCTATAGGATGTCCATTCTTGAAATATGAACAATAGAAATTCTTTATCCACTTGGACTTTTCTATATGGACAGACAAGCCTACTTCCTTTGAGTGATTATAGATCTGCAATCAATGTGATGGGGCAGCTAGGTGGCATAGCCAATGGAGCATTGGATCTGGAGTCAGGAAGACCTGAGTTCTATTCCAACATCAGACACTTATTAGATATGCGATCCTAGGCAAGTCACTTAACCCTGTTTACCTCAGTTTCCTCATCTGAAAAATGAGCTGAAGAAGGAAATGGCAGACCACTCTAGCAACTTACCCAAGAAAACCCCAAAAAGAGTCATGAAGAGTCAGGCACAACTGAAATGATGAACAACAAATCAGTGTAATATCATCCACAGAAGTATCTAAAGACCCTCGGCACCCACAGGAATCCTCCCTTGGCCTGTATTCTGTTCTGGATCTTCTTTATCACAATAGTGAATATTTTTTGGCAACCATAAATCTTTCTGCTTTATTCCTTAGCTGAGATTTATTATCAGAGGGTCATTGAACAGGTTTATCTCTCTTATTAAACATTCTAAGGAACTGTGAATAATCTTAATATGTGGATAAGAGACAACTGGCTATAGAAACAACTTTTGGAGGCCTTTTTTTTGTAATAGGATCTTATATTCTCCTCATTCTTTAGTCAGTTGTGAGATGGCAAAGAAGTAGTTCATTGTTGAACATTAGCCCAAAACAACCTTTAATAAATGCTTAGCTGAGGTTCCACTCTTATAATAATATCTAACGTTTAAGTTTTGCAAAACAATTTACAATTATTATCTCATTTGATCCTCTCAATAATCCTGGAAAATAGGTGCTATTATTATCACCATTTTACAGATGAGGAAACTGAGGTGAAAAGAGATGAAGTGGCTTACTCAGGGTCACCCAGTTAGTCAATATCAGAGGCAGGATTTGAACACAAGTCTTCCTGACTTTAGGCCCAGTATTCTGTCCAACTGCTTATATCTTATCTAGAATACATCATTAAAATACCAAACAAAGGTTGAAGCCTTTTACCTTATTTAGCTGCTTGGGGTTACTCCTAGTCCTAAGGTCTAAATAGTTTATAACTGAAATTCAAATTAATCAGGAATATTTTCCAGGTGAGAGGAATATCTCCTTTTGCCAGTTGACATGGCTTATGCTACCTACATAGACAAGCATTTATTTCATTCACAACCAGATAAACACATTCAAAGTGACCCAATTTAACAATAATTGAAAAGCACTTTTTTTTTTACCCTATCCTCATCAGTGGGCAGGGGAAGAAGGCTAGAAGAAAGTAAAATAGATGACTGCTCCCTACCATGTGCAGATTGACCTCATTATGGAATGGGGAATGAAAGTCATTTTTAAAGTGCTTTGTTGTTATTGAGTGACCTCATTTAGGGTTTTGCTGGCAGAGACACTGGAGGGGTTTGCCATTTCCTTCTCCAGCTTATTTTATAGGTGAAGAAGTCAGGCAAACATGGTTAAGTGATTTTCCCAGGGTTGCATAGCTAATAAGTATCTGAGGCTGGATTTGAACTCAGGTCCCCCTGATTCCAGAGCTGGTATTCTATCCATTGCACCACCTAGCTTACTGGATGCCAAGCACTGTGCTAAGCACTGAGAGTACAAATAGAAGACCAGATAGTTCTTGCTTCCAAAAATACTCACATACTAACTACAGATGACAATACGTATGGGAGAGTTGGGCTGCGGGGATGTCAAGTTGGACCTGGGCGGTACAGGCCCATTGCCTCAGCATTACCAGACCTGGATGAAAAGGGTGGAATTGAATAATTGCCATTGTTTTGTCTTCTAGCAGGAGCATTTGGCTGAGATTTTATAAACCCAGTCCCCCCCACCTTGTTCCAGATTGTTGGCTAAACTTCTTAAGGGCAGGGACTATGTGTCATGTACAATAATAACTGGCATTTATATAAGCTTCACATACATTATTTCAAGGGTGATGTCTTGACTTGCAGTTGAATTTGGTCCTTTTTGCAAAGGATAAATAACAACATAGGTTATCTCATTAGTGCCTCCCTGCCAACCTACAAGGTAGGAACTCCAGTTATTATTATCCTCATTTTTTCCATGAGAGAACCGAGGCACAGAGAGTTTGAGGGACTTGCTAATGGTCACCTACACAGTGAGGGAGCAGCAGCAGCATCCAAACCCAGGCCTTCCTACACACTGCCTGTATACCCAGCATGTAACGACAGATCTTTACAACTCTCCCCACTTCACCTTTCTACGCCTTCCATATCCTGCCTTCTAAAAAGCCAAAGCCAAAAAGACAAGCCCCTGATGAGGCTTTGCATGCAGGAAGTGTTCAGCATTCTGAAGGAGACCCCTGTTCCTTTCCAGATGCATCAGGTCTGGGCTTACTTTTGTTGCTGCAGCCTGCCCTGAGAATATAAGGTTGTATTTTCAGGTGGCACAGTGAATAGGGTGCTGGGCTTGGAGTCAGGAAGACCTGAGTTCAAATAGGACCTCAAACATTTATTGGTTGTGTGACCCTGGGCAAATCACTTAACCCTGTTTGCCTCAGTTTCTTCATCTGTAAAATGAGCTGGAGAAGGAAATGACACACCACTCTAGTATCTTTGCTAAGAAAACCCCAAATGGGATCACAAACAGCTGGACACAGCTGAATAACAACAGCATTCTTTCTTCCAAGAAAGATGGAAATAAGCAGTTTACTGTTCCAAAAATGTAAACAAGATAGATTTTGTGCAAGTTTTTGATAAAAGTATTTCCTAAGGAGTTATTTTGACTTAGGAACGTGATCATGACAAAAACTTTGGAGATTATTCCCTCCCTCTATTTCCATTTAATTTTCTCTCCAATTCTGGGTACTCCAATAATCCTAATGGTATATAAAATAGAATATCACTTTTTATGGCTTATAATGCATACACTTGCCAAGAAGTCTCCAAATGAAAGGGTCCAAAATATCAAGAGTTGAATTTTATTATTGGTGCTTATCTATTCATTTAGAAACATGCCTGAGCTGGAGCAGAGGCTCCTGAGGTGAGTAATGTCCTATTAGAGTAATGCTCTATTGAAAGCATGACATGTAGTATATGTAGCCATAGAAAGAGGGTTGCAGTTAAAATTTTTAAAAATGATCATTTCTCTTGTTCAGTCATGTAATAGGAGGAGAATGTTTTGAGGTTGTTAAAACTATAGGAGTAGAAAGAAAGAAAAATAATAATTTTAATATCTTGAACTAACAGGCACCACAGGCAACTAAGTAGCACAGTGAATAGAGTGGTGAGCCAGGAGTCAGGGAGACCTGAATTCAAATCTGACCTCAAACACTGACTGGCTGTCTGACCCTGGGAAAGTGATTTAACCATGTTTGCCTCAGTTTCCTCATCTGTAAAATGAGCTAGTGAAAGAAATGGCAAACCACTCCAGTATCTTTGTTGTTGTTTTTAGTAGAATCCAACTCTTCATGGCTCCTTTGGGAGTTTTCTTGGCAAAGAAATCCCAAGTGGAGTCATGAAGAGTCAGACACAACTGAATTGACTGAACAACAAAAAGCAGGTCCCATGAAGAAGTGAAAACTGAAGCTGGGACAGGGAAAGGTACTATTTATTCTTAGGAAAGTCGTATTCAAAAATCTATTTATGGCATTGAATGGTTAAATCAATTGACTTCATCATGGTGTTGATAAAAGTAAAGACTCTGGACTATGAATGAGTTTGGATGAAGCACCATCTCATGAGCACCAAGATAAAAACAACAAAAGAGGTCCCTGGCATCTCTCAAGAGAACCCCTGCATTCATGGTATGTGTATTCTGCCTCTGATCCTTTGAGCTGTGTGACACTGGCAAAACAACCAAACTCTGGGCACCTGTTTCTTCCATTGTAAGTTGGGGATAACCATTTGTATTCTATTCTTTTCACAGACCTGGTCTGAGCATCAAATGAGAGAAAAAATTTAAAGTATTTTCCAAACCTTAAAGGTCTATAGAAACATTGGATTTGTAGAGCCTTCTAGGTACTCCATTGTGTTAGCCTTTACTTACCCAGGGTTACCTCTTTGCCATAAGGAAGCATTTGACTAAGACACACCTACTAAAGCTAGTGATGATTCCTGCTCCCCTACCCCCAAATCATAGATTGTTCACCTTTAACATTCCCAATAATCTCAGTTGTAATATGAGTGCAGGTGTCTGAATGATTGATAGACACTTATTGCTCCATGCCTGCACAACTCAGTTTTCTAATTCTTGGTGGCTTTACTCAACATAGTTCCATGTACCCATATTACTTTTTCCTTGTCCTCCCATTGCACCTCTCTATCCAGGAAAGGGATATGTATTTTATCTTCTCTGTTTTATGAAATGAAGGTTGTTTGTTGTAACTAATCCTAGATCAACTATCTTTTAGTGTTGTTTTCATTTACATCATCATCGTCATCATTTTCATCATAATCATCATCTATGTTGTTCTCTTAGTTCCACTTTTTTGTTTTCAGATTTTTAGTATTGCAAAGTTTGCCATGGTAGTTTGTTATATGTGGAAACTTTCTTTCTGTCATTGACCTGTTCAAGATTCAGGAACAGTAGCAGGATCGCTAAGTAAAAAAAATATAACTAGTTCAGTGATTTTTCTTGAGTAATTCCAAATTGCTTTTGAGGAGAATGTCATACAAGGGCTGTTTGCAGACATCCTAAACTCAGGTATCAAGATGGTATAAATCACTTACCTAACACAAGCAAGATTATGTTTTCCTCTAAGTACATAGGTTTACTTAGCTTATGAGGATATAACTGTCAAAAATAGGGTAAGGATATGTTTTGCTAATTTAGGTTCTGGTTTTGGCTCATTTCTGGTTTAGTTAAGTGACAATAACTTTCTTTGTCTCCCTTTTTATTCACAAAGATTGTGGTGGCAAATATAGTCAGCACAGAGAGGCTGTTGTAGTTTGAGAGAGGAATTTCAGGTCTCTGGATTATGGATGTTGAACTCTAAGATTTTTCTACTTATGGGAAAAATTTCAGAAGGAAAGATGTCTACCCTGGAATCACATGGAAGTTTGTTTCTAGATAGAGTTCTGTATTAAAGCTTTTAGCCAATTTTTCTACTTCTAGAAATGTTTGAAAAATTTGGGAGGGGGGAAATTGTAAATATATATTTTAAAATCTTCAATTGTTAATCCTAGTTTAGTAGGTAGACATTCTCGTAATGATATTTTATTTCTCTTTACTTTCTGTAAATCATGCTTAGACTTTATTCTGCATTTTCGGGACTGATAAACAATCTTGTGCTATTAAAATTGAGGTTCCTTAATAAAATATGTTTCTTCTTGGTTATTTGTAAAATCTAGAGCTCTAGAATTTGACAATAAGGAGTCTATGGATATTGAATGTGACACTTTTCTCTGAGGATATTTGGTGAATTATCTATTGTGGTCTGTCTCTTAATTTTATAATGCTTTTTATGTCTATTTCTATCTCTTCTACTTTTGTAATGTGTGACTTTTAATATTAACTCTTTTGTCTGTTGGAATTTATTGTTTATATAAGATATTGTCCTAAACTTATTTTCTATTAGATGGCTATCCAGTTTTCCTAGCAACTATTTTGAATAAATGTTTCTTTCTCTGATATTTTGTTTTGTTAGGTTTATAAAAAATTAGAGTATTTATCTTACTAAGCCTATTCCAATAATAATTTGCTCTTTTAAATGTTTTATTGATGTTCTCTTTTTAATAGCACTATCATTTCCCAATTACATTACATCTCTTCCCACCAATAAAACTCTCCCTTATAATAAATAAGTACAGTCATGCAAAATTAACTAACAACATATATGAAAATGTATGACTCATCCTGTACCTATAGTCCACCATCTCTCTATGAAGAGGTGGAACATGTATTTCATCATCAGTCTTCTGAAGTTACAACTAGATTTTGCATTTGGATCTATCGGGGACCACTCGGGTACCAGCCCCAAGTGTGAGCAGAGACGTGATTAAAAGAATAGAGAGATGAGAAAAGAGAGACCGGGGTAGCTCAAGGAAGAACTCCATTTAATGATGATTTGAACAGGGTTTTTAAAGATCCAAAAGACAAAGATTGAAGTATTTTTATCAATAGACTTAGTTTTTCACATCCTGAGATACTATCTTAATTTTATTATTTCAAAGATCAGCTACATCCTGGAAGTAACATCAGATACAATCAAACTTTCTGATTTTTAGGCTCCAAGAGTCTGGGACAGTCCATAGAAAGTCAATCAACATTATCAAAGAGAATGCAAACCAGAGCAGATCTCCAAACATCTAGGTCTTTTGTAAATCATTGCCTTGAATCTGCTATACCTTGGGACTAAAACAGGAAGGACTTGTCTTAACAGAAGCTTTGAGAAAACTAGACACCAAAAGTCTTTGGAAATGCAACAAGTCTTTGGAAGTCAGTTAACATTTTACAGGATGAGAGCAGGTTTCAAAGCGTTTAGATTTGTATAGCACAAATCTATGCCAAAACCGCATCTCCTGGGCATCTGTATGAGAACTGACCACCAAGATCAAATATGTTGGCTTGTTACATGGATCAAACTTAATATTTTAAAATTTATTAGCAGATAGTTTTCATAATTATTACTTTAAAATATAATTTGAAATAAAATGTTATACTCCCCTCATTCCTACTTTTTAAGTTATTTCTCTAGACAGTTCTGACTTTCCCTTGCCTTTATATGTTTTCTTCCTTCCTTCCTTCCTTCCTTCCTTCCTTCCTTCCTTCCTTCCTTCTTTCCTTCCTTCCTATATGCTTTTTGGAGGGGGGAAGGCAGGGCAATTGGGGTTAAGTGACTTGCCCAAGGTCACACAGCTAGTAAGTGTTAAGTGTCTGAGGCCAGATTTGAACTGGCTTCTGGTCTGGTACTCTATTCACTATGCTACTTAGCTGCCCCAAATATTTGTTTAATTCTATAAAATATTCAAAAGGTGGGGTGATTAGGTGGTGCAGTGAATAGAGCACCGGCCCTGGAGTCAGGAGGACCTGAGTTCAAATGTGGCCTCAGACACTTAAAACTTAAAGCAAAAAAAAAAAAATTCAAAAGGTACAAAAGGCTAAGTTAAGTGATAGCATGTGATATGCTTTAGTTTGATAGTATCATCATTTAAAAAAATAATATGAGTACAGTCTTTCTATGAACATTGGTTATCTCTTCACTTACTTAAGTCTTCCTTTATTTCAGTGAATATAGTTTTGTAACTATATTTATATAAACTCTATTTATATGTATTGGTAGGTTTACTCCCAAATACTTAATGTGTTCTGTTGTTATAATGATGTTTTTCTTTTTTCTTTTTATTTTTTTGGAGGGGGGAAGGCAGGGCAATTGGGGTTAAGTGACTTGCCCAAGTTCACACAGCTAGTAAGTGTTGTGACTGAGGCTGGATTTGAATTCAGGTCCTCCTGACTCCAGAGCCAGTGCTTTATTCATTGCGCCACCTGGCTGCCCCATGTGATGTTTTTCTTTCTAACTCTTTTCAATAAATTGTAGTGACTTCCTATTGCCTCTAGTATAAAATATAAACTCCTCTGTTTAGTTTTTAAAGCCCTTCATAACCTGGGCCAGGGGTGGGGAACCTGCAGCCTTCAGGCCACACGTGGCCCTCTAGGTCCTCAAGTGCAGCCCTTTGACCGAATCCCTGAATTTGTTCTGTGAAGTTTGGATTTAGTCAAAGGGCCACACTTGAGGACCTAGAGAGCCACATGTGGCCTCAAGGTCACAGGTTCCCCACCCATCTTTCCAGCATTGCTAGACATTATTTCCCTTCCATTCTCTGTAATCTAGTCAGCTAGGTCTTTTTTTCTGTTTCTTAAATTCCACATTCCATCTCTCAACTCTGTTCCTTTGCACTGGTCATCCCAAATGCTTGGAATTCACTTTGTCCTTAACAGAAGCTCACAGAACCCTCCCTTTCCTTTAAGATGCAATGTAAACATTATCTTTTGCATGAAGACTTTACTGATCCCCTCAACTTCTAATGCTTTCTCTCCCAAACCACCTTATGCTTAATTATGTTATATTTATTTGTGTTCCTTTATTACATATTTAGGCTTATATATATAGATTTAAATATTTGTCTCCACCACTCCATTAAAATATAAGCTCCTGGGGAATTTGTATTATTTCATTCTTTTATACAACTAATGCCTAGCACAGAGCTTGACACCTATTAGCACTGAATAAATGCTTCTTAATTAATTAATTGATTAATCATAACTAATTTCTGCATGGATCTTTTTACATTTTATTTTTCTGAAGCTCTTTCTCAAATCCTGGTTGATTCTCTAGGGTTTTCTAAGTATCACATTATTGTCAAATAGAAAAAACTTTTTCTCCTCTTATCAAGAGACAATCAGATGTGCAATGGATAGAGTAATGGGGCTGAAATCAGGAAGATGAGTTCAAATACAGCCTCAGACGCTTTCTGTCTGATTGACCCAGGGCAGGTTATTTCCTAATTTCTGTTTGCCTTATTTTCCTCAATTAGAAAATGGGGATAATAACAATGCCTATCTCATAGGGTTGTTGTGAGAATCAGATAATATAATTGTCAAGCACTTAGTACAGTGCCTCACATATAGTAGGTGCTTAATAAATATTTTCTTCTCCCCTTCAAGTGATTATATCTTAATTTTTGTCTTATCTCGTTCCTATAAGTAGCATTTCTAGGACTATGCTTAATAATATTTGTAACAATATGTATACTTGCTCTCTGGGCAAGCCTCTGGTGTTTGTTTATTTGTTTGTTTGTTTTTATGATTTGCAAATAGTGCTAGCTTTCTGTTTTAGACAAATGCTTTTTATCATATCAAGGCAAAATCCTTTCATTCTTTTGCTTTTAAAAGTGTTTTTTTTAAAATATAAATAAGTACTCAGTTTTAGTTAATTTATTTTCTATAGCTATTGATAGATAGATTTTGTTGTTATCTAGATTTTGTTGTTAATATGATTATTATACTATTTTTTCTAATATTAAACTGTGCATGTCTAGTATAAATCCAATTTCATATAATGAATATGTTTTGGGGAGGGAGGGTATTTTGCTGAAATCACTGTGCCTGTATTTTATTTAGTGTTTATGCATCAAGGTTCATTAGTAATTTTGGTCTATAATTCTATTTCTCTGCTTTATCCTTTCCTGCTTTGGGAATAAGGTCCATATTTGTTTTGAAATACTATCAAAGAACTTGATAGACTATCTTCACCAAAGGGTTTTTAAAACCCTTGCCTTTCTTTGAGTTTTTTTGTGCTGTAGGTCTTGATCAATTTTTGTATAAGAATTGCAGAAGCTGGGAAATAATGTAATTTCTAAAATTTCTCTTCAAAACCTCCATAGACCTATTAAATTTAATTCTTCTTAACAGTTCTTAGTTTTTTTCTTGTTTATTTTTCTGTTGGAGTTATCCAGTTGTGAAAGAGGAACATTAAAAACAACCGAAATGAGCATTTTATAATTTAGCTCTTTCTTTTAAAATTTTGCTTTTTGGGGGTAGCTAGGTGGCTCAGTGGATAGAGTACCAGGCCTGGAGTCAGGAAGATTCATCTTCATGAGTTAAAATCTGGCCTCAGACTCTTATTAGCTGAATGACTTTTGGAATTAACTCTGTTTGCCTTGGGTTTCCTCATATGTAAAACGTGCTGGAGAAGGAAGTTGCAAAACACTTCAACATCTCTGTCAAGAAAACTCCAAATCATGAAGAGTTGGATACAACTGAAAATGACGGAACAACAGCAAAGCATTGCTTATAAGAATTTATATCTGTTACATCATTCGGCATAGACATATTTAATATTGACATTATTTATGGTGCTGTTAACCATAATGTAGTTTCCCTTCTCTCTCTTAAAGGAAGTCATGTTTGTTTTTATTCCATCTGAAATATTTGTAACTCATTTTTTGATTCATCTGATCCATAAGAAATTTAATTCTAGCCTTTCACTTTAAATCTATAGGAATTATTATGGATTTTATTAATTTATTATAAGCAGCAATTTGTTGGTTATTGTTTTCTAATCCATTCTGGAATTTATTTTCTTTTTATTGGTAAATTCAGTGCAATTACACTCAAGGTAGTAATTATTTCAGCAGCTAGGTAGCAGAAGGGATAGAGCATCAACTGGAATCAGAAATGCTCTCGAGGCTGACTCAGGCTCTCTGTTTGAATTTTGGCAATAAAGACAAGGTCATTTGTTAAAAAAAAAATGCTTGAATTCAAATCTAGCCTCTGATAGTTCCAGCTGAGTGATCCTGGGCAATTCATTTAACTTTTGTTTGCCTCAATTTCTTCATCTGTAAAATGTAGATGATAATAATAGCTAACTCTAAAGGTTATAGAGAGGATTAAATGAGATAATAATTATAAAGCAGTTAGCACAGTGCAAGTGCTAGTTATTACAATATTATTTTTTCTCCCTTATATCCTGTTATATTAATTAAGAATTATCAGCACAAGGTAACTTGTAATGATGTCTTTTTTTTGTTTTTTATCAGTCTATTATCACTCTCAGCACTAATACAAACCCAGATCCGATTTACAAACCAAAATCAGATAAAATATCTTACTTTATAACATTATAATTTTCATTAATTCTCTCTCCTTCTATCCTATACCTCCACCTTGCTTCTCCCCTGTCTTCCCATATCAAGGACAGATTTCTACTTTTACTGAGATAATATAACAATTATTTTATTCTCTCTCAAGTGTGATTTAGGACTTACTCCCTCTCTCCCACTCCTACCTCTGTGTTATTTGATTAACCTATACTTGTGTTGCCTAATTTTCTGCAACATTATTTCACTTACACTTCAGCAGCCTATTGAATATCTCCAATTAGATGTCCTGTAAGCATTTCAAATTCAACTCATTTGAAATTCAGCTCATTTTACATGCCAAGCCCACTCCTTTTTCATGTCTCTCTATTTCTATTAAGAGCACCACCATACTTCTGTTGGCCTTAGTGATCTTCAACTTTTCCATCCCCTTCAGTCTCCCTATCCCACCTCTAGCTATCTAATCATTTATTCTCATAAATATCATATTCTCATAAAATGTCAAATTCTCATAAATCTCACCGATTTTACTTTTCTATTGCATTTTTTATCTATCCCCTTCTCTCTACTCAAATGAGCCAACCCTAATTCAGACCTGTATCATTGCTCTCCTGGACTATTGTAATAGCCTTCTCATTGGAGTCCTGGTTTTCTTTCTCTATCCTCTCTAATCCATCCTTCAAATAGTTACCAAAATCTTCCTCCTAAAGGCTGAACAAGTTGAAGTCTTGTTAAAGAAACTTCAGTGGCTTCCTACTGCTTCTTGAATAAAATACAGACTCCTCAGACTGGTGTTTAAAGCCCTTCACAATCTAGATGCAAGTCTACCTTTCCAGGCTTATTTCGTTATCTGGAGTCTTATTTCATTATTCTGGAATTTGCTTCCCCAACCCTGAGCTCTGTGTGTTGACATCTCAAGCCTGCATCCTGTACTTCTCTTCCTATTATCCATCTTAATCAGAGTTCTTAATCTTTATCATGTTATAGACCTGTTTGGAAATCTGGTGAAACCTATAGACCCCTTCTTGGAATAATATATTTTTGTTTTGTTTTGTTTTTGCTTTTTGGAGGGGGAGAAGGCAGGGCAATCAGGGTTAAGTGACTTGACCAAGGTCGCATGGCTAGTAAGTGTTAAGTGTCTGAGGCAGGATTTGAACTCAGGTTCTCCTGACTCCAGGGTCGGTGCTCTATTCATTGCATCACCTAGCTGCACTGGAATTATCTATTTTTTTAAAAATTATAATTAAGGAAGATACTCTATTTCAGCTAGATCAGATGTTTTTAACCTGTGGTTCATAAAGTGGCATTTAAAAAGTGTATATATTTGGTTTCCCTCATAATCTTATCCTTTTATTTTATGTATTAAAAAACATTATTCTAAGTAGGAGTCCATTGGCTTCACTACCGATGAAGCTATCAAAAGAGCCTCTAATGTGAAAAAGGTTAAGAACTCCTAAATTAAAGGTTAGTGAAAAATGAAGATGTAAATTTTTTTCCCATTGTAGTTCATATACTGCACTGAAATTTATCCATAGACTACTGGGGTGTGTGTGTGTGTGTGTGTGTGTGTGTGTGTGTGTGTGTGTGTGTGTGTGTGTGTGTACGTGTGCGTGCATGCGTGTGTCAATAACTAGGTTAATAACTTCTGCGATAGAGAACTTCTCTTTGGGTTTCAGACCATTAGGAACTTAGCCATTCTTTTTTCTCTAGGCTTTCTGGGCAGGAGCTCAAAGGAAACTGATCATTGGTCCCTGGGATCTTTCATCAAGCAAAACTCTTTCTTAGTTGATTTCTAAAGATTTCTCCCTCTGTGTTTTATTTTTCTTGCATCAGCTTTAGCACTCAAACTCTGTAAGTTCTTTCTCTCTTCCTCGTCTTTTACCCATTCTCCCTGATCTGGTTGTTTGCTTGAAGCAAATTTAGTAACTAGACTGCAATGATTTGTTTTGATTTTGTGGATGGAGTTAATTTCATCATTTTACTGCCTTAGACTGGCATACTAGTCCTAGCATTGGATCTCCTGGCCTCACATTCTTCTTTGTCTTCAAACTTAAACCCTTAATGATTTTCTTACCAAATACTCAATTCCCAGTTCATTCACAGAATTGAGATAACAGACACACTGTGAGGTTACTCAACTGTGGACTTCTTTTCTTGGCCCATCTACTCTTTCCAGCTACTACATCTACACTTCACTCTGTTGACATCACTGCTTCATGGCCTATATCCTCCTTTATGAGGGGAGTGGTTCTCAACACTCACAGGTTTCACAATAATAATAACAATGATAAGGATAATAAAATGCCTTAAACATATGATTCCTCCTTGGTTCTGTTTTTCCTTTTTCTTTGCATTTCTTTGAACTATTCCAACCTAGAAGGTGTCAAAGGCAAAGATGGTGTGAAATTGATTTGCTTGGGATATTTTAACTTCATGCCTACTATCTTTTTGGCACCTTCAGCATGAGAACATGTAACGATATGTACCATTTGGATAGAAAAACCTATCAAAAAAGAGATTACAACATAGTAAAGGATGTTAAACAATTTACCTCTTCCCCCTCTCTCAGTAAGGCCCTCACAGAATGAATGAAGGCTTGTACCAAGGTGGTGTTAGAGGGCATGGAGAAGAAAAGACATCTGGTAGAGAATTTGGGGAAAGAATTGACAAGTGATGATAAGTGGTGATGATTAACTATAAGGGAGAAAAGGAGAGTAATCGGTAAGACTTTGAGGTTTCTAGCCTGGAACACAGGAATTATAATGTGGTCATTATCATCTAATCCAATAAGCATTTTATTAGGTGCCTACTCTGTGAAAGGTGCTATGCTACAATAGATGCTGGGCATAAAATAACAACTGCATGAAACTCCATCTTCCATCTCCACACCTTTGCACTGGCTCTTCTCTAGGTTTAGAGTGTGCTTCCTTTGCCTCCTACACTCCTCGTCTTCCTTCATGATATAATTTGAACACTGTCTTCTACACGAAACCTTTCATGATCCCCACAACTGCTAATGCCCTCCAATTCTACAACTAACTTATACTCAACTACTTGGTATTTATAATAAGAGCTAGATTTATATAGGGCTTTAAGATTTGCAAAGTGCTTTATGTGCTGTCATTTAGTCCTCACAAAAACCTATAGGTATGTGGTTTTGTCTTCTTTTTACAGAGGCTGAAAAAGGTCAAATGGCTTGCTCAGGCTTACATAACTAGTAAGTGTCTGGGGTGGGATTTGAACTTGGATTTTTATTGACTCCGACCCAGCATTGCTCCCACTGCACCACCTAGATGACATTATTTGTACTATCTTTATATTTATTCTGTATATGTGGACATATATATGTTCTTGTGTCCTCTATTAGAATGGGCTTCTGGGCTCCTGTATCCATTTGCACATATGGTGATCCCTGGATAACTTGGGGTGGGTCTGAGGAGAGAGGGGAAGGAAAGGGAGACATAGAGGACTTCTTAAATTCAGAGTTTGAAGATGTGATTGGGGCTAGGGCAGGAAGTTGCACCCAGGTTGTACCATGGAGCAGCTATGAGTTTATAGATCTCTGAGGATGGTTTGCAGGTGCTACTGCAAAGGATAACAAATAATTGTTTCTGGAAAGCACCATTTTTATTAAACTATCAACATGACACCTATATACTAGACTAGTCTATAAGTTCCTTTAGGGCAGGGCGCACACCTTATTCATCATCATTTTCATTCCCCAAAGGCCCACCACCATGCCTTGAACTCGTAGGCATACAATCAATGTTTGTTAAAGAAATTAATGGACACACAAAATCTCATACTTTGGTTCCAGCAATTATTTGGACTTGGAAGCTGCAATGTGCTATCAAGGCAGTAGAACAGAACCAGATGGCAATGCATTTGTCCATCCATCTAAACCCAAAAGGTCTGATCATTTCTGATGATTTTCATTTTAAGAAGTCCATGTGATTAAAACATGCAGAAGAGAAATATGGATATAGCCCAATATAGCAGAGTACAGACACATGCTGGATTTTTAGCACTATATATCTATCTATCTATATATATACATACATATATATGTATATATATACATATATATATACCTTTTAATTTAATTTAAATTTTTTATTTTTTTATTAGCATAATATATTTTAAAAGTGAGAACTGTACCCCCAAATGGCCCAGATACCTTCCTTTAGATCTCTGTGGACTTTTTCACTACTCCCCCCAAGTTGGGTGTGTCATAGTCTCTTTTATTCCTTTTGGGGGAGGCTATGACTAAGATAGAAGAATATTATTTTCTCCTTAGGAAATTCTTCTGACTCAGAAAAAGCAGAGAATTATTTGAGAAGACTACACTTAGATAAGGGTGTGCAGTAGGTTAACATGGAGAATACCACTGAATGACTACCAGAGAAGATCCTGCTGCAGCCTGCCTGTTTTCACAAGGGCACATCTGAGTGACACAGAAAAGAATGAGTCAGCAGGATAGAATAATGTTAGATTCAGGGGATCCCTGCCTTGGCCTAGGGCTTGGTGAGGACATACTTCACTTAGCATCTTGAGTGAGGTGGCAGAGTTCATAAGAGATGGATAAGATTTTACCCTCATCCATAATTGGGAGTGGGAAATCTGAACAGGTCTACCTGGAGGAATCCACAAGGCAGAAAGGCAATATGGGGGGGGGGGACCCACAGGAATATAGTATAGACGAGCATGGCCAGATGACCTTGGTTTGAATCCTTCCTCGGATACTTCCCAACTGGTGTAAATTTCCTGAGTCTCAGTTCCTCATTTGCAAAATAGTAATAATAACATCTGTAGCAATTACCTAAGAGGTTTGCTATGATTCTCCAGTGAGGTAATGTATGTAAAAGTCTTTCACAACTTAAAAACACTCTATAAATATCAGCTATTAATACCTGTGTGTGCCTGAGTCAGTGACCTTTCTTGGCCTCAGTTTCCTCATCTGTAAAATGATAAGGTTTGAGGAGATGACCTCTGCATTACCTTTTAGCTCTAAAGCTATGGTCCTTCAGGTACTCTAACTGAGAAAGTAGACCTCAATATAAAATGATCACTTTAGTCTGTAGTGGTCATTCACTGGAGTAGAGTGTAAACCCCTCAAGGGCAGGGACTTTATACTTTTTGTCCTTGGATTCTTGCTACCTGATACAGAACCTGGCACTTTGCAAGTTCTCACTGAATGCCTCGGGGTTTTAATTGAGAACTGACTCCGCCTTCCATGTGAGAACAACAACCTTCACCTGTGAGGTACAATACCAAATCCTACTGAGAGGTATCAAGCTGGTTGGAGGCTCAGGGAGTGTTTACCTGCTGAACATTGCCTCTTATCCAGGATGGATGATCCCAGAGGAATGACAAGAAAGAGTGGGCAGGTGCACAGGGTTAAGTGGGTGATCCAATTATGTTGATATAAGGATAGGAGGAGATAAGGAGTGTTTCTTGGCAAGGAGGGCCCTTGGGTGAACATTGACTCTTGTTTGTCTGCCCATTATAGTGTTATAAAAAATAAACAACTAACAATGTAAGTAATGGTAAAGGTTGTATTTCCTAGTTCCACTTGCTGTACTGGCATAGTTAGGGGTAATGATTGTGAAAAGTTTGATAATTTGGGTGACAGATTTAAGAAAAATGTGCCATCTTCAGCCAGGACCTGCTTTGTAAACATGCAAAGAACACTTATAGTATCACATTGAATTTCCAATTCTGTTGCTTTTCCCCTTTTTTTCTCTTCTTACTTTTAACTCTTGTAGTCTAATTGAGGAGACAACTGCTGTGTATAAAGCAAAGCAAACAAGTTAATAGAGTTGTATGACCTTGGGCAAGTTATTCAACCTCTCTGGGGTCTCGGTTTTCTCTTCTGTAAAATGAGGTAGAGGGGCACTTCCAGATAAGATGGCTGCCTGAATGAAGGCAGTGAGCCTAGTTCCCACATACCTATTCTAGAAAACAAACAAACAAACCTCTAAGAATAGTACCAGACTGAATAATAATCAATAAGTCCAAAGAAAATCTAGAGACGTCATTTACTCTATGACTACAGAAAATCAGCCTGGAGCTCATGGCCTGTAGGCAAAGGAGCCTGTCAGAAAAGTGAGTTCAGCATGGACAGAAAAGTGAAAATTAACCAGAGACCAGTCAGAGACACCTGTTGCCTTTAGGGCTCTGTATCTGGAGGCAGCAAAAGTGGTGGATTCCATTTGAGAAAGCCACGATGTGATCAGGAACTCACACTATGGACCTTGGAAGTAATAAGGGATGGCAAGAAAATCCAGACATAGGCTACCAGTCTGTAATACTCTTCCCCGAAATGCAATAGAAGATCTTGAAGATTCAGCACTCTGAACCTCAAAAATACAGAGGAACATAAACCTACCATTTTACACAAACACAAACCAATATGTAGAGATCAGCATAGGGACCTAGGCAGTTGAGGATGAGAATGAGTAGAACTCACCACCCCATTCAAAAATACAGCAGGGGACAGAGCTTAGTCCTGGACAAAACTGTCATTCAGGAACTAAGGCTGGATATATGAATAAACAGAAGAAGAAACCAAATACTGTGAAGAGTTATTATTGACCCAAAGATAACCCAGAATCCAACCTAGAATAAAAGAGTAACTCCAAAACAACCATAGAGACTCAAAGAAAAGAAATGAATTTTCTACAAGAACTATATAAAGTATGGAATGAAGCAAGACAAAAAAAGCAAAATAAAATAAATGCTTTGAAGAAAAAATTGGAAAGAGAATAAATAGGTTAGAGCAGAAGTTGGTAAACTTTACCGAAGCAATGTATTCCCTGAAAACTGAAAAAAAAAAGACCAAACAAATCAATACTCTTAGAGATGTACCTCATATACCCAAATCTGACAAAAGAGGGTGAAACACACACACACACACACACACACACAGAGTTTAGTATAGAAATACATCAAATTCAACAGACAATCAGGAATGGGGAAAAGAGGGATCAAGATAGAGGAGTAGAGGAAAGGAATAGTTGCAAGCAAAATGAACTTCAAATTCAGAGGGAAGATACTAAGTAGGGGTTAAAAAGGGAAGAAAGCAAAGAACTAGAAATGAAGGGGGTGCTTATCAATTGGGAAACTGATGGACAAATTATAGTGAAAGAATAGAATATTATTGGGTCTTGAGAAATAATGAAAGATGTTTTCAAAGAATCCTGGAAAGATTGTATGAACTAACACAGAATAAAGTGGGCAAAATCAGGAGAACAACTTATATAACAACAACATAAAGAAAGACAGCCTTAACAGACTTAAGGACTTTGATCATAGCAATGACCAACCATGATCTCGAAAGACCAATGACGAAGCATGTTACATACCTCCTGAAAGAGAGGGGATGGTCTCAAGGTGTACCAAGAAATATGCATTTTCATATACAGTCATCATGTAGATTTTTTTTGTCTATGCTTATTTGTTAGAAGTCCCCTTCCCACTTTTTAATGGGGAGTGGGGTAGGATTTAGGGAGAGGAAGAGATTAACAAAAAAAACCCATATAAACTCAAAAACTAAAAACCATGTGACAGGGTTGGGCCAGCTAGGTGGTGCAGTGAATAAAGCACCAGCCCTGGAATCAGGAGGACCTGAGTTCAAATGTGGCCTCAGATGCTTAACACTTACTAGCAGTCTGACCTTATCACTTAACCTCAATTGCTGTGCCTTCTGCCTGCCAAAAAGCAAAAAAAAAAAAAAAGGATGCGACAGATTTAGAGTGCAGCAAGAGATATAGATATATATTTTTATATAGTTATTAGGAGAACTTTGTTTTGCTTGATTATGCATATCTGTTAAAAGAATATTTTTCTTTTTTTTAATTGGGTAGGGATTGAGATTGAGAAAAAATAGATTTCTGTTTATTTATTTAAAATACAGAAGGGGTACTACAGGTGTGAAATGCTGCATGCTCTTTCAGATGAGATCTCTAGTGGTTTTCCTTAATTGTTTTATTTTGTTAGAAGAGACTTCTCATGAAGTGAGAGTAATTTGTAAATATATGTAATATAAAACAAAGCATACAAATAAAATGTTCTACTCTGTTTAAGGAAATGTTCTTTTTTTGGTGTTTGTAAAAGTTAGAATAAAACAAATTTAAAGATAAAATAAACTGAGTAGGATGGACTTAATGATCTCTACATCTGGGATCCCTAGCATCCTCAGATTCAGCTTTGACTCTATCCCCCAGAGGCTCCCTATTGTCTCTGTAACTGAGAACTAATGATTTGTTCTCTGCTTTTTACTGGAAGATTAGCAGATGGAGATATTAGTATGGGGCAGTCCTACACAGATGAGTATGATATGGTTACTTAAAAATAAAACATCTCCCATAATTTAACTTTGGGAATGGACACACCCAATAATTAGAGGGCTCTTCAGTGGTTGGGATATTAAGGATTGTTCTTGTATACATAGTTAATCAGGTCTGAGTAAGCAGGGTTGCATGAGAGGAACAGTTAAGGAGAGGCCCCTACTGGGATTGTGTCATGTCCACCTATGGTAGTATAGTAATTCCAGATCCTCCTCTTAATAAAAACAGGACTACATCCTGCCTTGGCTTTTTCTTTCTTACTCCACCCTCATTCAGCTGCCTTTTTCCTTTCATATGCAAGGGGATGTGGCTTTGGACCACTAGGATGTTTACACGTGTGGCTTTATGAAAAAAAAAATGGGCATACAACTCTTGACATTGCTTCAACTGACTCAGGTTTCTGTTTCTATATGTTGTGATATGATCCAAGGTTACTCCCCATATGATTCAGAAGTCATCCTCACACAAGGATTTTGGACCTGCCATTAATTAAGGCACAAAGCAAGAACCAGGGATATGAAGAAAGTTGTAATAAATAGCAACTGGGCATTGACACTGGCAGAAATTACAGAAACTTCCAAACAATCTATCTGATATCCCATAAAAGCAAAGGGTATCCACTTAGTTCGACTCAGGTCTAGTTGCAGGAAAACCAGAACCACATAATTTCTGCAGGAATAGTTCTGTAAAACTATTCAGTTATTCACTCACAGAATCATAGTTAGAAAAGGACATCAGTGGTTATCTGCATCAAATGATATTTGAATTGAAATCCCCTCTCCAACGCTCTACCATTTTTCCTAGCTGATTCCACATTACTCCATCTCACAACAATGACCTTTTAGTCAGACCTGCTTATTTGGTGTCCTATCCATATACAACACTCCAATGATTGTCTCTGTGCCTTTGTAAAGGCTGTCACCCTCCCCTAAGTGAGGAATGTATTCCTTGCTCACCTCTGCCTCCTGAGATTCCTGGTTCCCTTCAAGGGTCTGGAGTCCTTTTCTTATTATCCCTTCCCCACCCCAGTCATTCTTAGTGGAATCCTCCCCACTCCAAATTTGCTTGGTGTTTATTTTGCATGTCTGTATACCTATATAAACACAGTATTGTCTTATCTGTGAAATCGGTGAATGTTGTTTCCCCCCAGTAACATGTGAACTGCTTGAAGACGGGGCTTTTGTTTTTGCTCCCATATCCCTGTTCTTACAGAGTACCTGACGCATAGTAGGCATTTAATAAATGTTTGTTGAAAGAGCGACAGAACGAATGAATCTTTGACAAGTGGGTCATGAAGCCTTTATCTGAAGACCTAAAGCAATTAGACAGCCTCAGGAAATTTCCACTGAAATTTTCACCTGCTTTAGTTTTAGGAAGTTTTCCCTTATATTGAACCCAAGTCATTCTGCTTCCATTTTATTTTATTTTTTCAATTAGCAAGCATTTATTTTCTCTCCCTTTCACTGCTCCCATATAAAAGGGGAAAAAAAAGCCTTTGTAACAAATAAGCAGAGTGAAACAGAACAAATTCCTACATTGTTTATGTCCCCAAACATATATTTCTTTCCACATATTGAATCCATCACAACAAAGTGGGTTGTATAGACCATCATCAATCTTCTGGAATCATGGTTGGTCATTGCCATGAACAGAGATCTTAAATCTTTCTTAGTTGTTTGTTTTTGCAATATTGTTGGTATATAAACTGCTCTTTTGGGTTCTCTCTGTCTCTGTCGCTTTCTTTTTTTGGAGGGGGGAAGACAGGGCTATTGGGGTTAAGTGACTTGCCCAAGGTCACAAGGCTAGTAAGTGTTAAGTGTCTGAAGCCAAATTTGAACTCAGGTCCTCCTGACTCCAGGTGAGAGTGCTTTATTCACTGCGCCACCCTGTCTCCATCTCTTTCTGTTGGTCTCTGTCTGTTTCTGTTTCCATCTCCGTCTCCCCTTCCCCTCTCCCCCCAACTTTCTCACTCTCTCTCACTCACCTTCTACCCATTGCTCCTAGTTCAGCCCCCTGGGGCCAAGCAGAGCATATTTTCTCTTGAAAGAGCAGGGCAGCTCTTCACATATTTGAAGACAAGTTATCATGTCCCTTCCAAGACTTCTTTTTTTCCAGATTTTACATTCTACTTAGGCTAAATATGCGTTAATTACACAAATATTTATTGAAGGCTTACAGCGCACAAATCAAAGTCCTTGGCATTATGAAAGACTCAGAGGTGAGTAAGATACAGCCTTACTCTGGTTGACCTCCTTGACTCAAGCATCTCCCCACTCTGGTGCATTCTCCACTCAGCTAGCAAAGTGATCTTCATATAGTACAGGTCTGACCATTTTGCTTCCTTATTCAATAACCTCCGCTGATTCCTGTTTCCTCCAGGATCAAATATCAAATTCTCTGTTTACATTCAAAACCCTTCATAATCTGACTCCTTATTACTTTCTACAAGAAACTTTTCTCAGGCTCTCTTAATGCTAGTACATTCCCCTGTGATTATCTTCCTTTTATCTTCTATATCAGCTTTTTGTAGAGTTGTTTGCCTGTTATGTCTGTCATTATGGTGTGACCTTTGAAGGCAAGGACTACTTTTGTCTTTCTTTACATCCTTATTGTTTAGTACAGTGCTTGGCATATGTAGGTGCTTAAGAAGTGCTTACCAAATTGACCTAAGGAATTTTCTATCTGATTTTTCTCTTATATCCATCATAAACCATTGTATTATTTCATAGCAAAAGGTTTATAGTTCTACATAGCTTTGTGTAAAGAAGACAAATCTATTTAGAAAATCTTGTTGTAACTTGTAACTAGAAAAACTTGTTGGAATCTTAAAAATCCAAGTTCATGGCTGACCTCAGACACTTACTGGCAAGGTCACCGTGCACAAACCATTTAACTTCTGCCTTCTTCAGTTTCTCCAGCTGTAAAATGGGAATCATAATAGCACATATCTCATAGGATTTCTGTAAGAATTAAATGAGATCATATCTGTCAAGTCCTTGACATAGGACCTGGCATATTGTGGGCACTTAATAAATACTTGTTCTCTCCCCTTGTCGCCATCCCCATTTATTTGAATATATGTTTCTAAATTTTCTGCTTCAATATTATTAAATGTAGATACCTCTGACACTGGGGGAAAATACCTTCCAGCCAGTTAAATAAACATTCAATTAAAATAAATGTGAAAGATTACATTCATATTTTGTCTCATGACTAGATTTTGGGCAGTGTTTTCATAGCCAGGTAGGTCTCTCTGTTTTCCAGTTCCTCCTGCCCTGAACATAGTGAAAATGAAGGTGCTTATCCTTTAGCTTTTGGTGTGTTTGGTCCTCTAGTCTGACAGCAATGAACTGATTTATAAATACCTTGAAACTGGAGATGGTATTTTCTCATTTATTCCCTAGAGTGACTAGTCACAGGTAGGTAGGGTACATAGTAGCTGTAAAAAAATACTTCCAGATTAGTTAAATAATTTATTTAATGAGTCATAAGAATTGATGGAGATTAACAGTTCCCCTCCTGGATCACTGCATTGTTGTGGTAGAGGGGATTTACGTAACTCAGTGAAACTATGAGCTATGCCATGCAGGGTTACCCAGGACAGAAAGGTCAGAGTAGAGAGTTCTGACAAAAGATTATCCAATGGAGAAGGAAATGGAAAACCACCCCAGCATCCTTCCTAGGACAACCCCATGCAATGGGGTCACAAAGAGTTGGATATTACTGAACCACGGAACAAGAACAAATACAAAACTTAGACCATGCCCTCTAGAAACTGGTGGTCTAATAGAAGATGAAGTACACACAAATCTCTCTCTCTCTCTCTCTTTCTCTCTCTTTCTCTCTCTCTCTCTTTCTTTCTCTCTTTCTCCCCCCCCCACACACACTCACACACACACACACACACACACACACACACACACACACACACACACACACACACATTATAGTGACTGCTCTCAGGTCTTATTTCACTGATGATCAGCATTGAAATTTTGACCTGTTTTGTTTCTGGGGAAGATTTGTCTCTCCCTTGGCATCTTGATACCCCTGCCTCCCAACTTTTCAGGGGGTTACCATATTGGTGCTGGACTTAGTGCAGACATAAGATAGACAAGTTCTACTGCAGTCCAGAACTCCCATCTTTGAGCTATCCACCAGCCTCAGCCTCCCAGGTAACAGGAAATACTGGTGTGTCTCTCCCAACCTCAACCCCCACCCCACATCTGCCCATAATTATATCTGAACACAAATGACAAAGAGATTAAAAACATATTGATCTAAAACTTTACCAAAAGTAATAATACCGAAGTATTTAAGAGATCAATATACCACTGTCTCAAAAATGCAATGAAAACTGTATCCTGGGAAAGTTTTGCTTAAAAGTATGAACATGGTTCCAAAGAAGGTAAAACTGCTCATAGTCGGAAAAGCACTTGAGGCTTTCTGAGAAGGATTTCCAAAGTTGTTAGAATGTCATCTTGCCTCATATTTATGCAAAATATATTTAAAATTTTTTTGATCATTTAGCACACTAAAGATTATGAATTTGAGCTGAAATTTAGGACAGTGACACAAAGACATATAATTCCCAGCATTATGACAGTAAGTGTTGCAGGATTTCAAGTAGAGGCATGTGATGAAGAAACCACATTGGAATCTAAACGGTCTAATAGTAAAAACATAAGAGAACTAGACACTAAAACAATGGCAACAAGCTGTTCTTCCACAGTTCTTTTGTATGGCAATCTCTTCCTCACACCAAGAGGAGTGGCAACTGATAGTTAAATGGCTGATACTCTCTGTTTTTTAACCTTAAAAAAATAAAGCTGACTAAGTATTTGCAAAGCAATAAGACTCAGAAAAGAAAAGCCAACACCTGACTGTGCTTATATGACTATGTCTATAACTAAAGACATAAATGACTACCAATGATTTTTTATTTGCTAAATCTGATGACCTCATCATCATCCTTGACTTAACTGAAACATTTAACACTATTGACCATCCTCTCCCTCTGAATGCTCTCTACTCTGTTTTTTTCCTCTGCTCTCTCTTATTTCTCCTCCTCCCCATCTGAATTCCTCTTTTTAGCCTCTTGAGTGTTTATTTTCTTTTGCCAACCTTCTAACTGTGGATGTACTCTGAAGCTTTGTCTTGGGCCATCTTCTCTATACTTATTTGGTAATCTGATCAACTCTAGTGGATTTTTATATCATCTCTATGAAAAAAAATTGTATATATACATATAAGCATATATATGTATATGTGTGTATTTACATACACATACATATATAGAGGTCCAACAATTGGGGAGTGACTGAACTAGTTATTGTACATGGATGCTATGGAATAATTATTGTGCTTTAAGAAATGATGAAGGGGATGAATCAAATGAATTTCCTAAAATACAGATCTGATTATGGCACTTTCCTTCTCAAATTCAATGGTTCCTTTTTGTCTCTAGGATAAAATATAGATTCTTCTTTTTGACTTTTAAGTCCCTTCAGAATCTGGTCTCAACCCACCTTTTCAATCTTATTATACATCACTTTTTTTTTCTGTACTCTATAATCCAGCCAAACTGTACTTCTTGCAAGTCTTCAGACATAATAGTTTATCTCCCATCTCTGTGCCTTCTGTGGGCTGTCCCCAATACTATAATGCCATCTCTCCTTACTTCCGCTTCTTAGAATCCCTGTGAAGCTCAATTCAAGCACCACCTTCTTTTGCCTTTTCTGATTCCTCCAGCCACTAGTGTTCTCCCCACTAAAATTTCTTTGCATTTTTATGTTTTATATATGCACTTATGTACATATGTACTCCACCAAAGGGACATAAACTCCTGGAGTGAAGGGACTATCTCATTTTGGCTTATCCTTAGTCACGTACTTACCCTGGCACAATGTCTAGCACTATATCTGGCATGCAGTAGGTGCTCAAAAAAGTTCATGGTTTTAATGATCAATTATTTGAATTGATCAATCCTTAGCAGGTTAATAACTAGTTAATTTGCTTGATAGTAGCTGACAGGGAGACTAATGGATTAATCTGCATAGTTAAGTCTTTAAAATTGGATAGGCTTCCTGTAACTTCCACCTCTCAAAATCCCTAGCTTTATTCAACGTTCTTTTCATGTGCCACCTCCTCCAGGAAGTTTTCCTGCCTCCCTTCTTTCCAGTTGTTAGTCCTCTTTTCCTCCTCAAATTGTCTTGTGTTTACTTATCTGTGTCCATGTTGTATTCCCCCAGTAGAATGTAAAAATCTTTGAGGGCAGGCATTGGTTTTCATTCCCATGGTTTAATTCAAAGAGCCTAGCCACTTCTTAAAGAAGTTAGTTCTTAAAAAAATACCTATTGATTTGGACTGAAATAAGTTTAATCTCAGTTTTCCTTTCCTCTCTTTCCATCCAAGATCTTAGGCTTGGTTAAGGAAAGATTTTGAATAATACAAAGAAATAAGCAAGCAAACAACCTCTCTGCTCATGACCAGGTACGTTGACAATGAATGTACTTCTTAAGGTCACTCATGGTCATGACAATTGGGTGTGTTATTGCTATGACTTTGTGTGGGAAGGACTTTGGGAACATGTTCAGGCTAATAAAAATATTTGTGATTGGTTGAATGTTTTTCTACTTATCTGGATGAATGACACACCACCCAGCATCCCTCAAAGCTCTAAGTCTATAGCATATGTTCATCAAGCCACCTTGATCCAATTGAATTTATGACCTGGAGAGTAGAGGATCAGATTTGTCATTTCCTAAACAACAAGTGGGTGCAACAGCTTTAAGTTAGAAAGAAACGCATTTTAACTCTAAGGTGTTTCTTCCAGATAGCAACAAGTTTCAAAGTCCTTCAAAAAAGTTTCCAAGGTTTTTCATAGCACAAGCCAAAAGAGAAGTGAATGTACCTGTGCACATGCACATATACATATACACATACAAATGACAGATAGAATAAATACCTTCATAAGCCACCAGTTCTTTTGTTTTTTTTTCCCCCTCTCTCTTTTTTCTTCTCCTATTACCTGAATCTCTCCTTCCCCAACAGAGACATTATAAGGAAGTGTAAAATGTAGGGTACAAAAGGCTTGGAGTCTCTTAAGAAAAAAAAAAGGAACATAGTCTCCTTGTCACTATTAACTATTTCACTATCTGGTTAACTACAGTGTTTTTATCAAGCTCACACATTCCCTGAGCCCCTATTCAAATGTCTTTACTATATAGTTTCCCCTACATGCCACCTGATCTTTCTAGGCTTTCTTCTGCTACATCTCTATCTTTAGAGTTCTGTGTGTCTATAGGAACATAAATACTTTGTCACATAGCACTAAGATTATGTCGAAATTTGTAGGTTGAATGTTGGCAAAGAAAGAAGTTACAAGCAACAAAGTTGAAATCCACCTAACAAGTCTCAACAAAGAGACCATCTGTCATCAGAATGGCAGAATCATACACAATTAAAAAAAGATTATTTTTTTTTTTTAGCAAAACCCTTCTTGGTACAACCAGATACTGACAAATAAGAAAGCTATAGTCAACACATATTTGGGGCTTGGGTGACCTACAGGAAAATGAAGAAGAAAATAGTTGATGATTCAACATCATTTGTCTCTTTCAATTGGGTGTATCAGGGCTACTAGGCTTTTAAGATGCATAAATATAAGAGAAGTAATGTTTGACTGTTTAATATGCTGCATGTACACATGTACACATGCATGCATACATAAAAGGCATTGCATTCTAAGAGTACTGTTGCTTTGGGGTATCTACAAATCCATTGCCAGGCTGCAGGTCTTATGGGTTGCTGCTAGAGACTGGTTCTACTTACAGGTGGCCCCCAACCCAGTCAAACATGTCAATAGGCCTATGTCTATACGTACTTTTAATTTCTTCCAGTCAGACTTGCCATTAGTCTCTTAATTAAGTAGAAGGATTGAAAATAATTTTTTAAAGGTGATTTTCAGGAATATGTTACACCCATACCTATACACATACATGAACACATCATGCCATATTTATACATTTTTTTGAAAGGGGATGAACATCCTTCCCTGTTGGGGCTTAGAATCTTTGAAACATTTTGAGCTGTTGTGAGGAAATAGGTAAAATATTCATGTTTTTCTTAGCCCTGATACATTTTTAAAAGATAACATGGAATAGGAAATATCCATGCAAAGGGGTCATTACAACATTGCAACACCAATTGAAGAAGAAGCATTAGCTATGTGACTTTCAGCAAGTCACCCTCTTGGGCCTCAGTTTTTATATTGTCAAAATGATTTTATTGAATGTGAAATTTCCATAATTTCCCCTAGACTTATAGGTTTTCCTGTTTTTTTTATTCAGGGAATTTTTTACTTTAATTGCTCACTTCTAGAGAGTTCTTACAAAATGACATATACTCTCTCATTCCTCAATCTGTCTCACCAATCACACGGCCAATCACCATCATCTTAGCTAAGACCAGTCAGACTAGTTCCATTTAAATTGCTAGTGACTTCTTTCCTCAACTTCACTTAGCTCACAAAGCTGTTGGTATAGCCTGGGATGTAAAGACTTGTCTGTAGTTCTTGGGCACTCCTCAGGTCCTGTGCATTGCTTATCAAAGATGTACCGGTAAGTAAAATGACTCTTAGTTTATTGAACTTTAGGTGATTTCTAGTTTAAAATGGGATAAAATGATGCCACAGAGACGTCTTGCATAATAGCCTGTGTGAGTATTAGAGATAATATTTTCAGAAATCTCCCTTGAAATAGTCTAAGAGATTTCTCTGAAGTCTTTCTTTTCAGAAGATGAGATTATTTTTTTTTCCCCAGAGATCATTGACATGTAAGCTTTGGAAATGGTTACAAATGATAGTTGTGTATTAGGAAGGATGGCTATTGTTTATTTCATAGTAGAAAATGATTTTATCTTGTCGCTTAAAAAAAAGCTGAAGTACCTTTTATTTTCAAGTATATACATGAGAAATTAGATAAAATAAGCCTGTTATGTTTTTTTTATTCTTTTTGATACTACCATATCATAAATAATGTGTCATTTTAGAAAGTTTAAAAGAAAATATATCAGAATGTAAACTCCTTGATGCCAGAGGCAGTCTCACTTTTGTATCTGTATTCCTTGTGCCTAATACAGAGCAGGGCAACATAAGCAGGTGCTTAATAAAATGCATGTTGATTTATTGGAGATTAGGTTAATTTATATTGATGACTGGGATTATCAGAGATCCACTCCTGAATCCAAATAAATTCATGAAATGATTCATGGACTTAGTCTAATGAACTGTTACAAGTTTGGTCCTTTATGACTTTAAAAGCCTAGAAGACTAATGAGACAGTGATTTGTTTCCCTCTTACCCCATCTCCCCAAGTTAAAAATCCTAATAAGGCTGGAGTGTGGTGTTTTATACTCTGAAAGGAATTAGTATCTTCAGGTTAAACATTTGTTTCCCCTGAGTTACATTTGTTGAGAGTTTGGCCAGTTGTTTTTTTCTAAGAAGATATGTCCACTACTCCAGAGGAAATCATACAATAGATTTAATACTGAAAGAGATGTCAGAGGCCATCTAGTCCAATCTCTTTATTTTATAGGAGAGAAAAATAAGACCCAGGGAACTGAAGTGACATCCTTAAGGTCAGGTCACAAAGGCAGTGTCAGAGGTAGGATTTGAACCCAGGTATTCAGACTCCTGAACTAATGCTTTTCCCATTGTACTAAGCTAATTTACTAAAGGGAGAAAAAGTAGAAAATTTTTTTAAAAAGCATATACCTTAATTTCTCCCAGCATTCCTTCACCTTCTATTTCTTACAATTTTTTTTTTTTGCTTTTTGGAGGGGGGGCAATTGTGGTTAAGTGACTTGGCCAAGGTCACATGGCTAGTAAGTATTAAGTGTCTGAGATCGGATTTGAACTCTGGTCCTCCTTACTCCAGGGCCGGTGCTCTATTCACTGTGCCACCTAGCCACCCCAATTTGTAATTTTTTTCACCTTCCATTTCTTAATATTAATAATGAAAATATATGTATGTATGTATTAAATATATATTTTAGAAATCTAATACATATATATATATATATATATAAATAAAACTTAGAAATCTACTTATCTGTCCGGAAAATTCTCATAGCATACGGTGTTTTCTTCACAGTATAAGATAAAATATTTTGAACTGGAAAGGACTTCAAAACACATACTCCCCTTGGTGTCTCCAAGTTGATTTCAACTCTAACCACATTTTTCAAGGCTCCCTACCCATTGTTGTCTTAGAAATCTGGGTTGTTCCTTTTCAACCTATGACTCTCTTGTGCTCCTCCCTCAATCCTCTTTATCTTCAAAGTTCTTATTGTTGGACTTAAGCAGTTCAGGAAGCCTCCCTTTCTCAGTTTCAAAACTAATGCCATATCTTGCCCACACCAGATCTGAAGAATGAAGTGTTTGACTCTGAATCAAAGGCTGGCAAGGTGGAGGTGGGATGGGTGCAGGAAGGTAAAGACTGAATGAATAGAGATCCTAGTTTTCCCGTTCTCAGAGGAGCATCCACAAGCAGAGTACAGTATTTTAGAAAAAAAATAAATGTCCCTTTAAAGAAATGGAACAATAAATATAGATTTGAAATACCTTGAAGCATAGAGGTATGCATGAATTCACAAGTCAATGTGATAGATATTAGGGAAGGAATAAGTGAGAAGGAATTGAATGCAGTTTTCAAGATTCATGAATACTGCCAACAGGAAATTATGCAAGAAAAAATCTCCTAGGTTTCTGTGGCTCTAGAAGACAATAGGTAGATAAAATGCTGGAGGGTAAGGATGGAGTTGAAGTAGGTATTGAGACAAAATGAATTATTAATTATGCTATTTCCCCTAACCTTTAATTTTAGTCCATCCCCTTCATGCCCCTCCACCCCCCCCCAGCGTAGGGAGGTAAATAAATGCATTATTAAACCATAAAAGTAGAGAAAGTTTGCACCTAGTAGGAGAGCAGAAAGTAAAGGAATTTTTTGTAGGGAGACAGCATAAAGGGGTAGAAAGTGCTTGAAAGTCAGAGGACCTGGTTTCAAATCTTGGCTCTGCCATTTGCTGCCTGGGTCATTTTGGGCACTCCTTTTCACCTCTCTGGGTTCCTCATCTATAAAGTGAGGGAATAGCTTTTAAGGTCTCAGTTCTAAATTTATGAGCTAACGAATTGTAGCCAGAGTGGGTTTGGGAAGGGTAGGAGGCAATTCTGAGAAGACCTAGTTAATTCACAATTCACCAACTAGACATGAGTAAAAGAAAAAGCATCAACAGATTTGGACACAAAGTTAAATGTTAATAGAATTACAGGAAAGGGCTTGAGGCATTTCCAAATGGATAGGGCTTAGTGAAAAGGAAATCTAGGTGGATGGAGGGCGGCGATTTTACGACTTGTTAAATTAAAATAGGTCAGTTTTTAAAGAGGTCACCCTTTGCCTTATTTAAGCCAACATAATCAAATCTTAATAGGAGACGCTGCCTCTGCTCTCATCCTTCTCTTCTTGATGACCTTTCCCTCTGAGTGAGAGCTCTGTACTCATAGAGGCAACAGCATTTATAGCAATGTTAATTACAAAGGAAAGGATGATTTTAAAAGAGATGGGAAGCTAAAGGGAGGCTACAAGAACAATTTAGGGAGTTTGAGTGAAACCAGGAGGAGTAATCTGATGTACTTGCTAGAAGGTCATTTGTTTGCCTGGAAAACTTGGATAAAGTAATCTGGATGAAAGAAACAGTGCTGAAGATGATACTCCCAGGGGTGACTCCTTGTCCAAAGGACACTGACAACTAGAGTCCTAATCTTATGCAATAGACACAGGTTGGGAATGAACACATTTTAGAATTATAGTGGACTGGAAAAAGAAGAGGAGGTCAGACTTGAAAAATTTAGGCTGTAATTGAGGAGAGGGAAAACACACACATACATAGATCAAAATGTACTCATCAGGAAATATATAGATAAGTACAAATTAATGAAATGGAATAATAGAATGATGCATAATTGAAGAGGGAAAGAGGAGTTATCAGAGCAGGGATGTGGGTGGCCTCCTATAATTTTGCTTTGATTTCAACAGAATACAAAAACGGTATTCTAATACCTGGGAAAAAATTCAATTGGTGGGAAGGGTTAAGAGACACAAACTCTGGGATTCTTAGGACAGCTCCCTTACTAATATTCTCAGGCATCCACTAGAGTACCATGCCCCCCCCCACCCAGGTGTCACAGGTGAGAAGCAGTCATACCAGACAAAGGATTGGGAGTGGGGGGAAGACTTAAGCTGTTCCAAAGTCAGTGAAAGTCACCATTATTTTAGTCCCAAGCCCCAACCCCTAGACTACCAAAAGCAGATCCTTAGGTGAGGCAACATGAGGGTAGTCAAGCCCCACTGGATCCAGTGAACTGGGCATCAGGATAGGTGGGAATGCTTCTTTTCCATGGTGATCCTTTCTACTCGAGATTCTCCTATAGCTACCCAAAGCCATCGACGTTAAGGAGGAACTGCCTGTCAAAACCATAGGAAGTATATGTACACAAATATTTACAGCAGCTCTTTTAGTGGTGGCAAAGAATTTGAAGCTGAGGGGATGACCATCAACTAAGGAATGGTTGAATAGATTGTAGCATATGTGGGGAGCCAAGGAGGCTTGATGTAGGACTCAGATAAAAATCTTGACAGTATGCCCTAATTAGGGCCCTTCTCTACCCAGCTTTTTGTTAAGCTAGCTCCTTGGGCCCCTTTTGTCATGGGCTACACTTAAAAGGACTTTTACTTGAGAACAAAGGCTTTACCCCCAGACTTCAGGCACATAGAGAACATATTCCTTATCAAATTTTCCATTCTGCGTTATTTCCAGGCTACAATAGGCTCAGATAATGGTAATAAAACTTGAGTCCTTTTTTCTTTTGTATCATTTGCTCTATAAAAACTTTGTTCAAAGAATCATTAAACAGAGTTCTGGGTTCTTCCTTGAACTACTCACATGGTCTGGTCATTTCTTATTTACATCTCTGATCATGCATAAGTGCTGGACACTGAGCAGCCGATGACAAACATACTTTTTCTTTATTTTTCTTGTGTGTTTTTTTGTTTGTGTTTTCTTTCACAACATGACTAACATGGAAATGTGTTTTGCATGACTGAATATGTATAATTCATCTCAAATTGCTTACCTTCTCAATGAGGAGGGAGGGGAAGAAGGGTGAAGAGAATTTGGAACTCAAAATTTTTAAAAAAGAATGTCAAAAATTGTTTTTAAATGAATTGGGGAAAAAATAAAATGCTAAAAAAATAGGGAGGAGCAAGAACCCCCCACATTGATATTCCATACAAAGTTCCAACAGCCCTGTACTAGTTCGAGCTTTGATTGGCAGCAAATTTTATACTACTTGATATTCTTTTGTTCCCATTTTATTTTACTTTTCAATTAATAAGATTTTTTTCTCACCCTATTCCCTTCCCCCTCTCCAAATTTAAAGGAAAAACAAAACCTTTGTAGTAAATATGCATTCTTTTGTTTCCTTGTCACTTATTCTTCAATTTGCTTATAACCAATTTTTGAGTAAATGAACATAACTTTAGTCTGTGACTGGGTGAACTTTCTAGGTAAAGCAAAAAACAATGACTTTGGAACTATACATTTCAGTGGCCTCATGAAATCTTCTAAAAATTTGTTTCAATATATATTACACACACAGACATATTAACTTCACCTACTATTCATATACTTTTCATCTATTATTTTACATCTAATTAAAATATGCTGACTTTATCATTTTCTTATCTCAGCATTCTTCTGACATTTGTTACAACTACATAATTCTGAGCAGCTAGGAGACAGTGACCTGAGCATGCTAGACTTTGAGTCAGGAAGATCTGAGTTCAAATCCTACTCCAGCCATTTCTTAACTGTGACTCTGAGTCTCTTTCAGTCTGAATTTCCCCGTAACACAAGGATAATAATATCACCTACCTCAATGGTTTGTGACCAGCAAAAGAAATAATATATGTAAAGTATTTTGCAAATTTTAAAGCACTACATGAATATAAACTGTTATTATTTCAATAGAAAAAAGAACCAATAGAAATTGAGGAAAGAAATAATAATCTTAAGTATACAGAGGAAGGCAAAACAGTCAAACCAAAAGGAATATAGAATATATCATTATTTAAGTTCTATTGATTAAACTTTCTTGACCACTTTTTAATCTAGAAAAAATTCTTTTACTTGTCTTTATATTATTTTATATTTTATTACTTTATATACTTTAAAAAGGAGGCCCAACAAATTCTTTAAATAATATTTTTGTGTACCCATCGAGTCCAACTAATGTAATCTGTATTTCTCATTTCCTATTTTGTAAAAAAGTTTCTACTTTTAGAATACGATTTTAGATTCCAAATCTATTTTTTGATACCATATTTTGAAAGGTATCTTTAATCACTTAAGATTATTCCTCAAAGAAGATGTTGGTGAGGTCATGGAAGTAATGCCACTCCATTGTCCCCTGGCAGAGAGAATCCCTAAGGAGTTGGAAGAAGTATGAATATAATTTAGTGTAAGCAGACATGCTTATCTCATAATAGTGTATTTTATTGATATATCATTGATTGCTATCCCATTTCAATGGGCCAGGTGTGAAATTTACAATACTCAAAGAAATACTTTTGTTCTAAATATTGAGGAATAGCAAAAATACTAAATCAACCTCTCAATGAAAGCATCTACTTTAGGAGAAGAGAGGCTGGCACTCTAACACAATGCTATCACTGTTGCTTAGCTCTTGCAAATGCCTAAGCCAGGTGGAGGCACTTGTTTTCAAACAAGGACTCCTCATTCCCCATAATCATGTTTTATGCTTCAACAGTGACACTAATTAAAGATAGTTCTAACCCCTTGGATCACATGAGATAATATTTGTAAAGTGCTTAGTACAGTACCTGGCACAGAATAGGCACTTATTAAATGCTTGTTTCTTTCTCTTCTTTGGAGGATCTGTTGCCCAGCCCAGTGGAAGCGAGAAATTTGGTCAAATTAAAGTTCTAGTTGCATTAGCTTTGACTTAGTTGAAGATAAAAGTTTGGAAAGTTTCTCATATTACACTCCCCATATAGTTTCTTAGACTATTCCATTCTTAGGCTAGACATACTCATAAAATCATAGAAATTAGAGCTGTCAGGGGCCTCAGAGGCCATTTTATCCATCATGCAAATATGGAAACTGAGGCTTTAAGATGGAATGGTTTGTTCAGGGTCACAAAGGTAGAAAGTGTCAGAGCCAGGATTTGAATCTAGGTCCTTTGACCTTCTGATCTGTCTCTTCCCACTGTGCCTCCCTTATTCTTACCAAGAGAATTGTTTAGAAGTTTTAAAGTATTCTGAGTTCAGGTGTGACTTTCTCATCTTTGACTTTAGAAAGTAATGATACTGTAGATATTGAGAATGAAGAATAAAGCTATTGTAACACTGCAGCATGTCAGACCCTATTTGTTAAAAATTCTCAGGGGATACAGCAGCAAAGAAACTAGGGTGTGTGTGTGTGTGTGTGTGTGTGTGTGTGTGTGTGTGTGTGTGTGTGTGTGTGTAATCAGGATCTTGCCTTAGGTCACAGAGGATAGTTGAATCCAGAAACATGTTTCCTCTTCATGAATTGGAAGTCTGTTGCCCCTGAGCATTGAAAGTCTTTTGCCATCCTGTGTTATGTAATACCACCTCCACTCCTTTGACCAGTTCCCAAGCCACCATATTACTATGGTATCCCTTTTAAGGACTAATTTCCTTCTTTTTCTTGTCATTTCCTGGGTACTAGGGAGTCAGAGCCATCTGCCACATGGTGTTGGCTTGTGATGGATGCCTAACTATTGCATTCATAAGGTAACTGGACCAGGAGTGTGTTGGTAAATATTTAACAATAGGTGCTATGAAAAAAAAATACCCATTGCACCAAATACTTTTAAGTCTAGTCTGCATTAACATTTTCTCCATTACTTTCTTCAGTCTAGACAATTAAAAAAATTAATTAAGCTCTGATTTATAGAATTTGCTAGTTTGTGAAGAGTATATATTCAACTGAAAAATTAATAACCAGCTCTGGTGCATTGGTTTGAGCTGGCTCCATATATTCCTTACTATCTATACCCACCTCCAGAACCCTCCAACAACTCAATTTGTCCAGGTTTCAGAAATCTAGTTACATTTCTGTACAGCATACATTCTCTGTATGTATTGTTACAAACTCTGAGTTTTTAGAATCATACATGACAATTAGCTTATACAGTATCACACTTTGAGGAGTTCAAAGAAACATACAGCTTCATTATATAAAACATTCTATCTCAAGCAGGTAGATGTTATTATTTAGTTTTTGGAAATGGAGAAACCAAGATATGGAGATGTTAAGTATCTGATCTAAAGACAGACTTTGAGTAGCAGTCATAAGGCTGGTATCTATGTTTCCTGACTCCCAGTCAAGTTGTCTGAGCATAAGTCTCTTCTATTTGACTGATTAAGATGTCTCATCTCACTGATTACTATTATTTCTTAATTTTGTCAGTAAGTAATTCTATGGCATTTATACTCCCAAAGGATTTTATTATGGTTAGTAGATAATCTTGACAATAGCCATCTGAAGAAGGCAAATAGCAAGGATTATTGTATCCATTTTATAGACTGAGACTAATGTACTTAGAGATTAGGTCATTTGTATTCAGTCATGTGACTGAGCGAATAAGTCATGTGTAGATATCAATGATAGAAATGCATATATAGAACATCTTGAGATATTACATAATGTTAGAGTTGAAAGAGATTGGCAAGGTCATCAAGTTTTATACCCTTCATTTTACAAATAAGGAACCACAAGCTCTGAAAGGTTAAGTGACTTGTCAATGGCCATGCAGCTATTGAATGAGTGGTGGAACTACCATTCAGACTTAGATCTTAACTTTGAGTCCAGAGCTCCTTGCTTTGCTTCTGTCTGTGAAGAATCCAGTGCAACAGACCTTCATGAATTGCCTTCTATGGCCAAGGCACAATGTTAATCTTGAGGATACAAAAGTGAAAAATGACTCAATCTAACCTCAAAGTAGTTATAATCACCTGGGGTGATAGAACATATGCACAGATAGCTACATCCAAGGGGGTAAAGGAGAGAATCTGACAAAATGCTTCAACTTGGAGTTCACGTACTAAAATTATTTTTTAAAATTATAATTCATTTTTTAGCATTAAAAAAACTTTTTGAGTTCAAAATTCTCTCCCTCCTTACAACCCACTCCCTCATCCTCTGAGAAGGCAAGCAATATGATATCAATTCTATGTTTGAAGTCATGTAAAATATATTTCCATATTAGCCATGTTAGAAAAAAGCAAGAAAAATTAAGTGAGAAAATTGTCTTTTATCATTGCATTAAGTCTTTCACAGTTGATTTTCACTATAATATTGCTTTTTAAATTTTTTATAACTATATTTCAACATAATTAGTTTCCTTTATAATTCTATGTATTTTGTCCTATGTATTAAAAACACATTATTCTGGGGGGTGGAGCCAAGATGGCGGCGTAGCAGCAGCAACATATTGCAGCTCTCACATAGCCACCCCAAAATACCCATAAAACAGGATTCTAAACCAATCCTAGAACTCCAAAACGCACACAAAGATACTTCCCACTAAAGTCAGCT
>CM053583.1:142789398-142841743 GCA_028627135.1 Pseudochirops cupreus
TGACTTTAGTGGGAAGTATCTTTGTGTGCGTTTTGGAGTTCCAGGATTGGTTTAGAGTCCTATTTTATGGGTATTTTGGGGTGGCTATGTGAGAGCTGCGATGTGTTGCTGCTTCTACGCCGCCATCTTGGCTCCGCCCCCACTACCGCTAACTTTTAAAACTGTTTTTAGCAAAATCCCTCATGTTTTTATCTTCTAGATCCAACTACAAGTGAAGGCAGAGAGGGCTAAGAGTAATAGAGCAGCACTCAGGTCTTTTTTGTTGTTTTCTATGGCTGTATAAGATGATGTTTCACAAAGTTAAAGCCAGAAATAAAATAATAGAATCCAAACCATTCTCGGGTGGTCACTATTCAGGTATTACTCGTTTCTTTTTATACAGTAATAAGTATGTCATGGACAGAAAACTGAAGTTAGTTATTTTCCTAACTATTTAGTCTTTCTTTTTAATTCAGAAAGATTTCATTAAATTCCTTAACCCTTTACAATATGGCCCCCACCTGCCTTGGCCTACTGTCCATTGATCACTTTCTGGCCTTCTCACATTTAATATTCCTTACATTTCATATTCCATTTTCAGGTTTTGTGCCTTTTCATGGACTGCCTCATATTCCTAGAATGTTCTCCCTAATCATCTTTGTCTCGTAGAAGGTCTTATTAACTTCTCTGCAGCATTTGACATTGTTGACCACCTTCTCCTTTGGTCAAAGTAATTTCTCTTCAGCACAGATCTGACCTTGGGATGAGTCCCCCTATTGCAAAGGTATCAAACATGGGACTGAGTATGGCTGAACAAGATTACAATGTAATTGGGAAATATTTAACAAAAATAAATAAAAACAAAATAAGGCATAAATAATGTTACTAAGTGATTTTCTAAGTTAATGAACAATGTGCAAAGATCTTTATCTATGGTTTAGTAGCCCCAATTTCTACTTCAGTTTGACACCATCATCCTACTCAACCAACTCCAGTGGCCTCCTATTACCTCTAGGAAAAAATGCAAACTTCTCTGTTTAGTTTTTAGAAGCCTAGCCCATCTTTTCAGCTATCCTAGACATTATACCACCACCTGGTTTGGGGAGACTGAAGGGAAAGAAAATACTTTTTTAATTAAAAAAATAAATTTTAAGAAAGATTACAAACTCATTGTGAGTAAGGATTGGATCACTCTTTGTACTTGTATCCCCAATTCCTAGAACAGTTCTGAAGTATCGTAGAAGTTTAATAAGTACTTGGTAATTGATTGATACAAAGTCCTTAAGCCAATTTTGAATAGTAGTACCAGTTTTTCTGGGTACCTTAGGGTAGAGCACAAAGAAGAGTTTTCCTAAACACAGGGCCAGGAGCAGCTAAAAAGTTGTGATACTGTCACCACTTTATCATTTCAAAGCACATTTTAAAAAATTAAAATAGTTTTTAAATGAAGAAATAAAGTGATTCTACCATGCATTTCCAAATCACTTCTACCAGCTTCCTCCTGATTAAATTCAATTCAATGAACACATATTAAGAGTCAACTATGAAGATGCACTGATTTCCAGGAGCAAGTAAAACCAGACTTGATGCTTACCTGTGGACTCAGCTCCATTAGGGCTGTATCATTCATCAGGCTCTCTGCTACATTTCTTGTAAAGCAAGAGTTGCCCTGGTCATCTTGCCCTGACTGGAAACCATGATTCTCTAAGTGGGTACTTTGGACCCATAGCCTCCCCCTTAACCATCTTGTCATTCTCCCTTAACCTCATCTTGCCATAAGTCCTGCTAGAGAAGGAAGTAAAAACTCCACCCAGGCTTGTCTGAATCAAGCTTTTGAGGTGCTTCAATAGTGCTGTCTAATCAAGTTAACTGACATCTCTATCCATAAAGCTGTTCCTTCCATATGACACACCCTGGCTTATTTGCATGCCTACCTTTGTACTCTTTGTTCTCCAAGCCTGGAATTCTCTCCCACCACACCTCCCCATTTTGTTTCCCTGGCTTACAATTCCACTTCTGGGAAGGGGAGGGGCCTTCATTTCCCCACAGCTATTAGTGTCTTCACCTTTGAGATTACCTTCTATCTGCTCTCTAGATATGTAAGATACCCTACTGTATTAAGGTCCTATTCATAATGAATAATCTTATGATTAAAAAAGGTAAAATAAAAACCCCACACATTTTTATAAGGGAAAAGATTTATACTAATTGTAAAATGATGAAAGTCATTGTTGAAATTTCTCCTTGATAGTAATTATTCTTTTAAGTCACTGCAAAAAAGAATGCTCCAATTTGCATACGTCAGAAATATTCTTTCAGTTTGGGATCTCACTTTCCTGAGTAATATGTTACCAGAGTTAATATTAGCAGTGATAATGGTAATATTGATAATAATGATGGTAACAGTAATGCACGTGGGTTCATTGTTAAAGGAAGACGTTTATTTTGGGGGGAAGTAAAAAATAAAAAGAAGTATGCTTCAATCTATATTCTTTCTCGGGGGATAGATTTTTCATCCTAAATCCTTCAGAGCTGTCTTGGATCATTGTATTGCTGAGAATAGTTAAGTCATTTACAACTGATCACTTTACAATATTGTTTGTACAGAGTACATTTCATCTTGCATCAGCTCATGTAAGTCTTTCCAGGTTTTCTGAGAGCCTCCTACTCACCATTTCTTATAGAACAATAATATTCCATCATAATCACATGCAACAATTTTGTCAGTCATTCCCCAACTGATGGGCGTCCCCTCAATTTCCAGTTCCTTACCACCAGAAAATAGCTGCAATAAATATCCTTTCCCTTCTTATTTTTTTGTCTTTGGGGGTACAAACCTAGTAATGGTATCGCTAGATCAAAGGGTATGTATGGTTTTATAGCCCTTTGGGTGTAAAAGGAACACATTTGTTAAGGGGAATTGATTTCCTTTGGCTTGTCATGATACTAATATAACTATTGTGCTCCAGTAGTAAGAGTAACATTACCAGAATATCTAGACATTCCCTTTGGAAGAGTAAAGGCATCATCTAGAGTCTCATTCCAATGCTTAGCATAATGGTGTGTGGCCCTTAATAGGTACTTAAATGTTTATTGACTGACTATATTTAAGAACTAGATTTCAGTAAACTAGTGGGAATGATTCATTTAATGGGTTTGTGTTTTCATTTTTAAATGAAGACCTTTTCACATTCTTCAGGTATTTTTTTCAGCTGCTTTGTAAGCAAAGTAGAAACTTATGTAAGAGATTTACATTAATTACAGAAAAATTTCTGTCATCCTGCTTTTTGAAAATACTGAATGCATCATAATTTCTAAATGTATCAAGTAATGCAGATGTATATATATGTATATATAATTGGTATGAGTCAAATATTAAAAGCAGCATTAAGGTTTTCAAAGCACTTTACATGTATGATCTGATTTGATCCACACAACCATGCTATGTAATCGGGGCTATTATTATTTCTATTTGACAGATGAAGAAAGTGGGGCAGACAGATGTGAAATGACTTGCCTAGGGACAGACAGCTAGCACATATCTAAAAACTGTTTGAGCTGAGGTCTTGACTCCATATTGAGCACTATATCCAATGAATGACCTAAATGCCAAAGTGGTGGGGGAGCAATTTTGGTTCCCCCAGGGAAATATCATTCCCCAGATGATCACCTGCCCTTACAAAATTATAAAATTCTGGACCTGCTTGGATGCCTAAATTCAAAGATTAAATAATGAGAGACATTTTGCTGCCTGTTAAGAATATAAATTAGTTGGGGTGACTAAGTGGTGCAGTGAATAGAGCATTGGCTCGCATCAGGAGGACCTGAGTTCAAATCCAGCCTCAGACACTTAACACTTACTAGCCGTGAGACCTTGGGCAAATCACTTAATCCCAATTGCCCTCCAAAAAAAAGAATATAAATTAGTAATTGTACCAACATACCATAATACCAGCACTGATCTCAACATTATTCATCAGTACTATTAACACCATAAGTAAAGAGCACTAAGTGATTGCTTTTAAATATTTTGTTGGTTTTTTTTTAAGTGGAGGCACTAACTTTGTGCTTTCCTGACCACAATGAGGATGTTGAATGAATATATGATACTCCTTCTTCAAAGGAGCTTAAACAATCTAATAACTCCATTCTCCTTTTTTCTGTCTCCCTTCAACTCAACATCACCCTTAGATTCCTCACATGTTCTAAATCTAACTCCATGGCCAGGAACAATGACAACTGACTGGCCAATGAAGGACCATTTTCCCTATTCTCACCCTTATCAAGGACTGCCAAGTGCAATATGCAGCGAATAGTTGCTTCTTACTTGATACAAAAAATACCTTATTTACTCAGGCAACATTATTGGTTGAAAATAAAAACTTTATATTAATAGTTACAGTATAATTGGGTAGGGATGGATCTGGGCCTGTTTTTATTGGTTTAGACAATTCTCTTTGGGGAAACTCCCTACTAGAAACTGACTGTAAGGATCTTAGAGAGCTATCTGAAGCCCTGAGAAATTAAGTGACTTGCCTAGGGTAATAGAGTTAGGATATGTGTCAGATAATGAACAGAATTCTAATTCTTCCCAATTCTGAAAACAGTCCTCTATCCTTTATACAAAACTGCTTCCTCATAGGTGCTATAAAGATTGAACACCAACTGCAGTAATATATATCACAAATGTGGTTATATTGAAATTTAATAAAAATAAATATATTCCAATTTCAAATAATTAATTTTTCACACATTTCTAGCTTTAAAGTTTTTGAAATTATTAAACTTAAAATTGCACTAATGCTTTTGGGACGTTGTATACATTTCTGTTTAAACTTTTATATACATAAAGTTTACTTCATCTATTCAGATGTATGCATATATGTTGTATTAAAATACATATGTATATATTTGTGTACAAATATACATATGCTTATTTTTATATGTGTGCACACATATATGACTAGATCTATGATTTCATTATTATGAGCAAATCCTGGTCGTTCCTCTACCAATGTAGATTGGTACCTTCTTGCAATTTATAGTTTTAGAGAGCTGACTGTGGCACTGAGAGGTCATACCAGTTCCCCAGGGTCTCACAATTAGTATGTGTCAGAGGGAAGGACCTGAACCTTAGTCTTCCTGACTACAAGGCCAATTCTGAATCCACTATGTCATGCCCCTCTGGCACACTAAGTTATCATCCAGCATACACAAGATTTCAGGAGGCACTTGGCCAGTTACATAGCAAAAGCAAAAACTAGCAAATGCAGAGTCCAGGTGCTTTATTGAACCCCACAGAATGTTGAAAGACCTAGAGATAGGCCTCCAATAAATTGGTTAGATGTGCTGTGAGAGGATTGGAGATGGGTTAAGAGGAGAGGATGGGTTGGAAGGATTGTTTACATTGACGAGATAGTGAATCTGCCAAAATACAAGTACTTAAGCTTACCTTCATATTGGTTTTATTATTTCCTTTGGTTTTCCCCTAATACTAAATTCATGTTTTTGTGGCACTTAAAAAAACAACAACTTTATTTTCAGTTAAAAACATTATTTTCTTTCTCTCCCACCTCCCTTCTCCCACTGGGAAAAAAAAAGGAAAAGGACAATCCTCATGACAAATACGCAGTCAGACAAAACAAATTTCCACGTTGGTCTTGTCCAAAAATGTGTCTCATTTTGCACATTTGATTCATCATATCTCTGTCATGAAGTGGATGTACTCTTCATCATTAGTCTTCTAGACTACAGCTGCTCATTACGTTGATCAGAGTTTTTGAGTCTTCAAAATTGTTTGTTTTTACAGTGTTGTTATTATAGTGTAAATTGTTCTCCTGATTCTGTTCATTTCTCTCTGTATCAGTTCATACAAATCTTCCTGGGTTTCTCTAAAACTGTCCCTTTCATCATTTATTACGGCACCATAATATTCCTTATGATACCTTTTGCTTGGACCTCATTCAGATAGGAAAAAGAATTCTATAGCACATACCTCTGTGTATACATAAATTTATTTTTTAAAGCAAAAAAAAATTGGCTTATTTTGCCTTTTTCATTGTTCACTACCTTTACAAAGGCAGTAAATGCAACAATATGTGAGAATGTATAGAAATAATTTCTTCACTGTTGACATTCACTTGAGATTCATGGCCTTAAGTCAAAATCTCAAAGACAGAAACTTTATAGAGATAGCATAATCAATACATATGGATTGCTTGGGGTGAGTATGGTCCACAAGTAACTCTGCATTTCATTTTACAAATTACTTCTCTCTTAGACACCAGTTTTGGCTTCAATCCAATTACGAAAAGCAGTCACTCGAGTATAGACACCTGGCTTGTTTGGTTGTGCACATTCATCACCCCAGCTCACTATACCATAAAGATACCAGATGTCTCTAGAATTTGAGCTGACCATAGGTCCACCAGAGTCACCCTAGGGAAAAAAATAAGAGAACTGGAATTAGTAATTCAGTTAACAGAAAGAAATTTTGTCAAGAAGTTTCTATTATGTATCAGTTTCAAAAGCTTTTCATGTGACTCATCTCACCATGAGATGCCCTAACTCTAACACTTACTAATCGAGGGGCTGGGGGAAGGGGGAGGAGGAATTTCTTTCTTTCTTCTTCTTTTAAAAAGTTAATTATTATAAGAGATGGGTGGGGGGAGGTATGAAGTGGGAAATATTGATGATTTTTTTCAAAAACATAGCAATTAAATGTTTTTAAAATAATGCCATTGCATGAGAAGATTGTGAAAAAAGGAGAGACCTTCTTTCTCTGAGATTTGTGCCAAGGATGAGAGTACAAATGTAGAAAGACAGCAAGGTGAAGATGAGCATAGATGAGGGGATTTATACAGGACAGCTTAAATCTCTTCAGTAAGAACAGAGGAGAATTGATCTGCTGAAAACTAACATGGAGAGAAGAGGATTGAAAGGAGAAAAGAATTTTGGAAATAGCTTGCATGAGGAAAGAGTGTTGTGGTACCCACAAGACTAATCAAGGAATTGCCAAGTAGAGATAAAGGCTAAATAAAACCAGTATGCATTTGTTGTAAGTTAATTCAGCACAATATTTTCCCCCTCTAACAGCCCTCCTTAATCCAAGGAGTAGGAGCAGAGAAAGCAGCAAGATGGTGGAAATGGTCCTCTACCAGGCATTTGCACAATGAGTTTGACAGCTAGCAAGATGCATGTGAAGCTTTACAATAATGTGGGAAGGAGCAGCCACAAAGTGGCTGACCCTGAAACAAAGGGTCTGAATGGAGTCATGTGAAGCCAAAAGAGGGCCAATGGCTCCAGTAAGGTGGGAGAGTAATAGGTAACAGATAAAGAAAATTGTGATCAGAGGAGGGCAGCATTGAATTTTAAATCTTCAAAAGGTGTGATATTCTGGTGTATTTGTTGAGGGCACAGACCTTAGGGACTGTGTTTAGATTTTGCTTTCCAGGTGAGTTTTAAGAGAGTATGCAATATATCTTTCCGGGTTACAATTCAATGCATGGAGACTTGGTTAAGTCTGCTTCCATTTACATATAATGGAAGACTCCTTTCCCCCTACTACATCCATGTTTTCTACACTACTTTTTCTATAAATATTGAAATGCAAGAGATTAATGAGGGATTTTCAAATAATTATGCAGACCCAAGCATGCACTAGATATCTACCCCTGCCATTTACAAAATATCTACTGTCCCTAATGGTAGTCTATAAAAGCATTTTAGTTTACCTGGCAAGCATCTTTTCCTCCTTCCAAATAGCCGGCACATATCATTCCAGAGGTAATAGCATTGTTGTAAACTTGTGGCTCATTGCATGTTCTAGTGTCTATGATATGTACTTGTACTTGTTGAAGACGGTTTACACTATTTCCTAAAGTCAAAGGAAGGGTAGAATGGTGTTTGGAGGTACATAAAAAAAACAAATATATATTTAGATGCATGTCTTGTATGACCATAGATCAAAAAGGTGATTCCTAATTTCCACACATATATTTTCCAGAATAGGACAATGTGTAAAAGAAGAAAGTTCCATAAATTTTCAATCTAATTTGTAGTAGACCAGATTTTCATGCTCCCCCTCTTTTATAAGGCAGATACGCAGAAAGATTATAATCTTGTTGGGTGGATGCTTTCTTGGGATCTTGAAGTATCCTAGAAATTTTAGTGGAGTATCAAGTCCTGTGACTCTGTTTGTTTGTGCCTCTGGACTTGGTCCTAGGATAAAATCTTAATAAATGATTAGCCTTGGGCTGGGGCTGGAGTGGTAGATTCCAAGAAGGGACCGTTCGTTCCAGGAATTCCTGTTATAGGGAATATAAGCCTTATGATTTTCTTGTATCTTTGGCTCTGTATGAAATGGTTTTGTAATAAACAGACTATCGAATACATCCCTGTCTCTCCCTCCCTCTCCCTTTCTCTCTCTCTCCCTCTCTCTCTCTCTCTCTTCATTCAGCTGCTTGCTGAGCCACAAACTGTGCTGGTGGTAGCACTAATCTAAATGGCTGGATAACTAGGAAAGAACTCTAATTTTAATTAAGCCTATCAGGACAATGCAATTGCAGTAGGATATATGTTGGTCATATGTTGCCATCTAGATGTCATAATTAAACACAGTTATAATACTATTTTCTCCCATTCTAAACATCATAACTGGTAAAAATTTAATGGTTTGGAGCTCTCTGATCAGAAATTATTGTGCATGTATTTCATAAATCATTTTCTATGTACATGTTGCTTCTTTACTCTTTCCAGAGAATGTGTGCTTTCCGTATCTTCCTCCATCAGTCCCTACTTTTGTCCTATCATTAAAATGTTGTTCTCCTTTTGGTCAAACACACTCCAGAAGAGGGAATAAGACTTAAATAAAAATAAGTATGCTATTGGTAAAATGGGTTAAGTACAAAGGAAGCATTTAGACAAAGTGTTATAAGAAATATGAAGTGAGAGGCATCACTTTCACTGAGGAGCATCAGGGAAGGCTTTGAGGAAGAGGCGGTACCTGAGCCACAGAGTCGCAGTGAAACCATCAAGTTCAAACTTTATTTTAGCAAGAATTCCCTTGATGCCATATCTGACAAGCAGTCATTCAACCTTTGCTTGAAGACTTTTAATAAGGGCAACCCGGCCTCCAGTGAGAGCTCCATTCACCCTCTGGACAGCTTTAATTGTTAATTGAAGTCATTCCTAAACCTCACTGTGCATATACCCATTGCTCCTCGCTTTGCCTTCTGGGACCAAGCAGAATATCTAAACCTCTCTAACTCTACAGCACTTTAAGTACCTGAAGATACCTGCCAAGTGCCTCCTAAGTCTTTTCTATGATAAAAATCCTTGGTTCTTCAGCCAAAAAAAAATAAGAGAATTTCAACAGGTCAGTCCATAGGATACTTTTTTTTTTCTGCATGTAGAGTACATGAAGGCAAACAGAGAAAAATAAGACTAGAAAGGCTGTCTAGAGTCAGATGATCTAAAGGGTAGACTGAGGCTCCTACATTTTATCCTATAAGTAATGGAGAACCCCTGAAGCTTTTTGAGCAAGGAAATGACAGAGAGAGACCTGTTTGGATCTTTTAAATCAACATTGTGGGCAGCTAGGTGACAAAGTGAATAGAGCTCTGGGCCTGGAGTGAGGAAAACCTACAACTTCATATCTGGCATCAGACACTTAGTAGCTGTGTGACCCTGGGCAAGTCACTTCATTGTGTCGCCTCAGTTCCTCGTCTGCAAAATGAACTGGAAAAAGAAATGGAAAAAACCACTCCAGTATCCACAACAAAAATCAACATTCTATCATTTGATGTTACAGCTTCATGTTATATACAGTTTTGACTACTGATATCATCTCTTCCTTCATCTCAAGTTATCGACAAAAATAGCAAATAAAAGAGTGTTGAAGAACAGAGGAATATGGAATTCTATTAGAGAGTTCTATCCAGATTAAGGCCATCCATCTGTCCAAGTTCTTGAGGTCTGATACACAAATGTGTTGTTTATTTGGTGCAATTATACTTCTTTGTGCAGGGGTGGAATATGTGAGAAAAGATCACTGGGAAGTAACAGCAATCTTTTGTTAAGTAGTAATACATTTTTTTTTAACTATTTGGGCCCCGTCATTCTAGTCAGTTGGGTCTGACCCACCTAAACCTATCATCATCCAATTTTGTCTACCTCTCCATTTTTTCTTGCTGTAATCCAAGCTATATTGCTCATGTGCTGCTGATCTAGTCTAGTAAGCCTGTCAAAACAGATGAGCTATTTCTTGTGTGACTTCTTATGAACAAACAAGAGTATCTACTGTTTTTCTCTCTCAGTGCTCACAAACCACACCTGGAACAATCTGTTCTAATATTTTTTCCAGGAATTCATGTTAAGGTCACCAGCCTAGAGTACTCAATTGGCTTCTGTGACACAATAATTTCCTCATTCTTTTCCTACTTCTCATAGTTTTCACTGCCTCAATTCTCATTCAGGCCCTCTTTACCTTTTGCTTAAATATCACAATCATTTCCTACCAATTATCCCTCCCTTAATCTCTTCTCCTTTCAATTCAGTTCATATCACATGGCCAAGTTGAACTTCTTGATGCATAGATATGACCAATTCAATCCATTGCTCAAAAATCTATGGAAAAAATTATTCAACTTTTTCCTGACATTTAAGTATCTCCAAAATCTATCTACCATTTGCCTTTTCTCTTCATGTCCCACCCTTCTCTCTAATTTATTCTTTATTCCCAATAATCAAGATCATTTCCTTTTGCCTGAGCATATCCCATTATTTATCATCTCTGTATTTTAGCTGACATGACTTCCTTCAACTGGAATGCCCTCTGTCCTGTTCTGCCTGGTGATATACAATCCTTAAATATTATTTCTTAAATGAAGTACTCTCCAGCTTCCCCAAATGCTAATTATTTCTTCTTTATCTGATTTCATAAGACTTGAAATTCCTCTTGCCCAGTTGTATTCTTCTTGTGGTTCAGTCATTTTCAGTCATGTTCAACTCTTCATGACCCTACTTGGGGCTTTCTTGGCAAAGATACTGGAATGATTTGTCTTTTCCTTCTCCAGCTTGTTTTACAGATGAGGAAACTGATTCAAACAGAGTTTAGTGACTTGCCCAGGATCACACAGCTAATATGTGTCTGAGGCCAGATTTGAAGTGATAAAGATGATTCTACCTGACTCCAGGTAAGGTGCTCTATCCACTTGTACCACCAGCAGCCTTACTTGTATTCTACAAGTGTTTTATTTGTGTATATCACTTCCACTTTAGAGTGTGCGGGTCTTATTTGCCTGTTTATCCTCCAGCACTAGGCATAGTTAGCTACAGGTACTCAAATACATGATGGATGGATGATTTCAGTACTATGGGTAATTCCAAGTGTGAGAACTCCCTCTTCCAGTGTAGATTACAGCCTATCTATTACTTAGTAGAGAAGGCCCAAGAAACTTTCTTGATCAGGATTACATAGCTATTTAGTGTCTTCCTGACTCTTCCAGCACTTAGTCCATTATTCTTTTTTTTTTTTGCCTTTTTTTGGGGGAGGAGGGCAATTGGGGTTAAGTGACTTGCCCAAGGTCACATGGCTAGTTTTTGTGTTAAGTGTCTGAGGATGGATTTGAACTCAGGTCTTCCTGACTCCAGGGCCAGTGCTCTATTCACTGCTCCACCTAGCCAACCCTCAGTCCATTATTCTTAACCTGTTGCTAAAATTAATCACACAGAGTAGACTGGTGTTTAGTAAATGTTCACTGAATGAATGTCTACTACAGTAGCAACATGGTATCATAGTGATGGAAAAGCTTAGGGATATTCTTCCCAAATTCTCCAATTTACTCCTAAGCCTGATTTTAGCCCAATCCACTGGCTGACCAGCAAAGTATAGCACCAAGTAGTGTCAACAAGCATTTATTAAGTGCTTACTATGGCATAATACCTAAGTGCTATGGTATAGTGCTTAAATTAGTACTTCTTAAGCACTTACTATGTGCTAAGTGTTGGGGATATAAAGAAAGGCAAAAAATAGTCCCTGCCCTTGAGAAGCTTACATTCTAATGGGGAAGAAAACATACAAACAACTATATACATATAAGATTTATAGAATGAGTGGGAGGTAATCTCTGAGGGAAGGCGCTAGCTTTAAGGGACATTGGCAAATGTCTTCTGAAAAAGGTTGGATTTTAGCTGAGTCTTGGAAGGAAGCCAGGGAAACCAGGAAGATGAAGAGTACATCAGGCCAAGACTAAAGGCTCATTAAAAGGCACTGGATCAGGGTGGCTAGAAGGCGCAGTGAATAGAGTACCAGCCCTGGAGTCAGGAGGACTTGAGTTCAAATCTGACCTCAGACATTTAACACTTACTAGCCGTGTGACCTTGGGCAAGTCACTTAATCCCAATTGCCTCTCAAAAAAAAAAAGGCACTGGATTAAGAGACAGAGTGTTCCTGGAGAAAAGAAGGGTGATGTCACTAGATCATCAAGTACATGGAAGGGAATAAAGGGGAAACAAAAATTGGGATGGAAGGAAGGGGCAGCTTGTAAAGGGCTTTAAAAGCCAAACAGAGATTTTATATTTGCTCCATTATATTCTACTCTATCAGTGACTTAAAGTATTAGTGTCTATTACTGCACATTTAGTTGCCGTTCAAGTGCTCACCATCATTTCTCAGCGCTCCAAATCCTGTGACATACGCAATAGAACCTGGACTAATCTGATGGGACGCATCTGGGAGGCACACTCGATGCACAGCGTTTGTGTTAGGTACAGGGCTGGAAAGCTCTATGACAGCAATGTCATAATCATGAGATGGATACTGGTAGTTTTCATGAACAATAATCCTCTTGAAGCCTCGCCTCTCCTTGGGGGGATTTACTGTCACACCGAAAGAAGCACTCCATTGGGATGGGTCCTTATAACTGAAAAAGGGAATGAAAAGCACTTTCCATGAACTGCCATGACTTCATAACAGCACAGTTGATTTCATAGGTGTTCAAATAACTTGTTCTTTTATTGAAGGTCCACAAAAACAGCCTACATCGGTTAGGAAGAGATTAAGAGAAGGGGGATGATGATAGAGTGTAATTCCAACAATATTTAATGGAATAAAAGTGAAAACTTCTCAGGTAACATTCCAAAAATCTGAACAGAATTGTAATAAAGTACCAAAGATTTAGTAACCTGGGCTGAGAGCCTGGGACCCTTGCCTTATTCCCTGGTCAAAAGCTGAAGTTTTTGCTAAGCTTAGCTAAGTGTAGGAGGGGAAAGCATAGACCCTGCAAATTTACCCGCAGGCCTGGATGTCCCAGACTTGTTTCCACTGACCACCATATGACCCGTACAAATATAAAATTGGAAATCCTGTTGCAGAACTCTGGGCAGGTCACCATGTCCTAAAATCCCCATGATTCATAGAATATTGTCTGCTTTCATATCTATACTGATATTGTTAGAACATTTATCTTCTGCTTTCATATCTAAGTTGATACTGATGACATATTTTGTCTGTTTTCATGTTCACTAGACATGTACCTTCTGCTTTTTGATATTACTGACATTTTACCTGCAATGCCAGCCAATTTTTGCAGTTAAGATTATGTGCCTCAGTTCCTAATTAACGGGAACAGGAGAGAACAAGGGAGGGGGGAAAGGGGTGGTCTTTTGGGTATATAACCAAGCTTTGCATTTTGTATTTTGCCTGTCCTACAGGACTGCCTCTGGTAGTGAGACCGCCCTTCTTGCAAGAAGAAATAATTAAATAAATCCTTCCTGTCTCTACTTGGAGGTATCTCTGCTTATTTTATTTTGGGCAAGGGTCATCTTTGTCCCATACAATATACTTCCCAGAACTTCATTCTCTACTCACCTGAACTATCAGACTCTTTTCATCTCCATATAACACTATGTGACCTCAAAAGCATGTGGGCAAAGCACATATTATATATGCAAAAAGGGAGAAACTGATTCTGTCCTAATCCTACCAAGCTGGTGTTCTGATTTCTAATGGAAGCTCCTTGCAGGCAAGGATAATATTAAAATTTTATTTTTATCTCCACCATTAAGCATGGTTCTGGCATGTAAAGAGCACTTAATAGATGTTTTTTTCATTCATTCATTTCTAAGTGTAGATAATCTGACTATGTTGGGAACCATAGGATCCTTGACATTACACTGAGATATCTTTAGGAATTATATATTTTTTTAATGAGTTAGGAAAACCCATTTTATTCACTTCAACTCAACAACCAAACCGCACTTATTTAATTTGGGGTTTCTAAAATTTTGCATTGAATTGTCTTTCCCTCCCCATACTTACTTCAAGGATTCATAATAGCATCAATATAACATTTTCTCTAACAATGCAGATTATCATCCTTCCATGCTTTAGGAGATGGTCTTCCCATGTTATGGACACTTCAGATGGTGAGCCTTTTCTGTACTTAGCTAGCTAGGCTGGTTCTTAAATGATATATAAACAGTCTATCACTAGTCCCATACTCTATAAGATCTTAAGGATTTAACCTTAATCTAACCCCCACTCCTTTCTCACTCACTCACTCAATTCTAAGGGGAGTTGCTGGACTTACTTTCCAAAGCAATGATTTATGTCATAACAGAAACAAGCACAGTATAAATCAGCTAAAACTGTTCCTGATTCAGATTCAGTCAGGGCATTGATGTAATTCAAAAGGAAGGAAGGAAGGAAGGAAGGAAGGAAGGAAGGAAGGAAGGAAGGAAGGAAGGGTAGAAGAAACAACCATTTATTAAGCATCTACTATGTGCCAGGCATTATGCTAACCACTTTACAAATATCTCATTTGATCCTCACAATAATCCTAGAAGAGAGGTATTGTTATTATTCCCATTTTATAGCTGAGGAAACTGAAGCAGATAATAGTTAAGTGACTTGCCCAGGGTCACACAGCTAGTAAATGTCTTAAGGCTAAATTTAAACTCAGGCCTTGACTCCTTGCCTAGAATTCTACCTACTGTATGACCTAGGTGTCAGAGAAAAATTTGATGGAAAGAAGTGAGCTCAACAACATAGAAGAGAGTCACAGTGTGGGTGCAGTCACTGAGGAAAATATAAACCATTCTGCAGAGAGCGTCTCTAAGGTTGTTGAACACCTAAAACTCCAGAGTACTAGAAGATGAGGCACTGAGTTGAAGGAAGCATGCCCTGCCCCCACCCCATGCCAGCCAGCATCCTAAACCAAAGCCCTGTTTGCTTTATCCCAGTTACCAGCTTTGAATTCATACTCCATTCAGCTGCCTCTTCTGATAGAACCAACAGACCTGTAGAAGCTTAGGTTTGCCTCTTCCACTAACATCAACAGTTACAAATGTCTCCAAGACATCCTAGTTTTATTTAACAAGCCACTGACAATTAATCATCCATGGATTTGTATCCAATCTATTTTTATTTCCATCCTATATTCCCTCTTCAGATAAAGAAATCCTTTTAAAATAATACATCTAATTTTAATTCATCCAGGCTTCAAAATGATCTCCCCTCTTTTCCGAAGGCAACCCCCACTCCTTTCTCACTCACTCACTCAATTCCAAGGGCGGCTGCTGGACTTACTTTCTGAAGCAATGAGCAGCACTGACAAGCCATGTGGCATTGATCAAGGTTGCCCCACAACGATGAGCTCTATTCCACTGCAAACTGGCCTGCCAGGGCCATTCCCCTTCTTGCACCACTTCTTGTCCTCCAACTATCCTGTCACTTGTGCCAAAGCTTGTGTCCATCCGTGTCCCGCAGCCTGTCACAAAGAGAAGAAGCTGTTAGTTTTCCTTCATTTTTGAATGTGCTACTACCTAGGGATTTGTTTTGTTTTTGTTCTTTTGCTGTTTTGTATTGGAGGGACAAGAAAGATTTTTGGAATTTGTTTGCTTCCCACATGCACACACATCTTAGATATAGCCTGATAATGTTATAAAAGCAACCAATATGCCCAACTACTAATACCATGTGAAAAGAGCTTGCCCATCTTCCTGACTCTGATACCTACCATGACAAGGGAAGGAAGGACAGCTTTTAGGCAGAGTGTGTTAATGCGCTGTAATTCCTCAACTATTGAAATGAATCACTGTATTAAAGTATGGAGACACTGAAGGGGAAGAGATGCGTAGATCTAGAATTTTAGGACTGACTACAAGGATTTCTTTGAGGCCTTTAGATGCTCAATTGAAAGCATTTTAAATGGCACCAGCTATGGGAGTATAGGATTAAGTCCTAGTTTGGGGACTCTATATTTGAGGGGGCAAGGGTGTCGCAGAAATAGAACAAGGATGTTAATTCATAACCCCACTGTTAAATCATATTTTAGAGAATGTTTGCAATAGTATATAATAGGGCTTCCTGTTTAATAGCTTGTCTACCTCCCTGCCCTCCCAGGGCCTTAGCATAATACTTGCTAGTTATATAGCCGCTAAACTCTTGATTGGGAACGTGGCACAATGATTAGAGAGTTAGCCTCAGAACTTGGAAAAAACTGGGTTTAAATCCCACCTCAGGCACTTGCTACCTATGTGATTTGGGTCAAGTTGTTTAACCTTTTAGTGACCTTGGCTACTCTCTGAGACTATAAATTGCAGAGAAGGTGCCAACCTGCATCACCCACAGAGATGAAAAATGGATCTCCTTCCCCTATGCCAGTGAAATTATAGGTCTGATTCCTATCCCTATCAATGATAAGACATGATGCTGTGTTCTCTCCAAAGATACTCCTAAAAAACTAACTCTTTAAGAGCGTGAAAATATACCACCCACAAAGTGAAGTGAAAATGTCAAATCCAGCATTCATTCTAAATTCTGTAGACTCACAATAATTGTGGAGAGGATAATTAACTGGAATGGAAGTCATATCAGTCAACCTAATCATAGTCTGGATCATGACAGCATTTCCTTGTAGCTGAAATCACTCCATGATGTCAACACAGTGCTTTGATGCCCTCCCACTCGCACATAGCTCTTTCTAGTGACACTATGCTCCTAAACCAAATTGTTTCTGATTACTCACAAGAAGTACAACAAATCTGAGCAACTACCTATTCTGTACTCAAGATAACATCCGAATGCTAGGCCTAATTCAGAAAGAGAAATCTGTACATCTTTAAATTTTGTTTTATGTTAAGACAATGATTTTAATAAATAATTTGAACTTACAGTTACTCAAATAGTTGTCCGTTTCTGTCTTGTTGATATCTGGAATACACAGAAACATAGAGCAAAACGACATCAGACTTCTGTTTTCCTTTATTTGGTCACTTGGGGCTTTCTTGGAAATGTCGACTAACTAGTAGACATTACAAGTCAAAGGTCAAGTGATAAAAACTGTCTGGATTCTGTTATGTGAAAGGCCAATCTGTACCTTGCTTATTTTTTCTGATTAAGGAACATAAACTTCAGAACTTACTAAATTAAATTAACTGCTTTTTAAAAATACCTATATAAGAATCGAAGAAACAAAATTGTAAATCAACAAGAATTTATTTACCCACTCTGTGCCAGACACTATGCTAGGCACTATGCGAGGATATAATTACGTACAAAGAATGAAACAATCCTTGCCTGCAAGGAGTTTCTATCCTAATGGGCTAAACAACAAGCATATATGTAAATATATACAAAATAAATATAAAGTGAATAAAAGCAAATATAAAAAAGTAGTTAAATACAAGGCAGTATGGGAAGAAGGACATTAGCAGTTGGGGAAATTAGAAAAGGCTTCATGCAGAAGATGTTGCCTGAGCTGCATCTTAAAGGAAGAGGATACTGGGACAGAGGTGAGGAAGGAATGTATTCCAGGCACATTAAATGGCTAATATGAAGGCCTGGAGCTGGGAGGTGGATGGGGCCATTTTTGAGAAGCAGAGAAAGCCAGTTTGGCTGGATTCCCAAATGTGAAAGTGGGAGTAATGTCCTATCAGTCTAGAAAGATAGGTTGAAGCCAGGTTTCATGGAGCTTTAAAAGCTAAACAAAGGAGTTTATATTTTATCCTAGAGGCAATAGGAAACCACTGGAATTTGTTGAGTAAGAGAGTCACCTCATCAAATCTACACTTAAGGAAAATTACTTTGGCAACAGTGTGTAGGGTAGGATGGGGTGGGAAGAGCCTGGAGGCAGAGAGACCAATTAGATGGCTATTGCAGGAATCTAAGTGAGAGATGCTGGGAGCCTGAACTTAGGTGGCAGCTGTGTGAGTGGAAAGAAGGGTTTGCATGTAAGAACTGCTATGAAGGTTGTATAGTATAATGTAATCTTACAGTATTATCCTCTATAGATGTCCCAAAAAAAAAGAGCTCTGAAAAATGCCTTCAAATGTTATTTCATAGCAACTGATCATACGTGTGTGTGTATGTGTGTGTGTGTGTGTGTGTGTGTGTGTGTGTGTTGATTTCTTCACAGAGAAGCTACAGATCAGAAAAACTTAAAGCTAACTTCCAACCACCACTACTGGATGAAGGTCATACAGGAATTAAATGGTAAAGTATCTCTGGAATTATCATGTAAGTTAAGAATAAAATTGATAGTAGGACTTGGTAAAGGTGTATTGCTGACTGATAGGTTAATTTACAATTTTAAGAAACATTAGCTGAGGAGGAGGGGTGGCTAGGTGCTGCAGTGAATAGAACATAGGCCCTGGAGTCAGGAGGACCTGAGTTCAAATCCCAGACTCAGACACTTGACACACTTACTAGCTGTGACCTTGGGCAAGTCACTCAATCCCAACTGCCTTGCCTTCCCCCTTAAAAAAAAAAAGCAAGAAACTTCAGCTGGATGTAGCAGGATTCATATGATTAGTCAAAGGCTACAATCTGGCAGTTCAATTCAGAAATACAGTTTCTTCCTAAAGTTACTATATATATATCCTTGTAACTGAGAGGACCTAGTCACAGGGTCTCAGATATTATTTCAGTGGAAGGAATAATAAGTAGGCATTTTAGTTACTCCCTTATTCCTGGTCCCAGTGGGTTTTCAGCATCCCTAAGATATGCTGACTCAGGGTCCCTATGGGTGGAAGAAACAACCCATGCTTTGGAGAGAGAGGGAGGGAAAAATCTGTGGGAAATCTTACAAACCCTTTGAAATTAATTACCTCTTGGTCTCTGTTCTGTAACATGGGGTCTCCTGATCTATTTTGGGACTTAGGGAAATCTAGAATAAAATGGCAGAGCCCAGATTTCTCTAGAACCCTGGAATTTGGGTTTAGGGAACCTTCCTTTTATGGGACTCCCATCACCAGTAACATCACAAATATAAGGACCTGTAAGCTCAAGTCACCTTCTCATGATTATAGGGGTATATATACTATATATAGTGATGTTTTCTGAGCTGAAACTCGGATTCTGGTGAAGACTCCTTTTTTTTTGCAAAATTTGATTAAAAGCCCATTTTATTTTCTTGAAATTGGGCCTGCCCCACAAAACTATAGCCTGCAGTCAATATAAATTTGTCTGACATAATAACATAAGAATTCCCAAGAAAAATACCCACAGAGGAAGGTTCATTCTGATTAGAGGCAAAAATATATACTCAGATTTGATCAGAATTGCAACTTAAACTACCTCCTTCTGAAGACTGACTCACTATGTGCTTCATAGAATTCTAGTGAAGGTCAAATGAAATAATATAGATAAAATATTTTGTAAACTGGAAAGTAATCTCTCTATTAGTGTGAGAGGCAGCATGGCATAGCATGGTACCATGGAAAAGGCACTTCCTTTGGAGTCAGAGAACCTATATTTAAGTAAACTAAATATTTATCATCTGTGTGACATTGGTTAAAGTACATGTCCCTCTCAGCCTCAGTTTCCTTACCTGCAAAAAGGGGGGTGGTGGAATTAAATTAGCTATAAGCCTATAAGGTTCCTTCGAGGGACATATCCAATGACATTATCTAACATAGGAAGCCCATGTTTGTTTAGGAAATTTAATACTTGTGTGACAGGGTTTTCCAACAGAACTTTCTAATGATGCTCTTCTGGCAAGCCATGTGATTGCTCAATGTTTCACACAAAGGAATAAAGTATTTCCCCAAACTGTATACTAATTGCAACATAAATTGTAGAACTAAAAGCAGTTTTAGGGTATTTAGTCCAAATTTAGCCATCTTATGGAAGAAAAAACCTGAGGCCCAGAGAAGTTGACGTGACTTTCCCAAGCCACACAGCTAATTTACATCAGAGCTAGGACTAAAAGCCATATTTCTTGTCTCCCTGAAAGTTTTGTTTCTACTACAATGTGACTAAGGAAATAGTGACTTCCTCAATTTGATCTTTCCTTAATCTAAAATAATTTAAGATCCATCACATTTAAATGAATTTCAAATGTATTGAAATATTGTAAGCTCCTTCTATTTGTATATGTCTTCCCAGTTCTTACCAAAGTAGCTGGCTCATAGCATAGATGCTTGCTGACTAAGTTCCAGACAAGGATCAAGGGAGCATATTAATACTGCACTTCATGTATACACATGCACACAAGTGAAGAGGGAAAGGAGAGAGAAGCAGGGAGAGGGGGAGAAAGGAAAGACAGAGAGGAGAAGAAAAAGAAGGAAGAGGGCAGTATGGTCTAGTGAACAACTAGAAAACTAGCTTGGAAGACAGGAAGACAACATGGATTTAAGTTCTGCCTCTGACACATACTGGCTATATGTCGCTGGGTAAGTCACTTGGCTTCTAAGTGATCTATGTAAATTTTGTTGTAAAGAATTTTAGAGAGGATATGGACCTGCATTGGTAGAAGAAACTTTCTTACCTGGGAGTTTCCTATACCAATGAAATCATGGGTCTAGTCCCTATTTCCTATTCATATATGCATATATGTATATGTGTTTATATATGTATGTATACATATATGTGTATGTATGCATATGTACATATATACAATGCCTTGTATAGCAATGCTGCATTATTTGAGAAGGGAGATGGATAGGATGAAGTACTTTTCACACACTACAACTTCAAAACAATCCATAGTAGCTTGAGAGAGGAGAGAAGATTCCCTTGTCCTATTTCTAGTCATTTTCTATGGAAGATGAACAAGATAATCTTGCCAAGGGTCATGAGAAGGATACTCTGCCAGATGCTTTCGTCTTTAGAAGCTGAAAAGCAGCATTGAGCCCTATCCTATGTTAGAAGTATGAGGATATTATGCAGTCTCATTTCAGGAGCTGGTTAGGAGGAGAGGAAAGAAAAATGCCCCAAATCCACATTAATACTGCTCTATGAAACAAAGGTAAATTGCAGAAAATTGGAAAACTTGCCTGTGAGCTCAACTGATGAAGGGTCTACTTTGGGGGGCCCAGTTGCATGTTGGAGTTTCTCGTGCAGCACACGTTGAATTGTTTTTTTTATGGATTCAGGACTCTGTGTAGAGGGGAATCTAAAAACCATCAGCATGTGGGCAACCACTCCAGGATCCTGAGGACTATGCAGGGCATAAAACAAAACAAAACAAAAGCAAGACAAAAAAATTCAGAAAGCACATAAAGGCTGTAATGATACTAAGAGCTAACACCTATATGGTACTTTACAGTTGCAGTATAGCAGACATTATTTTATTTAGCCCTCAGAGAAATCCTATGAAAGACATAGTCCAAATGTAATTTACAGGTAAGGAAACTGAGGCACATGAAGGAAGAGACAGGGATCTACCTAAAGTTATACAGATAATTCATTTGGAAATTAGGATTGAAATCCAAGTCCTCTGCTCTTTCCACTACACAATGCTATTGCTTTTTGGTGCCTTCTCCTTTTGTTTCCTTATTAATTTGACTAATAAATGAGTGTTAGATTATTTTCTGGATCAATATTAAGCCAGGTTATAGGATCACAGTTTTAGAACTGGAATAGACCTTAAAGGTCCACTAACCCAACACTTTCACTTTATAGAGGAGACACGAGGGGCTAGAAAAGTGAAATGACTTGTGCCAAGGTCACACAGGTGGTAGGCATCAGAAGTAGAATTTGAACCTAGTTCCTCTGATTCCAGAGTCAATGCTCTTTCCAAGGGGTTGTTGTTCAGTCATTTCCAACATGTCCAACTATTTGAGATGTCTTTTGGGGTTTTCTTGTCAAAGACACCAGAGTCATTTGCTATTTCCTTCTCCAGATCATTTTACTGATAAGGAAACTGAGGCTAACAGGGTTAAGTAACTTGCCCAGGGTCACACTGCTACTAAGTGTCTGAGTCCAGATCTGAACTCAGAAAGATGAGTCTTTCTAACTCTAGGCCTGGTTCTCTATCTGCTGCATCACCTACCTGCTACTTTCCACTGTATTATGTCACAGAACTAAGATTAGAAGCCAAGTTATCTGACACCGATTCTGATTGTCTTTTAGTCAGTCAGTTAATCAATAAACATTAATTAAGAGTGTATGAGGCACCAGGTACTGTAATAACTAGCGGGTATACAAAGAGTGGTGAGAGTCCCTGCTCTCAATTTGCTCCCAATCTGGTGGGAGAAAAAACCTGCAAACGATTTTGTACAAAAGAGCTATAGACAGGAAAAACTGGAAACGATCAATAGATGTAAAGGGTATAGCTAGGTGGTTTACCTCAGTTTCCTCATCTGTAAAATAAGCTGGAGAAGGAAATGGCAAACCACTCCAGTACCTTTGCAAAGAAAACCCCCAAACAAGGTCACAAAGAGTTGGACATGACTGAAAATAACCAAACAACAAATTAAAATAAGGGGGATCAGGAAAGGTTTTGTGCAGGAGGTAGGATTTAGCTAGGAATTTAAGGAAGCCAGTGAAACCAGGAGCTGGAGATGAAGAGGGAGAGCTTGCTGCCACACTGCAATAACTCTCATACTTAGCTTCACTCATAATTTAAAAAAAAAAATAAAAACCTGCTGTTACCATAGAATGTAGCTTTGAGAACAGTCACTCATAAATTGAATGCACGATATTGGAGTTAGAGGGTGTGAATGACATATAAGAATACAATATCACTATTATAAAAGTATTCCAACACAAACACATGCAAATGACTACATTGACATCTATCTTCATAAACAATGGAAAATTCTTTATATTCACATACCTGAACTTAATAACCTGGGACTTGATGAATTCTCTCCTTAAACTGGATTGATAAAATGCATTTTTAACCTGTTTCAGAAACGTTCAGAACGTTATTAAGAAGACACTGGCACACTGGCATCACAGAGAACTCATTGGGTCATTCTGAACAAGGTTTGCACATTTCATTCAACTCTGAACCTGCTTAGGAATAATTGGACATGGAATAATGCTAGGGGAAGGGTTGCTAATCCTTGTTTCATATACCCCTTTGGCAGTCTGGTGAAACCAATAGATGCCTTCTCAGAATAATGTCACAAAATGTATGGAATTACAAAGGAAACCAATTACATTAGAAAATACTTTGTTTAGAAAGTTCATATACCCCAGGTGGAGACATGTCACATGAAAATCAGTTGAAAGAACTGGAAAAAATTAGCCTAGAGAAGAGAAGACTTGGGGGGAACATGGAGACTTAAAGGGAGCTTCAAGTATTTGAAGCACCATCATGTGGAAGAAGGATTAGATTTGTTCTACTCTGCCCAAGGGGATAGAAGTAGATGAAGAAAAACTTCCTAACAGAGCTATCCAAATGTAGAATGGGCTTCCTTGAGAAGTAGTGGATTCCACTCACTAGGGGTCTTCAAGCAAAGGCTGAATGACCACTTAGGAGGTAAATTATAGAGGGGATTCTCATTTAGCTATGGGTCAAAATCAGTGAGCTCTGTGGTGCCTTCCAACTCTGAGATTCTATGACTTTGTAACTGCTTACAAGGATGAAGTATAAAGTCCTTACCTGACATTTAAGATCTCACAGAATCAACTTCTACTCTGTATTTCCAGGCTTACCTTCCTTTGTGCATCCTCTATTCTGGTCCAGCTGGAACACTATTGCTGTTCTGACAATATCCTGTGTTCTCTTACTTCTATGCATTTGTTTAGGGCCATCCTCCATGCCTAGAGATTACATCTTTCACATTTTTACCTATTAAAATCCTCTTCTTTTTTTTCTTCAAGGCTTAGTTGGGTGTCACTATAAAGCTTTCTTGACTCTTTCCCAGTTAAATATGAATTCCCTCATCTCTTAGAAACCAATCACCCTTATCTTCACACAGGGTTATTTTTAGCCCGACCCAAACAAGACTGCCACACCTATACTCCCACTTCCACCTTTTTCTCTAAGAAATGTAATCAAATCACCGCTGGAAAGTGTGTGTTAGTGGAATGCTTTATTGCTCCATTCACCATATCTGTGACTTCCTGGCCATAACTCTTTTCTCCAGTCCTTCATTCCCTTCTTCTCCCTCACTAAAATGTAAGCTTATTTAAGGCTGGGACTCTCTTGCTTTTGTATTTCAGTCTCAGGATTAGCCCATTGCTGATAACACATAATAACTGCTTAATAAATAATACTTGTTCATTCATTCATTCCCTCTAAATTTCCTAAATCACTTTACCTGTATCTCTTCTTTGTCCCATCACATTCTACCTTATATCTGCTTAATTGTAAACATTTTATATCCCTATTGAACCATAATAAAATATCTAATTGATCAATTAATTGTATTCCCCTATTAAACTGAGGGCACGAACGATGTCTTTTTTTTTTTTTACCTTTGTATCGTCTTTTTAAGAAAGTTAGTAAATGTTTTTTTCTAAATGAATTGAATTGATGAATTTATATTTGCCTTGTTCTTAAATTCTAATTATTTCATGCTCCTAAGGGATAATGGAAACAATTTGCTTTTGCTAATCTCTACCATTGCAAATTAGTTTCAAGACTCCAGGCTTGAACTTAATTGAACTTGAAAGTTGGATTCTACAATTATGAGGGAAAAAAAAGCAATTTAACATACTACATCCTCCAAGAAAAGCCTGTGACCTTTATACTGCTTTTTTTGCCTCCAAATTATTTTAGTGGATACTAAGATAGCTCTATATCTATTTAATGGAAAATCAATTTGGATCTGATAGGATATCAAGAATTCCAACTTTTTCACGATTGACATAGAAAGCAAAAGGACTAAGGATTCATTTCTTTACTCTATAAGCTTTTAGTACCATTAGACAGTGAGCTCCAGGAGTGCACAAGACTGATTTTTGCCTTTCCTTGTAACCCCAGTGTTTAGTTCTTCAGGCTCACAGTCTTGGTCTCTTTTTTGACTTCTTGTTATCTCTTACCCCCTCCTCCCCATATCAATATATTGCTGAAGTTTATCATTTGATGTCTGCAACATCCTTCAAATATGTCCCTTTATCTTCTCTAACACTGCCACCACTCTGGGGCCAACTCTCATCACTTCATACCTGGATGATTGCGGTAGACTGCTGGCCAGTCTACCTGCCTCATTTCTCCCCACTCCAGTTCATTCTCTATTTGGTCATCAAAGTGATGTTCCTAAAGCACGGATCTGACTACATTACCCTCCTGCTCAATAATCTTCAGTGTCTCCCTATTGCTGTAGGATCAAATTCAAAATCTTCTGTTAGGCATTCAAAGCCCTTTGTAACCTAGCCCCACCGCTCTCTCCAGTCTTCTTATACCTTACTACTCACCGTGTATTCTCGCATCCAGTAACACTGGCCTCCCGGCTGTTCCCAGAACAAGATACTCCATCTCTCAGGTCTGGCCATTTTCTTTGTCCCCCCACGCCTAGTATGCTTTCCCTCCTCATCTCTGTCTAATGGTTTCCTTTATTTTTTTCTTTCTTTCTTTATTCATTTGTTTATTTATCTATCTGTTTATTTATTGCCCAGTTTTAGTTTTTAGAAAAGCTACTTATTGAAAAAGTACAGCAAAAATAGGAGGGACAAAAATGTTCTTCCCACCAAGCAGATGATCTAAACTTTAGGGAGAAGAGTGAGCTTAAACTTAGAGCACAATAATAATAAAGCACACATGTAGAGAATATGTATGACTGAGACATAAAGCCATAACTCCTAGCTATTGGAAGTCCTTTCTTGGGTACATCACCAGATTTAGCTGATTTCCTTTAAATAAAAACTGAAGTCCCATCTTCAACAGGAAGCCTTTCCCAGCCCCTCTTACTTCTAGTGCCTTCCCTTTCTTAATTAATTCCTATTTTTCATATGTGTGTGTATATAAAATGTATGTATGTGTGTGTGTGTATATATATATATATACATATACATATACATATATATTCGATTGTTGTCACTCCCTCTCCCCCCCCCATTAGATTGTAAGATCCTTGACAGTAGGAACTACTTTTTGCCTCTTTCTCAACACTTATCATAGTGCCTGCCACATAGTAGACCTTTAAGAAATGTTTATTGCCTGAGTAAGAACCTAGAATATACAGATAACTGGGAACAGACGTGATTGACTAATAGTATTCTCTTTTTGCATTAGAGCAGAAATTTGAATCTTAGCACTCAAGTTACAGCATAAATTTTAGCCATGACATTTTCATATGGAATAAAAGCTTGCATTAGCTGTTGGGAACTATTTTCCATACTAATGAGATTAATTTAATTAATTAATGAGATTTCCTATGTGTCTCCTGTCTTCCTATGAAATCTCATTTGTGCTAATTAAATAAAATGTTGTTGAAAATTTTATTTCTTGAAAATGTGCATAGTTAATGAGATTTCCTACATGTCCAGACTTTAGAGACACCCTGTAGATGACTGGGCTTGAACTCCTAAGCTTGGGGCTTGACTATGGGCTAAAAAGATTGGAGCTGTCTCTGTCTCAGAGAAGACACAGTTATTCAGCCTATGCAGAAGTTCTTATTTCCCATGTCCTATGAATGAAGAACTGTACATACCTAATTCAGGTAGCAGTAAAGGTGAAACAGTTTTCTCCTTGTGGGTGAGGGATAATTAAAAAATCTATACACACACACACACACACACACACACACACACACACATGCACACACACACCCATGCACGTCATACTTTTAGACTAAAAGAGTGCTACCAGTCTTAAAATCAGTCAAAAAACCTTTGTTAAGCACCTTCTATGTCCATACACTGTCAAAAGTAGTATAGTGAATGGAGGCTGCAAGCTATCCAAGAGATAGAGTGCTTGGCATTTCCCCACAGCTCTCTCTGCTGTTGCATATGGTACATAAAAGGAATTGAAAGCACCTTACTGCCAGTACCAAATCCTACTAACACTTGGCTATAAGTCACTTCCCTACTCTAGTAGTTAATAAAATACATCTTATTCTTTCTTCCCCCAGGAAAAATTCTAGTTATCCTACAGACCATCAGTCAAGGGCAATGTTCCCCCTGGTTTGGTGTTATGATGGCTAGAAGTCATCAGACTCTGAGGTTCAACTCTATTGTTACAATTTTCACGTTTTAAAGTGTGCTTTGTCCCTCTTCCTTACGAAGACGCTCTCTCCTGTTTAAGGATGAGCATCTGAAGCATCTTCCAGATCAGCCACTAGAAGGAGCCAGATGACAATCAACTCTCACTGTGTTTCTCTTTATAGGAATTTTTATATTTACATCAGGAACTGTTCCAGGACTTAGGAACTTGAAAAAAAAATTATCCTGCAATATTTCGTTGTTGTTGAGTCATTTAAGTCACATCCAACTTTCTGTGATCTCATTTGGGGGTTTGTTTGGGTTTTTTTTTTTTTGCAAAGATATTGGAGTGGTTTGCTATTTCCTTTCCCAGCTTCTTTTGCAGATGAAGAACTGAGGCAAGCAGGGTTAAGTGACTTATCCATGGTTATACAACTAGTAAGTATCTAAGGCTGGATTTGAACTAATAAAGACGAATCTTGCCAATTCCAAGCCCAGTGCTCTATCCACTGGACCACCTAGCTGCTCTGTCCCACAATACATTGAATAATAAACCACGCCCTAATTACTCATAATATACTTCCATACCTCTATACAGTCATTGGAAGTACTCCAATAAAATTAGGACTAGACAAATCATTTTTATTTTAGAATATTCTGAGGCCAGTGCTGCTACCAAGAATCACACACCTTTGGACTTTGCATCCATGCTTTTTTTGGTATATATTTGGTGTATTAGTGCTACCTACCTTCCTGCCAGGTTTACCAAAATAATAGCTCATACTTCTCAAGCAGTTGACAAATTATGTTTCTCCCAACACCCCTGGGAGATTGACACTGTAAGCATTTTCCTCCTATTGTTCAGGTTAAGAAAGTGAACCTCATAGAGTTGGAGTGATTTGCTCCGGGTCCCATAGGCAATGGGTGCCAGGGTCACAATTCAAACAGAGGACTTGTTACCCCATGCTGTTGTGATAACCTCTGCCCTTGCCCATTCCATTGTAGAAAGAGGAGCATGGAAAGAATGCTGGATTTGGAGTCAAATGACCTGGCTTAGAATCTTAGCTCTGATACTTACTGTTGGGCAAATAACTTAAGCTCTTGCAATCCCCAATTCTCTGGGGTTCTTTTTTTGTTTGGGGGGGTTTGTTTGGGTTTTTTTTTGCTTTTTGGAGGGGGGAGGGCAGGGCAGTTGGGGTTAAGTGACTTCCCCAAGGTCACACGTCTAATAAGTGTTAAGTGTCTGAGGCTGAATTTGAACACAGGTCCTCCTGACTCCAGGGCCAGTGCTCTTTGCCACCCTGACAATCCTCAATTCTCATCCAGTAAAATGAGGGGGTTACACTACCTTGTTGCAAAGATCCCTTTCAACTCGAAATCTATGATTCTATGAAAGGCATCCTGAAAGCAAAATGGAAATGCAGAAACATCAAAGGATCAGGTCATACTAATGTTTTAAAGCTGGCAAAGTGTTTTACAAATATTATCTAATTTATCCTCACATAAACTTTGGGAAGCAGGTGCTATTATGAACCTATTTTATAGATGAAGGAATGGAGACAGATAGCAGTTAAGTGACTTACTCAGGGTCATACAGCTAGTAAGTATCTGATTTAATTCAGGTCTTCCTTACTCCAGTCTAGCTTTCTATCTACCACACCACTTAGCTGCCCTACAGGAGGTAATTTCTCTATGTTCCCCATTCTAAGATCACTTTTTCTGTTACTTCCTCTTGGAATCCCTTATTCCCTTCAGAATTCTGCTCAAGTGAGGTGGCTGGGTGGTGCAGTGAATAGAGCACCAGCCCTGGAATCAGGAGGACCTGAGTTCAAATCCAGCCTCAGATACTTAGCATTTACTAGCCTTGTGACCTTGGGCAAGTCACTTAAGCCGAATTGTCCTGCCTTCTCACCTCCAAAAAGGAAAAAAAAGAATTCTGCTCAAGCGTTGACACTTTCTACATGAAACATTTCTTGATTTCCCGCCCCCGCCCTGCCTTGCTAATGATCTCAACAACCCCCCCCCAAATTACACCATGTGTGTTTTGCACCATTTTATTTATATATTTATTTAGATGTTTCCTCCTCCCATCCCTTACAATAGCTTGTAAGCTCCTTGTGAGAAGAGATTGTTTCATTTTGTAACTATATCACCATTGCCTTCCATATGGTACCTAGCACATAGGAGTATGACAAATGCTTGTTGACTGATTGATTCTGAAGGATCACAGAATCACCAGCTTAGAACTAAAAGAGACCAGAGTGATCATCTAGGTCCAATACTCTCATTTTACAGATAAAGAAACTGAAGCCCAGAGATTTTTAGTGACTTGCCCAGGGTGACATAGGTAGTAAATATTAGAGCCAGGATTCAAATCTAGGTCTTTGGACTCCACATATATCATTACATTTTTATTTTTTAATCAGCTATTTGTCTGGACATTCTGAAACTTGAGGGTTCTGTCCCAGTCTGGGAAAGACATTCAGAAAGTTTGGAATAAAGAAATAAATTTCACTCTCATAATCACATTTTAACAACCCTCAGCTATGCAGCCCAGTTGGGCATGATCCCCCCTCAGAGAAAAGGGAAAATAAAAGAGAGGAGACAAGTGGAATGGTCAATCATTTTAGCTTTGCCAGGGAGAGCTCAGTTCAGGTGGCTTATCAATGTTAATTGTGTTGCTGTAAATCAAAGTGAATCAAAGTGATGGAGAGAAGAAAAGATTCTGGCTTACCATTGTTTCTATCTTCTGACTCATTTCTGTGAAATTTGTGGTAGCTTCTTTGCCAAATTCATGGTAGTATTTGTCACTGGTGAATGACAAGGTGCTATAATAATTGTAGGTCTTCCAAGTATCTGCAAGAGGGAAAGAGATCTTTGTGAGATTCAGTATTATAAAGACACGGGAAATGGAACTGGATTCCCAAGGTTAGTCTATAAACACACTGATGTAACTAACTATTGACAAGTTACTCAATTCATTCCTGAAAAGGCCATATCAAAGTCTCACAGAGTCCACAGACAACAATGGCTTCCTAATGGTGACTACTCTTTTATGTTCCATGGGTCGATTGCCTCACTATACCAGTGAAGAACTGTTTTTTGTTCATTCTTCAAAGTATTTGCAGATACACCTGATTTTGTCATTTCTAACTCCCCCTCCCTGCTTGCCTTTCAATCTCATTAGATAATAAATTTGGAGCTGGAAGGAATCTTAGATATTATTGGGTTTATTTCCCTCATTTCACAGATGAGAAAATTTATACTCAGAGAGATTAAGAGACTTAAGTGAGAGATTAAGTGACAGCTAGGAAGTGCTTGAAGTGGAATTCCAACGAAGGTTGTAATGATTCCAATTCCAGCATTCTATCTATCATGCCATATTGCTTCTTTTCTTCCTTCCAGGTAAAACATGGAATAGGTCAGAGACTCTTCTTCCTAAATCTAGGCTGAATGCTATTTTTGTTGTTGCTGTTATAAACTGATGCATGTCATAAGTCCTATAAGCTTGATCCCCTTGTAAAAAGATGAAAAGGGAGAGAAGCAGGAAGGGCATGAGGGGGTCAGAGCCTGTCTTCTCCATATCAGCCACAACAGCAATATATTTCTTCAACAGCCATCCCAGCAGTACCTCTGGCATACAAGGTTTAAACAGAAAGTCATATGACTGATCTTTTGACAACCATGCCAGAATTATCCGTCAACCTGATCCAGCAAGATCAGAAGAAAGAAACCAGAGTTTAAAAAAGGCCTCTGAGCACCCAAAATAGATATCACACAATCTATCTACTACAATTCATGCACTTTTCAGAGATCTCTTCAAGCTCTCACTTAGAGTGTTTACTCCCACAAAATTCTAATGAACTGGTTCCTAAGCCTATACATCGAAGGGCAATGAAGGGGTTGCATAGGGTAAGCACACTGACAACAGGGAAAAAAATGACATCTCACAGTGTAGAAGACACAGTGTTTAAAAAAACACACACAGGCACAAGAACTCAAACATCACAGTCATCTTGAACACTGAGTATAGTCCCAGTTAGTCATCATCTCAACAGGGCATCAAAGTACAATTAATGTTGATGAAAATGAACCTAAGTTATCAATGAGTAAATTGTGTTATATGTTTTAAGACAGAATGACATATGAACCATTTTAGAAAGATTTCCTCATAAAAATGCTATTATCATTATTATCATTATTACAGTTTTCTGCTCAAAGAAATAAACTTTCATTTACCTGGAAAGCTCAGTTATTCAAAAGTGGCTGGCAGTACATATTTTGCTCTGTCCAATAGTGTTATCATCTTCAAAATACTCATAAAACTAAAGGTGCATTTGTTCTAAAGATGTGATCACTGCCCAGAACATTTTTTGGAATTTTCCTACTACAACTGCCTTCAAAGCCTGAGTGATATATTTTTTTAAATACATTTAGTGAAAGAAATCTTTCCCTTTGGGGATAGACTTAAGAGAGACTAGATCTGTGATTTCATTGGTAAAGGGAAATCCTGATGAGAAAACTCCCTCTATCATAATATATCAGTACCTTCTCTGAAAATTACAGTCTTACAGAATTACCTGGGTTGTTGTTTGTCCTTCATTCTGGAAGAGGACCATGACATCAGAGAGGTGATGACATGACATGCAAATGAATTGGATTTAAGTGAAGGAAGTATGTGCAAAGTTACCAAGCCTCCTTCTCTTCTCCAGAGCCATCTGAGTCCAGTAGCAAGATATAAATTAGGATGACTGGAAATGGTCCTGGATACAGTGGGAAATGTTGGTTTTTTTAAGCTAAGGTCTTCAACAGATCTCAGTTTGACTGAGGCAGTGCCCATTCAATGATTAAAGCTAAGTAAAAAATGAGGCAAAGAATGGCCTCTTTTACCTAGTCACCCCCCCAAAAAATCAGTCTGGGAGAAGAAGACCCTCAAGGTTTCTGACCCAAACAGAAACAATTGCTATTTGCATTCACTCTGAGCCAATTAGGGTCTGAGGCACTGAGACATTAAGTTACTTGCCCAGGACCACATAGCCAGTTTATGTCAGAGAGGAGACCTAACTGGTCTTTCTGATTCAGATGCCAGCTCTACCCACTATGCAGCATTTTCTCTTCTAATGCCCTCTGCTTAAAGCAAAAAATTTTGTTTCTTTTCAGCGTTAAATGCAAAGTGATGGGATTCATTTATATCAATCAACTCATAAATAGACATTTATTAAGTTCTTGGTATGTTCCAGGCACATTGCTAAGTGTCAGAGATACAAAAAAAGGCAAAAGACAGTCCCTGTCCACAAGAAGCTTACAGTCTAAGGAGGGTGACAACATGCAAAGAAATATACAAGAAACAAGCTATCTACAGGTTTAATAGGAAATAATTAACAGAGGGAAGGCACTCGAAATAAGACTAGTTGGAAAATGCTTCCTGTAAAAGTTGGGTTTTATTTGGGACTTAAAGGAAGTCAGAGAGGTAGAGAAGAGGAGGAAGAACATTTCAGTCATGGGGAACACCCCTTCCTGTTAATCCAACTAGAAAAAGTTTAGAATGGAAAATAGTGCCTGTTTCTTTAGTCTATCTTTAGTCTCCCAAGCCAATTGGGGATCCTAACTTTATTTCAAAATAACTGATATTTTGATTAGAAAAAGCAACAACAAACAAACCAGTATTTTAGATGAGGACACAGCTTTCTGAATTTTCCATCTAAAAAATTGTGGGTCATAACTATAATTTTTTAAAGTCTCAAGTTTTCTTACTGAACCCTAACTATTTGGATATACAATTATGTTAAAAATGGTAATTGTCCCAGCCCAATGGAAATATGCATATATGCAGTACACATATTTTTTGGGATGAAAAATACCCTTCATCCTTAATTTAGTAAAAAAAATAAAATAAAATAAACAGAGATCTCTTAGGACAGGAGTTTATTCTCTTCTCTGGGAGTAGAGGGCAGTCTTCCCCATGACTCATCATGGAGAAGAGGCGTGTTACAAAAGACAGTGCAAATATTTATAACAACTTAGTCAAGCCGCCTTCCTTCCTCTCATTGGTGGAGAGGCATATTCACCAAATTCTTCCCCAACTGCGACAGCAAGGAAAGACCGGGGAGGGTCCCACCAAGGCAGGAAAACAGAAAAAGGAAGATAAAAGTGATTGACAGCAGCAATGGAGGAGGGGGAGGAAGGGAAAGCTAACAACTCCAAATTGAGAAGTTTTCACTCATCCCATACAATATGAATAATTCAACCATTTTATGGGATTTACTTGTACTTATCAGGACCTAGCTGTAAATGTTGTTAATTTATTAATTAAAAAAATAAATAAGCCTAGAGGAAAAATAAAATTTTGCTGCTAAATCATAATTTTCATTCATATGTATGGCATTATGATTTTAAATCTTTAACCCTTGTTCTTTGATAAGTATATCTTCTAAAAATTTTTGAGATTTTCCCTCAGTAAGGGTTAAAATTTTTACCCTTTGCTTTCTATTATAGAATATATATTTGCTCTCTACATTATCTTAATTAAGTTGCATTTTTCTCTTCTTACTGCTAAAAGAAAAGTGAATCTATTGGCATTCCAGACTTCTAAAACCCAGAAAGAAAATTACAGACTAGCCCCAGTGATCTCTACCTAGCCTTGGAAAGGGATTAAGGAAATTAGTGAGCTGGAAAATGGGCCCAGTCAGGGTTACCCACACCTGAATTGCAGCATTTATAATTAAAAGACTTGAAGTATTAACAGAAGTGGATTGTTAATTGTTACGTCATCAGGTGGGTAGGTAGTATTTCTTCACAAGAACTAGGAAGCATATAATTTGTAAAAATAATTTACTTAGTCATTTTTATAAATAATGCATTTCATTACCCCATGAATAATCAACCATTGTTCTCTAGCACATGATGCTTCTTTAAACAATCCCCAAACATGCAGTTATTTTTATAAAACATATGTATATATATATATATATATATATATATATATATATATATATATATATGTATATGTATATGCCTTCTTTCCCTATTTTCCTTGGCTCTGCCACTCAAATGAAAGAGCTGGAGGATTGTCATTGACAACCATTCATGGTACTGTTAGGTGTACTGACTGCTCTGTTGACAATATTCATGTTGCTACAGGACATTTGACTCATAGAGGTGGCAGAAATAGCCACACCAAGAAACCAGACATATATACATTTTGCCAGAATTTCCCAGTAACAGAGTCAGAGTATGAAAGACAAAATGTCACATTACATGCTTGTGTACCTCTTCTCTACCCCTACTACTAGACGTGTCACCAAACTCGCCCCATTGATGCAAAATAGATTATCCCCTGCCATAGCTGAGAACACTAGGTTGCCTTGTCCCTTATTCCTTAGAGAAGAAAGCAGATTCTCCTCAGTCAAACAAAGTGGGCTTAGGTATGTCTCTCTTCCTATAGGGTATTTTGTTTTTCTGTGTCTTGGTGTACTAAACGTCAGCTGTTCAAGGGCTGAGCCTGTGTCTGTCCTCTGTTTATCTCCTGAAACACAGAAGACAGATAACAAGTTTGACAAATTATCAAAGTCATAACAACCATTGTTTATTCAGGTGCACAGTAGGATATTGTTCACCTTTGTTGAGGGAAATACTTCAGTGGAAGTTCCCTGTTGTACCTGAATCCTCTGAGAAGTAAAACACTACCTACATTGAAGAGTCAAAAATGGATTAGCTATTTCTTGGATGGCTTTGGGTCAGGTTTAGAATTTTTAGTTTAGTTGGAGGCAAAACTATCTGTGGCTTGGATTTGGAAGAGATAAATTATAGTTATTTCTCAACTATTGAAGTGTTTAAACAAATGTGAGCACACAGGCTCCAAAGCACGTTCTCAATGTGCCAAGCATAGATCTAGAGCTGGAAGAGATCTCAACCATTGTTTGACATTTAAAAACCAAGCATATCAATTAAAACTTACTATTAAAAAAATAAAGAGAACCTAAGCATTCTTCAGCTCAGGTCTCAGCTGTCAAAAAGCCAAAGCAGAGAATTTTGAGGCTATTACCTTGGGTAGAACCAAGAACAACAACAACAGCTAACATTTATCTAGTGCTTACCATGTGCCAAGCATTGTGCTAAGTGTTTTACAAATATTATCTCATTTGATCCTCATATCAACCCATGAGGTAGGTGCTATTATTATCCCCATTTTATAAGTGAGAAACTTAGGCAAAGAGAGGTTTAAGTGGCTTGCCTGAAGTCACACAGTTAGCAAGCTTTTGAGGTTGGATTTGAACTGAAATCTTCCTGATTCCAGGCCAGTCACTCTGCACCACCTTGAAGAAAGAAAGAGAGAGAGAGAGAGAGAGAGAAAGAGAGAGAAAGAGAGAGAGAGAGAGAGGAAAGATAGAAGGAAGGAAGGAAGGAAGGAAGGAAGGAAGGAAGGAAGGAAGGAAGGAAGGAAGGAAGGAAGATGATAATGAAATAATAAAACCCTGGTTTCTCTTAGGATTTTGCTTAAATTACCCAGAAAATAGTATAAACATCAAACCTCTCTTTAGAAAGTACGGATGGAAACCGTAATCATTCAGAACCCTGCCTGATGACAAAGCTGAAGCAATTAACTATTTGAGAAACATTTAGCCCATGCTTTTGTTGTTATTCAGCCATATCAGACTCTTCATGACCCCATTTGGGGTTTTCTTGGCAAAGATACTAGAGTGGTTTGCTATTTCCTTCTCCAGCTCATTTTACAGATGAGAAAACTGAGGCAAATAGGGTTAAGTGATTTGCCCAGGGTGATACAGCTTGTTTCAGAGACTAGATTTAAACTCAAGTCTTTGTGACTGTGGGCTCCATGCTCTATCCACTGAATCACTTAGCTGCCCTAGCCTCTGTTTTAGCTGAGAATAACAGGTTGCAAGGACCTTTCTTTTGTTGACAGGAAATCAGTTTCTCTACATAACCAACTATAATAAGACTAACATCTATCACTGTTTCCCCACAACATGGTGACCCATGCCTCCTCAATACTTCCAGAAGCAAGGATTCATTTTCCCTAAAAGAGACAAAGCTGTGCCTTAGGAGTATTTGGCCTCTGCCACTTTGACTGCAGTATCATGGCCACCTAAGGGCATAAAAAGTCTCACCCAGGTGGGGTAGGGGCTCTTTCAAACTGAAGCTCACAAAAGTCATGGTACCCTGTTGATAAGATTCATTCCATGTGGAAAGAAAGGGGACAATATAAAGAGAAGCTAAAGACTACCATATCCTTCTTGCATATCTTTGCTGAGTTAGGGCAAAATAAACCTTTTTGTTTAACTATACAATGACTTGTGAGTGCTTTAAATCCATTCCAATATCAAATCTAAACTAAGAGAATGCTAGCATTAGGATTGTCTCTAACATCAATGAAGGGAACCCATTAAAATCTAACCAATTTGATTTTATTCTGAAGGATGAGAAAAGAAAAATCCAGTCTCAGATCGTGCTACCAAACTGCTTGCTTCAGGAGAACAATTGTCCCTTTTATTAGTTGAAATAAAGCAGAGCCTTACATGTCTGAAGGACCATTCAGGACCATCCTAACATCATAGGAACCTTTGATTCTTTCTTCTGTGAAATACCTGACCATAGTATAGTCAGTCTCTTCATAAATACCTTTCATAATACATTTCATCCTCTTTAACCTCCTATAGTGATGTATAGGACAAGATAGAGCCTATAAATGAATAGTGATGGAAAAATCACTTAGAAAAAGGCCAGTATAAACACTTCGCTACAGAAACAGAATAGAAACTACCCTGAAACTTTCCTCAATTCCTGGAGCCTTCTCATCCTAGAATTTTGCTCTGCCATGCTGGCCCCCTTTCCACACTAATGAGTTCCTCCAAAAGTCTCCATTTAGAAGGTCCTAGGTTACATCCATTCTTCATCTCCCTTTTGGCTCTACTGCTTCTGACTTATCAAACATTCAACACTCATTACTTCCCATCTCCTTTTTTAGTTCCCTTTTGTACACACACTTACCCACTAGAACATAAGTTCTCTGAAGGTAGGGACAACCTTTTTGCTTATTTTTGTATCCCCATTGCATAGCACTGTGTGTGGCACATAGTAGAGGCATAATAAATGCTTATTGCTTACCTGTCTACTCCTTCTCTGTAATGTTGGGGGTGTTATTAAATTCTTTAATGCCAGAATTTTAAATATATTGGGGGTTTTTTAAGTACCTGGTTTTCCTTTAGAGGGTTCAGGATATTAGACCTCAAATTCTGTTATGTTTTACTCTTCCAATTTAATCCTTACTTCTGGGAGACTTGGGAGAAGGAGTATCTAGACTTGTGATTTTATTGGCATTGGAAACCCTTTGTGGGGGAACTTCCTCTATCAAGGCATATCATCAACTGTTCAGCAACTTTTCGTCTCATAAATTTATGTGTGGACATATAATTTTTAAGTGACGCATGTAGTGACATAACCAGTGGGTATCAGAGGTGGGCCTTGAACCCAGACCTTCTTGAGTCTAAGGCCAGTTCCACTATGCTACATTGCCTCTCAGTTCTTATTTGATGTCTGTTAATGACAAAAACTGGAAGACATGAGCTATTGTGATCTTTAGTAGCCTTCCAGACAGGAAATACTGATCTATAAACAATACACAAAGTGATGAAAAATCAAGGAAGGCTTATTCATAAACAGCTTGAATCATGCAGCTAAAAAAGCAAATCTAAAACAAATAAAAAGATTAAATTTGTCTAAAGGACTTAGAAAAAAATCAAATTGATACTTACTATATCTAACATAATGAACGATGAGTCCAATGCACACTGCCAGAACAATCAGGGATATAAAGGTGATTAAGCCAATAACCCATGGCTCTAAACAGCTTCTTTTTCTAACAGGTGCAAGAACAGGTCTGAAAAAAAGAGGAGGAAATGTATCATGTTACAATACGTGATAAATCCTAAATCTCAGTGAATCAACTATTTCAATGGAATAAAATACTACCCTATAGGAGATTTATTCATTCAATAGTTGTGTATTCACAGAATAACAAGATCTGAGTTGGAAGGAACTTTAGAGGCCACATAGTCTAACCCATCTCTAAATATGAATCTCCTCTTCAGCATACCTAATAAGAAGCCAACCAGACTTTTCTTATAGATGTTTATTTCCCAAGGCATTCCATTCCACTTCTGGTGAGCTCTAGTTGTTAGGAAGTATTTCCTCATTATCAAGCTTAAATTTGCTTCTTTGCAACTTGCACAAATTGCTTTTACTTTTATGGTCTGGGACCAGGCTGAATTATAGTTAATTATAACTTTGAATGTGAATGGGATGAACCCACCCATAAAATGGAAACAGCAGAATTGAGTTAGAATTAGAATCCAACAGTATGTTCACAAGAAACACATTTAAGAATGAGAGATATATACAGAGTTAAAATGGAGGGCTGGAGTAGAATTTATTATGCTTTAATTGATGCATAAAAAAAGGACAGAAGTAGCAATTATGATGTCACATAGAGTTATGGCTAAGATAGATTAAATTAAAAGAGATAAACAGGATAACTACATTTCAATAAAAGGTACCATAGACAATGAAGCAATATCAATACTGAACCTATATAAGCAAGCCTAATCTTCCTTCCAGGTGAAAGTCCTGCAAATACTTGATGATAGCAAACATGTCCCCCTAATTCTTCTCTTTTACAAGCAAACCATCCCCAGTTACTGATCCTCATTTGTGTGGCCTCAAGATCTTTTACCATCCTGACTACTCTTCTCTGGATGTTCTCCAGCTTACCAATGTCCTCTTGAAAAATTGACATTCATAACTGACAATAACACCCCTCTTGTGACTTGACAAAGTCATGGCATGGTAGGACTGTTACCTCTCTGGTCCCAGACATATTCTGTCAATGCACCCTAAGATTGCATTTTCTTTCTTGGATGCCATATTACGCTATAGTCTACTAAAATCTCTGGATCTTTTTCAGATGACTTTCTGTCTAGCCATGCCTCTACCACCTAGCATTTGTACAAGTGATATTTTAAACCTTAGTGTGGCTAGTGTCTTTCCTCTGTTGATTACTTCTGATTTACTCTGTATATATCTGGTTTGTATATAGATGTTCACATTTTATCTTCCACATTACATTGTGAACTCGATAACAGAAATTGTCTTTAGCCTTTCTTTGTAGCCCCAGCACTTATCTCAGTGCCTGGCATATAGTAGATGCTATACAAATGCTGGTTGACTGATTAATTGATTTGTGCCTATTAACTTTCATCTTTTCAATTTAGCTAGTGTTCTAGTTTAAGTTTTTTTCCTTTAATTCTAACTCTTGTCACCCAGTGTGTTAGTCATCCCTACCAACTTTGAGTTGTCTATGAAATATGTGGTCTGTTCCTTTAACCAAGTCTTTGATAAAATAGCAGAGGATCAAGCCCAGATTCCCTAGAGAACTCCATTAGAAACCTCCTCCCAAGTTAACATAAAACCATAAATGTCTCCCAGATCCAAATCAATCTAATTGAATTCTCATCTAGCTCCTATTTTTCCATCTTTTCTATAAGAATAGTGTGTGGGTTTGTCAAATGTCTTGATAACATTTATGTAAACATTACAGCATTCTCCTGATCTAGTCTAGTAACCTCATTTTTTTTTAAAAAAAGAAAGAATGCTAGTCTAGCGTGATCTGTTCTTGATGAAGTCACACTGGCTCTTTGAGATCACCACTTGTTTTTATAGATTTATAATGGTTCACTCCCTATATCTTTCAATATACATTCTAGAATTTTGTCAAGAATCAAAGTCAAGTTCACTGGCCTATAGTTTATAGATTCCATCCTCTTCCTTTTTTGGAAGATTATGATATCTGCCCAGTTGTTTCAGTCATGTCTGACTCTTTGTAATCCCATCTGGGGTTTTCTTAGCAAAGATACTGGAATGATTTGCCATTTTCTTTTCCAGCTCATTTTACAGTTGAGGAATTGAGGCAGACAGGGTTAAGTGACTTGCCCAGGGTCACACAGATAGTAAGTGTCTGAGACTAGATTTGAACTCACAAAAATGAGTCTTCTTGACTCTAATCCAGCACTTATCCATTGTGCCATCTAGCTGCCCAATCTTTCAGTCTCTCTCCCATTTTTCCATGATCTTTCTTTTTTTCCCACTTGTTATTTTTTCTCAATTACATATAAATAAACATTTTTCATTTTTTTAAAATTCCAGGTTCCAAATTCTCTCCTTCCCTTCCTCTTCCTTCCTTGAGAAGGCAAGTAATTTGATATGGATTATACATGTGTAGTCATGCAAAACATTTCCTTGATCTTTCAAAGATCACCGTCAGTGGCTCCATAATTACTTCCTTCAGTCATTTCAGTACTAGAGCATGTAATTGGCCTGGTGACTTGAACTTCACCAAGGGCAATTAATTATATCTCTACTTATCCTGGATATCCACAAACTATTAGCCATTTTTCTTCAATCTTTTATGATCCAAAGACTATTTCCTTGTCTGAGAAAAGAGCAACAAGAGAAGAAGTGAGCAGTTCTGTCTTGTGCCCATTGTTGATATTCTCTTTGATCCTACTCTTTTTTCCTAAAATAATGAGACTAGAGGCCAAGAGACTTTGTTTTCATATCTGACCTTAGTTTTGCTCACTCTGAGCTTTAACAATATTTAAGCTACTCTTACAGAATCATACTATTCCATCAGTACCTGCTGAGTTCAGGATACCATCCTGGGGGTCAAGAAGAGTCCAAAGGTAAAGACATGATCTCTGCCCTCTAGGAACACCCTTGTTCAAAAACTGCCAGGGATTTCTCTTTGCTCGAATCATCCTTTATCAAACATTCAAGACTCTCCTAAATCTAGTGCCAACCCAGTTCTCTAGACTTATCTCCCACTATTCCCCTCCACAAACCTATATTCATTCCAACCAAACACAAGGAAATTACTGTTCCCAAGCATGGTTTTTTTGTTTGTTTTTGTTTTGTTTTGTTTTTCTTTTCCATCTTTGTATATTTCTTCACACTCTTTCCAACTTCTGGAATTCTTCTGCACATTCAATAAATTATAAACTCTCTAAGGAAAGAGACCATGTCTTATTCTTTTTTGCAGCCCTCATGGTACCTTGTATAGAGGATTTAGTCCACAAAGTAAGCACTGAAATATTTGAGCAAATGCTAAGAAACCTACTCACCCTCTAAGGCTTTGCTCAAATGTCACCTTTTCCATGAAGCCTTCCCTAAGTCTCAGCAGTGGCTCTTTGCTTCCAGCCTGCAGGGATTTCTCCCTCTTCTGAAGTTCATAGCTCAAGTTTATAGCTCCTATATACCTGTGGCATTGTATTTAGTTATTTTTATTTCCATGATTCATCTATGTTCCTTGTTAATCAATCAACAAGCATTTATTAACCACTTACTGATACCATCAGGCATCTTGCTAGATACAGGACATGCAAAGAAAAAAAGCAAATCAAGCCCTTGTTTGGGACTCATGGTCATTCCTCCGGCAAATTTTGGTTAATATTGACCTCACCTGACCAAAACTTGTCCCAAAGGCTGTGAAAATTTCCGTAAGAGCCTTAAACATTGCTTAGTTAAAAAAGCAGAGGAGGAATTTATACTGTCTCTGACTTCCTGCTGACACGTAAATCCTCCTCTTCAATCAGGCTATTTGTGCATCCTCTAAGTAGAGTTTCAACTATAACCCGGCTTGTTAACCTAGAGAGTTTGACAAAGAAGTTTGTTTTCTTAAGGGATGTATGAGCTTATGTCTTTGTTTAACTAAGCTTGTTCAACTTTTAGGACATTGAAGGAAGTATGGGATTATAGGTCTGTCTTCTTTTTAGCTTTTAAGGCCAAAGAGGAGTGTTCGAGATTATAATATGTAAATAAATTATTTCTCCATCACTCTAATGTAATTTTGCCTATAAGAAACCTTTTTAGAATCCTCGATTGTTCAATCTATGCTTGAGCATAATAATATGAAACATAGGTTTTTATCTCCATAATTTTCACATTGTGATAAACATGTATTTGGCAGCTGTTACCCACCATGGTAAACTTAGTGATGTTTCTCCCATTAACACCTGCCCTCAAAGAGTTTATAATCCAATGCATGATTCTTGTTAGTTTGTAAGATCCTTAAGGGCAAAAAACCTGATCCTATTCACCTTTGTGTATATACTTTATCAAGTAAATATTTGTTGAACAGCGACAACAAAGCAACAGCTTGAATCAAACCAGATGGCAAACACAGTTGTTTTTTTCTATATGAGCACTCCCCTTCAGATCCCTTTTAAAATCAAAGTAGTAAGTATGGAAAATAAGCAATCAGACCAGGATTCATAGTTATTGTTTTCATTCTCCCTGTATAATGGATTGATTGCAGGAGGAGGAACATCTGAGTTCCAGTCTTGCTGCTCCTATTTGCTAGCTGTTCAAATTTTCCTCTTGCACAACACTTGCTACATCTCTCCTAACTCTCTCAAACAGCTTACTAAATGGGAAAAACCTAGATTTGGAATCAGAGGTCCCAGGTTCATATCTCATCTCAGCCATTTACTACCTATATGGCCTTATGCAAATCATTTTATCTCCCTGGACCTCAGTTTCCTCATCTGTAAAATGAGGATTGGACTAGATGTTTCTAGATCTACTCTCTTTAATCTACTATTTTCCCCACTCTAGGCTTAATCTACTGAAGCAAAAGAAGAGGTAATTCAGAGTGCTGCTTGGTTTGAAAGTTGTTGCTGTTTATTCTCTGTTTTTGAAGAATATTAGTGATATCAGAAGAGATGTTTTGCCTTGCACATGAATTGAATTGAAGTAAGGCAGACTTGCCCACATCAGTCAATCTCACTGTCTCTTCAAGTCTTCAAAGTCCAGTGGCAAGAAAAAAGTTGGGATCATTGGCCATGGCCAGGGATACCTTGGTGTATTCCATGTTTTACTACACTCTAAGCATTCCACAGCACTTGCTTCAGACACCTCCATGGTCATTGGAACAACTGTTTTCATCTACCCATTCTGCAGGGAGAAGTCATCGCATGCTTAGGGGATAGGCATTCCCCTAACTTACTAATGGCGTTTAAAGCCTGTAGGCTACCCTCAACCTGGTTTAGGGCGTCTGCTAAGAAGGTGTTTTGGGTGTAGCCGTTGTGTGTGGAACAGCTTCTTGGAGCCACAGGTGAGAGTTGGGAAACAGGTAGACACCAAAGGCGGATGAGCAGCCCTGAAAAGAGCTGAGCAAGTCCTCACACCTGAGGTGCTAGTCCTCCTTGAACACTCCATCTACACTGTTTGAATGTATGCATCAGCTCAATCCCTTGAACAGGTGCAGAATAAATTCTATTGTCATTATGCTTCTGAAATGCAAAAGGTACTTTTCTCTTGGCAGACTCTTTCTGCTAAAGAGCAACATCAGAGAGCAATTCAGGCACTGACTGAGCAGGTAGGAGGACTGATTGCTGACTCAAATTAGGAAAAGTGGAGCCAGGAAATGATGACATCAAATTGGGTACGTGAGAGATGGGCTTCACCATTTCCCGGTTCAGCCTTTTCTGTGATCAGTGGAATGGGGTGGGAAGTCCCAAGCTCTGTTTGTTTTCTCGACCTCAGCCTTGTGCCTGATGCCTCTCCCTTTGGACCACAGCCAAGGAAATTAACTCTGAACTGTGCCCTATGTTAAAGTCAGTCTCTCTGTCTCTGTCTCTCTCTTTCTCTGTTTCTTTCTCTCTCTCTTTTCTTTGTCCCTCTGTCTCTCTGTCTGTCTCTGTTCCTCTGCCCCTTTCTCTCTCTCTGTCTCTCTGTCTCTCTGTTTCTTTCTCCCCATCTCTGTCTCTCTCACCACCCTCCCCTTTCAAAGTGTAATTGATGGAAATACTAAGCCCCTGAGTATTTCAGGAAAATAAGCAGAAGACAGTGTACCCTTTATAGAGTAATCCAGCTTTATTGGGAATCATTTTATTTCATCTTTCTTATTTCTCTAAGAGAGGGAGAATCATATTATGCACTGGAGATAAGATTCCATTGGTCATATCTTGATTCCATTATTTGTCAACATTGTAAATATAGACAAGTCAACCTAACCTCTCTGAGAGTAAGTGGGAGAATAAAAGGCCCCTCTTCAGTTCTTCCCTGAGAAGATCATCAAATTGCTACGATAAAGTATACATATTCTTTTTAAGTTTCCAGATGAACCTCACTGGAAGGTGATGTTAGATGGTCAAGTATGTACCTGGGGCTCAGCCCTAGCTGCCTTGACTGTCTGTGCTATTATTGATCTCTTCCTGATGAAGGGAAGTTGAAGAGAGCCAATGGGGAGGAGCTGAACTATAACCTAATCGAGGAAGCAGGGAATCTGTCTCTTCTAATCTTTTATTCTAATTCATTTATCCTGTCACTTAACCACTGTCTCCTTATTGTCCCTATGGGACATTGGAAGCTATAACCTCCTTAATCAGCAAGGTGATATAATAGGTAAATCAAGTGCTGGACTTGGAATCAAAAAGACCTGAGTTCAAAACTTCCTTCAGCCACTTACTAGGCTGAGTAATCTTGGGCAAGACATAATGTTTATCTGTAAAATAATGAAAATAATAGTACTTACCTTATAGGATCAGTGAGATAGCCTGTGAAAAGCACTTGACAGGGCTATAAATATGCTAATTGTTATTATTGAAGACAGGGATTGTTTTGCCTTCCTTTGTATCCCTAGTACTTAGCACAGTGCCTGGCCCATAGTCGCCCCTTAACAAATAAATTCTCATTGACTTACTGGCCGATTGTACAAAATAGAGACGAGTCCAGAATCCTCCCAACCAGACAGGATAAAAGCAAAAACACACTTTGAGATGGGGGTAGGGGAGGAGGGGAAGGGAAGGGACCAGGCACTGTGTAAATAGCATGTGTGATGATCATCATCGTCATTGTTTTTATTATCATTATTATTCATGATAATGGGAAGATGATTGCTCCCTGAGCTCTTTGTTGTTTTTAACCTTAGCTCTTTGCTTCCAGTCTCCTTAACCTTGCTTTGTAGACTGATCCACCCAGGCCTTTAATTACTTCCAGATGCTGCTGTTTCCCTTCACTGGATACTTTAACTTCAAATGATTTCAAATTGGGCTTCACAAAGCTAGCATTTCCCTCGTCTGCTTCAAGACCTCTTCCGTGTGCCTCATTTCACCTCCAACAAGCTGCCCCAGGTAAGGGCAGGGATCGTATCATTTTCATAGTTGTAACCCCAGTGCCTGCCACAGAGTCCAGGACGAGTCTTCTCTTTGATAAAATGGGCAGCTAGGTGGTGCGTTGGATAGCAGTATTGACTCGGAGTCGGGAAAACCAGAGTTCAGATTTGATTTCAAACACTCACTAACTGTGAGAGCCAGTCATTTAACTTCTGTCTTAGTTTCCTCAACTGTGAAATGGGGATAATAATAGTAACTATCCTCCCAGGGTTGTTGTGAAGATCAAATGAAGTATCAATTGTCAAGTGTCTGTCACATAGTAGGTGCTTCCCCCTCACACACTTTCTCCTTGTAAAACGGGGATAATACTTGTAGTCCTTCCTTCATGAAGTTGTCCTAGAGCTCCAATGAGCTAATGCATGTAAAGCACTTGACAAATGTGATATCACCATAGAAATGTAGATTACTGTTGTTACTTGCATTTCCAGCCTCACCATATAGTCTATCCACAAACATTTATTTAGGACAGGTCGTGAAGGGTTTTAGTTGGTAAACAGAAGATTTTATAGCCTTCATGGATAGATGTTCATAGAGCCTGGAAGGCACGAGCAAGTCATTTTCCAAGTCTCATTCCCACAAACTCTCTTGAGTCTGGGGTTTTTAATCTTTTTTGTGTGTGTGTCACAGACCCCTTTGGTAGTCTGAGGAAACCAATAGATTCCTTCTCAGAATGATATTTTAAATGCATAAAATACATAAGCCTACAGAGGAAACCAATTATATTTAAATGCAGTTGTCAATTTTTTTTTAAATTCATAAAAACCAGGGTAAGAACTCTTGTTTATGACCATAAGTTACAAAGCAGATGTACACTGTCAAAGGGAGTTTCCTTACTGGAAGCTCCATATAGCAATCAAAGAACAGATCAATTTAAATATGTGTATGTATAGCTGATTTGTGTGTGTGTATATTTAAATACACATACACATACACATATAGATAAATGGTAAATAGTACGTGTGTGTGCATGTCCCTCACCCTCCCCATTATTCATTCACTTGCCATGTCTTGTGACAATCCAATATTTCTCATATCCATCCCCTTCTCTCTCTTCATAGCACAACCACCCTAATCCAGGCCCTCATCACCTTTTTTCTGAATGCTGCAATAGCCTCCTAAGTGGTCTCCTTATATTTAATCTCTACTCCCTCCAGTCCATCCTCTATACAGCTAGTAAATTGATCATCCTATCTCACAGGTCTGAACATAGCATTCCTCTGCTCAAGAAGCTTCAAGAAAGCCTTGTGGCCTTTAGAATAAAGTATAAATTCTTCTGCTGAACATTTAAGGCCCATTATAATTCATGACCACTCCACCTTTCAAGGCCAAATACACACTACTCCCCTATATGCACTCTATGCTCCAGTTAAACAGACCTATTTGCTTTTTCCTATACATGATATTCCATCTCCCACTTCCATGACTTTTCACAAGCTGTCCCCACTACTTGGAATGCTCTTCCTCCTCATCATTACCTCTTAAAATGCTTAGTTCTCTTCAAGACTTAGCTCACGTGCCACATCTTTCAAAAGTCCTTTACTCTGAATCAACCATCCTGGAGATCAATTTGAAACTATGCCCAAAGGGCTATAAAACTGTATATATCCTTTAATCCAGCAATATCCCTAACTAGATCTGTATCCCAAAGAGATCATTAGAAAGTGGAAAAGACCCCCACGTACAAAAATATTCATAGCAGCTCTTTTGTGGGGGCAAAGAACTGGAAATTGAGGGGGTACCCATCAATTGGGGAATGACTAAACATACTGTGGTATATGAATGGAATGGAATACTATTGAGCTATAAGAAATGATGATTTCAGAAAAACCTGGAAAGACATGAACTGATGCTAAGTGAAGTGAGCAGAACCAGAAGAACACTGTACACAGTAATAGCAATATTGTGCAATGATCAACTATGATAGACTTAGCTCTTCTCAGCAATACAATAATCCAAGACTCATGAAGGAAAATGCTGTCCACATACAGAGACAGTATCATAGAGTTTGACTGTAAATGGAAGCATACTGTTTTCTCTTTTTGGAGGAGGATGAGGTTTCTTTCTTATGGTTTTTCTCTTTTGTTCTGATTCTTTCACAATATGACTAAAGTGGAAATATGTTTAATATGATTGTACACATATAGCCTATATCAGATTGCTTGCCATACTGAGGGGGGGGAGGAGAGGAAAGAGGAAGAAAAATTTTGGACCTCAAAATCTTATAAAAGTGAATGTTGAAAACTATCTTTACATGTAATTGGAAAAAATTAAAAACTATTAAGTGTGGGGAGGAGTCTTTTACTGATTGTCTTAGTTGTTGGTCTTCAAATTACTAGTGTATTTATTTTATGCATATACTGTAATTATTTAGTCTATGTTCATATTGGCCTTCCTCAGTAGAATGTAAACTTCTTGAGGGCAAGGTTATTTTTTGTATTTGGGGCTCCCCAGTGCCTAGCACATAATAGATATTTAATAAATACTTATTGATTCACTGATATCATTAGACATAGTTGTAATAAGCCAATATATTTGATTCTTGCGGGTCGGTTTCTATGTAGATGTCCTTGATGAACACAGCTTTGGCCCCCCAGCCTTGAAGCCTACTCTCCAGAGCATCCTTTGTCATGTGAATGAGTTCATTGACTTTCCCAAAGACTTTTTGGTGCCTTGATAACAAGGCCTGATCCAGGACTCAAATAAAAATCTTGACAGTGCGCTCTAATGAGGACTCTGCCCAACTGCAGCTTTGTTAAGCTAGCTCCTTGGGCCCCTTTTGGCCACACTTAAAAGGACTTTTATTTGTGATCTTGAGATCAAAGCCTTTACCTCCAGATTTTAGGCACCTAAAGAACATATTCCTTATCAAATTATCCATTCTGTGTTAGTTCCAGGATATAACAGACTAAAGACAATGATAACACCTAGATAACATATTCCTTATCAAATTGTGTTACTTCCAGGATATAACAGGCTAAAGACAATGAGAGTAAAACTTGAGTCTCTTTATCTTTTTGTATCATTTGTTCTATAAAAATTTTGTTCAAAGAATCATTAAATGGAGTTTCTGGTTCTTCCTTGAACTATCCACATGGTGTCATTTCTTATTCACATCTCCAGTCATGCTTAGTGCTGGCCACTGAGCAGCCCACAACACACAGTCTCTGCCCAAATGGGTTTCTGATATAACTAAGAAAAAGAAAGGAAAACCAAAAAATAAGTAGAAGATAGTGCACTCTTTACAAGGTAATCAAGCTTTGTTGTTGTTCTATCACATCTGAGTCTTCATGATGCATTTGGGGTTTTTTTTGACAAAGATACTGGAGTGGTTAGCCATTTCCTTCTCTAGCTCATTTTGTCAGTGAGTAAACTGAAGCAAGTAGGGTTAAGTGATTTGACTAGGGTCACACAGCTAGTAAGGGTTTGAGGCTAGATTTGAACTCAGGATGATGAGTCTTCCTGACTCCTAGCCCAGCACACTATCCACTGCACGACCTGCTGCCTCTCAAGCTTTGTTAAAAATAATTTTATTATGGGAGGCTAGATGGTGCAGTGAATAGAGCACCAGCCCTGGAATCAGGAGGACCTGAGTTCAAATCTCGCCTCAGACACTTAACACAAAAAAACTAGCTGTGTGTCCTTGGGTAAGTCACTTACCCCAATTGTCCTGCCTTCCTCTCTCCAAAAAAGCAAAAAAGAATAATTTTATTTCCTCTTTCTTTTAAAAATATTTCTCTAAGGGAGGCAGAATAATATATCAGCATTGTAATTATAGGCAAATCAACTTAATGTGTCTCATCCTCAGTTTCTTCATTTGTAAGAGGGAAAACAATACTTGAACTAATGTTATAAGATAGTTTCTAAGAAAACTTTTTATAAATTTCAAAACATGATAAAACAGGACTTATTTTATTCTATCTTTATTATTATTATATGCCATTGAGCTAGATGATTCGTAAAGTCTTACTATCTATTAATCTTATCATTAAGATTATGATTCTATTTTCTATTATTGTTTATCATTTTTGTTATTATTATTAAAGTCCCTATCAGAGATGACATAAAATGAAATTAAAGGAGAGTATTTCAATAATGTTTCAAAATTCTTGCAATATCTCACATTCTGGTAGAGGGAGAGACAGGGAGAGTAAGTGTAACAATAAATAGAGATAAGTCTAAAACATCCAGGGATACTCAGGGAGTTAAATGGTTAAATACATACAACACTTCTAAATCCTCTGCCAGGTCTGTTCTTAGGTTTGGGTTTTTGTTTTCTTGCTATTTTGGTTTTTGATCACTAAACAAATATTTATCTGTGTTCAGCACATTAATGCCTAGGATTCTTCCTGGTTCCCCTTGCCGGTCCAGAGAAGTTGTTTCCTTTGCAAAAATTTATTGTTGTTTGTCTCCAGAGAAAGATAATCCCAGCAGGTATTAAACATGAACTCTTTCTAGGAGCAAGACTGTGTCTCTGTCTGGACTAGAATGCATAGTGTTTTATATATAATAGAGTTATAAAGAATGAGAAGTTCACGCTGGCTCCAGGCAATGCTCTCTGTCAAAAAAATTTTAAAATACTTTATTTTTAATATAGTTTTAATAATATCATTTCCTACTCACAGACCTTTCAAAGTGCGGGATGCAGATGAGGTGTTTTTTAACCCTCTCTGTGTCATGGACCCCTTTGTCAGTCTGGTGAAGACATTCTCAGAATCATGTTTTTGTTTTTTGTTTTTTTGAGGGGGGAAGACAAGACAATTGGAGTTAAGTAACTTGCCCAAGGTCACACAGCTAGTAAGTGTTAAGTGTCTGAGGTTGGATTTGAACTCAGGTCCTCCTGACTGAGGGTGGAGGGATGGCAGGTGCTCTATTCCCTGTGCCACCTACCTGCCCTTAGAATCATGTTTTTTAAATGCATAAAATAAAATACATTTAATGACAATAGAAATCCATATTGTTAGATTTCACACCATCAGGAACCTTTAGAGTCATCTGGTCCATTGAAGAACTGAAGCCCAAAGAGGTAAAGCACCAGGTAGTAAATTACAAAGCCAGGATTTGAGCACATGTTTTCTAACTCCAAATCTAGCTCTCTTGCTGTTGTGCCACAAGATAACTGAATACATTTCTCAAATCCTTATGCAGAATTGAAAAATAAAAAATAAGTAAAAAAAATTTAAAACGTGAAAAGATGATATTAAATATTTGCTTTCATTCTTGTTTATAGTGCTGGTCATAGTTTTGTTTTTTTTGGGGGGGGGAGGAGAAGGTCTGGCAATTGGAGTTCAATGACTTGCTCAAGGTCACACAGTTAATTTTTGTGTTAAATATCTGAGGCCTGATTTGAACTCAGGTCCTCCTGACTCAGGGCTAGTGCTATATTCACTGCACCACCTAGCCGCCCCACACTGGTTATAGTTAAATTCATTTAACCATTTATCTATAATTTTGATTTTTCAAATGTATTATATGTATCAGTGCCATTCTTCTTGCCTAACAAACTACTAAAGGGCAGGAGTGATGTTTGACTGAATGACTAAAGGATAAGATTTATGTCTGAATAGTCTTTCTTGTGCCTAAATCTGGTGAGGTCACTCTTCTGCTCAAGGATCTTCAGAGGCTTTCTACCACTTACAGACTCAAAAGTCCAACTCTCTTGTTTGGCATTCAAGGACTTCCATAACCTGACATTGCCCTGTCATATATTGGTTCCCCTCAAAGAACTGCACCCTACAATTTACACTACAATATACTATTTCATATAAACTCCACTATTCTGAGTACCTTATTTGCCTTGGCTCACCTAATTCTCTGTATCTGCAATGTCCTACCTCCTCCTCTTCACCTAATGAATGCCTACGCAACCTTTAAAATTCAGAACAAAGGTCACCTCATCCACACTATTCCCTCAATGATCTCGATTAATAGAAAATTTCCCCTAGATCTCACATAATATTTTGATTTTCAATTCTATTCATTTCTTCAACAATCCTATTTAACAAACATTTATTAAACACGTCCTATAAAGTATTTAGACTAAGAGCTATTAGCTGATGATAGATAACACAAAAAGGTTCCTGCCTTTAAGGAGCTTTCATTTTATATTCAGGGATACACTATATACAAATGTAGAGCCTTTATTAGCAAGGGTGCTGATAGGAAGTGTAGTTTTTCATAACTAGAAGGAGAAAATAAAGGATCATGGGAGGCAGGAGCTGTGCAGGATGGAGAAAGCTTGGAAACTTTGGAGCCCAGAAGATGAACCAAACCAGGTGATCAGCCAGCAGATGGCAATGGAAAGGTGCCACTGCTGCTACCCCAAACTGAATATAATCAATAGTGGAAGTTTTATCTGGTTGGCCAACCCTCTTAAGGAGGGATCTACCTGAACAGAATCTGCTGCCACTATAGAAACTGGTAAATTTACCTCTTTTCTGTTCTCTCTCCCTCCTCTGCTTCATTGCTGCCTGGTGAATTGGTATCTCAGGAGTTTCATGCTATCTCTAAATCATATTTATTTGCTGTCTGTATTTTTGTAATGTGTTTTGCTACAGATAAAAGAAGCTATTTTTATTGCATTTTGAGTAAGTGTTATAAATGAGTGAACCTCACCATAGGGAAGAACAAAGGTGAATCCTTGGACTAATAGACCTAGGTTTAAATGTGAGCCTATATTGAACACTCTCTCTCTCTCACTCTCTCACTCTCTCTCTCTCTCTCTCTCTCTCTCTCTCTCTCTCTCTCTCTCTCTCTCTCTCTCTCTCTCTCTCTCTCTCTCTCTCTCTCTCTCTCTCTCTCT
>CM053583.1:142842243-142863534 GCA_028627135.1 Pseudochirops cupreus
CCTCCCCCACACCCTGCCCTCCCCTCCACCATCCTACCTCTCATCCCCATTCCTCTTATTTTCCTGTGTGGCAAGATGCCCAGTTTAGAATCTATGTCATTTCTTCCCTAAGCCAAGTTCAGTGAGAGTAAGATTGACTCTTTCCCTTTTGCCTTCCTGTTCTCCCCCTCCATTGTAACAATTATTCTTTGTCTCTTCCATGAGATGCTCAACCCCATTCTGTCTCTCCCTATTTCCTCTCAATCTAATCCTTTCTCACCTCAGTATTTCACCTTTTAGTATATTGTATCTAATTCCTTTTTGCCTTACAATGTTCCTGTCTCTGTTCTTCTGGCTCAGATGTCCCTGTTAAATAGGACCATCACTTCCTCATTGCTATTTACATATACAGAATTCATTTTTGAAAATGTATCATAACTTGTTGCCTCACTGATCCACTTCCTTTGACATAGCTCACAGAAATACATAGAATATGAAGTGTGAGAATCCTTTGCTCCAGTCTAGTTCAGCTCAGCTTAGCTCAGCAGATGAACAACATTCATAATCTCAGGTATATCATAGGAATGATGAGCTTTTAAAATATCTTCTGAATTCCTCATAAAACTGAGACAAACCTGGGAATCCTTGATCTCTTATGTATTCCACTGCTAAATTAAGGCTACCATGTTTTCTAGAGCAGTGGTGCCAAATTCAAACAGAAATGGGGTGGGTGGCACTAATATGTAATCCATTAAACCCGGCAGACTGCATATTAGCTATAAAATGTAGCATTATGTAAGTTTTACTGTATTTTTGTTCATATTTCCCAATCACAGTTTGGGCCATTCTTGGTAAGTGTTACTTGCTGCAGAGGCCCCATGTTTGATGCTTCTGCTCTGGAGTACCAATACCAAGTTCAAATCTACAGGTGAAATATGAAGAGGTGGGATTACGACAATTACCAAGCAAAAAATACTCTATGCACTCCTATTATGTGTAAAATATTTTGGTTGGTGCTATTGGAGATATAGAAGCATATAATCCAAAGATCGCATTTTAGGAAGAACACTGATAAGCTATAGCAAGTCAGAAGAAGGACATTAGAATGGCAAAAGGCTTCAGAATCATTCCACACAAAGACTGGCTGAAGGAATTGAGAAATTTTTGGCTTGGAGAAGATAGGACTTAATAAAGCAAGTGATAGACACCTTAAAGTATTTTCAAAGGTCATTACTGATAAGGGGGATCAGGTTTGTTCTTCTTGAACTTAAAGTAAAGCTAGTAGGAATGGGTTAAAATTTAAGATTGGTAGAGTTAGTTCTATAGAGGGAGAAATCTCCTGACAATAAGAACTATCATAGGATCTTCAGTTCAGAAATGGAAGGAATCTTAGAGATCTTTTAGTCTTAACTCATTTTAAAATTGAGGAAATGGAGGCCCAGAGAAGCTAAGTGGCTTGTCAGTGTCATGCAGGCAGCCAGTGGTATAGCCAGTATTTGAACAGAAAAATGGAATGGGCTTCCTTAACAGATAGTAAGTTCTCCATCACTGGTGGTCTTCAAACAAAACCTAGATCACTTTCAGTGTCATCAAGTACAAGGCAGTATGCCAGATATATTCGAATCCTGCTTCAGACATTAGCCATATGATCATAGGCAAACCATAACTTTTTAGAGCCCATTTTTACTTCTCTAAAGTGGGGGAAAATAATACTTTATCTAAATCAAGGGGTTATTTTATGGAAAGTGTTAAATAAATGCAGTTGGTTCTTATTATCTAACCAACTTCAAGTTCCAGTATCTGGTCACTCTTTGAGGTTTCTTCTAACTGAGATTTTATGATATTACATATGAGCCTGTTTCCCAAGAATTTATAATCATATTTAGAAATCTTATATTAAAAGGAAAAAATAAGTTGGCAGCACTTGTAGAAAATGAATGGCACAAACAATAAATATTCTAGGAGTTCAGAAGGAAGAAAGATCGCTTGCATCTGGGATAGCCAGAGATTTTTTCACTGAAGAAGTGAGATTTGAAATGTTTTCACGAACCACTAAGATTTTTAAGGAGATGGGGAAAAATTAAATGTGAATGAAGGAAATTCTAGGAAGGCAAAATGTATTTTGAAAAGGCAAATCACTTTCTAAAGTTGGACTATAGGTGGGAAAGTACAAAATCATGGGGATAATGAACACACCAGTTTGATAGGAATTCTGGCTGGAATTGAGTTTTTGTGTGGCATATAGAGCTGGAAAGGTAGATTGAGGTAAACAAGTATGAAAACTGGACATAATAGGTTACCTAAAAAAATCTTAATGTTATGAAATAATAAACCCAAGAAGCACCACTTTGACACGGAGGCTGAAGATATTCAAATTAAACTTTGCCCTTAGGAATAATGACACCAAAAAATGGACTGTCACTTTTGGAAATGTGGTAAATCGTCCTTACATGAAACAGAATATTAAAACCATCATTATTCATGAAGATTATCAAACTCCACTGGTCCATGATGACATTGATTTGGTGCAACTTGCTAAAGAAGTCACTTTCACAAACAACATTCGTGCCATTTGTCTTCCTGAAGCCACACAGAATTTTTCAGCAGGTGATATGGCTGTTGTTACAGGGTGGAGAAAACTTTCTATGAATGATAAGTTCTTCACTGAAAACTAAATAGCATCATAGAAGGTGCTCAACTTGCAAAGAAGACTGTTGAGTGTCATCTAATGGGAATCAAAAGCATCTATCTCCCAATTCCTGGTGCTGGACAGTTCCAAGTACTATTCAGCAAGTCAGTACAGATGGGTTTGTCCTTAAGGAAGCTAACTGTGAGCACAATCTGAACAGATGCTCTGTGGTAATGGGAACCAACTCTGGTGAAAGTGCTAATTACCTGTCTATGATGATGTTCCTATCAGTCAACATTCCAGTGTCAGTGTTTGGAAATTGGACCTTATAACACTGAGAAGCTGGGTATCACTAGGAGAAAAAAATCAGCCAGTCAAGAAGCTTTTATTAAGTGCCTACCAATGTGCCAGGTACTATCTAAGTGCTGGGGATACAAAAAAAGGTAAAAATATAGTTGCCTCTTTCAAGGAACCTTACTGTCTAGTGGAACAAAGGAACGAGATGGGTAAAATTTTTGTCCAGCAAAAAAGCATAACTGAATGGAAGATGTCTGATGTTCCTAGATATCTTCCATTTGTTTGTTTCCTTTGTTTTGGGAGTCTCCCTTTCTCTCTGGGGTCTTATGTACTTAACTACATTAGGTTTAGGTGCATAGTTCACAACTAAGGAGTGATCAGAGAAAATAAGCCCTCTGTTCAACAAAAACCTTCTGAAGATCATTCACTTGCCCTAGGTATTATTCCCACCCCTATCCCTGAACTCCTCCCCTTCAAAAAAGAAACTCAGGCCTACGAAGACTTATAAGCCTTATAGTTTGATAGTAGACCCATAAACTGTGTCTGAAACCTCCCCAGGCTCTAGAGCAGAGTGGGGAGCCTGCAACCTGAAGCTACCCTTTAACTGAATCTAAACTTCACAAAGGGTCACATTTAAGGACCTAGAGTATCATGTGTGACCTTGAGGCTTCAGGTTCCCCATCTCTGGCCTAGAGACCTTAACAGGCACTTGGAATCTAGTTAATTTCTGACTGAAAGACATGAGAAGTGAGACAAAGGTTTAGTATGGAAGAGTAGCAAAGATAGTTCACTATTCCATTGCTTGATATCTCTTCTTGAAGGGATCTTGGTGACCATTCAAGATCAAGAATAATGAAATACAACTAAATGTTTTCTGTCTCCTCCTGGGTCTCATACAGAGTAGTTAACTAAGAACATCATTCTAGGACACTTGCCAGTGATACTTCAGCAAGCCACTGTACAGATCATTGATACAGATACTTGCAATGCCCCAGGAGCGTATTTTGGTTTGATTACAAATTCCATGCTCTGTGCAGGATATATGAGTGGAAAAATTGATGCCTGTCAGGTAGGTCCGAAACACAAATACAAGCAAACAAGACAATCTCTACCCTCAAGAAAATTATATTCTATTGAGGGAAAATAACACACAAAGGGGCAGCTGAAACCAGGGATAATGGAAGCAGAGAGAGGAAAGAAGGGTGCTCTCAGGTGAACATGGCTGCTCTCAAGGAGGAAGAAAATTTTGAAGAGTGAATTGAGATGTGAATGTTGTTGTTTTGCTTGGCTATCCAGGCATTTAGGCAACTCCATGGAAACACCATATAAAAAGAAATTTCTTGGCATCCATTCATTCATCCATCTATTAATAAGCATTTATCAAATTCATGCAATGTATCCATTTCTGTAGATACCAAAAGGGGCAAAAACACAAAAACAATCCCTACTTTCAAGGTGCTAACATTCTAACAGGCAAAATTATGGGTAAATTTATGGACATATATAAGAATCAGAGTAGAAGGAAAGTATAATAATAAATAGGTATGGCATTATAAACATTTTTTTTTCCTTCCTTTAGAATAACTCTGGTGGACCATTAGCTTCACTTAGTTCTAGAGGTATCTGGTACCTCATTAGAGTAGTGAGCTGGGGAGAAGGATGTGGTAAAGTGAACAAGCCAGGTGTCTACACCAGACTGACTTTCTACCGTGGCTGGATTGCTAATAAAACTGGAATCTAAAGAAGTAATTTATGAAATATAATAGAGATTATTGCAAGTCACAAATAATGATCAAGAATTCATGTTTAATATGTTTTCCTTTAGTATTCTGAATAATGACCAAAATATTGCCTTGAAAGGATGCTTAGAAAACTGCTTATTCATATATTATATTTCTATATGAATACAGACAATCTACATGAATTTACTTGTTTCACTCCTCAATGAAACTGAAGCAAAGGAAAAAAATAGCAAATACTGTTAGGGTTCTCTGTCAGAGTACCCTAACTTGACTGCAGGGGCAGTCTGTTACTTACCTCACTCAAGTAAGCGCTACATATATGTATATATATATACATACATATATATGTATATATATGTATGTATATATATATATGTATATATATCCCAGATGCACATACCACATGTGACAGAGCCCAGCTGAACAAAATTGTGAGAGGGGAGGTGCAGTCACAAGGGCATGAAGGCCCCAGGGTATGGAGACGCTAATCTGGAATGCCTGGTAACCTACACATGGGAGAACCTTGAGCAATATTCTGAACTGCATGTGACCCAGGTTGTTCCAGTGCCTTGACACTCCCTGTGCCTCAACACAACCACTTGCAGCCTGCACATATTTCCTAACCCTCACAAAATACAAGTGAATATTTTTGTCTAAATTTGTATTTTGTGAATTTTTCTAATGTTACCATTCTGATCCAAAATGAATATTCCCCACAACTGTATTTCTCTTTTTATTTTACACAAATCAAACCCATACAACTGACTCAAATCAGCTGTTTTAATCTCAGAATAGAAAAGAAAACAAACATTATTTGAGTGTGTCTGAAGCTCTCTGGTTCTGTGATTCTAGCGTAGTGCTTGGCACAAAGTAGGTACTTTTAATAAGTCAATAAACACTTTTCTAAGTACCTCCTATGTGCTTAGTACCACTGTACTTAGCGCCAGGGATACAAAGAAATTTAAAGAGTCCCTACTCTCAAGTATCTTACAATTTAATGGGGGGACACCATGCAAAGAACAATATACAAATAAAACACAGACAGGATAAATTAGAGATAATCTTAGAGGGAAGATATTAGCATTAAGGGAGATTGGAAAGGCTTGAAGAAGGTGGGAACTTAGCTGGCACTAGAAGAAGGCCAGGCCAGGACAGTGGATTGAGGTGTGGAAGGAGACAATTCCAGACATATGGAAAAACCAGTGAAGATGAAAGCTTTGAAAATGAAAGAAATGAGAGAGGCGAATGAATGAAACATTTATTACTCACTTCTTAGGCACAGAGCATTGTCTTAAGTTCTGGGAATACTTAGAAAAGTAAGACAATTCCTGCTTTCAAGGAATTTACGTTCCAATGTGGAAGACAACAAATATGAAAGGTTTCAGCAACAAGTTAGATATAAAGTGGTCCTTCAGGTGTGATAGTAAAATAGATTTTAATACCTTTTCTTTCATGTAATTTCCTCTGATAAAGTCATATTAGTTTCTGCTGTTGAGGTATTTGCCAGCACCAAAGACTTGGGTGAAAAAAACTTTTGGGTCTTCAATAGATGTCCCTGAAGCACTTTCAGGAGCAGATGCCAAATTATACCACCACAGAGATTGCTTCCTATGATGAGAAGCATGGGTACTATGGGCAGTATGGGCACTGAGCAGGAAGCATTGCTATTCCGAAGGCTCTTAGGTTCAGAATGCTGGGCTGTCTCAGTGAGAATGTGAACAAAATAGTGGTCAAGATGGTGATGGTGGTTTAACAGTACATTCTGTTTCCTTTTTCTCCCTAATGGCACTAAGATGCTTCAACAAGGCTTGCCTACCTAATATGTTAGTTGGTTGCCAGCTGGAGGGAATGACTGGCCCCTTTTCTACAGGAAACGAGGACTGGATTGGAAACCTGACCAGTGGTTCCCCAGGGTTATAACCCCAGTTTTCCTGTGCTCATTGGCCTATAGGTGGCAGCTGATCAGTAGGTATTGGTGATGATGAGGGAGGTGAGCCTATTCTTCACAATGATTTCTCCATTCAGTAAAGTCTGTGGGGGTTAGGTTGGAAGCAGGTCTGGTGTTCTGGGGGATATTGAAATTCTTGAGTTTGGGGTCCTGAACTATCTCCATCATAGTTTGAGGGAAAATGATGACCAAGATGGTGGTGGTGGTGGTGGTGGTTCATTTTGCCAGAAACATGCTCCATTTTGTAATTCCCTGAGTGGCCCCATAGCTTCAGCTAAGTTGGCCTATTTTGTGTGAGACAAGTATTATGTGGTCCAGTATGACTGGATCCACATAGTAGATGGGAACAAGGTATAAGAAAATTGGAAAGGTAAAAACCAGGTTATAAAGATCTTAAAGGTCAGACGGAGGAATTTATACTTGATCTTAGAGGACATAGGGAGCCCTGAAATTTATTAAATAAAGGAGATAATATAGTCAGACTTGCGTTTTAGGAAGATCATTTTGACAGCTGTGTGGAGGATACATTGGAGTGGAGAGAGCCTGAAGCAGAGAGAACTGGCAGGTTATTGTAATAGTCCAATAGTCCAAGCATGAGGTGATGAATGCTTGGACCAAGATTTTGGCAGTGGCAGAGAAGGGGGTATATACAAGATATGTTATAGAAGTAGAATTGACCAGGACTTGGTAAATTGATTGCATATGGGGAGTAAGAGAGAATAAAGAGCCAAGGATGACAATTAGATTGTGAGTCTGAGTGACTAGGAAGATGGTGGTACTTCTGACATTAATAAAGATGTTAGGGGAAAAAAAAAGGAGAGTTTTGAGGGAAAGATAATATCAATTTGGGACATGTGTTTGTATTATGACTACTGGGGGTTCAGAATCACTGAGACGGAGAGGGTATGATGGGGTGGGAGTTCATATGTCATTAAGGATTGAGTTCAGGTGGGTACCATTGTTCCTGAGAGTTCTGCCCTGAGGTAGAAAGGTGTGAAAAGAGGTAAGAAGTAAGAGTGCACTGGAATAGCTGCCCCAGGGGAGCTTTGATGCTCCACTCCTGCCCAGGCAAGTAAGGCCACTGGTATGGTGATGTAGGAGGTGGGAGTGGGATAGAATAGCTGGCCTAATTAGACTTTTCATTAATATTCTTGAACAATTATTTTCCTTTCAACTCCATTACATATGACAATCAATTTCTGAGATCTATATTTAACTCTTTCTTCTCAATTAGGGTTAGACCTGAAACTGGAACCTTGTTACTTCAGGCTCTATGTTGGGATAAAATGAGGCATTTAGAGATCATTTCACAGTCAACAAAAGGTTTACTTAGACCTAACAATTCAAGGTTATGCAACAAGGATAACTTCTGTAGACGTGACTCTTTGTATGGAAATTCATCTGTCTGGCAGGTCAGGACTCACATAGTTTTTGCACCCTCACCACATTGGAAGGGCACTGACGACATCTGGGTGGGACTTTTTATACCCCCTTTTGACCAGGAAGTTATGTCAATGCAGCCAGAGGCCACGAAGAAGCTCTGTGAAGGGAGGCAAGACTTAAGCCTTCTGTAATAATTTTCTCATCTCTAAAACAGAATCAATAAATTTACCAACATCATGGAGACTAAATACAGAAATTCCTCCATGGTGATACATTTTGAAAAGAACAATTAGCAATTGTTTCTGTGGCTTTCATTTTTTTTGCATGCATAAGTATTTGTCAGGGTGTACCTGTTCATCCCACCATGCAAAACTGTAAGATCACCTAAGACAAAGTTGTGTGATAGTTGCTAATTTTTTAAAATAAACTCAGAAAAATTGATTCTCCTTTTCTGCCACACCAGTGACACTAATCAACAACTGCTGCCCTCATTATTACCTTGTAACAAAAGATAGTCAAGTAAATCAAACCTACACATTGGCTATCTCTCATTCTATACTGTTACCTCTCTGCTGAGTGGCAGAAGCTTCGTTTCACTATGAATCCTCTGAATTCAGGACAAGTTACTGTGCTCATCACACTCATACTTTTTGATATTTTTCAGTATCGTTTCCCCTTACATTGATCATTGTGAAAAAAGTTTTCTTGGTTCTGCTTACTTTGCCATCTGCATCAATTCATGCAAACCTTAAAAAAAAAGGTTTTTTTTTTCCAAAAAAAGTTCAAAAAAAATTTTTTTTCTTTTTCTCTTTCTTTCAGAGCCCTAAGTAATACTTGCTTTCCAGATGCTCTTCAAATATCTGTTGATAATGCAGATGTTAAATAGAAGGAATTCTTTACTGTGATGTAAAAATAAAATTGAAAACTAAAGCTAGAATGAACTTTTTAAATCAATTATCCCTTTGACTGGAATATATGACACTTAAAAAGAGGTCTCTGACACTTGGATGGATTGGTGATCTTGTGCCTCCAGTAATGAGGATCACAAGCTAGCCATGTCTTCTGACCTAGTCTTATTCTTCTCCATGGACTCTTGTTAATCCTGCAAAGATGGTTCATCCATCATGCTGGAGCCCTTCCTTTAGGTCTTTCCTTTAGGGGAAAAAGAGGAGAGGGAGGGAGAGATATGAAGTGGGGGGAGAGAGAGGAGGTGGGGGGGAGAGAGAGAAGGTTGGGGGGAAAGAGAGAGGAAGTGGGGGAGAGAGGATGAATATGAATTGCTGCCATGAATATTATGGTAAATGTGGGACTTTTCATTATGCCCTTGTCTTCCTTGGGGCATGCACTAGAATTGATTATCTAAAGGGAACAAATGGTTTAATGATATTTATAGCATAACTCCAAATATTTTCCCACAAGTGTGGATCAGCTCAAAGCTCTACCAACAGTACATTGGTGTGCCTTCTTATAGAACCTTTGATATTCATTATTTCTAGCTTTTGCCATATTTTTAAATTTTCTGGGTGTAAAGTGAGGGTGAGTTTAAGAGTACTTTTAACATGTATGCATCTTTTTATTAATGATATGCAATGTTTTTCACATAGTTGCTAGATTGCATTTCTTTCTTTGGAAGTGATATATGAAGACTTTAAGGTTTTGGCTCTTCAGTGGATATGGGAGCTCATCAATGTTAGAACTCCTCTTAATGGTACAGGTCTTATTACATCCATGTCTGCTCATACTATGCAACTCTTGTTCATGTCTTCCCATAAATCCTCTACTCAATATGCTGAGGGCTTTCGTCTGACACTCTAAACATTGAATGAATACCAGTGGAGCATGTGGGCTGCCCATAGTTTATCCCTCACTCTTGCCACATGACCAATCTGCTTCCTTTTCTAGTCATTAGTGTCCCTGAAGGTGTCTCTTCGCATAATTCTGGATTGTGTGATATGCTACATCCTACCCACCTCCTTCATGTACTTCTCCATTGCCTCTTCATTCTTATTGCTGCTCATTATTCACACAGCAACACTGAGAGATTAAATGATGTTTAAAAAGCAAGCCTGTATGTAAAAATAAGGCATCATTATGATCCCAAGATCATCTCTGACACAAAAGTCTGTGACTTTAATACCTATCCTCTTTCAGTGATGCTATATGGTTCTAAATCATGAAACACCACTTTGACTTCAGAAGAATAAAAAAAATTGAGGTGATGAGTTATCTTTTAGTGCTAATGTGGACTACATTATAGTTTTTGTGTGGATTGTAGATTGTTGAATTTCTTCTTTTGAAAAATTTTCGGCACTGATTTCAAGTTGTAGAGAACTATCTCAATATGAACTTTGGCAAGTTTCATAAACAAATTGGATGTGACTTCAACACAACCATGATTAGCCTACAGTTTCTTCTACTGTAATACAAGATACAGTCCATTCAGAGGTCACTTATCTAGTTAGTAATGGGTGTAAGAGCTATAGTATTTATGTGTTTTGGTTGCCTAGAAAAAAACAGCTTACAATGAAAATAATCTCTAGACTCCTGGTCTAATGCTCATTTTGCTAACAATAGCAGCAATGCTAGCACTACCCCAGACATTTGTTGTGTACATCAAATTTCCAAAGCACATTCACAATTTTGTCACAATTGACCCTCTCAACAAGCCTTTGAGGTAGGTAAGGAAAATATTGTGATCATACAAATGAAGAAACTGAGGCTCTGAGTAACTTGCTCAAAGTCACAAGGGCAATAAATACATCATAATGACTTATTTGACTTACCAACATTTAATTTGTATATGTGGGACAATAGAGAGCCATTCTGTATTACGTTCTTTACTTGGGTTCAAGTCTTCCTTTGACACATACTAGCTATGTGATCATGGCCAAATTGCTTAACCTCTCAGTGCCCCCAACAACTCTAAGACTATAAGTTACAGATAAGCCGCATTAATGAGAGGAGATGCCAAACTGTTTTGAAATCAAAATACTATACAATATAATATAACATCTATATATCTATATGTATTTATCTATCATCTATAACTTTAAAAAACCCATCACTTAAGTCTTTATACTTTCATATTGGCTACTCAGGAATGCTCCTCCAGAGAAGCACCCTTTAAAAACTGTGTCTAGATCAAACTTTCTGTTTGCTTTTTCTGGGTTTCCTCCTATATCCCTCATATTTTACCTTTCCAGGTTCTGTGCGCCATCCATGTCATGTATTTCTGGTGTCAGGGATTCAAACTAATAACATAAGAGGATTAAAAAAGAAAAGAAAAGCAAAAGACAAAGAAATGGCAATTTTACGAGGCAGAAATAACCAAACAAATACTGGCAAAGGGCCTTTCATAGTCCTAAGCATATAATGCCCACGCAGTGGAGACGTGATTGACTAAAGAAAAGCATTCAGAAGTGCAATACAAAAAAGGGAAAGAATACATTAAAGTAACCTTCTGTCACATGGTAGTAAAACAGATAAGGGATAAGGAAAATTTCAAACTCGAAGTCCTATTGTTGAAAAAAACTGTCATGGATTAATGCCACTCGAGACATTGTTGGCACACACAATTATGGGAGCCCATAAAGAGCGCTGTGTGAGCATGAAGACCAAAGGAGTAAAAACAACTATTACTTTTGCTCAAACCTCACTCCTCAAAACAGCACTCTTTCCATAGCCCTCGCACTTTTTGTTTCAGTTCTATCTGACTCTTCATGTCTCCATTTAAGGTTTTCTTGGCATATATATTGGAGAGGTTTGCCATGTCCTTCAGCTAATTTTACAGATGAGAAAACTGAGGCAAACAGGGTTGAGTGACTTGCCCAGGTTTGTAAGACAGTTAGTAAGTACTAAGTAAGTGCTAAGACTAATACGTGTCTGAGGCCAGGTTTGTACTCAGAAAGATGAGTTTTCCTGACTCCAGGCTCAGCACTCCATCTGCTGTACCACCTCCCTGCCCTAACTCTTAAACTAATAGCTTAAAATAAGGACTAAGGAGTTAGAGGTTTAATAGCTCTTTTAAAAAGCTGTCTTTAGGTGATACATATAGTAGAAGCCATACTGGCATATATATAAGTGTCTACTTAGTTATTGTCTACAATCTTTTAAACTCCTCTTACATCCCAGGTTGCTAGCCTGAGTAGAATTACCTTCAAATCCTCCAAGGGACCCCACATAGCAAAATTGCAAAGGACTTAGGGTAGGTAGGGTGAGATTCTTTTCAGTCACCATAATGACCCTTGTTGCCATGCAAATCAATTTAGAAGTGAGACTAAAAAGTTCTGGGTAGAGCTAGTAAAGCTAGTGAACTTTCCCCACTCTTCCCCCTGCCCCCTAATTTGACTGAGCAGCCGAAATTGCTATATGTTATCTCTATACTATATAATATAGTACAATACAGTATAATAGAACACAAAATAACAGTATAGTATAGTTACAGTATCAGAAGAAGCTAGGTGATACAATAGATGAATCACTAGGCCTGGAATCAAGAAGACCTGTGCTCAAATCCAACCTCAGAGACTTACTAGCTGTGTGACCCTGAGTCAGTCACTTAATGCCTCAGTTTCCTCAACTGTAAAGAGGGGATAATAATAGCACCCACTTCTCGGGGTTGTTTTTAAGATCAAATTAGAAAGCATTGAAAAAGAGCACATAAAGAAAAACTGATCCCTAACTGGTAGGGCTTGGGGGTTGGGGGAATAAGCATAGTAAGATTGGGTGCTCAAATGAATACCCATTTACTCATAATGTAAGGAAAATTGATGACTCCCCCTTAATGTGTACTGACCCATTCTCAGAGCTAAACTTCTGACATTCTGCCAGTTCTATGGGGGTTTCTGCTCTGAATTCACTTTACATCTGAGGGTTTATAATCCAAGAGAGATTTTTTTCTTCAACCTCTATTTTTATCCCTTAACTAGGACTTTGGGGAGATGAATTATTCATCTAGAATGTATCACACTTGCTGGAAATTTCTCATGTCTACCTATAGAAACAAAGCTAAGAGATGAATAGTATAGTGGGCCCTAGAGACCTTTAGTCCCCATGGGATAGCCAACAGAAAGATTCAGAAGAGCCTTCCTGCATTAAGTGAATGTATCTTCCTGTAGGTTAGAATTCTGTTTCATGACTAATAATAATAATGATAGCTAGTGTGTATATAATATTTTAACATTTGCATAGCACTTAACAAATATCTCACATTATCCTCAAAACCACACTGGGAAGCAAGCACTATTATCATCTCCATTATACAATTGAGAGAACTGAGGCAGATAGAGGTTAGGTGACTTTCTCAGGGCAACTAGAGGCCAATTAGGTGGTATAATAGATAGAACTCTAGTCCTAGAGTAAGGAAGAACTAAGTTCAGACCTGACCTCAGATATATACTAGCTGTGGGAACTCGTCTCAGTTTCCTCAACTATACAATGAAGAGAATGATATCACCTGCCTCCCAGGGTTGTTGTGAGGATCAAATGAAAATATTTGCCAAAAGTCTAGCACATAGTAGATGCAGTATAAATGTTGTTATTACTTTGTGTGACCCTGGGCAAGTCACTTAAATTCTGCCTGTCCAAGTTTCCTCAATTCTTAAATATGAATAATAATAGCCCCCACCTCCCAGGGTTATTGTGAGGATAATATGAAATAATATCTGTAAAGACCTTAACACAGCACCTGGCTGGTCTATAGTAAACACTTAAGAAATGTTCATTCCCTTCCCCTTCAGTAGGACACACAGCTGGTTAAATATTTGAGGATCTGAGGCAGGAACTCAGGTCTTCCTGCCTCCAGACCCAGTGCTCAAGTCACTATATTACATTTAGTGCAGGTTAATCCTTTTACTATTCCCTCATTAACTCATTATCCCACATCAACAGAGGTTTTATTCTAAATCTTTCCTTTTCTTAATCTTCATGTGTAATCCCTACATCATTTTCTTAACAGGAAAAAATTGGATCATATTTTACTGAGAAATTTGAGGCCACTCTGCAAGTGTTCTTTTTTCACTCTACTTCTATAATCCAATATCACCCTACCCTACCATTCTCTGCTCGTTTCCTCCAGTCTTAGAGGAAGAAATAGTCCTTCTCTTTGACAAGGCTAATTTGTACTCTGATCCCATCTTTGTATTCCACATCTGCCTCTGTCTAGTTGTATGACTTTGGCAAGTGGTCCCAAAGGAAGGAGACAGTGTTGGGCTTGCTCCTTTGAGGAATGTTAACCCAGATTGTAGTTTAATGATACCTTTTCTTCATTCAAGATTCCTACAAATGTTGCCTAAAATCTTCTTAGAGAAAACAATAATTCTTCCTATCATAAACTAGTGAAATGAGTATGTTTATACCAGTTGATGTATTGTAATGTTAATGGGAGTTGAAGATCTCCCCTACCCATTAATAGACCTCACCTGGAGCCCAACAAGAGAAACCTGATTAAAGGAGGCTTGTTTTTCAAGAAGGTCCATGCCTTTTGTTACTTTGTAATTAGGCAGTGGGTCATGAGGATTGTGATGCCCTCTGTCTCTGAGCAAGGATATAAATATTCTGAACTGAGGTATTGCTTTGGAGCTTGCTCATTGGAAGAATGTTTGAGTGATTTGGCTGGACAAGACTCTGGGTAGCCATAGGGGACCCCTGGCTTTGAAAATCCTGATGTTGATGCTTCTCTCTCTGGTAATGTATGTATAGCTTTGGTCAGATAGCTAGAAGCCCTGTCTGTTCATTTGTGTTATTTTTTCTGTGTTTTTTCTGCTTATTTCTGTTTGCATTTTCTCTGAAGTTCAGGGTGCTGACTTTTCCTCCTGAACTAAGTGAATATATATATATATTCATATATGTGCACATACATATATATGTACATACATAAATGTGTATATACATACATATACATATATACATACATATACATATATACATATCTATACATACATATGTATAGTAGAAACCATACCGGCATATATATATATATACATATATATGTATATTCAAACTGAGACAAACTGAATGGCATCAGGGCAAATGGAATTCAAAGAACAGAACTTCAAGTACTTATTAAGGCTTCTCTAGCTTTAGTTGTCTGTGTAAGATTGACCGAGGTTTGCTACACAAAAGAACTGAACAACTGCTGGGACTATAAAGAAAAGATATGGTAAACTCTCCCCTGCCAGAGCATAGCTGCAGAACAAAAGCCAATGATGGTAGCAAACAGTAGTAATTTAGAAAAGAAATATGTTCCGGTTGATGACCAACAGATAGCAGCAGAGAGCAGCACCAAACTGGTCACTGGAGAAACCCAGCCAAGATCAACATGATAACATCACCAGAGGGTATCAGTGGCAATATTAGGGATATAAGTTGTATTGGCCAAGAACATTCTCTTGCTATACATGTGTTTTGTCCATATGTGTACAATCATGTTTGGGCACAAGTGTTGACTTACAGATCCCCTCCCTCATTACTCATGTAGTATCTCAAACCCTTGGTATCTTTCTGGGTATCATGTATATTATTTAGTCCAATAGCTATCTTGCTCTCCTAAGAATACTATCTTGAATTTAATAAGACTTCGCAGTTTATAAAGATTAGTCTGGGAATATGTTATGATGTCAATTTTGTAGATTAAGAAATTAGGATAGTAACTTTTTAAAAATTATACAGTTTGTTAGTGAAAGACCTGGACCAGTATCTAGGTCATCAAACTGCTTGTCTGTTGTATTGTCCATAATTTCCTCTAGAAAGTACAGAGAGTCAGAAGTGGAACCTGGGGAGTAATGAAGATGTAAGCTTTGGCACTTTTATTAAAGGTCCTAGTGTTTCAGTTTAAACTCTGGGACACCAAAAACTGTTGGGGTTTCATGATGTGTTGTGGTGGAACCATCTCAAAGAAGGTCAGACCACCTCTAATCCAAGTATAGGCATATATTGAGATTGATGCCTCTCATGAAGCAAGCTAAGTTCCAAGAGGAACCAGCAAGACGGAGAAAGCAAGATGGATTTTTATAGGGTAAAGATGCTGATTACACAATCAAAATTTATATAGAATGTAGGAATATGATTAATATTAAAAAGACAGGAGGAGATTGTTAAGGGATTAGGTAATGGAGGTGGGGTCCCAGCCACAGTGGAAGTGCACATGTGATTGCCCACAATGCACACAGTTGCCCACAAAATCCATTTGGGGGAGTATATATGTATGATAATGATATAATAAGCCTCTCTACATCACAGGCTTACTCTAGGTCAGTTCTTTAGTATTACTGTGCAAGTGTCTACTCAGGGAAAGTCTCTTCTATTGTGGGGTCCACATTCTGCTTGGGCATCCTGGTAGTGCTGCTTTCCGATTGGCTGACTATTATAGTCCTGTCTTATACTAGATGGATATTGTTGTGGTTGGGCGCATGGACACACTTGCTATTTCTGTGAGAAATATGAGGAATGGGTCTGGGGGCAGTGGCTGGCTAGAGGCAGTGCCTGGGATCCCATCATGTGAACACACCTGCTGTTCTGGGGAGAAATATGAGTTCAGGGACATACCTGTTGTTCTAGTGAGCAGTGAGGCATATACGAAGAAGTTAGGATATTGGCAGGAGGTTTGAGGAGTAGGTAGATACAGTGGGCCTGCTGTTCATTGGGGCCAGAATATTGGGGCTGAGCCAGCTATATTAATATTCCATCACTAGGAGGAGTTAATCAATTAGAGGAAGGAGCAGAGTGGACTTAATGAAAAAGCATTTATTAAACACTTACCATGTAAAAGGGATATGCTAGTTGCTGGGCACATAAAGAAAAGTAAAATAGTCCTTACCCCCAAAGGACTCATTCGAGTCAATGAAATTATATGACTACATTTAAGTAGATACAAAATATGTTCAAAGCAAATGCAAAGTAATTTTTCGGGGGAGGTATGAGGTTCCAGAAGCTAGGACAATCACTAAAAACATCATGCAAGAAGTGGACTTTGAGCAGACCTGTGAAGGAAGCTAGGGATTTCAATAGGTGGAGGTGAGAAGGGAGTACATTTCAGTCATAGGAGACAGCCAATAAAGACAGGTAAACAGCAGATGGAACATGGAATGAGGGAATGGAAAGTAGTCAGTATGGCTTCATACAGTGCATGAAGGAGATATGAAAACTGAGATACCTCAAAGGTATAATATCCCACCTACACCTACCTTTGGAACTACTTTCCAAAGGCAATTTTTTCATATGTGCAACTGGATGCTGTCAACTGCTTTAAAATTATTTAGGACATACTTAGACCTGGTATATGCCATGTCATACAGCTTCCTGGATTACTTAAGTATGAGGGATGGAGCATGGTATTAACACCATAAAGGCTATTACTGTGAATTCTTTGAAGTTAGATTCAAGGAAAATCAGTTCCATGCCTATAGATTGAATTTATAACTTCTAGCCACTTCACAAATTCACACTTTCACATGGGAGAATAGATGAGAGGATATAAATGGCTCATGGAAAACCCATTACTAGGACTAGAAAGGCAACATCTTTCTGAGAATGGGTCAACAGTGTACATGGATGACTATGCATTTTTACATACATCACACGATGCCTTCAAGGTAGTCAGACAATGACTGTTAGGTTACCTACCATAATTTTTAAAAAATCAAGACACACCCATGTTTCCCATAAGTATTTTTCACTGTTAACACGACATTATTTTAATAATCATAATTTTAAAGATTATATAATTTTTAGTTACTGTGGAGTACCTGAGTAGAAAGTCATTTATCTTTATAAATTGGTACATGGATAGGGAGCTACCTTAGCATCTTCAGGATGCTTGAGAAATTCTTTAAACTGCTTAAATATGGAGTGGCCACCCCAGATAATTAATTGTGTCTCCTGATCTATCAAAGTTGGCTTCAGTGCCTTTGGTCCTACAAACTCTTCTGCTACTACTCTTGTTGCTCCCCAAGATCCACAAAACACTATATTTCATAATTACTCCCAAGCTCAACCTTCACAAATCTGCTCCTTTGTCAAATCCCTATAATTCACAGGGTTTTCTATTTGCCTTCTAAACACAAAGGACCAACTCCTACAGGAGTGTACACTTGTAATTCTTGCTACTAGAGAGACTGAGGCTAATAGAGTGCTTGAGCTTAGGAGACTTGGGCTGTGATAGGGTTAAAGCTGACAATGTCTACACTTAATCTGGCACCGATATGGTGAGCCTCTATGCTCTAGGAGCCACAAAGCTTCCTAGGAGAGATGAATCAGCCCAGGTCAAAAACAAAGTTGGTCAAAACTTCCCTTGCTGATCAGTTGAGGCCAAGACTGTGAGTGGCCATTGCACTTTCAGCTTAAATTAAATAGGGAGACCCTGTTTCCAATATAAAGCAAAAGATGCCCACAAAGGATGATATAGTCATTCTACTAAAACTTAGGATTCTGATGAGTGGTGGTCCTCCAAAATTTGGTATTTTGGAAGTCCAAGGGGACAGGGGGAGAAACAATGTCCTCTTATCCACAGACTATTAAGTAGAAGATTCCAGACTTGAGCTCAGGTCTCCTGACTGTCCAGTTACACCGTTATATTGCTCTAACTGAGGTAAATCAAACTTAAGGAATTTGAATTTTGAAGCAAGTCACTGTGCCTCTTGAATTCCAGAAATTTGTTCACTTAAGATTTCTGAAACTATTAACTATTTCTGCTTTCTTTTTGTTATTGTTGAGTTATTTCAGTCATGACCAACTCTTCAAGATCCCATTTGGGGTTTTCTTGGTAAAGATACTGGAATGGTTTGTCATTTCCTGCTCCAGCTCATTTTATTGATGAGGAACTAAGGTAAACAGGTTTTCTTGGCAATACTTGCCCGGGGTTACATAGCTAGTAAGTGTCTTGAGGCCAGATTTTAAGAAGAGTCTTGACTTCAGGTCTGGAGCTCTATCCACTGTACCATCTAACTGCTAGCTTTCTTACCACCCACTCATTTCTTAAAACCTTGTGATATAAATTCTCAATTTATTAAATTTGTTGCCCCATCCTGAGTCTTTCCCTTGTAACATCTTTGTTGCTCTCCCAAACTACCTTCTATTCACTAAAGAGATTTTCCTAAAAGTATATAAAACATCCGAGTCAATAAATTCAAATGACACTCTATTAGCCTCCAAATAAAATAGAAAATCTTTATTGGAATTTAAAGCCCTTCACAACTTGGTCTCTTCTTAAATTTTCAGTCATCTTAAATTTATTCTTCCCCATGCATTGTACCATCCAGCTCTCCTGGCCTACTTTCTACTCCTCATTTAGGATATTCTATCTACTGACCAGGCTTTGGTTGTCCCCTAAGATCTGAAATGCTCTTCCTCCTCATCTCTGACTCCTAGTTTACTCTAGTTTCCTTCAAGACTCAGCTCAAATCCCGATTTCCATACGAAGCCTTTAGTGATTCCCTTTTTCAGCAAGTTCCTTCCTTCTGAGATTACCTTCCATTTATACTGAATATATCTTGTGTGTGCACAATTATCTTTGTATTTTCTCCCCCAGGACAGTGTGAGATCTTTGAAAGGAGGGGACTGTCGTGTCTTTTTTTTTCCTAATCCCAGAGATTAGAAGAGTGCCTAGAACAAAGTAAGCACTTAGGAAATGCTTGTTGACCGACTGATGGACCAAATGTTGATAATACCCTTCTCCTGGGTACTTTCTCCTTGCTTGACTTCCATGACACTACTCTGTCTTTGTTCTCTTCCTACTTGTCTGACCATTCTTCTCCTTTGCTGGATCATTATTGTTCTACCTGATTCTTATGGATGTTCCCCAGAGCTCTACATTCTCTCCCTTGGTTCCCACAGGTTAAAATATCATTCAGATGACTCCCAAATCTATAATATTTAGCTTGAAACTCTCTCCTGAACTCTCCTCTCACATTGGAAGCTGTCTGTTAACTATTTCCTGGATTCTCCATTAGCATCTTAAAAAGAACATGATTAAAAGCAGTCTTTAAAGTCATTTCTGTCTCTCTCTTCTCCCTTATCTCCTAACCTCAAATAAAATCAGTTGCTAAGTCTTACTGATTTTACAACCACATTTCTCACATCTATTCCCATATTGCTACTTATACAGTCCTCACCCTAGTTCAGGCTCTAATCACTTTTCATCTGAACTATTACAATAGTCTCCTTATTGATTTTCCCTTTTTCCAGTCTCTTCTTTCTTGAATTCACCTCCTCCACAACTGCCAGTCTTTTGGGCTTGGTCATGAAATCCCTTTGCTCAAAAACATCCAGCGGTTTCCTATTATCTTGTGGGATAGAACACTAACTCCTCTGTTTAAGGCTCTCCACAATTATATTGCTAATTACCTTTCTTACTCTATTTCATGTTAACATTTTTCATAAATTTAAATGGATCAATTATAGATTTAAAGACCTATAGAATTTCAGAGTTGAAAAGGATCTCAATGGCCTTAAAAAGTCTACCATATACCTGAAAAATACTCCCTACTACAATGTACATGACAATTGATCATCTGATTGAAAACCTTAACCTACATATGTATATTAAGCCCAGTTCAGACTATTAGACTCCTCCTAGGCAGAGAGGATGTGCAAAACTGTAGGCCAATAATCTGTTTGGCTCAAAACTGAGTCAGCCTTATCAGTTTTGCCTTGATCTTGAACTCATGACCTAATAACTGAATCCTTTCTTTATTCCTTATGATCAAGCACTCCCCTTGAACTCTGTCTCAAGCAACTGTCTGTTCCATGACTCACATACTTGAGTTCTGAGAATGATGGTTTAGTTCCTCTAGCAATGAAGTTCTTTCTGTCTTGCTCTCCTAGTACTTCCAGGAATCAGAATCCCATGTCTGAATTCCTGTGCCTGATGCCAACTGCACAGATGACTCTCCTCTGCATATTGTCTAATACCAGAGCCTGCCAATGTCAAGTATCTATCTGCTTGTGTTCCACTGTCCCTGCCCTTCTCTCCCCGCCCCACCCCATTACCTGATGCTTTAATTTCTCGTGATCACTTGTTCTTTCCCTGGCTAGTCTTTTAGAATGTCCCTTCCACTGCTAACTGAACTCCAACTATGTTACTCTGTTCTCTACATTCCATTTATTTTTTTCTCTTAAACATATCTGGTCAATTTTAATACATTAATAGATTGAGAACTAGAAAAGAATTCCTATATATATCCAACAAAGTCCAACAGCAAGAGATCATAAGAGAAACCCCATTTAAAGTTACTGTAGACATTATAAAATATTTGGGACTCTACCTCCCAAAACAAACCCAATACCTTTATGAACACAACTACAAAACACTTTTCACA
>CM053583.1:142864034-142910931 GCA_028627135.1 Pseudochirops cupreus
TACTCATGGCTGTTCAAACTGTGATTTTTTTTTTTAAAAAATCTCTGTGGGGCTCTGCTTCCAGAAGGGAAAGCTCTGTCCCAAATCGCTGGGGTCCTCCCGGCTGCCGTAGCTCTTAGGAAGAGGCTGGGAACTCTTCCTATTTACTTCCAGCTGACTGGATAGCGAGGACTCCAAGACTGAGGTCCAAGACAGTGATCCGGATCCAGGCCGCTCAACACGAGAGCACTGGCCTGAGAACAATCGTTAAGTCCCCCTGCAGTCTGCAGGCCACGGGCAGGAAGCTACAACGCAGAGGAGGGTGCAAAACCTCTGCCTTTCGCTTTTCTGCTCTGGAGGCCTTCCGGCGGGACTGCTTATCTCCCCCTTGCACAATCTCCACTTGCAGCTGCTGCTAATCCGCTCACCTGAGAGGCTCCTCCACTCCTCCCATCCAGCCGCCCCTGGGGTACAGCTGCGGCTTCAGGCCAGGCTGGTTTTGGTTCGCAGTGCTGATATGGTTCCTCGTAGCCGAGATGACTTTAGTGGGAAGTATCTTTGTGTGCGTTTTGGAGTTCTAGGATTGGTTTAGAGTCCTATTTTATGGGTATTTTGGGGTGGCTATGTGAGAGCTGCGATATGTTGCTGCTGCTACGCCACCATCTTGGCTCTGACCCCCTTTAACTCAATCATCTAAATGTAAAGGTCAGAGTTCTCCACCCCTAGCCCACAGAGTAAATCATGATCTTCTCAGTTTGCATTAAATACCCAAGGAGAGATCTTTTCCTCTTGATTCAAAGCAGGCTCTCAGCTTCCATGGTTCCTCTTCTATGGTCCCAGCTCCTGCCGGAATCTATCCAACTGCCACCTGGGTTCAAAGGCAGACAGCTCTCAATTTTTTGTCCAGCATTGTGTGCAGTTCTTGTTCCATATTGAAGCTCACAGTGTCTGGTCCACCTCAAGTACTTCACAGTTTCTGTTCCTGGGAAGACAAAGCTTAACAAAGCCACAATAACATGCAAACACATTGCTGGCATCCTCATCAATTCACTTTCTGCCTGAGAAATCAACATAGACCCAACAACAAGGTCTGAGACAAAGTCACATCAAAACAGACAGACAAAGTACCAGCACTACAGTCATGCTTCCTCCCAGTTGTCCTTTCTTCTCATTTCTTAGTTCTCATTCCCAGCAGTTCTGGCTGGTTCTCAGAAGTCCTTGGCAGCTCTGGCTGGCCCTCAGAACTTCTCAGCAGCTCTCAGAAGAAGTTCTGCCACCACAAGTCCTGTTCTCAAAATAATCTCTCTTCTCATTTCTCAGTTCTTCTCAATTGTCTTCTCAGTTCTCAGTTCTCTTCTCAATTCTTAGCTCCTCAACCTCCTTGCTGTTTGCTCCCAGAAATTCTAGCTCTCTAGCTTGGCCTTTTCTTTATATAAGGTATTAGCTCCTGCCTGTTCTAGTCCCTTCCTGTTATATCAGAAAGTCCATCTCACTGTGGGGTTCACAAGTTCTGGGTCTTAATACTTGACACAATCATGAACTTGGAACAAGGAGCTAAGTACCTGTTTGATTGCAAATACAAGGGTCAGCAAAGATGTTCAAATTCCCATTACCAAGCTGTTAGTCAAGCTGAATGTAAGCAAGCAATAAAATGCCATTATAAAAATAAATACTGAATACAAAGCTAACAGAATCAAATGTATTCAAAAGAATATGACATTTTAGGTCTAAGAAGTAATCCTGTGTGTTTGTGTCAGCCAGTTTATTATGATAGCATCTCATCTAGAGCAGTAGATTTAAAGTCAGAAGATCTAGGTTCATGTCCTGGTTCCAATTCTTAATATCTGGCATAACCTCTCTGAGCTTAACATTGCCTGAGGAAATGCATAAGGAGACATGGACTTTATTGAGGTAGATAATAATTAAGAAGAAAGGTGGGATAGGCAGTAGGTAAAAGTAACTAGATAGCAGAGTTCAGGAAGTAAACCAGGTTGTAATGGCTTTAAAAGCCAAACACAGAATTTTGTATTTGATTCTGAAGAAAATGAGGGACTACTGGAATTTATTGAATAGGATGATGACATGATACTTTAGGAAGATCATTTTGGCATCTGAGGGGAGAATGTATGAAAATGGGGAGAGACTTGAGGTAGGGAGGCCAACTAGCTGGCTATTGTAATAGTCCAGATGTGAGGCAATAAGGCTCTGTACCAGGGTGGAATCTGTGTGGGTGGAGAGAAGGGGACATGTGAGAGATGTTGCAAAGAGAGAAATGACAAGATTTGGCAACAGATTGGATATGTAGACTGAGTGAGAGTGAGAAGTTGAGGATGACACATACGTTTTTAGCTTGGATGACTAGGATGATGATGGTGCCTTTAGTGGTAATGGGAAAGTTTGGAAGAGGAAAGGATTGAATTGGGAAGTTCCTACAGGTTCCTGAGAAGAAGGGTGAGTGAAAAGGTTTGGTTATTTTGAAAGAACTGCTTAGGACTTAAAAGCCTTTGGAAAAAATATTAACTCTTTGAGATCAGGGAGTGTTTCATTTTCTCTTTGCATCCCTAAGACCTAAGACAGTTTCTTTCACATCACAAGCACCTAGTACAGATTTTTGATGATTGAATTGATAGGGGTGGGGTAAGGTAGAGACTAGGTCCAAGCAGATGAACTAGAAAGCTATCAGCTACCTTTCTTTTTCTGTTCTTATTTGCTTTTTCTGTTCTTGTGGCTACGGCTTACCAGGAGCAGCAAATAATAATATCAATTAGCACTTTACAATTTAAATCTACTGTTAGTATATTATTAATGGATCTTAACAATAATTCTTTGAGGTGTATGATAAAAGAATTATTATTCCATTTTTGTAGATGAGGAGTCTGAGACCTTGGGTGGTTTTAACTTTCCTGTTTTCAACTTTTACTCTGACTAGTAAATATCTGAACTTGGACTTGAACTCAGTTGCTCCAACTCCAGGGTCAATAGAATCCATTTTATCCCACAATCTTTATCTTCTTTATTCTTTCTTATAGTAAGTTATCAGTAGTATTTTTGACACAGTGAAAAGAGTGTTGGACTTGAAGTTAAGAGAAATCTATGCTCAAGTTGTAGCCCAAATATTTACTAGTTTTGTACATTTTTAAACTCTGTAAATTTAACATCTCTGAGCCTCAGTTTCCTCTTCTATACAAAGATGATAAATAATCCAACACCAACTTTATTTGGTTTGTTGTAAGGTAAATGCTTCATAGACCTTAAAGTACTATAAAAATTTGAATTATTATTCCCCTCAGATCAGTTGTCTTCATAAAAATAAAAACACCCTCTCAAACAATTTTATTACCACAATGAAATTTTATGATGGTAAGAACTGCATAGAGTGAGGTTATTATAGGCACATGAAGCAGAAACAATGAGCTAATTTTGTTCAAATTAAAGGCTAAAGATTGCTTAGATACCCTTCAATCTTGGAAGTCTATATATAGCCACTAAAAGCATTCTAAAATTAATCTGATTTCTCTCTTTCCTTAGTCCCCAATAAATTATCATTCTTTCTAATTCCATTTGATACAGATCTAGTTTACAATTTCAAAAAATTAGAAAAGTTAATTTCTAAATAATGTTAGAGCTAGAAAGAATCTTAGACATCATGTAGTCCAATTCCTATGTTTTGCAGATAAAGAAACTGAGGCCCAGAGAGCAGAAGTGGCTCACCCATGGTTGCACAGTCAATAAGTAGCAGAGCCAGGATTCAAACTTAGGTCTCTTGATATCAAACACAGAGTTCTTCCACAAAACAATACATTTATTGAGCCACTGCTATATGCTCAACACTGTGGGAGATATAGAACAGTATAAGGCAGAGCCCTCATCCTCTGGGAATTTATAATCTTATTGGGGGAAATACAACTAAATAGCACTCCAAAGCTAGATATAATTAAATACAAAAGGAACAGTAAAGTCAGTAAATGTTAAAAGACATCAGAAGAGGAAGCAATTGAAGTGGATAGGAATCTGGAAAGGCTTATTGGACAAAGTGGTCCTTGAATTTATCCCTGAAGAATATAGAGCTTTTGGCTGAATGAATAAATCAAGATGCTTTTGAGTGCCTATTATGACAAGCATTCTGCTAAGTCCTTGACTTCAAGGAGGACCTAAGCTTATATTATCTTCTGAATAAAATGGGGAGTAGTGATCAGGGAGATGGAAGAAACACGTATCCAGGATGAGAGATTCAAACTGAGTGGTATAGTTCCTCTGGGGGTTGATCTCTTGAGTTTGGAGAGTAAATTAGCAACAATAGCAAGGTGAAAGATGGCTGGAGTTAAGAAGCATGGTCTCAGAGTGGAAGTTCAGAACCAAGTGGGTTAGTGGTTTGTCACCAAGTGGTGACAAAAATATAAAGGTAGGAAAGAGCTTGTGTGTGTATATATGCAAAAATTTTCTGCAACTGAGCAGGTTGAAGCAGAGAGCTCATATTGTGAAATAGATTAAATAGTCAGAGAGACCAGATTGGGAAGAGTCTTGGACATCAGGCAAAGGATGTTTTTTCTCAAAAGCACTGAGGAACCATTTTGAAAGTGGAGATTTGTAGGATAAAAGGTATACATCCAGGAAGATGAATCTGACAGCAGTGTGTGCTGGGAAAAGAAACCAATTAGAGACCAATTATCATAATCCAGACATAAACTGAAGAAGGCCTGGACTAGCAGGGGTAATGAGGAAATGACAGATACAACAGACATTTTAGAGAAAGACTCAACAGAATATATGAGTAATTAGATACGTATTGCTAAGGAAGAGGGAGAGTCAAAGCTGACTCAGAGTTTGAGCCATCCTGGTCATCAAAGCAAACAGCAGACCTCTTAGCCTTGGAATTAGTTCCTATTACCATTTGGGCTGCTCTGCTCTACTTCAGTTCCCTAGTTCTCTAAGCAGCAGGTCTATGCTGGCCCCCAGCCACTATGAACCTCAACAAATTGTCTAGGTGATTTCTAAAGCCTCTTCTGAGCTTCAAATGTGGTTTTGCAAACTTGTGGAGTGCTCTCTCTCCTTTGATGATACCTAAGTCTCCCTCCTTCTTAAAAAATCTATTGTTTAATCTAGGATGCTGAAGTCTCTTATCTTTAAGCATGATTGTTGTTGTTCTTGTTTATCTTTTATCATCTAACTCAACCTCTGTCAGTTAACACAGACACACAGAGTCACATGTACTGCCATAGTCATATTTGCTCATCACAAACATTGAGAAGGAATCTCACAAACAGAAGATTTGATGGGAGGTGATTTTTTTTTATTTTAATCTTTGAGGGCTAACATAATAGTCTAGGCATAACTTAGAGATGGCTTAGACTAGATGGGTGTCCATAGATTGGAGAGGAAGATTCAGACTTAAGAGAAATACAGTCAAAGAGTCAGACAGATATAATGATATGGAGGATAAAAGGAGAGTAATTTTTAGAATTACTTTGAGTTTTTATCCTGAAAAAGAATGAAGATGTTGGTAGTCTTTGATGGTAATAAGTTGGATCAGAAGTGTCTTTTTCTTAAGGTGGTCATTGAGTCCTTGAATTTCAGATGGTACTATACCCAAACAGATATTTCATATCTGGACTGGAAGATGGTGGAAATCAAAAGTTAAGATGTGGCTTTGGAAGTCATCCATCAATAGTTGGTGGTTACAACCATGTGGGAAGAGTGCTGGGTTTGGGATCAGAGCATTTGTCTTTGAATCCTGGCTTTGTAAATTTGACTCTTTGAATACTGGGCATCTGAATGACCAGGGTAAGTCATTCTCTCTCTCTTGGTCTCACTCATTTCCAGAGCGCTGGACAAGATGACCTCTAAGATCCCTTCCAGCTCTGAATCTATGTTCCTGCAAAAGTGGCTGAGTTCACATAAGGAATATAGAGGATCAAAAAACTAAAGCCTGATGCTTGAGGAATATTTATAGTCAATGGGTGGGAAAAACAAGAGGAGTCAGTGAGAGAGAACATTTGGAGAGATGGAAGAAAATATGAGATCTCAACATCATATAACCAAGAAAGAATAAGATTTTTAGAGGGAGACAACGGTAGTTTTGAATACAATTGAATAGTCAGGAATAACAAGATTTGAGGAAAGATCATTGGACCTAATCAGAGGAAAATGACTGTTGACCTTGGAGAGAACAGTGCCAGTAGGCTGACAAGGAAAGAGGTCAGCTTAAAGGGAATAAAGGAGACTCTAGAATAGCTAACATCATTGTTAATTTAATGGTAATCCACAGATCTCTGACCCTTCTAAATCAGGGGCAGGATTTACCTTCAAGTTCTTTATGATGAACATAAAGCACCCTTTCTTAGCAATGCCATTTCATTTTACAATACTGGGGCTCTGGGATTAGCCAGAGATAGCATTTATAGGAAGGCCCCAGTATGGTAAAGTGGCATTGGTAAGAAAGGGTGCTTTAAGTTCATCATAGTGAACTAGCATTTGATTAGCATTGACTCAGAAGTCAATGATTGTGCAAACACCCCTGATGCAACCTCATTCTAGCAAGTCCAATATTGTGGAATATCTTTTTCCAAAAGACATCTTTGTCCAGCTCAGCAATGACTATATTTTGTGGAAGAAAAGTCTGGTAAAAAAGTAAGTAGTGCCATGCAAGTCCAAAATTCTTGCTTTATGTTTGGAATCTGACAATCCTTTCTCTGAGATGAGGTGGATACCAGGAGCATTGATGGGGTAGCCTAGGAAAGTGAAAATGCAAATCATAATTTCATAATTTTTTTGCTGATAATTAACAAAGCCTTTAAACACATTTGTTTCAGGAGTTGCCAGGGCCAAAGAGTTCTTCACCTAGTTGCTAGTAAAATTATGTGACTCCTCTCAACTTTCCATACTCTGGTACTTAGATAGCAGACACAGTTTGCTGCCAGAACTGTTTTCAAAGCCTTTCTTTCCATCATAGTAGAACCAAACAACACTTGTGCTCTGCTGGCATAGATAACCTTAAAGAATCCAGGGCCCTTTCATGCTAAAATGAAGTATTGGATTAGAACTTTGGTTTTGCTATTGCATGAAATATGTTATCAAACTGACTGGTGGGCTGGTTGATACTCATGGTTGGTTCAATATCAGTTACTGAACTCACATTGATTTCCTACCTTATTCTCATCATTCCTATTGATTACTTTAGGTAAGTCCTTACTGCTAACCATCTCTCTTGCTAACCATTAACACTAAAACTCTCTAGTCATAAAAATGAATGAATGAATGAATGAAATCATTTAAGCTCTTCCAGGCAATATGCTAAGTGCTGGGGACACAAACACAAAAAGTAGGAAATGTCATTGCCCTCAGGGAGCCAGATAGTCCCTATCTGGAACTGCTCTAAGGTGGGTCATATTATCTCTTGGCTTTTCTCAGCTTTTAGTTTCCCCTGGGGTCACAATGAGGCCAGGCTTAGCTTTTGCTTGCTCCAGTCAGCCTGGCACAGAGCAGTTCCAGCTTCCTGGCTGGAGATACACCATAGCATACTTATACATACTGTGAAGGGGGCTTCCAGATACCTCCTAGGACACAGTAACAAGATAGTTCAGGATGCTGAAGGCTGTGCTGAAATCCTGAAGGTCAGTTTAGAACCTTCCTGCTTTCATCAAAGGATTTCACTGATATTTTGCTTGAACTCATTCCCCAGTGGCTAGCATATACTTCTCTTTCTCCCCCCATTACTCTTTCTGTCCCAGAGATACTGACTCCTTAATTGCTAAGGAATACACCACTTTCCCCAAACTCAGCTGTATGCTCCTTCAATCTCGTTTCACTCAATCCTTCTGTCACAAAATTAGACTCTAGATCTGAATGGCCCTTCCACTATGCCCTCTGGAACATTTATTTTGTATTTCTAAAATTAAAAACATATCTTTTCATCTGGCACCTCTTCCTCTGTTGCTTCTTACATCTTCTGGAACTCAATGAGACCCTGTTCTTTCTGAATTATACTGCACTGCTGTGTTTGGTTACATGTTCACTAATACACCATTGAGAAGATGAAGTAGGGATCTCTGAATGCTTCTCCATCCCATTTGCTTCCAGATTTTCCTTCTATTACTAACACTCAACACTGACTCTTCATTTGAGATATGTACAATGCATATTTATCATCTATTCAAGCTTCTGGTAGTCATTATTTCCTTGTCCCAGGACATTCTCCCACCTTTCTCAGTGAGATTAGTGAATAATTCAAAATCTCCTTCTCTACCTCAACACTTTCCTTCATACTAGCAATATTCAGTATTTCCTCAAATATCCCAACTTCCTAGTTAAGTAACTCCAATTTACATTGAGTTCAATCTTTATCTAACTTCAATCTATTCAAGTTCAATAACCTCTATGTTACATTAGCCACACAATATACTCGATCTTATAGTCACCCACAATTTTTTCTACTTCCGTGTTCAAAAACTTTGAAATTCTGGGTAGCTAGGTGGCACAGTGAATAGAGCACCAGCCCTGGAGTCAGGAGGACCTGAATTCAAATCCAGTCTCAGACACTTGACACTTATTAGCTGTGTGACCTTGGGCAAGTCACTTAACTCCAATTGCCTTTCTTTCCCCCCTCCAAAAAAACAAATAAAACCTTTGAAATTCCTTGAACTATCATTTTTGTATCTTTCTATTTCTCCTTATGCTTATATCTTCTAACATTCTTCATGATTACTATGACCTTTAATCTCTCTATCTCCCCTACTCTCTCTACACCATCCTCTTTTCCTAATCTCAAACCCTTGGTGAACTAGTTCAGTTGTATACCATCCTTTACTCTCAAATTTCTTGTTTCCTTTCCCTACTATTCAAGCACACTTTGACAAACCCCTTACTCAGCTTATTCCTACTATCTAAAGCTTTTACTCCTATTCAAGTTCTGTTGAACAGAACTGTAAGAAATCATAAAACCATGGTGAAGGGTCCATTACAGATTTATTCTATCTTACTCCTAATGGGTCCTCATTGCTGCCAGGAAATATTATTATTCCTTTTTTATCTATTTTCTATCCCCCTTACCATAGCTGTTTCATATTTCTTCTATAACTATCCTAAGCTACCACTTAAGCAGCTAGGTGGCACAGTGGATAGAGTGCTGGGCCTAGAAACAGGAAGACTCATGTCCCTGAGTTCAAATGTGACTTTAGACACTTATTAGCTGTGTGACTCTGAGCAAGTCATTTAACCCTGTTTGTCTCAATCTCCTTAGCTGTAAAATGAGCTAGAGAAGGGAATAGCAAATCATTCCAGTATCTCAGCCAATAAAACCTCAAATGGGATCATGAAGAGTCAGATATTATTGAAATTACTCAAAACCAACAAATGCCACCTCTTCCCCAACCCTCTCATGCCTCATATTTCTCAGGGGAAAAAAAAATTGAAGGCATTCACAACAAACTCCATCTTTTCTTCATCTCACATTCCTCTGATGTCAATCCCTACTACTCTCTGGTCTATGATAATGAGATAACCTTTTTGCTTGCCAAGGACAACTTCTCTCTTCTCTAATGTCTGATTTTCCCCTGATTTCTAGATGGGAGGCGTTCTTCCTTCCTTCCTTCTTTTCTTCTTTCCTTCTCCCTCCTTCCTTTTCTTCTTTCCTTCCTTCTTTTCTTCCTTCCTTCCTTCCCTCCTTCCCTTTCCCTCCTGTGTTTTCCTACTTTCCCTACTTTCAACTCCTTTGAATCTAAAAAAGGAAAAGAACGATAGTTGGAATGGGCACCAAGCAAAGTTGTCTAAGGCTCCTTAAGGTGCCCTAATGTTTACAAAGTGCTTTATTTACAATGATCTTGTGAGGTCACTAGTATAAGTATTGTGATCCTGATTTTCTAGAGAAGAAATCTGTGTCTTAGACAAGTCATGACTACTCCATAAACAAAGCACTAGGGAGTAAGTGTCAGAGCTCAAACTGAAATCCCAACCATTCCTGGAAGAATACTGGCTTCTCAATCTTCTGACTTTGCCATAGTCCTTACATCAAAGTTTTTTTTCCTTTTAATCCTAGTAGTGAAGGCATGAACATTGTCAAAGACAGAAAAAAAGAGGAACTAATGTAAACTGAGAGGTCCAGACCCTAGAAAAAAATAGCTACGTATGCTAATTATCTGAATCTCTGTTGTCAGTAAGACAAAATACCCCTGTGAGTAATTTTCTTCAAGGTCCTATGATATCACATAGGAAAACCTCATCACCTCTACTTTGTAGAAACACCTGAAGTCACCACCCATTTCTCCAACTGACTAAATAAAAGCTCCAATTTTGTTTCACTTGTATTACTGGGATAGAGCTTAGATTCCCTGCTCTGTAACCTACCAAACTCAGTTCTAAATACAAACTGCAGAGAGGATCTTGGAAAATTTTCCAGATTAATGTGGAAATCATCTTTCAAAGAGTTCTAGAACTGGTTACAGCTGGTTTCAACCAAGGAGGAGTTGCACATTGTGAGGGAATTGGTTAACCTGAGTCAGAATTCTGATTCATCAATCTGTGGTGGTACATCTTGGGTGTACCTCTGAGGTGCCCAATCCAAGTTTGGGCTTTTGTTTTTTCCTAAATAACCAACTCAAGGACATTTTTTCATTCCTTCCTTGAAACCAGAGAGAATAACTCCTGTCATCCACACCTGTCAGACAAGTTCCATCTTAATTGCTCTTTGCATTTTCTCACAACCCATAAAACCCTAACTCTCCCTGGAGTTAGTACATTAGCCTTTGAACCACAGATCAGAGGAACAGCAACACAGGAGGTCCCCTTATCTTATCATCACCAGAATCATCAGTACACAATGTATAGGTAAGTGATTTGCCTGCCTACTATTTGACACAAGTAAGATTAGGATGAATGTCTCCCTTCCCCAACTCCAAGACTGGTACAATAAACCAATCTAATTTAGTGTCAATTAGTAGTTTTCTCACATTACTTAGGATTTCCCATCTTGATACTTTCATGTATCATCTGATTGCCCTGGTGCCTGCAGTTTTTAAGGTGGTGGTTTGGGGGGTATCACAGAGAGTGAAAATTACTTAGCCTAGGAAATGATAGCAAACTGGCATACCATGAATGCAAATTCATTAATATGTGACTTTTGGAGGAAAAAGAGAAAACTTACCTATCTTGCAATTTAAATGTGAGACAATATAATACTCTTTATTCCTTGCAATTTCCTGACATTTTTAAAATCTTCTACAGGCAAAATGCCTTCATTTACATACATTGAGCTTCCCAATCCTATTTCCACTATTTCATTCTGTCACCTTGTCTTTTCCTACAGGTGAACAAACTTTAAAAATGAGAATACTACAATAGCATTTGAGTATAATCTTTTGTGAGGGAGGTGAGTGGTGGGAAAGGAAAGGAATGGTAGGTTCCCTCTCCTTAGAAGTCTTCAAGCTGAGTCTAGACCACCACCTGTTGGATATCTTATAGTGGGTCTTCCTTTCTTGTATGAGTTGGATTAGACAGCTGCTGAGGTCCCTTCAGATTTGCAAATCTTGTGATTCTGTAGAAGAAACCTATAATTTCACTGGTAATAAGGAAGTCCTGGTATGTAAAGCAGTAATTCTTCAGTTATTAATAGTCTTTGAAAGTTGTCTAGGGGCAATTAGAAGGTAATGACATGTCCGTGGTGACAGGTATTATATGTAAGAGGCAGAGATCAAACCCAAGTCTTCCTGACTGGCTCCTAGCTCATTGTGCAACATTGCTTTTCTTAGCATCAGTGACAGTCATTAAGCCAGCAATTTTTTTATATTATCTGGAATATAACAATAGTTTCTTCTGAGCTTCCACCATTACATGGAATGAATTATAACTGAGTTAAGTATAATGAAACAAATTTAAAATTTGATTGCAGGTGAGTTAATTGTTTAATGCCATGCTTTATTTTAGAGTGGGTTTTTTGGGTGAGGGAGGGACCTCTAGTACAGCGATTTTATTGGTACAGCAAGCTCCTGTTTAGGAAACTACCTCTATCAATGCAGTTGGGCAACTGTTTTGAAACTTGTAATCTAAATTAGAGAGCGTCCTGGGGGCATTAAGAAGCTAAATGACTTGACAAGGGTTACATGGCTAGGGTGGATTAACAGCAGGATCTGAACACATCTTCTTTTCTCTAAGACTGGTTATCTATCCACTACACCACATTGTGTCTTCTACTCTGTTGAGTTTTGGAATAAACACCATTCTTCAAAAGTAAGCCAAGAAAATTAATGTTAGATAAAGGAATCAATTAAGCAATCAACATTGATTAAGAGCCTACTATGTGGCAAACATGTTACTAGTTGCTGGAGATACATATATAAAGAAAAATATCATAGTTCACAAGTATTTTACATTCTATGGGAAGAGATATATATAGTGTATACGTGTTTCATATAGGGAGATAATAAACAAAGAGAATAAATGCAGATAAAATACAAGATTAGGAGGGAGATAGTGGTATATTGTTAAATATTTAACAACTGGCTATCTGAGAAAAAATGTATCCATGACATGTTTTCAAGATTAAACTGCATTATTAATATTTTCTCCATCGTTATCTTAAGTCTAGACAACCAACAAAATTATGAATCAAGCCCTAATTTGGAGTATTTGTCAATTTCTAAAGTATAAATGCTCACAATGAAAATTTAACAATTGGCTCTAAAAAGTTGGCTTGAGTTGGCTCCAATTTATTAGCAGTGAGTTGGTTCCAACTCACTAGAGGGCACTAGCAGTTGGCAACATCAGGAAAAGATTCATTGAGAAGGTAGGCCTTGAACTTCATCTTGAAGGAAGAGAGGGAGCATAAAAATAGATGTGAAGAGGAAGTGCATTTTAGGCATGGCCAGACAACTAGTACAAAGGCATGGGGAAGCAAGATTGCAATTATAAAGATTAGAAGGAGGCTGGTTTGGTTGGATTACAGTTTGGTAGGGGGAACAACGTATTAAGGCTAGAAAGATAGGTTGGGGGCAGGTAGTGAAAGGGTTTAATGTCTAAACAGAGGAATATACATATACATATATATGTGTATATATATGTATGTGTATATATATACGTATGTATGTGTGTGTGTGTGTGTGTGTGTATATACACATATATACACACACACACACACACACACATATATATATATATATATATATATACATATAAAATCATAGATACAATAGGGAGACACTGGAGTTTACTGAAGGGGCAGCTAGGTGGCACAGTGGATAGAGTGCTGGGCCTGGAGTCAGGAAGATTCATCTCCCTGAGTTCAAATGTAGCCTGTTTCCTTTAGTTTTCTGAAGTGTTAAATGAACTGGAAAAGAAAATGGTAAACCACTCTAGTATCTCTGCCAAGAAAATCACAAATGGGGTCATGAAGAATCTGATTTGACTAAAAATGAATAAGTAACAACAATGGAGTTTATTGAGTCAGATCTTTGCTTAAGTCATATAAACTTGGCAGCTATATGGGGAATGGTCTCATGTGGGGAGAGGCTTAAGTCAGGGAGACCACTTAGGAGACCTTTGAAATTATCTAGTGAAAAGCTGATGAGAGCCTGAACAATATTACTGTCTGTGTGAATAGGTGAGAAATGAGAAATAAATGGAAAGATTTTCCAATGAATTCTATCTATGGAATGAAGGAAAGAGAGAAGTTGAGAATAATATGAAGGCTATGACTCTGGGGGAATCAAAAAATGGTGATACCTTAGACAGAAATAGGGAAGTTTGGAAGAAATGTGGGGTTTTGGGGGGAAGATAATGAGATATGTTTTAATTTGAGATGTCTCTAGAATATTTGAAATTAGAGCTAAGCTAGAAAAAATCTAGGATTTGAAAGTTAGTGGTAGGATTGGAGTTGGAACTACAGTTAGAGACAGAATTAGGCTTGAAAATGGAATTAGAGTTAGAACTAACTAGTAGGCAGTTGTTGATATGGGACTGAAAATGAAGAGAGAAATAAACCTGCATCTAAATAACATCTGCAGAAAATGGAAATTCAATCCATGAAAGCTGATAAGGTCGCTAAGAGATGGAGAATAGCAAAAGAAAATAAAAGATCTTAGGAGAGAGCCTTCAAGAATACTCATCATTAGGGGACATGACAAAGATGACAAAGCTAGTAAAGGAGACTGAGAAGTAGGGTTCAGACAGATAGGGGGTTAAAGAGAATAGAAGAGAAATCCAGAATAGAGAGCATTCAGGAGGAAAAGGTGCATGTCAAATGTAGCAGGTAGGCTGAGAAGTATTACAGCATATGTGGAGAATAGGCTAGGGTACAGAAAAAAGAATCTGTGATTTCATTAGCATAGGGAACTCATGAATCAAGAAACTCCCTCCACAACTAGAGATTGACACCTTCTCTGTGACAACTGCTACCAATGAAGGTTGGCACTTTTTCTGCCATTTACAGAGAGTTGCCTAGACCTTTGAGAGGATAAGTAACTTGTCCAGGATCATACAGACAACATGTGTCAGAGGCCTGACTTGAATCCAGATGTTTCTGGCTTCAAGGGTAGCTATCTATCCATTCCTCCACAACTGGGAAGGCAAATGAAAAAGCAAAGACAGTTCTCGCAATCAGTTTTAATGAGGAAAGTAACACATATAGGGGAATAGCATATAGGTGGCTAGAGAGTATAGTCATGGTCTGGGAAGTCACAAAGGTAGTGAGTGAAACAATAGCACAAACTCATAACATACCCTTTCCAGCAGCTGTAGGTTTGATTATAGTTCTCAGTGTAACAGGTGAAAGTGGTGGGGGGAGGGGGGAGAGGCTGGAAGAGCCTCCACAGGATGACAGAGTACAAAACAGACAGCATGAAGATGAGAACACAAGGTCCAGAAAATTGACTTGGCAACTTGGCTCTTCCCAGAAATGTAATCCATTTTAGAGGTCTTCAGCAGAGGCAGGGCAGAAAACAGTGATGGTAATAAGAATCACGTGCGGTCCAGGGAATGCAGAGCAGAGAAAGAACAAGCAGATAGGGAGAAGCTAAAGATTAGAGAAGTATCAGGATTCATGGAAGAGTGTTTGAAGTTCATTCAATTCAGTTGGAGCATTACTGTGAACTGGAGAAAGTATATATGTAAGAGAGAAATTTAGCCAAAGAGCATTCACGAACTGGGTTCACTGAGGGATGGGTGTGTTCTTCCTTTGGCTGAACAATATTCACAAAACGTGTGTGTGTGTGTGTGTGTGTGTGTGTGTGTGTGTGTGTGTGTGAGCCCGCGCACGCACGTAGAGAGAGAGACAGAGACAGAGACAGACAGACAGACAGAGACAGAGAGGAGGGAGAAAGGGAGACATACAGACAGACACAGAGACAGAGACAGAGAGACACAGAGAGAGAAACAGAGAGAGAGAGACAGAGAGGAGGCAGAAGGGGAGACACACAGAGAGACACAGAGACAGAGACAGATAGAGAAGAGAGACTTTCTGTGGATTTTGGAAAGGGACAAAAGCTGGTGGGTTAGGCTCCTATGTAGGTTGGAGAAACATCACAAGACACCCTTTCAAAAAAAATCTTCCTCTCCTCAGATTGTAATAGTACTTGAGCTTCCCTCCAATAGAGATTCGTTTCTTTGAGTTGGGGTATTTTTCTAAGTGTTCCTTATTAAAATGTACAATATCCCTGGGAGAGGTGTCAATAGTCATCAGTAGTCAACATTTTCAAGAAGAACGGAAATGCCAAATTATCTTGCAGGTACACATGACAAGTAATTTTTAATTTGGGAACATAGATACAGCCATAGTTGGGAATTCTGGCACCTGGGGTAAATTAAGTTGAGTTGTTAAAGAAAAAAGAGACCCAGGTATAGATGTCTGGAGGCTGGTGATTATATCTATTACTACAGAGCATCCTATGTGGCACAAATCCCTAAGCCAGGTGGCATACACTAGATCTTTCCATTTTGGGTACAGTAATGGCACTGTATACAGCAAGGTGGGACTGGAAAGGGTCATGATAGTGATCCTCAAAGGGTGGCATGTGGGACGGAGTATATTTCTTCTCTGTGGTAATCCTTGGTACTTCATTGTCCATTGCCACCCCTGCCCTTTCTGGTGTGATTTATTGTTTTTTTAATTTATTTATTTACTTTTAGTTTACACCATTCAATTCCACAATCCCTTGAGTTTCAAATTTTCTCCCCCTCCCTTTCCACCACTTTCCCCTACCCCATGGTGGCATGCAATCAAATATAGGATCTACAAATACTTTCACATTAAGCATTAGTCAAGTTGTAAAGAAGGATTATACCCAGTGGAGTGAACAATGAGAAAGAAGAAACAAAACAAAAAGAGAGAGCAAGTAGTTTTCTTCAATCTGCATTCAGACTCTGTAGCTCTTTCTCTGGATGTGAATATCCCTTTCCATCATGAGTCTTTTAGATTTGTCTTATAACCTAGCATTGCTAAGAGGAGCCCAATCTATCAATGTTAGTTGTCACACATACGATGTGTCTGTAATTGTGTACAAAGTTCTCCTGGTTCTGCTCTCCTCACTCAGCATCAGTTTATGTATGTCTCTCCAGATTATTATGAAGTATGTCTGCTCCTCGTTTCTTACAGCAAAATGGTATTCCATTACATTCATATGCCACAACTTGTTTAGCCATTCCTCAATTGATGTGTATCTCCTTGGTGTGATTTCTATAAAAAGAAAGATATAACCCAGACATCCATGCCTCAGAAGATGAAAGTACAGACTCCTCCCCCTTTTTGGTATTCTGGTCCATATCCGCCATGGTTACTTGCTAGTTTCAGCTCTGTGGACATAAAAAGGGACCCAGAAGAAAGGGTACTACAGAAGAAGACAGGTTTCCATATGATTCCATAGGTATCGTCAAGGATTATATGACAGTTCTAGGTGACAGAAGAGACTGATGAGTGAAAGAAGACAGAGGAGCAAGGAAATTGGAAGAAGGAAGACAGCCAAGATCCACTAATTTTGTCTCAGACATGACCCCTTATCTTTGGGCAGGGAAAAGTTCGTTGGGAAACTGTAATTGAGAACATAGCCAGGCTGTTGTTAGGAGGGTCATTCCCTTCTGGTGCTCTTTGGGATATGGTACTACTGGTTTTGTTGTGGTGGTTATTCTACTCAAATAATTTCCAAAGTGAATTTCAAATTAAACTGTGTTATGAACTTCCAAACACAGGTTCCTAGCTATGTGATTCTCAACAAATGACATCTATTTTATATTTATGTCATTATTATGATGAGAGTCAGTGTGGTACAGTTGATACACTGATGAATCTAGAGTCAGGAATTTAATTCAACAGACATTTATTAAGCTCCTTCTATGTGCAAGGTTTGCTTTAGAAGTTAGAGACATAAAGATAATAAATGAAATAGTCCATGACCTCAAAAGGCTCGTATAATAAAGGAAGGATACAACATTTACATAGAAGAGGCAACATAATGCAATGTAAACAGTAAGAGTCAAAGAATGAGTTATTTCCCCATATACCAAGATAAGTTCAAAATGGATGAATTATTTAGAGATAAAGAAATGAATGTAATGCAATGATACTGTAGTATGAGAAATTACAAACATAACTAAAGGGAAGGATGGTAATTTACGATTTACATGAATTGATGCAACTAGAAGTAAGCAGAACTTGCAAAACAATATACACAATGACAATGATAACACAAATTTTTTAAAAACACACCAGGAAACAATGGAAAGTAACTGCTATGAAGTGATTCAAAGAAGCTCTAAAAAATACTATAAGAGGACATCCCTCCCAAGTTTTTGCAGAGATGGCAGGGGAGCTTGGCACAAATGTGAGACATTGTGTTCTGTCAGATTTTTTTTTTCAAGGAACTGATTAGTTTTACTGAACATATTTTCTCTTCTTTCTTTTAAAAAATTTATTTGTCCTAAGAAATGGCTCTTTGGAAGAAAGAAGGGAGAGGAACATAGGGTGAAATGTAGGTGATGTGAAAACAAACTCTATCAATGAAAATATGTCAAAAGAAGAGGTAACTAAGCAAAGGGTTGATAGTCCCTTGTCAATACTGTGGTTGATGAGACTCTTGCTCAGGCTTGGGCTAGCCTCTGTGGCCTCTATAGCTTCTGTTCCTGTGACCATTTTGTTCCCAAATGTGATTCCATGTTTCTAATCTAAGATTTAAGAGTAAGTTAAATTTAAAAATAAGTAAGTTAAATTTAAAAATATATGACCTGGTAAAGTTATGTGAATGGATTCCAAAGAAATGGATTTCTGAAGAGATATGAAGAACAAAATAAAACTTAAAAATGTGTGTTTACAAGTGGTCACAGGAAGCAGACAAGTGAAGATCGGGTGTGGAGTAAAGGCCCAAGCACAAAGTATGAAGGAAAGAAGTTTAGGTGGAGTTGAAGGCTTGTGAAATTAATTTGAAGGCCCAGAGCTAGGAAAGCTTAGTGACCCATCCCTAGAAACATGAACTATACTTTTAACTTGATAGGAATAAGCAAGTGATGACATTAATAAGCAGGGTGATGGTGACAGTCATGGGAGGGAGAAAAAGCAATGATGAAGTGACTTCCAGGAGAAAAGATGAAATCTACTAAATAAATTACAATTTAAATGGAAAAAAATAGACAAGCTTAGAGAGGAAAAGGCATGGATTTAATAAATATTTCGACTAAAAACAAGCTTATATCTCCAAAGGACTGGGAAGCTATTTCTAGTCCAGACCTAACTTCTAACTCAGTACATGACCACATAACAGGCTTGTCATTTAATATCTTGAGGTTCATTTTACTCATCTATAAAATGGAGGACTAGACCTTAAGCAACAATAGTAGTTAATTACCTAGTCTCCTTGATATTTTTTTTTCTCATGTCTATCTCGTATTATCTGGATTACCAAAATCTTAGTTCAGGTTCTTCTCATGTGATTCCTGTCTTAGTACATTGGTTTCCTCTTTCTATTGCTACCCAATAGAATCTCCCATTCTAATGTATCATGTTCACTGAATTCACATTCATCTTCCTAAAGCCCTTCTTTCATCTTATTACTCTCCTACTCACATACCTTCAAAGATTTCCCAAGAAGAATAAAGACAAAATTTCTTTTCCTGCTATTGTGAACTCTGCACAAGTTCTATCCAGCTAACCATCCCAGTCTACCCTTCCCCTGGTTCTCTACATGACTTTTTTTCCCACTAGAGTTAAGCCAATCTTCTTATCTCCTCTCCTTCTCTCCTCTACTGTTACTCCATGCATATTAATTTCTATTTCCATCCCTTCTCTCTAGCTTCTCTCCCAACCTCTGTTCTATCCCTTTACCACCTATTGAAAGCCTTACTATTCTTGTGGAGCCAACTCAAGTCATATTTCTGACCTTGAAGCCTTCCCAGACCTCTGTAACCTACATAAATATCATCAAAAATCCAAAATAATTATTCATAGAATATCATCAATTTAATATAAGTTAATAGAATTTATACAGAATTTGTTATAATTTAATATAATATATTATAATATATAAATTAATATAATTTATTATAATTTAGTATAAAACATTTTAAATATAATTACATTAATTTTTGTTATATATAACCAGAGTAATTGAAATCTACATTTATATCTCTCTGACCTCTAATTTCATATCACAGGTATTGTCTGTAGAGCATCCATGATTTTGCACTTTATTATATACTATTTAGTGATTTCAGATTTTTAAATATCTCTTCTATTTCTTCCATATCCTTGGCAGTGCTAATAGAATGCTGAACATGGAGCAGGTATTAGACAAATAGTTGCCAAATTGATAAAGATTCCTTAGAAATGTTCATTGCATTCCCTTCACATATTTAGGATACCTGCAGCTTAAGTTTGAGACAGGATGAATATTGCTGATGCCACCAGTGGCTGAAGGAAAATGCTGCAGAAGAAAGTTTTGTCTAGATTATCCCAATTAAAAGGGCAGACAGGAACAACTGGTAAATGATATTCCAAAGCCTTCTGTACAGCACAAAATAATTCTGTGTTAGAGTATAACATATTAGGATTAAACATTTACATTTTATACAGAATGTTTTATATTTATATCATCAGGGCTTCACACAGAATATAGTAGACACTTAATAAATGCTTGTAGATTAATAACTGAGAGCTCCCATAGCTGTCAAGGGATAGCTAGTCCCTATCCTTATCTCTATCCCTTGACTTGCTATAGGAGCGTTTTGTCTAAAAAATAAAATCTATACTTCATTCCTTCAAAGATCTGGGATTTCATCAGTGTGGATATTTCTCACTGCAGATCATAGATGGTCCTTAAGAACTGTTGTGATCAAAATATTTATTACCCTATGATCAACCAGGTGGTTGGCTTTGCCACTTAAGGGTTCTGGTCCTGGGATCACAATCAGTCATTCAGTCAACAAACATATATTAAGTGCTTCCCATGGGCTGGGCACTAAGCTCATAGATGAGGATATAAAGAAGGGCAAAAATGGTCCTTGCCCTCAGGGCGATAACCCTCCAGGGGGGGAGACAATACACAAACGGGCGCAGATGCAAGATACAGAGTGTAAATGGGAAGAAAGAGGAAAGCTTTGGAAAGGAGAGTGGGTGAGACTACTGGGAAAGGCCTCCTGTAGAAAGTGGGATTTGAGTTTAGTCTTGAAATAATCTGGGTTAGCTAGACGGCCAAGGCAAAAATTACCAGACCCATATTAAAGACTCTCCAGCTTTCCAGAATCTATATACTAATAAGGCCTTCTGGAACTGAGGATAGTCTCTATGGCGTGAGGGAATATTAGAGGAGGATGTCAACAGACTTAAGTAAAATCTCGAAAATCACAGAAATTCAGAGCTAAAATGCTCCATAGAGCTGGATCAAGTCCTTCGTTTTATATATGAGGAAACTGAATATTAGAGAGGTTAGTGGTATAGCTAGAACTAGATTATACAACTTTCAAATCCCAATCATTAATAATCTGTCTATCACACAATGACCAAATGATCACAGATCTAGAGCTAGAAAGGACCTAAGGTGTCATCTAACCCAACCCCTTCATTGTACAGACAAGGGAACTGGGGACCAGAGAGCTCAAGGGATTTGCCCAAATGCCACACATATAGTAAGTATTCCATTTGAATGCAGGTCCTCTGACTCTACAGCCAGTGATTTTGCTTTGTTTTCCTCCTGTACCATGATCACTGCATCTTAAAAAAAAAAATCTCTGAAGCATCAGCATAGAACAGTACTGGAATCTTAGATACCCCTTCTCTGATCTAAATGTACTTAACCTAATTCCTAACATGAATGACAGAAATCTGTTCCATTGGTTAAAAGGGCCAGTTGAAAAAGGCGTTCTCTACTGGTTTATGCATTTCTGGGAAGCAGAGAATTAAAGACCACAGGGTTATAAATCACAAAGCCAGGTGCTGCCACTAGTACCAACAGTGTGACAATGGGCAAGGCATTCAACCTCACTGGCGCAAAAGATTACTCCCTTGAAAAATGAAAGGATTAGACTAAAAAAATCTCTAAGGTAACCTCCAAGCAGGGACTAGATGAGCATTGATTAGGTTTTTTAAAATCGGGATTTCTTTCAAATGTAAGTTGAACTAGAATGGTCTCTGAGATCAACTTTGGTATGGTCCTGCTACTTTCATCTCTATAATTTTCACATCTCTCTTTACCTCTCAGAAACTTGTGTATATTTCACAACTAAAAGATTTAATCAGTTCCTGAGGTAGGAGGGAAAAGAACGAGCTTATGTGTTCAATAATTGAGCTTTTGTACATGTTTGTTCTTAAAATTAATTATCTCTTTGGCATATGCCTTGGTCAGAAGATTGTGTTGCCATATGAAAATATTTGATGACTTTGATTTCTTGAGAAATGTAAACTATGAAATTCAGAAAATGCTAATGAAATGAAGATGAATTCCAGAAAATCTGTCTAAAGCATAACCTTAATTGAATCCATAATTAACTTTAGTTATATGTGTGTGTAGGTATATAAATGAGTTTTGCTTCTGTAAATACAGGGTGTTCTAAAAGTCTTAATGTTGTTTTATATATTAAAGATTAAAACTACACTGAGACTTTTGGGACACTGTGTGTTGTGTGTTTTTGTACACATACATATATGTATGCATATATGTGTGTATATGTACGTACTTTGAATTATCACAAAGAAAATACTCTTTATCACTATGGGTTTAATTCTCTGCCTTGTGTGAAGAATTGAGGGGAATTTAAAGCTGTTTCAAGGTTTATGCTTCTCATTTCTAAAGGGGGAAACAAGGACGAATTGCACAAAAGTTATAGGGAAATGGACTATAACTCAATATAAGGAAGAATTTCTTAATAATTAGGTATTGCCCAAGATGCACAGAGTGCCTTATGAGAAGACAAGTTTTCCATCATGAATGTCATCTAAGCATAGGCTCTATCCGATGTGTTCTACTCCAGCAAGCTTGATTAATCACTCTCTATGTGTCAGACACTGTGACAAAGACAAAAACCAAATTTGCCTTGAAGGAGTTTATATTCTATATAATAATTTAAGAATTTCATTAGGAATTGATTCTATAACCTATATAATAAGAAGTATGAGTTACAATACTTTCAAATCACAAAGATAGAACGCAAAAAGTTATGCAGGGGTTAAACTGGATTATTTTAGTGAGGTAATAATGGTACTTCCAGGAGCTATAAGCAGAGGTGTTCTGAAAGTAAAAGCAGAATGTTCACCTTCATGCAGAAACTCATTAGATTGAATGTAAATGATAATCCTTTCTTCATCCTCAACCCAGAGAGGATCTGGATAGGGGAGGGGGGAGCAATATTTGGGTTGGAATTCAGTAGCTAATCCTGACATTCGAAATTCTGATTACCATGAAAAAGTCAGGTTATCAAGAGTCATGGGTTGTAAAAATAAAACGATAACAACCTTTGTTGTCCAAAAAGCCTGAAAAACATTCCTTTCCATGACAAGTTAGGTGATTTTGCTTTTCCTGAATTACATAAACAAAATTCGACAACACACAAGTATAAAGGCAAGCGGCATTACCTTGTGGATGACAGAAAAAACGGATATTTTCATTCACTATTTTTTCTTCTGTGTGGAACTTGGTCAGCTTCCTTCTTAGCAAGTATCAAGCTTGTCTACTTGTATTATAAAGAAATATAGTATGTGGATATGATGCTAGGGCTTCTCAGAGCAGGAAGTCCAGCAAAAGAATTAAGTCTTCTTCTTCCTTTTTTTAACAAGTGTGTCTCAAACAATAGGACCTATTTATTATTTTTAAGATACAAAAGCTTTAAAGGAGTTCTTACTGTGGCTAATAGATGTTCCAAGATATTTCAAAAGGATTGGATCTAGACCATCCCTTTGATTCACCAATCTCCCACCACTACCTTTCCTTTCCTTTCCTTGCATTCCACAAGTTAATCTCCCTCTGAAATGTATTGCAAAATACTGGGTGGGGAAAAAGAGTCAGAATACCTCTCCCAGGCACATCCTTGTACTGGCAACACATAGGGAATAAAAAGAAAGCATCTTGTCACTCTTACCTTGGCAGGGCTGCCTTTACTCAGTGATTACATTAATCCTGACAGCTTTTTGGTCTTGAACAATAAACTCTGGAAAAATCTGGTTTTAATAACAGAGGTGAGTTTCTGTTGGAGTAATGCCCCTTTCCAGGTATTAACATTAGTTGTATTTTCTTACATACGAAAACACGACCACGCAAAACATTGAAAAATAGAGTGTAGGCAACTCATTGATAAAATTTAAAAGTTTCAAATGAGATTTTTTTGCCCCCATGTTGTTGTACAGTTGTTTTTAAATCATGCCCTATTCTTTGTGACTTCATTTGGGGTTTTCTGGGCAAAGATATTGGAGTGGTTTTGCTATTTTCCTCTCCAGCTCATTTTACAGATGAGGAAATGAGGCAAATAAGGTTAAGTGACTTGTCCACGATCACAAAGCTGAGGAAGTGTTCGAGGCCTGATCTGAATTCAGAGAGATGAGTTTACCTGACTCCAGGCCTGGCACTCTATCCAGTGTATGACCTAGCTGCCTTTTTTTTTTTTTGTCTACACATCTTTATAGGACAGTTAGATGGCACAGTGGTAGAGTGCCAGGTCTAGAGTCAGGAAGACTCCTCTTTGGGAGGGAATGAATCAGGGAAGGATTTTCTTCAACTTGACCTTGACTATTTGATTCCATGTTTGATTATATCACTAGGGCATTGTTTCAGTGGAAATACGGATAGGCTACCTCCCTATTATCATTTTGGAAAGCCAGAAGGAAAAAAAAAAGATATTTCATATATAGAATACAAAACTCAATTGTAATCCTCATCTTAAGTACAATTAAAATAATTTATATTTATATAGGGCTCTAAGGCTTACACAGTGTTTTTCTTACAACATTTGTATAGATTGTGAATATTACTATCACCTACTTTATGCGTGGAAAAACTGAGTCTCAGACACATAAAGCTAATAAATGGTGGAGTTAAGACCCAAACTCAGATCTTTTGACCTAAACAGCAGTGATTTTTTCACTAGGCCACTTATATTCTCAGGTTTGTGCTGGAGCCAGCTCTTAATGATGCATGGGAAGAAACTATCAAATTTTCAGTGTGAACACATCTTTCAGAAATTGGCAAATCAGGGCTTTGGTTTGTTTGTTTTGTTGGTTATCTAGAATTATGAAAGTGATAGAGGAAAACATTAATAAAGCAGATTAATCTTAAAAGTGTTTTGTGCATACTTTTTTCTTCTTGAACTGCCAGTTGTTAAACATTTATCAGCAGCACACTCTTGGTCTTCATGCATCAGAGTCTGGAACAAGCATGTGTAATGCCATCTAAGGAATTCAGTGCCTTTACTGTGTGTTGAGAATGTTACTAGGTAATACATTTATATGAGCATGTAGAAAATTTATCCTTAGAAGTGGACATTGTTTAGGAGTTTGCATCTATAATTTTTCAAAGACTTATGAATACATTATGGATAAGCTGGTAACAAGAAAAGGTTACGAGATAAAATGGAATAAGAAAGGGCAGAGATCCAACCAGAAATATCTAAGCCATCCCACTCCATTTATATCTTATAGTATCATGCTATAGGGTAATATAAGTACAATTAAAGAGAAGGCAACTCACAAGTTGAAAGCCCAACAAAATACTGTAACAGTGCTTCAGTTTAGGAGTATCGATAAAGTATACAGTATAATACATTAAACAGCTTTACAAAGGTATCAGTCTGGTAGTTTAGACTGAGAAGAAGTTTGTATGAAAAAGGCGGCATGGTCTAATTATGATACTGACACTGATACTTATTAGCTTTGTGATCTTGGACAAGTCATATTATTCTCAGTTTTTCATCTCTAAAATGAAGATAATGATTCTTTTATCACTACCAACCACACTGATGGTGGGTTAGGAAAATAACCTTTGTAAAAGAAGGATAACATGTATGTTTTAGTAATGTGACTTTTACATGGCTATCGCTCTCCAATTCTTCTCTCCCACCAAGACAACCCACCTTTATAAAAAGGAAGTAAAGACGAGCAAGACAAACCAACACATTGGCCATGTCTGATGGTATTTGACTCATTCCACATTTGTAATCCTTCACTCTCTCCACAAGAGAGGGGACATATTTTTCAGTATTAATTCTATAGTCAAACTTGGCCTTTCCATTGATCTGAGTTTGTGTTGCTTAATGCTATTTTCCTGTGTGTGATCTTGGTCATTTTATATGTTCGCTTGGGTCTGCTTATTTTCCTGTAGCAGTTCCTACATGCCTTCCCAAGTTTCTCTGATCTCCTGATATTTAGCATTTCTTATGACAAAATTATGTTTTATCACATTAGCATTAATTCACCATAGTATCTGGTAAATAGTAAATGCTTATTAAATATTTGTTAATGGATTGATGGCATTCATATACCACAAAAGTTTCAGTTGTTCTCTCAATTGATAGGCACCCACTTTGTTTCCAGTTTTTTTAATATACCAAAAAGTGCTTAAATAAGTATTTTGGAACATATGAGGCCTTTTTGTCATTTACCTCTTTGAGTTACATGCCCAATAGCGGTAATAACAGATTAAAGCTTTTTCACTTTTCTCACATAGTTCTTATTTGCTATCTGGAATGTTTTTACAAAAAGGGATTACCCAACAGTGAACTAATGCACAAGTCTTCCCATAATCACTCTCTATGTTTCTTATCATATTTTCTAATTTACTAGATACAAAATGAAACCAAAGAATTGATCTAATTTATATTTCTTATTATTAGTGGTTAAATGACTGGCCTTGAAACCAGAAAGACCTGGGTTCAAGTTCCACTTCTGACATTTGCTGGATATATGACCCTGGATAAGTCATTTAACATTTTAGCTAAAGCAGTTCTCTAAGACTATGAGTTGCAAAGAAAGTGCCTACCTTCATTGGGCTTTGGGGGTTTTTTTGTTCTTGTTTTTGTTTTTACCCATAAGTTCCCTATGCCAATGAACTCACAGATCCAATCCTGTTTCCTTTCAATCCTTGTATTTTTAGTGATTGGGACCCTTCCCCCCCCACACATGATTTTTGATGGCTTTTACCCTACTTTTGAAAACTCTGCTCATATTTGACCATTTTGACATGTACAGTGCATAAAATGCAAGGCCTAGAATCAGGAAGACCTTAGTTTAAATGTGACCTCAGACATTTACTAACTGTATGACCCTGGACAAGTCACTTAACCCTCTGATTGCCTCAGTTTTCTCAACTGTAAAATCAAGGTAATGATAGCACCCACCTCCCAGGGTTGTTGTGAAGATAAAATGAGGTAATATTTATAAAACATTTAGCACAGTGCCTGGCACATAGCAGGCACCTAACAAATACTTCTTTCCCGTTTAGGGAATGGCCATCATGTTATTTCTCCAAGTCTTTGTTGATGGTAAAATTTTAGATCTTCTGGTTTGAGTGAAAGGGAAGTGTGTGTGTGTGTGTGTGTGTGTGTGTGTGTGTGTGTGTGTGTGTGTGTGTACATAGAGAGAGGGCACAGGGTATGTTGCATATGAAGAGATGATATCTAAAACATAAAATTAAGAGGTGAGGGAGGAATATATTGGGAGAAAGAGAAATGGAGAAATAGAATAGGGTAAATTATCTCACACAAAAAAGGCAAGAGAAAGTTGTTATACTGGAGGGGAAGAGCAGGGAGGTGAAAGGGAATGAGTTAACCTTAATCTCATTGGATTTGGCTTACGGAGGGAATAACATACACGCTCAATTGGGTATTTTACTCTACGGGGGAAAGGGGTTAAGTGGAAGTCATAAGAGGGCAGACTGGGGGAAGGAGTAATCAGTATGTTTGTCATCTTGGGGTGGGGGATAGGGGAGAGATGGGGAGAAAATCTGGAACTTAAAATCTTGTGGAAATGAATGTTGAAAACTAAAAATAAATAAATTCTGAAAAAAATGAAGTAAAGTTGAATGAGAATTACTATTATTATCTAATTTATCTTCTTTTTTTCCTTTCCAGACCAGTTACAACTTCCCAAAGAACATCACTGCCATTATGGATGATTGCCCTTATTGTGTTTGGAGTGCTGGCCATCTTGGGAGTTACGATTGGTCTCCTTGTTCATTTTCTAGCAGTTGGTCAGTGTTGACAATATTCTTTTTCCATTGCCACAAACTCTCCCTTCAAAATTAAAACTAAACATGAATGCTTATGAATAACTTACCTCCATTCAAAATGATTTGCTTAATGGATGTTAATTTCCTTTAAATTTATTTTTAAAAAACCTTCTGTGTAGGCAGGCAACGAGCAAAAATCATTTATGTATTCACTTACAATGTCCCAGGTACTATGCTAAGCCCTGGAGACACAAAGACAGGAAAGAAAATAGTCTCTGCCCTCAAGGAGTTTACATTCTAATAGAATACAGCACATAAAAGAGAGCACAAAGAGATAGAGGGGAGACATTGAGGGGGGGTATGTTAATAGGAAAATGATATCTTAGTATTATTATAAAAGGAGTTTTGACATCAAGGACTTGCTGAAAGGGTCTCTGGGAATCCCTGGGATCATAGACTGAACTTTGAGAAACACTGATCTAGTTTAACTTCACATTTGACAATTAAAGAAACTGAAATCAGAGTGAGGAAGCAATTTATACAAGATCATAGACACAATAAATAGCTGAGCTATGAATAGTGACCTTCCTGACTAGTGATCACATGATTTGAACTGATCTGGGGCAAACCAACAAACCTCGTTGGGGCTGTTTACATTAGACTGACGTATAGCTGTTATAATGGCTAATAGGTAAGTAGGTAGTACAGAAGTGGCACAATTTAAAATACAGCTCATTAATAGCACATTTAGTGATTATAGGCCTTATATTTATTGTTGTTGTTCAGTTGCTTTTCAGTTGTGTTCAACTCTTCGTGACTCCAATTGGGGTTTTCTTGGCAAAGATACTGGAGTGATTTGCCATTTCTTCCACCATGTCATTTAACAGATGAGGAACTGAACCACCTAGATACCCATATTTATTATTATATTATGCTTATTACAAATATGATGATGATATTATTATTTAGCAAACTAAAATAGGAAGTTAAAATGTTTGGTTTGTTATGCAATAGGTAGAACACAAATTAAACAATGGAATTCCCCAATCGAATGTAAATATTAAATAGCCTATGGTAGGATCAGGGTAGTAGGTTTCTAGCTATATTCCTAAGCTAATGCATCATTCTCACCATTTAAAACAAAACAGAATAGTAATTATTCACATTAATGAAGTGGAGCCAGGGAGATGAAGCATGGGAAACAATGGATTTTAAAAATACAGTACTTATTTTTCTCTGGGATGTCATTGAATAGTCATTCAGAGTACATTCTCAGGTACAGCTTCCTCACACAGACTCAGAGTGGGAACAAACTTCCAAGGCCTTCTAGTCCATCTCATAACTAACCAAGAATCTTCTCTACAACATAACCAAGGCATTGCCATATGATCTTTGAAGACATACAGCAAATAGGAAGATGTTAATTAACTCCAGAAACAACCCGTTCCAGTTTTGCAGTTTAAATCATTAGAAAATTTTTCCTTACATCAGACATAAAACTGCCTCTTTGGAACTTTCACCAGTTGTTCCTGTCTTCTAGGGCCAAACAACACAAATCCATACTTTTTTATGCAACAGCTTTTCAAATACTTAAGAAATCTATCATATTCCTCCTAGATCTTCTTCTCTCCAGGTCTAACATTCTCTTCTCCTTCAATTTATCTTTTTTCCTTTTTTTGTCTTTATTAATTTGTTTGTTTACTTTTGGTTTACAAGATTCAGTTCCACATATGACATCATCATATAACACTTATATATCCCCCTCAAGACCCTTCATCAAATTTGTTCCTTGTCTCTGGGTCCTCTCTTCATATTATCAATATCCTTGCCAAAATGTGTCTCCCTGAACTTCACACAATATTCCGGAAGAAACCTGAGCAGAGATTAATGCAAGAGAGCTATCAACTCCTTAGCCCCAGATAATGTTTCTCAATACAGGATAAGATCGTGTTAACTTTTTTTTAAACATCTATGTCACATTGTTGACTCATATTGAACAGTGCACTAAAACCCCCAGATCATTTTCAAATGAGCTGATGTCTATCTATGCCTCCACATATTGTATTTGAAACTGATATTTTGAATCCAAGTTTGAGAATTTAACTTTCTCCATATTCAATTTAGTCTTTATAGAAGCAGTCTAGAATTCTTTCAAGACCTTTTTTTAATATCCGGATAGTTTTCCAAATTGCTGCCTTTCTCACCTAGCTTTACATCTTGTGTTATCAATTCCTTTATCCAAATTGGTGATAAAAATGTTTAATGCCAAAAGGTCCAGCAAAAGTTCTTGGAATACTCCACCTGAGATCTCTTTCCATGTTGATATCAAATCATTAATGACTACTTTCCCAGTCCTGCAATTCAACCAATTCTAAATCTACCTAATGAAGCTACCTGCTATCATCTAGGCTATCTCCCCATCTTTTCCACAAGATATGGCTTTGCTAAAATCTAAGCAAATTCTACACGCAACATTTCTCTGAATTAACAAGTCTGCTAAGATCATAAAAAAATGGAAATAAGGCTAGTCTGGCATTGTCTGATCCTGATGAAGTTGTATTGACTCTCTATTACCACTTCATTTTCTTTTCTTTTACTTGAATTTTAAATTTCTTTGAATACAGTTTGTTTTTACATCACTTGTTTCTGAATATATCTCTCCCTCTTGCCTAATCAATGGACAAATCCTTGTTACATAATTTTTTAAAAAGTAAAGAAAACAGTTTATCAGAATTAATCAGTGCATCATCCCAATCTGACAGTATATGAAATAGTCTACACTCATAACCTCCCCACCTCTGCAAAGAAAAAGGATGGAGGTTCAGTCTCTCCCCTTTTCTTTGTGGCTAAATTTGGTCATTATATAACATTTAGTTTCCTTTTTTATTCTTCCATTCATGTTGTTGCAATCATCATATATATACGATGATTGCATGTATATATATTGTTTTTACTAGTTCTTATTTCACAGTGCATCAGTTCATATGTCTTCCCATGATTCTCTGAATTCTTTATATTAACTTATTTTTATGGTAGAGTAATATTTCGTTGCCTTAATGTACCACAACTTGTTTAAACATTCCCCAATTGGCATTCATTTTGTTTCCAGTTTTTTGCTACTCCAAATTGTGTTGCCACCAATGTTTTTGTGTACATGGGACTTTTCTATCTACCTTTGGCTTACTTTTGCTATTGCATCACTTTGTTTTCTAAATGCTTAATAAGAATTGATTTAGTAACATTTTCTAGAATTTTTGGCAGGAATCATAGTCGAGTTCATTGGCCCCCAGTTTGCAGATCTCATCCTTGGGGACCTTTTCCTTTTTCTATTCTTGCACCATCATTATTCTTCACTACAGTTTTTAAAAGATCATTGACCATAATTTAACAAGCCATCTGCCAGTTCTTTCAGTACCATGGGAGCTAGTTCTTTTGGGTTTTGTGATACAGTCTTCAAGGGCAGGTAGTCATTTGACTTTTCTTAGATTCAGCTCTAAGTGAATTATTTTTGTATATGTTTCTAATTCAAATATTATTCTCCTTGGCAGAGGAAACTGAAGCAAAATGAGAAAGACTTTGCTTTCTCTTAATCATGCATTGACATTGTCTTACCTACCCTGAGGAGTAAAATTCAATTTAAAAAAGGATATATAAATGTATTGTGAATGTAACTGACTAAAATTTCCACTGAGGATTTGGATTCAGAGCTTAGCTACCCTCCCTTAGCTGTTAGTAGAACAGTCATTTTGGGAAGCCAGAGACTCATTCTCACAATCCCATAACCTGGTCCTTGGCTAGCACCTGCAAAGCTGAACCAGAGAGGCAAGGAAGAGTGAGAAAAGGCACGTAAAGATCTGACATGGAAGTAGGTGAACATGTAAGTATTTAGAGAGAAGAGGAATAGATTTTGCAAAGCTCATCAAAAGAGTGCTTTAAACTGATAAAAAAAAAAGGGGGGGGGGGAAGAAGAAAACTGCTTATATTTTTCACCAAGCTAAATATCACAGAGCAGATCTAGGTACAAAGAGTACCCAGAAAATCACAAAAGAAAAAAATGTAAGGGAGGAGTCAGCAATAAAGACCTATATACAAAGGCATACAATATAGTTAGTAAGCAAAGTGACTTGGAGTCTAAAACAAAGATGCAAATTTGCCTTCACAGGTATCCCAGAGATTTAATGGAAAGGAACCCATGACTCAAATTTGGTTCTGAATAGTAAAGGAGGAAGAGGAGGAGGAGGAGGAGGAGGAGGAGGAGGAGGAGGAAGATGTGGAGGAGGAGGTAGCTAAGTCACAGAAGACCCTTAGGATTGTTGTTTTTCTTAGCCCAGGAAGAGCTGAAGTTATTATGGGTAGAACTGGAGGGCAAAGTTTTTCCAGGGGTCCAGCCTTTTAAAAAAAAAATTTAAATTATCTTGTATACTTTGAAGTGCTATATAAATGCTATATAAATCAGAGAGTCAGAGTGCTGTAATGAAAAGTGTTGTAGATGTCAATTTGGAAGAGTCCTGGGTTTCGATCCCATCTCTGACACTAGCCATGTGAACAAGTCAATCTTTCTAAACCTTAGTTGCCTCATCTGCCATCATACTACTTACTTCACAAGGGAAGAAAAGTACTTGGTAAATGTTAAATGGCTCTATAAACCTGAGTTATGGTGTATTAATTGGCATGAAATAATTTATGCTGCCTCAAGTGAGTTCCCTTAGTTAAATTAGTTGTGGTTAAAGAATGGTCACACCTCTCTATTGTTGGAGATATTCATCTGAAGTCAGTTTGAAAGAATTACTGGCTCTAGGAGATTGCTGAGCAAGAGTCAATGAATGAGTGCTGTTTCACTATGGCCTAGGTGAATGCTGCAATGATACCTGGCAGAAGCGAGATGCAATAATTCCACTGGCTTTGGCAACACCCAGGGCATTGTTCCCAAGCTTTCTTTTGAACTTGCTCCTCCAGGTTTGCCATAGAGATTAATCATATACAAGGACCTGTTAGTTACTCACACCTGATCTTTGAAGTGGTTTTGGTTCAGCCCCTTCTGAGTTGTGATTCATTCCACAAAGCATCCCACAGAAAAATTTAAAAAACAACAATAACCATGTAATGAATGCAACAACAAACTTCTGAAAGCACATTGAGAAACTTAACTAAGAATGAGGAATTGTCACTCTGCTCCCATTTATAGGAAGTTATAGTATATATCCCACAAAAACTAAATAACTCTTAAATGTTTCCTGAACCTGGATTTTCATTTATGAAAGAAGAGAAGGGAGTATATGTTAAGAGATGCGGAATGTAGAATTAAACAATCTTGGTGAGTGATTGGATATGGGGTGGCAAGAGAAAACAGTTGAGGATTACTTGATTAGTTAGGGTCACAAACATGAATGACTGGAATGACAATGGTTCCATCAGTAAAAGTAGGAGGAGGGGTGGATTTAGGAATAAAGGATAATGAGACTGTTTTGGATATGGGTGTTCAAGTGGAGATATCAAAGAGGCAATTGGTGAAGTGGGTCTAGGAGAAAGATAAGAGTAAGATATATAGGTTTGGGTGTCATCTGCATAGACAAAGATAATTGAGCCCATAAGGAGCTGACCAATTCTCCAAGAGAGTACAGAGAGAAGAGGTAGGACACGTGAGCAAATAATCATCATAGAGAGTAAGATATAATTATTGTATAACCTAGGTATCAAATGCTATGGGAGTTAAAAAAGCAAAGTCATTCTTTGGGACTAGCCCTAACATAGGCTAGTCCAATGATTTAGGTTCAGGGGTTAAGCTTAGTATTCAGGGTCTATGAAATACAACAAAAATGTGAGGATAAGAGAATAGAAGAATCAACTAAAGGGATATTAGCAATAAAAATTAGCAGCCCCTTGGCCTCCACAGTCAACATGGCATCTAGACACACCAGTTAAAGAAGGTAAGCATTCCCTAGAAGGTAGCAGGAACTGAGGTAAAATTTCTGGCATGAATTCCTATTTGCCTAGCCCTTTTGTATTCAGGAGGTAAAGAAGCCAATGCTATTCTCATCTCCTTGAAGGACTAGTTTAGCCTACATATGGCCAGAGCTGCGACCTGCCATATTAGGCACTGGGTAGAATCTCTAAAGCAGTGGTTCTCAACCTTCCCAATGCCCCAACCCTTTAATACTCATATATGGGTGTATCTGCATGTGGGTGGACCCACCTGGAGATGGATAGAGGAGCGGTGTCTCTGTTCCTAAGACCATTGGAAATATGTGTTTTCCAATGGTCTTAGGCAACCCCTGTGAAAGTGTCGTTTGACCCCCAAAGGGGTCTTGACCCACAGGTTGAGAACTGCTGCTCTAAAGGATTGTAGTCAGGAGAGGTCTAGACGCAAATACTGCTTCTTTCATTGAGTAAACTTCTGACTAAGAGTAAATCTCCGACTTAACAGAATTTTTAAGGGGATACCATGACATAATGTATATAAAGCATTTTATAAATGTTAAGGTGCTGTATGAATGTCAGCCATTATTATTCACATTCATAAAATCTCAGCTTTCACATGAGGCCTCAGAGATGATTGAATTCATTCCATTACTGAACAAAAAATCTCTCTTCAACACACTCAACAAATAACCCTTCCTCTTTTGCCCAAAGACCTCCAGTAAAGGAGAACTCTCTACTTCTTGAGACAGCCCATTCTACTTTTGGATACCTCTAATTGTTAGAAAAATTTTCCTTACCTCAAGTCTAAATCTGTCACCTCACAACTTCTACCTCTTGCTCCTGGTTTTTCCCCTGGAGGCCACATAGAGCAGGTCTAAACTACCATCCACATGACAGCCCCTCAATATGATATCTCTGCCCTTCCCCCCAAGGTCTTCTATTTCTCATTCTAAATATCCTTCAATTCTGTCAACCTATTTTCATTCAGTATGATCTCAAGGTTATTCACCATCTTAATTATCCTGCTTTGGACACTTTTCAGCTTATCAATATTCTCCCTAAAATGTGTTGCCAAGAACTGAACACAATACATATGGTCTGTTCAGAAAAGATTGCAGTAGAACTATCCCTTCCCTAGTCCTGCTATGCATACCTCATCTAATGCAGCCTGAGATAATGAAAGCACTCAGTTTGTCTAATGTATCACATTACTCAAAGACAGCATCATGGATTAGCCATCATGTTGTACTTGAAATCAGAAAAACCTGGTTCGAATTCTGTCTCTAATTTTTATTAATGATACAATTACAGATATGTCATTTAATTCTCTCTGAACTTTGGTTGATTCTTTAATACTTATCTACTGAATTATAATAATATAGGAGCTAGATCACAATTCATTGATTCTCACACTGTTGACTTATTAAATGAGTAATTCATTAAACTTCTAGGCCTTTTTTTTTGCCCTGTTGTACTTGAGAAATTCATTTTGTGAACCCAATTGTAAGACTACATTTACTCATATCACATTTCTCTAACTTCCCAAATCTGCATTTTGTTCCTAAAGCCTCAGATTTCACTTTGGGGGAAGTGGTGAAAACACCACTTGTTCCCCTAAAGGTCTTCAGTTTATTGCCTAGGATGTCATAATCTTTAGCAATCCTTCTTAGACTTTTTTTTTCTGCTAGTATCATTAATGCATATATAAATCACCAGAAATGGCTACTAATCATCTAATTAGACAAGTCTTGGGAGAATCTCTGTCACATCTTAAATATACCCCCCTGAAGGCAGTTACCTGTTTTTTTGTTGTTATCAAATTGGTAAATAGCTGTTTTGATATCATTCAGCAGGAAGTCACTAATGATTGCTGCTTGTGTTTTTTTCTGTGACATTTCCTAGATTATCTTTCACTTGTCATTCACCTGTCAATCTCACGTCATCATTCTTTGTAAAACAAATAGCCGCTTCTCTTTAGAGGAGCCTCATATCTATTCCTTAGTTCTAAGAGATCAGTGGTCCTTCAGTCCATTTTCCTTTGTATCATATTCCTCCATATCTTACTCCCTCACCCCTCACAATCTACTAATATAGTTCTAAATCCTCCCCTGTATCTTTCAATTCTTTTTTCTTTTTTGTCTTCACATTGAAGCCCTTTTTAGTTGAGATTTTTATTTTAAAATAACTATTTTGATATCTTTTGATTTTCTATTACCTTCACTTCCACTATAAATCTCCTCCTCTCCCCCTTGCAAAGATTTCTAAGAGAAAAAAAAAGTTAAGCAAAACTTACTAATCTTTTAATTTATCCCCACACCATATGCAATACTCTGTACCTATGTATAGTCCCTCTACTTCTGCAGAAAAACACGGGAGATGAATTTTCAAATTCTGTCTCTTCTTTGATTATTACATATCATTCAGTTTCAGATTTTGTTCTTGTTATGGCTCTTTTCATTTACACAGGTGCAGTCATTATATACATTGTTCCCCCAGTTTTGCTTACATCAGTTTCATGTCTTCCTATTCTTCTCTGCATTTTTCATAGTCATTTTTTTGGTATTGCACATTTAATATTCCATTACATTCATGTATCACAATTTGCATGGCCATTTCTCAATGGATGGGCAATTACTTTATTTCCATTGGCATTTTTCATTTGCTGTTAAAGAATACTTGCTTTTCCCTGACAATCTGGATAGTGAAAAAGCATTCCCTAAGTTCCTTACTTTTTTTTCTAGGAGACAGTACAGACAGTAAGTACTTGGTCATGACAGAAATACAAACATCGCATACCTTTTGTTGGTCATTGAAAAATTCTCCCGGCTAGAAATAAGATCTTGCTTTTGCCATTCTTATTAGTAGCAATTTTGGAAAACTGCAATTTCAAGTTGCGTTTGGGGGATCTTCAATTCTGGAGTCATTAGCACTTCCATCTCTGGAATTTCTGCTCTGGGGACCACTGTTCTCATTGATGACTGCCCCCATGTGGCCCACTATTTCAGGCAGAGCTTTCATAACTCATTTCATCCTCTATTCTCACCACAAGTCTCTTTTCATTCAACATCTTCTCACCAAAAGTCTATCCTTCCGCCCTCCAATTCTGCAACCATGATGGAATCCAAAGTCATTGCTTGTTGAAGGGGTAGGTCAGTCTACTTCTTTATGGCCTCACTCACCAGCCCTATAGCTTTGTTCTTCCTTTGCATTTGATAGTTAGCTTTGCAATCAGAAGATCAAGGTCCTGCTTCCACCACTTACTAGCTAGTAATACAATTTCTCTGCATCTCAATTTCCTCATTTTAAGGTGAAAGGATTGTACTTAATTACCTGTAACATCTCTTTCAAATTGAAGTCTATGATTCTAAGTGTATGTTTCTCTTTGAAGGGAAGAATACCTTCATTTTTGTCTTTTTGTCCCCAAATTTATGCCTCACACATAGTAGGCCCTTTATAAATGCTTGTTGATTGTTGCTCAGTTAGCATGTGAGTTCCTTGAGATCGGGGACTGTTTTTCCCCTGTGTTTATCTCCAGTGCCTAGCATAATGCCTAGTATAAAGTAGGAGATTAATAGATTATTGTCGAATATTAATATTGTCAAAGATTAATTTATAGTCAGTCCTTATCTCTGTATTCCCAGTTCCTAATACAATGTTATATACATAATGGGCCCCTTATAAATACTTGTTGATTAATGTATAGTCTCTCCTAACTACTTGACTCTTCAAACTTCCCTTGCCAACATCCCATGTGGATCTTCTATCACTGTTTATATTACCTGATCCTTATTGTAATGCACATTCTTAACATCATTATAGAATCCCATTTGAAAATAGATGTCACAATAATTTCTGAGACAGTTATTTCTCTTTTTAAATTTTTTTTTCTTTTTGGAGCAGGGAGGGCAGGGCAATTGGGGTTAAGTGACTTGCCCAAGGTCACACAGCTAGTAAGTGTTAAGCATCTGATTTGAACTCAGGTCCTCCTAACCCCAGAGCCAGTGCTCTATTCATTGCATCATCTAGCTGCCCCTGGTTCTTCTTTCTCTAAATACTTTTATTACTTAAAGTCTGAAACCACATTTTGCACTTGGTAGTATAATTTTGAATTGCCCTCTAATTGCTTTTACCCGTTTTCCTCATCTCTCAAAGCAGACTTCTTAAGGGCAAAGACGTCTAACACTTCTCACATATTCCTTCAGTGTTATAATATGATAATAATAACTGAAATTTATAAAATGCTTTAAAATTTGCAAAGTGTTTTTCTTTCATCATATCTTTGGAGTTTCCCAATAATCTTGTAAAATAATTATCACAGATATTATTAAATATTAATTTACAAATTAAAAAACCTGAGGTTTAGAGAGTAAACAAATTGTTCAAGGTTACACAAAGAAGTCGGTGAGGTGAAATGTGTTTCAAGGAAGGAACCTTTTCCACTATGAAAGATGGTTTCCATCGTCACGAAAATAATACTAGTTGCACAGGTGGTACTCAATGTTTATTGCTTAATTCTAGTAGAAAATCTTATTTAAGGTCTGTGTCATTTCTGAAAAATACAGATAATAATAAAGCCTTCATGTGGTTGTTGTGAGGAACAGATGAGCTAATATACACAAACACTCTGAAAGTCTTAATGTATTATATAAATGTGAGTTAAAAGGAGCAGGTTGGTGGAGCAGTGGATGGAGTGCTGGGTTTGGATTCAGGAAGACCTGAGTTCAGATCCAGCCTCAGACACTTAGCTATGTGATTCTAGGCAAGACACTTAACTGTTTATCTCAGGTTCCTCACCTTTAAAATGAGCTGGAATGGGAAACCACTCCAGTAAAAATTTCAAATGGCATCATGAAGTGTTGAACACAACAGAACAACAGCAACAAACCCCTTTTCACTTCTGCCCAATTTATCCTTGTTGGATTCCTTGATCTATTTTATTTTGGGTTCAAGGAAAACTTTCTACACTGCTCCTTGGTGGAATGACTTCTGTCAGTAGATAAGCCAAATGCATCAATCTGATTACCTCCAATTTTCAGTCAGACAACATGCATTTTTTAAGCACTTACTACTTGCCAGACACTGTGCTTAGTCCTGGAAACACAAACATAAACAGAAAGAAAGACAGTTGCCACCCACAAGAAATTTATTTTTTAATGGGAGAAGATGATACATGAAAGGAAGTTGAAAAGGGAGAAAGAGATATTAGATTGGGTGGGGAGGAGGTAGCATGGAAAGGAAAGTCTTGTGAGCAGCCTGAAGAGAAATGAAGGTCACATTGTTCTGAGCACTTTTCTTAAATGGAGATTCTAGGAGGAACCACCCAATCAGAGGGAGAGGTCACAGGGTCTTAGAGTACTTCCAAGATGTTCATTGTAGGCCCTTACTGAGCTTCTGGGATAAAGAGGCTTCTAGAGCAGTGGTTCTCAACCTTCCTAATGCCGCGACCCTTTAATACAGTTCCTCATGTTGCGGTGACCTCCAATCATAAAATTATTTTCATTGCTACTTCATAACTGTAATTTTGCTACTGTTATGAATCTATCTTATATGCAGGATGTATTTTCATTGTTACATGTTGAACATAACCCGCAGGTTGAGAACCGCTGTTCTAGAGCATAGTAGAGCTATCTACTAAATTAAAGATGTCTTAGATTCTTTTTTTTTTCTTGAAGGGATCTAGGCTTGGGTTTCCTTTCAGTTATATAGTCTCATTATCATTTCTTTCTTTCATAGAAAATAAGATCTACTACTATCAAGGGAATTTTAAAGTTAAAGGTATTCCATACGATAGCAATTATGAAAAAGAGACTTCAGAAGAAACTGCAGCTCTGAGCAAAATGATTGAGACTCGAGTAAGTCAAGGCTTACCTATACTCACCTCATTATAAATTCTCTTGATATATGAACATGCTATTGGAGTTGACTTATTGACTCATTTTTTCCTTTTAACAGATGACTGATGCATTTCAAGCTTCTAGCATACATAATCAATATATCAATTCTCAAGTCACCAAGCTATCGTAAGTCAAATCTTATTCAGAAACAAATAGTCCAAAAAGTGATTAACTCATGATATGTCTTTGTATTGCTAGTTCTTTCTGTCAAAAGAAAAATTATCTAAATTTTACAGTTAATGTTAAATAAGAGTCTAATACAAGGCATTAACCTAAGTGGCTGTCTGATATTCAATGTAAACCACCAAAATAAATACCTTTTTTATAAGGTGTGAATGATTTAATGCTAATTTGCTCAATTGTCAAATGACAAATGAGGAAATACATCATTAAATAGGTATTCACATCATAAAGAATTATTTTCTGATCTCTGGTTTTGATATAATATTACATAGGGTAACTATGTTCCCAGTGAACAGAGTGCTGTACTTGGAGTCAGAATGCCTCACAGCCTCCCTCAGACACTAGCTGGATGTCAAGTTCTAGGCAAGTCATTTGACCTCTTAGCCTCAGTTCCCTTATTTGAAAAATTAGGATAATGACAGCACAAATCTTATAAATTTGTTGAAAGGATTAAGTGAAATGTTATTTGTAAAACACTTTGAAAACTTTAAACTGCCTTAAACATGCTAGTTATTTTTAGTTTAATATCAGTTGACTTAATTATCCATGTCCTATTTTCTCCTTTGAACGTATGAGAGTTTTACTAAGCACCTTATGGAAGGTTCTATACCTTCCTCTCACTAGGATTGTTACAGAATAGAAGGGGAGTATATCTACATTTCCAAGATTCTGTGTATTTTTTATAACAAAGAAAAAATGCCATTTTGGTCTAAATGCCAAGAAGACCTAGTTCAAATCATACTTCTGACACATACTGGTCATTAACCTCCAATTGCCTTGGTTCCCTCAGCTGTACAATGGGGATAATAGATTGTTGTTAGGGTCAAATGAGATAATATGTGCAAAAGTGTTGAGTACAATGCCTGGCACAAAGTAGGTAGTATAGAAATTCCCTTCCCTTCTAATACGAATTGCAGAGAAGGTACTGGTCTGAATTTGTAGACAAGTGTTCCTAATTTTTTTTTTTTGGCCTCACGAACAAATTTGGCAGTCTGGTGAAGCCCAAGGAGTTCTTCTCAGAATGTTTTAAAATGAATAAAATAAAATACATAGAATTACAAAGAAGCTCATTAAATTGAAATGAAGTTATCAATACACATATAAATTTGTATGTATGTGTTTTATAACAGGTTCACAGACTCTAGGATAAAAACTCTTAGCAGAGGGAGTATTCATATTCAGGAATTCATAGGCATAGGGCCTATACTAATGAAATCACAGGTCTAGTCCCACCCTTTTGGGAGAATGTCTGGCACACAGAAGGAGCTTAATAAATACTTGTTGACTATCCCTATCCCAATGGGGGGAAAAGGTATTTAGCATCCTTTCTCTATACAGTCCCAGGTTTGTCAGCAAAGCCTATTCAATCTAACAAACATCCATTAAATGCTTACTATGTGCAAGGGATCATGCTAAGTATCAGGGGCACAAAGAAATCAAGCTTTGCCCCCAACCGGCTTATATTCCATAGGATTTACATTCTCTATGCTACAGGTCTATGCTGTGACCTTATGTCCCTCCACCCTTTCCTTGTCCAAAATTTCAGGCAGCTCCTGGAAGAGCATTAGGATGAACGCTGCATTCCTACATGGAAGTGTCCCCTGACACTCTGGCCCTTATTTCTTTCAAGACAATCAGCTTTGCAACTGTAGTAAAATGGATCAGCCTTAAACAAACCCTAGCCCAGAAGGTCTGGTTTTCCTTGATTTTATCTGTTACCTATAAGTAGCCTCAGAATGGTAGAGAGACTAATGACTCTATTTGATTTATTGGCAGTAGAGGATGTGTTCATGCCCTGACAAATCAGCAGCACTGTCTCCATGCTTATTTGGAACACCCTCTGCTAACAGTGATCTTTCCTTCTTTCAAACTCCCAGAGAATTACTCATACATTTCATTCATTAATCCGTCAAATCTTTGTTGAATTCCCATCATGTGCAATGCACTATACTTAGCTTTGTGGGTGTTGTGAAGATAAACACTAATTTGTCACATTCTCCCTTGTCTCTCCTTCTTGACTGAGGACAAGCATTACTTATTTATTTTTGTGTCCTCCATGACATCTAGCCCAGTGTCTTATACCCAGGTATTCAATAAATCTTTGTTGAATAAATAGATGAATAGATGATCTCAGTTTATACCTAGATCATATCTCTTCTTATATGCCTCTAACCTATATCCATTAACCTTAGAGTGTTAATAAAGCTAGGAATTTTTTTTTTGCCATTGCCTAATGGATACACACATATGTATGCAGTATGTATGTATACCCGTAATGTCTCTGTATAAACATCTCATAGATAAGAGAGAGTGAATCTTAACATTAGAAGGGATCTCAAAGGTCATTTAGTTCAATCATTGCCCAAATCTCCTGTCCTATTTGCAGGGTTAGAGAAGTTATGTCCACAAAAATCAGCCTTCCAGACTCAGTTTAAAAACATCTTCAGTGATGGGAAATTCATTACACTACCTCCTGAGGCATCCTATTCTGTTTTCAGACAGTGCTAATTGTTGGAACATTGTCTTTATTTTGAGCTAAAATTGCCTACATCCAGAAACATTTTTGGAAGCAATCAAGTGGTATGAGAGCAGAGACCACGCAAGGGAAAACTGCCTTTGCCGACATAATGAACAAATGTACTTTTTCCAGCCCAAGCTCTGATGATGTGACAGTAGATATTTGGCTCATGTTGAAGTCTTCCCCAGGAGCGAAAACAGATATGAGAAGAAAAATTGGAAGTGTCTTAAATCGTATGCTGAAGAATAACTCTGCCTCCTTCACTTTTGATCCTTCTTCCCTCAAGCTTACAGGTGAGTATAAATACACCATTCATTCATTTAACTGTCATTCTATATATGCTTCATTATATTATGAAGATTCTAGCCACTATTATTCCAACTCTTAGTTTGACAATCGAAATAAAGTTACTGCTCTGTCATTGTACAACCAAAATTAGTGTGAATCACTAAAATTCTCCACTGGACTTGAATGACCCTCTCCTACTCTGTCACTCCTCCAACTCATGACATTCCTCCAAAGGAGGCATTGACCTCAGTACTATGTGAGATAACACCTAACATCTCCCATATCATCTTCTAGCACATTGTTTTGTGTATTATAGATGCCCAATGATTATTTAGTAAATAAATAAATGATCATTGATGCTAGATCATTTCTCTATTCATATACTTATGTATTTATATAGATTTACACAGCCAGGTGCATTTCTTATACTTGACTAATGTGCCTATATATACTATATTTTCAGTCAATTTAAAACAGATAGAAGGTCCTTTTAGCCCTTTCTGTAATTTGGCAGGGATCTCAGAAAGTTTCAGGCATGCATTCTCATGGCTCACCTAAATGACTAGAGCACTGGACTTGGAGTCAGGAAGACATAAATTCAAATCCTGCATGAGATGAGTCACCTGGGCAAGTCACTTAATCTCCTTCAGCTTCAATTTTTAAGTCTGTAAAGTGGGGATAATAATAGCACCTACCTCACGTGACTGTTGTGAGGATCAAATCAGATAATTTATTGTGCTTTGCAAATTTTAAAACACAATACAAATGTTAGCTCTTATAGCTATTATGAGTGGTAGTAGTAATAGTAGTAGTAGTAGTAGTAGTAGTAGTAGTAGCAGTAGTAGCAGTAGTAGTAGTAGTAGCAGTAGTAGTAGTAGTAGCAGTAGTAGTAGTAGTAGTAGTAGTAGTAGTAGTAGTAGTAGTAATAGTACCACGAAGGGAACCTAGGAACAAGGTTCCACTTTTGATCATTTACATAATACATCTAAATGAAAACATGAATTCTAGGTATCTTCACATTACATATTCACCTTGGGGGACAGTCCTAAGCTAGGTTCAATTCCATTCAGTTCAATTCAACAAGTGTTGACAAGCACCTACCATGTGTAAGGCACTATGTACTTGGCTTGGGATGCAAACCCAAAGCAAAGAAACAAACTCTCCCCTGTTCCCAAGGAGCTTACGTTCTGCTTGGGAACACAACTTTTACACAGATAGATAGGGAAGAAACAATTTGAAGAAGAGAAGTCCATTAACATCTAAGGGGATGAGGAAAGGCTTTTGGTAGGAGGTGACAACTGAGATGAGCCTTGAAGGAAATGAAAAATTTTAAGAGGTGGATATAAGGAGGCAATGTCTTCCAATCACTGGGGACAGTCTGTATGAAGGCACAAAATGTATACACTATGTAGTTTGTGGACCAATGACAAAAACCCGAATCCCTGTGATCTCATAGGATCCTTGTTCTCCTGAACTGATGCTTTCTTCCCATGTGCCTTGAAATCCGTTTCCATCTAGGTGATCTCTGACTTTCATATACCCCATGTTGTGTACATCATGACAGAGAAACTGAAGTCAGAAAAAAATACATGCCCTATGTTAAACTTATCCTATATTTGTTTTTGTTTCAGAAACCAGTAAAGTATATGCTGAAAGGACAATAAACAATTGTAAGTTGAGAAAATTTAGAATAACAACAGAAGCAACAATAATAATAACACATAATAGTGTTTTGGATCTATAAAGATTGAGATACAAAAGTCCCTAGTGAAAAGAGTGCATCCATTTCCTCAAACTTCATAAGAAAATGTAAATCATTTCAGCTGTGTCTCTGTAGCATAATTAAAGAAACTTGAGTATTCCTGTTTTTAAGGAAACCAATTGATTATTTCTTTCTGACAGGCTGTGGGAGGAGAGCAAAAACATCCTCAGCATATGACAGAATTAAAGGAGGATCTGCTGCTCAGGAAGGAGAATGGCCATGGCAAGCTAGCCTGAAGGTCAGGGGACGACATTATTGTGGGGCATCTCTGATTAGCAACAGATGGCTGGTGACTGCAGCTCATTGCTTTAAAGAGTGAGTGACATATACCAAGATAACGTCAAAATGTGTACATGATTTAGGCATAAAGGGTGATACAATAAGCAAATTAGAAGGGCCTGGAATACCTGTCAGATAAAGAAAGAATTTAGGACCAAACAAGATAGAGTATTATAAAATGTAAAATGGGTAATTTTAATTATATAAAATTTAAAAGATTTGGGACAAACGAAACCAATAAAACCAAGATTAGAAGGAAAGCAGAAACAGGGGGAAAATTCTTCTTAATAGAAAGCGTCTCTGATAAAGACCTCATTTCTTAAATATATATATATAACTGAGTCAAATTTCTAAGAATATTAGTTATTCCCCAATTGAAAAATGGTCAAAGGAGGGCAGACAGAGAAATCAAAGCTGTTCACAATCATATGAAAAAATGTTCTGAACCACCATTAAACACAAATTAAAACAACTCTGATGTAACATCTGTCAGCCATCAGATTGGTTAATATGACAAAAAAGAAAAATGATACATGTTGGAGTAATTGTGGGAAAACTGGGATACTAATGCACTATTGGTGGTGTTGTGAACTGATCCAAACATTCTAAAAGCAATTTGGAACTATGCCCAAAGAACTATAAAACTGTGCATATCCTTTGATCCATTAATTAAGGACTATTAGGTCCCTACCCCAAAGAGATTTTTTTTAAAAAAGGGAAAAGAACACATTCGTACAAAAATATTTATAGCATCTCTTATTGTGGTGGCTAAGAATTAGAAATTGAGAGCATGCTCATCAATTGGGGAATGGCTGAACAAGTTGTGATATATGATTGTAATGTAACATTGTACTATAAGAAATGATGAGCAGGATGATTTCTGAAAAACTTGGAAAAATTTATACAAACTGATATAAAGTGTGATGAAGCAGGAAAACACTCTACACAGTGAGGGTAATATTGTACAATGAATAACTGTGAATGACTTAGCTATTCTCAGCAATACAATGATCCAAGACAATCCCAAAGGACTCATGATGAAAAGTGATATCAACATTCAGAGAAAGAATTGATGTCATCTGAATACAGACTGAGCATACTATTTTTTCCTTTCCTTCATTCGTTCGTTCCTTCCTTCCTCCCTTTATTTCTTCCTTCCTTCCTTCCTTTATTTCTTCCTTTCTTCCTCCCCCTCCCTCCCTCCCTCCATTCTTTCTTTCTTCCTTCTTTACTTCCTTCCTTCCTTCCTCTCCACTTCCCTCCTTCTTTCCTTCCTTCCTTCCTTCCTTCCCTCCTTCCTGTAATGCCATGCACCAGCAGATTCCCAAAAGAATGCTACTGTGAACAGCTTTTAGAGTTTGGATTACACAATATAGTGAATGCTCTGTTTATTCCATTACAAATCAAGGCAAACATTCAAAACATTACATCTTATCACAGAAAATGGCCACACAGTTTTCACTACAGTGGCCACAATACTCAGAACAAGGAACAATAGAATTAAACTTCCACTCATGGGGCAACTCAATACTTAATCATTCAATCAATTCACAATAGAACACTCAAACTTCCACTCATGGGGCAACCATTAACTTAATCAGTCACTAATCTAGATTCACAATTACTAAATATCTTAACCACAAATACAGTCATTAGAAAACCACACAAACCCTCCACCCCTTGGTGTCCAGAAAGCCTCAATTTCATCCAAGTGGAGGCCTTTTCTTCGTCTTGACTCTGGGTGGTCTCTCTGATTCCCTGTATCCCCTTCCATGGTCCCAGCTCCTACTTGAATCCACCAGTCACCTGGATTCAGAAGCATCCAGCTCCCAACTCCTTGTCCAGTCTTCCAAGCAGTTCTTGTTACACACTGAAGTTCACAGAGTCCAGCACATTTCAAACTCTTCACCACTTCTCTTGTCTGGAACTCAAGGATCAGCTAGGCCACAAACAAACAAAGTCTTATCCTGGTCATGCTTCTTCAGGCAAGCCCTCTCAGCCTTCCAGGCAAGCCCTCTCAGCCTTCCAGGGGGACTTCACCAGATTCTGGTCTCAGGAAAACTCCATCTCAGTTCTCAGCTTCCAAATACTGGGAGAGAAACTCTCTCTCTCTCTCTCTCTCTCTCTCTCTCTCTCTCTCTCTCTCTCTCAGCTGGCTTCAGTCTCCACAATTCTTCCTTCAGCAGGAGCAGCATTCCGATTCCATCTCTCTGTCTCTGGAATTCTTGCTTATATACACACCTCAGCCAATCCCCTTCTTCCACATCAACAGGGGCTCAGCCAATCCCCTTCTTCCACATCAACAGGGGAGTTCATGCCTTCTCAAGAGTGGGACAGAGTTTGCACCTTCCACACTTAGCCCCAAGGTACTAAGTGCTAAGTATCTTGCTAAACTGATTACTATTACACTTCCTTCCTTCCTTCCTTCCTTCCTTCCTTCCTTCCTTCCCTCCTTCCTTCCTTCTTT
>CM053583.1:142917002-142934253 GCA_028627135.1 Pseudochirops cupreus
AAAATGACAATTTTACCTAAATTAAATTATGTATTTAGTGCTATACCAATCAATCTACCCAAAAATTACTTCATAGAACTAGAAAAAATACTAACAAAATTCATTTGGAAGAACAAAAAGTCCAGAATATCAAGGCAATTAATGAAAAGAAATGCTAGGGAAGGTGGCCTAGCCTTACCAGATTTTAATCTGTATTACAAAGCAGCAGTCATCAAAACTGCTTGGTACTGGCCAAGGGATAGAGTAGTGGATCAATGGAATAGATTGGGTACAAAAGACTCAATAACCAATGACTATAGTAATATACTGTTTGATAAGCCCAAAGACCCCAGTTTCTGGGATAAGAACTCATTATTTGACAAAAATTGCTGGGAAAATTGGAATAAAGTATGACAGAAACTGGGCATAGACCATCATCTAACACCGTACACCAAAGTCAAGACTACATACCCTCTTAAAGCTTGTCTAAACTTCAAGACAATTAATATAGCCCAGGATGCAAGTAGGAGAGGGAATGATAGGAAGTGAAAGAACAAAAAAAAGTGGTACCAATATTTCTCTCCAACCACAGAAAGACTCAGTTGTCCAACGTATGAGAGGCAGGCATGCAGCCTATTCCCTGAGTGGGAAATAAGTGGCAAGAAACTACAGAATCTAATCTAGCTAGTGGTAGAAACCTAGGACCTTCCAGGTAAGAACAGAAAGAATTTCATGCTTAGAGGGTCTGTACAAAGGCATGGAGGTGGAAGGCAGAATGTCATCTATGGGTTGACATATAGAGGACATGAAGGGGAATGATGCATAATCTCATGGAAAAGTATTTTAGAGTCAGTTTGTGAAGGATTTAAAATGTTGAACAGAAAAGTTTGCATTTTCTCCTCTAGGCAATTGTTGTTCAGTCTTATCCTACTCTTCATAACACCATTTGGGGTTTTCTTGGCAAAGATACTGCAGTGTTTTCCCATTTCCTTCTCCAGCTCATTTCACAGATAAGGAAACAAGCAAACAAGGTTTAGTGACTTGCCTAGAGTCACACAGCTAATGTCTGACTCCAGGCCCAGCATTCTTTCCACTGTGCTATTAGCTGCCCTGCCACTTAGCTGCCTGCCTAGAATCAAAAGGCAATCACTAAAGATTCCTGAGAAGGCAAATGACATAGTCATATCTGTGATTTGGGAGCAAGAGTTGGACATTTGTGTAGAGAACAACTTATAAAGGAGAACAGGAAATCAATTATGAGGCAATTGAAATAGTCCAGGTAAAAAGTGATAAGAGTCTGAGCCTGGTGACCACAGAGTGAAGAGAGGAGGATATAGGTAAGATATGTGGTTAGAAGTAGAACTGACAATACTTAGCAACTGATTAGATTGAGGAAAGGGGAAGTAAAAGTGAAGAGCTGAGAATGTCTCCTAGATTGCAAAGCTGTATGTTTAGAAATATTGTAGTGCTCTCAAGGGAATTGGGAAGTTTAGAGAAGGGATGGACTTAGAGGAAAGAAGAATGAATTTCTTTGAACATGTTTACTTTGAGACAGCTATGGAACCTTCATTTGGAGACATGTAACAAGTTATTGTTGAGGCTGAACTGGTGTTCATTGGACAGATGAGAACTGGGTAAGTACATTAGAGCCAGATGCATAGAGATAATTCAACACCTCAGTGAAAAGAGAAGAGGGATCATAATGGAGCCCTGGGGTACATCTACATTTAATAGGTGGGACATGGATGATGGACCTGTGAAGAAGACTGAGAAGGAATGGTCAGACAGGTAGGAGGAGAACCAAGGGAGAACAGGATTACAAAGATGCAGGGGAAAGACATTTTCTTGTGGAAGAGATTAACTGTTGAAGGTTAACAGTATAAAACACTACAGAGAGGTCAAGAAGGATGAGCTCTACTAAGAAAAGACTACTGGTTTTAGCAATAAAGAGATCACAAGAGATCACATGAGACATGAAATAAAGGAGTTTTAATCAAGTGATGAGATCAGAAGCCAGATTAGTACAAGTTAAGAAGTGGGAAGTGATAATGTGAAAACAATACTTTAATAGCTTTTCCTAGAAATTTGCCTCTATACAACTAAGTTTTTTTTTAAAGGACCTTGTAGTCTGTAAAGACGAAGAACGGTGTGGGATATTATCAAAATGTACAAAACAATGGCCATCTTCCAGGTGAAGGATCAGCTGATTTCGGTTGACTGGCAAGAATCTTGCCTGCAATGACTAAGAGAGAGACCCCTTCTGTGGTTGTTACTGAACAGCCTGCTTCCTTTTCCTTTATAGAGATGGACAATGGAGGCGTCCTTGATCTCCTGGAAGATAATCCCTTCTTGTTACATAACCAAGAAGATTTTGATCAGTTTCATTATGAGTAGTGGACCTCTGCCTTGTAGATCTCTGCTGACAGGGAATCAGCACTAGATGCTTTGCCACATAAGAGAAGCATAATGAAAATCAATAAATTTTCTTCAGTTGGAAGTTCTGCTACAGAGGGGTTGACTTCAGCCTGAAATGTGTGATTGATGGCTTCAGCATTGGTTGATGACAGTCCGTTGAGAACACTATAGAAGTGTTCAGCCCATCTCTCCAGGTTCATGCCCTTATCACTGATCAGTGAGGCTCCATTGTAGCTGAGTAGGTGAGATGCACAAGAGGTCTCTGGCCCCTAAATACCTTTCAGAGCATCATAGAAGTCCTAGAAGATGGTCATCTACCTGAGAGGCAGTGTGGCTTCAGAAAGGACTGAGGAACAGTCAATATGGTGTTTGCTACCTGACAACTCCAGGAGAAATGACAGGAGTAGAACAAAGGTCAGTATACAATGTTTGTTGACCTGACCAATGTCTTTGATACTGTCAGTCAAGAGGGCTTGTGGAAGATCGTGGCGAAATTTGGTTGCCAAGAGAAGTATATGCCATTTTCATGATGGCATGCTTGCACAAGTTCTGGATAAAGGACATTGCTCTTGCTCTTTCCCAGTCACCAATGGAGTGAAACAGGGCTGTGCACTTGCTCCAATGCTTTTGTAGTATGTTTTCCACAATGTCAGATGCCTTCAGTGAGGACAAAAATGGCAAGATCTGCTACCACATGGATGATGAATTTTTTAACTTGAAAAGGCTATAGGCCAAGACTAAAATGAAGAAATAGTTGGTGTGCAAATTTTTGTTCACAGATGATTATGCACTCAATGCAGCCTCTGAAGCAGAGATTATACATCAGTTCTCTGCTGCTTCTACTAATTTTGGCCTAACAACACCAAAAAAACAGAGGTTCTCCACCATTCAGCCCCACACCATCCATACATGGAACTTTTATTGGTTTCAACAAATGGAAAAATTTTGAATGCTGTGGATAATTTCACTTAACTTGGGCAGTATGCTTTCCAGGGATGTCAACATAGATGATGGCATTGATGTACATGTTGGTAGAACTAACTCAGTATTTGGGAGGCTCCAAAAGAAGAGTGGGAGAGAAAAATTCTATAGAGTCATTATGCTGACCTCACTGTTGTATGCCTATGAAACCTGGATAGTCTACCAGTGCCATGCCAGGAAACTGAATCACTTCCATTTGAATTGTCTTAGGAAGATTCTAAAGATACCTGGGCAGGATAAGGTCCCAAATTTTGAAGACCTTTCTTGAGCTGAGCTACCAAGCATTTAAATCTTACTGCAGAGAGTAAAATTCTGATGTGCTGGCCACATTGTTCAAATGCCAAATATACATTTGCCTAAGAGACTGAGACATTTTTAAGGTCTCTCTGAAGAACTTTAGTATCAATTGTGAGACATGAGAGACATTGACAGAGGACCATCCTGCTTGGTGTGTCTGTATTGAAGAAGGAACTATGTTCTATGAGCAAAGTAGAATTACAGTAGCATAAAGGAAACAAGACGTACAGATCTAGAGACATCTCCATCCCAGATGTTCAAATGGACTATATGTACCTGACCCATGGTAGAGCCTTCTAACTTTGTATTGGACAGATCAGACACACATGAACACATTGCATCCTCACCCCAACATTGTGATGTCATTGTTCCTCTTGGAGTATGAAAGATAAACAACACATAAAACAATGAGGGTGTGGGCTAAATATAATTTACTCTTACTGTCCCCATTTCCTTATCACCATTTCACTGGGCTAATTCAGAACTTTTAGAAATACTAAATCCAAAAGATGTCACTAAAAGATTATTATTAATTTGGAGAGAAATCTTTAGTGAAGTGCCTCAGGGATTTGTCCTTGTCCCTATGCTGTTCAACATGTTTACCAATAAATTAGATAAAGGCAGAACTTGAATACTTAGCAAATTTTAAGGTCATGCCTTAAGTGGAAGCTATAATTAACATGCTGGATGACAAGGTTAGTATGAATAAAAAGCTTGACATATTAGAATAATGGGTTGAATCTAATGTGAACTAATAAAATGAGATTTGATAGGAATAAATGTAAAGTTCACACTTGGATCCAAAGAATAAATTGTATAGAATAAGGGAGGTGTAGGTAGATAACTACAAAAAAAAAAGATGTAAGAATTCTAATAGACAGCAAGATCAGTACAAATAGATAGTTGAACATGGCAACCAAAAAGTTAATTTGCCTTACTCTATGTTAAGACAGACATAGTATTTCGAACACAGGAGAGAGAGGTCATCTTATATTCTGTTCTGGTCAGAACACATTCTCTCAATTGATCGCGCCTTACTCTTCCCTCAGCTCAAATGTGTTTATTTTCTACATGCTTAGACATTAATGTCTTGTCTTCCCTGATAAGACTACAAACTCCTTGAGAGCAAGAACTGTTTCATTCATGTCTTTTTTTTCTAACGCCTCACTCAGTGCCTGGAGCATAGTAGGCAGTTACTAAATGACTATGAATTGACTAAAAATTTGATCAAAGTCATGAACCCTGGCAACAAATTATTTTCTGTGTTGCCTCAATGGCATATTGAATCAGCTATTTAATAAAAGCACAAAACACTTTGAAAATCTTAAACTGGAGCAAACCTTTGATATGTTGATGGATTAATGATTTCATTACTGTAGATATTCCCTTAACCAGTTCAGATCAAAGCTCAAAACCACTATAGATGGAGGATGAGTCATAATACAAGAATACTTACACAAATCATTAGATATCTAAATTATCTGTTACCACCCAGCAGTCATGCATATTGTAATATGAAAATGTCTTCCAGGGAATTTCTCCACAGTTCCATTCATCAGTGAGATAACATAGGTAGCTGTTCATTGAAATTGGTGTACCAGGTTCTGTCCTTTGTTTCACTCCTGGCTCACTGGATGGCTTTTCCTAATTGTTTCACCTTCCTTTTGAAAGTTCTCCCTCTACTTACCTCTCAAAGTCATAGAATTTAGAACTGGAGGTGACCTTATAGATCATTTAGCCCAATCTATTCATTTTGCAAATGAATACAATGAAGTCAAGAGGTTCAGAGATAAGCTAAGACCACAAACATGACTAGAAAGTAGTTGAATCAGAAGTTAATTTCAGGTCCCCAGACTTCAAATTTAGTTTTGTTGTTGTTATGTAGTTGTTTTCAGTCACGCCCAACTCTTCATGACCACATTTGAGGTTTTATTGGCAAGGAGCTTGGAGTGGTTTGCCATTTCCTTCTCCAGCTCATTTTATAGATAAAGAAACAGGTGAACAGGATTAAGTGTTTTGCCCAGGGTCACACAATCTGATGTCAGATTTGAATTCAGGTCTTCCTGACTCAAGGTGCAGTGCTCTATCCATTGTACCACATAGCTGCCCTCAAATCTAGTGCTCTGTCCAGTATATAAAACTGTCTTTCAATGAAGCTGTTGGACTTGAGGGGAAAAATATTTATGTTACAATGGGGAGAGAGAGGAGGGAGACGGAGGGAGGGAAGAAGAGAGGAAGGGAGGAGGGGAGGGAGAGAGAGCAATGAAAATTATTGTAATGACCAAGTGTATTTGAGTAAGCCAAAATAAAAACATGTTCTCTGGTTGTTTATACAATATGGCATTTAAGAAAACAGCAACAACACTAGGGAAGCATATTGTTTTTCCTCAGATTTCTAAAACATAGCACCAAGAACAGAACCTTTCTGAAGCTGTCTTCTAAGTCACTCTGAATTAAAGAGTTAATTCCTAAATTCTAGTAGACTGAAAGCTTCTTGGAGGCAAATATTTGCTTTTATATCTCTATTATCTATCACAATGTCTTACACACAGTAGGCATTTAGGATCCAAAACAGAAAGGGATGAATTCAATTAGATTCAACAAATATTGAAGAAAAACATTGAGATTAGGATCTAACATGACACAGTTCAGTGATCTACTCCCGGAACTATTTCCTGAACATTAAAGCCAAGGCACAAAACATGAGAGCTGAATGTGGAGTTTTAAACCTTAGTGTTTTTCTTCCTTCAATGTCATATTTTTCCTTGAGGCCTTAATTTCTGACCAGGTCCCTTTTAATTAAATAAAAATTTTTCAGTGTGAATCTTTCTACTTGAAATCTATTTACCAGTCACACCTGACTCTTCATGACCTGTGGGCCATGATGTTTTCACGACAAAGATACTGAAATGGCTTCTTCAGTTTTATGCAAGGAGAGGTTAAGTGACTTGCCCAGGATCATACAACTAGTACATGTCTGAGGTCAAATTTAAATTTTGGTCTTTCTGACTCCAGGCTCAGTGTTCTAACCCATTCTTCTCTAGTCCCATGCTCCATGGTATGTCTGACCATTTCCACTTCCTTCCCTGGCCCTTATATGTTCTTGTCACTTCTGTACTCCTCTCCCAGGGATCACTTTCCCCAGTCACCATGCCTCTCCCCATTGTTCCCTATCTACCAATTGCCTTACCCTTCATGAGTCCTTTGAATGGTTGAGGGTCATTGTCCATGAAGTTCAGGGCAGACATTCTGGGGAATAATCTCTTCTGGCATAAATTAAGTGCTGTTTCACTTAATTGCTGGCAGTTCTCTATGCTGGGCCTGGGAAAAAAATACCACCCTTTTCACCACGGATGCCCAAGTGTTGTTGTATTTCTCTCTCATAGGTGCTGTGCTAGGGTCTCTTACTCCCACCATGGACCTGTAGCTCTGAAGTCTTTCCCTACCATGGGACCTTGCATTTCAAAATCCATGATCTTTTCATCTTTTGGTGAATTTACTAAAGTTCTTAGTTTGGATTCCAATAAGCATTTCACCCAAGAATTAGAAACTATAAGAACTTTTAGTTCACTCTCCAAGTGAATAGCAGCAATGATTTAACGTGTGTGCTTGTGTTGTTGTTGTTTTTCATTTAAGAGATATTTAAAAGATCCCATTGATAAATGTTAAATTGAGGCAACATAAAACTTTATCAAATACAACAGACATTTTAAACATATACTTTAGTTCTATATTATGGACAATTAAATGGGTGGAGATCAAAAGGAAAAAGAGGGGAATGTAGGAAGTGACATATGGTGAAGAAAAGATCTGTTTGGAATCTGATTCTAGCAAACAGTATTAGCTTTCTCTTCAAGCTGATTAGTTCTCAGCAACTGATTAGTGGTTAACTTTCGGGTTCAGTCATTCAGGGAATTCCAGAACGGTCAAATTATGTTAACATCTAGCCCACATTTTTCCATCCTATCCACAAAGATATCATGATCTATTTTGTCAAACACCTTGCTGAGTTCCAGGTACACAATAATTATTCCATTGTCTTGATTCACTAGCTAGTTAGCCCTAAGAATTAAACAAAACAAAAATACAGTTTAATTTGGCATCACCAATTCAATCCAACAAATATTTTTGCAATTACTCTATGTTAGGTACTATGACTTAGCGTAGCGCTGGGGATACAAAGAAAAAAGTAAATATAGTTTTTGCCCTCAAGAACTTAAATCTACTGGTTTTCAAAAGCATCTGACATATGATGGATCTGAGGGGCAGCTGATCCTTTTCTTGGCTGAAAATGTCCATGTAGCTATCTTTGTGTAACTATAGATCCAATTCTTTCTTTAAGAAGTATTTAGGAAAAAAAGTATTTAGCCCATATATATTGAAAAATCTCTGTATTTTGATTTCTGATTAGAATTTAGCAATAATATTAGAGATCAAAATTATAATTTTTTATTGAATTGAATTTTTTTTGGCACAATGAAGATATTCTTTTGGTTTCTGTCCTAAAACAAGCAATAGATAAGAGCATAATTTATAATATTCGAGACATGTCATTAAAATGCAAACTTCTCATCTTACTATCAATTAAATTCTAATTATAGCCTTTGTGAGGAAATCCTGACCAGCCCACATTGCATCAAGATGGGTTTCATTCATGTGTGCCTGGCACACTTCAAATATAGTACTCATATGTTGAAAAGTTGGTTCCTCCCGTGATAAGCACCATAGTTATATAGCAAGAAAGATAGCAGTGTTGCTGTACGGGACTCACTGGCAAAGCATGTAGCTCAAATAACTATGAAATTCTAATTTTTAGCACAAAAGAGATGGCAGTTTATGAACTATAGAGTTGCAGAACCGTGTAGCTAGAGAAAAGTGCCAATGAGAGCAAAAGAAAAGGGGCAATTGGAAAAGCAGGGGAAGAACCAGGAGAGCATAATGCTAGTGAAATCCAAGAAAGAGTTTTGAGAAGGAGGTGGTATTATGTGCTCAGAGATAGCAGAAAAGTAGAATAAAGACACATAAAAGCTTGGTAATAGAAAAAAAATTTATAAAAGAGTAATGGGAATATTAACGAGATTGCACAGTATTAAGAGGGGGAATTGATAGAAAGGAAACTGAATAAATGAGTACATATTTTCCATTTTAGGTTTGGCAGTGAAAATGATAGGAAGAATTGGATGAGAGCCAGAAGAGACTACAGAGTCAAGGAAATCTTCATGTTTTGTTTGATTTTTAGGATGGGGAGATCCAAAGCAAAGGGGAAAGATCCATGGGGGGAGGGTATATAAACAGCAGCAGTAGTAGCATTAGTAATATTGGTGGTGGTGGCAGTGGCAGCAGTAACAGTAGCAATTGAAGTTTATTATGTATATTATCTCTAAAACAATTGTGTGAGATGGTCATGCTATTATCCCCATTTTTACAGATGAGGAAACTAAGGCCGAGTTGTCGTTCCATGCCATTGTCTAGTATGGCCTACCTTTCCTGTCTACTTACTCCTTACCCCCTGCCTCACAAGTGCCCTGTATTCTATCAGCATTAGCCTCCTTGCTGTTTCTTGCATTAGACATTCTATCTCAGGGCTCCAGGCATTTTTGTGGGCTGTCCTGTGCCTAGAACTCTCTCCTTTCTCACTCCTGTCACCTGGTTTCTCTGGCTTCCTTCAAGTCTCAACTAAGATGCCACCTTCTAATTACCCTTACTGCTAGAGCCTTTCCTCTATTGATCATCTCAAATTAATCATGTATATATCCTGTCTGTAGTTGTTTGCATGTTATCTTGCCCATTAGATATAAATTCCTTGATAACAGGGACTATTTTTTTACCTTTTTTTTTTTTGCATTTAGCATAGGGTCTGATATATAGTAGATGCTTAATAAATGTTTGTCAATTATTTGCCTGACTTGTCTGAAAGAAGTATTGAACACAGGTTAAAACCCAATGTCACTATCTAGCCTATATACAGGTCTGGTCTCAGAGAGAGGAAAGTACTTTCAATTCTCACGTTATGAAGAATATTATTGTTACATCAATAGTTGGGATACGTAGCAGGCCGAAAATAATTAACATTATCAAGTATGTGGATTGAAATGGAAGAGTGTGTGGATTCAAAAGGAAGGATGTGATCTTTAAGAGTATTTGTTTTATGAATGAGCATCTGAAAATATCATTGGGCAAGTCAGGTAGCATACCTGTTCACCAAATGATATGAGGAACGAAGCAAAACAGCGTCATTATGTTGCCACATTCCTGCTACATTCAGGTATCCCCAGTGCCTTGAATGAAATAAAAATACATCAGTCAGGTGGACCCTGAGTCACTCATACTAAACAGAAACAGCTTATGAGGTCCTGCAACTAAGGTTAGAGACAGGTGACAGTTGTCTTGGGTCCAGACTGTACTGTACTGGGAGTGGTTCTTTTTTGGACAGTTAACAGAATTAGAGGAAATATAAGTTGGTGGAGAATTCTTCCACTGATAATTTGACTAACACTGTGAGTCATCAAGAATTAGTAATTTTTTCTTACAGTAATCCATTTTTAGCTGCTCTTCCACTGAATCACCTGAGGTATTAAAATTCTTCTTTTGAATACCAATAAAAGGAAACATTGTACTTTATGTTCTATTGTCCTTGACATTTTAAAATTCTCAAAAGTGTTCCTTTTCTCAGCAAGAGAGACTTGTTCTGAAGCAACAATGGGAAATGGCACCTGAAGTAGAATTACCAGTATAACTAGAAACTTTTGAGTAGCTAACACTAGATCAAATTAACATTTCTCAATCAGAATCCCAAATCGTTCTGTTAAGTAATAAGCTACATTGGCTAATTAAAAAGTAGATATCAGAAAAAATATTATAGCAAATTTCTTTGATAAAGGCCTCATTTCTCAGATGTATAGGGAAATGAGCTATATTTATAAAAAATAAAGCCATTTCCCAATTGATAAATGCTCAAAGAATATAAAGAGGAAGCTTTCAGAAGATAAAATCAAAGCTATATATAGTCATATGAAAAAATGTTCTGAATCACTATTGATCAGAGAAATGCAAAAAGAACTCTGAGATATCACTTCACACCTATCAAAAATAAATGCTGGAGGGAGTGTAGGAAAATAGAGAAATTAATGCACTCTTGGTGGAATTGTGAGCTAGTCCTACCATTCTGGAGAACAATTTGGAACTATACTCAAAGGGCTATAAAACTGTACACACACTTTAACCCAGAAATACCACTACTAGATCTGTATTTCAAAGAGATCAAAGAAAAAGAAAAAGGACTTATATGTACAAAATATTTATAGCAGCTATTTTTTATCTTGGCAAAGAATCGGAGATTGAGGGGATGTCCATCAATGGGGAAGAAATGGTTAAACAAGTTCTGGTATATGATTGTATTTGGCAGTTAGGTGATAAAATGGATAGTGCCAGGTCTAGAGTCAGGAAGACTCATCTTCATGGGTTCAAATCCGGCCTCAGATACTAGCTGTTTGACCTGGGAGGTCACTTAACCCTATTTGCCTCATCTGTAAAATGAGCTGGAGAAGGAAGCGACAAACCACTCTAGTATTTTTTTCTGAGAAACCCTAAATGGGGTCATGAAGAGTCTGACACAACTAAAAAACCACTGAACAACAAGAAAATATGGTTTTGATGGAAAACTATTGTACTGTAACAAATGACAAACAGGATAGTTTCAGAAAAACTTGGGAAAGCCTATATGAACTAACACCAGATGAAGTGAGCAGAATCAGGAGATCATTGTGCATAGTAACAGCAATATCTTAATGATGACCAACTGTGAAAGACTTAGCTACTCTGATCAATACAACCATCAAGACAACTCCAAAGGACTTATGGTAAAAAAACGTTCTCCACTTCAGAGAGAGAACTAATGAAATCTGAGTACAAATTGAAGTATAATTTTTTTGCTTTCTTTTTTTATTGTTTTAAGAAACATGTCTACTATGGAAATGTGTTTTGCATGATTTCACATGTTTAATTGTGATCATATGACCTTATCATAGCCTTGCCTTCTCAATGGGTGGGGGAGGGATTGGAAGAAGGGAGAGGATTTGGAACTCAAAATTCAAAAAAAGTTAAAAACAAATATATTCAATCTGACCTCAGGCACTTAACACAAAAACTAGCCATGTGACCTTGGGCAAGTCACTTAACCCCAATTGCCCTCCAAAAAGCAAAAAACAAAAAAACCCAAACAAATATATTCATGTCATTCATTAATTAAAATAATATTAAAAATAAATCATTTTAAAAAGAATGTATATCATGTAGAGCCACATTGTTGACAGAGGTTATAATCGATAGAATGTTGAGAGAATAGGATAGACTTATTTGGAGTCATTGAATAACCATGTGGAGTTTGCATTGAACTCAAGGAATAGTTACAGAAGAACTTAAAGAGTAGAGAATAATGCTGAAGGGACAGGTGATGATAATTATTTGGGGGAGTGGCAGAAATTGCAAAAGAAAAGAAGTCTCTAGTAGTCAAAATAAAGTAAGAGGATCCGAATAAATTGGAGAGCTATATAAATAAATTTTAAAAATAAGAAATATAAATAAATGGAAGAGATCCATTTATTCACTTATGTCCATTCATTCAAGCAATTGTTGAACATTTAAGATGTGCAAAAGTCCTATGACAGGTATTATGGAGAATAGAAGGAAGGCCCAATCCTTACCATCATATATTGTATATTCTAGTTACATACCCAAGATACATGAATATAGGATGTAGATAATATTGAGAGATGAGGCAATTGAGGGGATTAGAACAGCAGGTGGTAGTGAGAATTGGGTGAACCACATTCACTACATCTTGTGACTCAGTTGCCTTTCTATTCAATTATGGTTCTTGTGAGAAAACTTTATTCAATTGTGGGAATTAAGAGAAAACCTTGTATTATTATTTGAACATAACTCTGTGTGGCTGGCAAACTGGACCTCTTCTACCTGCTGTTTAGAGAGCCTTAACTAAGGACCTAGGGTATGCTGACCAGAAACTCAGTCAAATCCAAAGATTGATGCAAGGAGTTTTCTCACAATGGTACATTTCAAGGAACCCATATGTCTTATCTGAAAACTGGTCCATAATGATCAATAAGTTATTTCCATGTTCCCTTGATTTGATCATTTATAGATACTTGGGGAGTAGGACACCTCTTTTTCTGAATTCAGTGAATGACATCTATTCTTTTTCCCCCTCCCAAGGTGGAAAGTTCCTAATCTTTCATCCAATTAGAAACCAGATTACCTAATGTATTGTTTTCTTTTGATTAATTGGCCTTATTTGATTGTTTTCAATGTTTAAAATTCTGTCTCCCCTTCCTTGTATTGAAGGTTTAGACCTAAGCTGAGGAGGTCTGGTCTTGGTTTGTTAGTCAATTAGTATGCACTGTTTAATAAATCAGTATGCTCAGAAGATCAAATCTTTGTTTTCCTCAGTCATTTCCTCTTTCACTTACCACCCAGCCATTTTTCTTAGAGGAATTTTAATTTTTTACTTTAAAAAAAAAGTCATTCAGAGCTTAAAATAAAGAAGAAAGAAATAAAAAGAAGTAGGTGACTTCATGGGATTTGGGGGAATAGATCAATTGTTCAAATTTTTTTGGTGAGATTTCTTTACTAGACTGCTTAGAAAAACTTTGAATAATTAATTATCTACCACATAACCACATTTTAAATGGTGTGAGTTTCTCTATATCCAACATAACTTTTATTATTTTTGTGGTTTTGGAGGGTTGGGAGGGTAGACCCAACTTTCATAACTTTACATTTATGAATACTTAAGAAACGACATCTCAGAAAAACATTTCATGCATGTCAGTGTTATTGGAGGCAATATAGCATAGTGGAAAGAAAACTTTTTTTGTTTAGTTTTGTTTTGCTTTATCTAAGAAGACACAAACATGCATCCAGTTCTTACCAACCGGTGAGCAGTTGGTATTGCAGGACAGGCACTCAGGGGAGAGACTAGTTCAGAATAGACAGATCTTGTACTCATGCGTGTAGAGATGATCATTGAATTTATGGGGACTGATTAAGTAACAAGGAAAGAGTATAAGGACAGAAAAGATGAGAACATGAGAAAAACTCAAGGTAAACTGACAGTTAAGAGGCAAGGCATAGATGATGGGCCATAAAAGGAAGACTAAAAAGTCTTAGATAGGACAAGTGGGAGAAGAACAGATAGAAGAAATAAGTAAGAGCAGCATTTATAAAAAAACATAGAGGAAATTATACAGAGGAAGAAGGTGGTAAACAGTGTCAAATACAGCAGAGAAATCAAGAAAGATTACAAAAAGATTGAGATGTTATTATGTTTGTCAATTATTACATTATTCGTGAGAGTAGAGTTTCAGTTAAGTGATGAGGTCAGAAGACAAATAGCAAGAGGTTAGAGAAGAGGAAATGGAGTTAAGGCATTCCCCTCCCACTTCTACCCCACTGCCCCAAGAAGTTTAAATGTGAAAGGTAGAGATGAAGGATAATAGTTTGAGGGAGTGGCGGGGTCAAGTGAGGATATTTTCAACCAAGACAGAGTTTAAAATATAGAAGAAAGGAGTAGGTGATTTCATGGGAGTTGGGAGAATAGATCAACTGTTCAATTTTTTTGTGTGATTTCTTTACTAGATTGCTTAGAAAAACTTTGAATAAAAAATTATTTGTGCTTGTAGACTGTAGGGAAAGAACTAATAGATACTGAAATCAAAAAGAAACAAGGGAGGGGATGATTTGGAGGGTGATATTCTGGAGAAGAGGGGAAGGAACGCATTCAAGAATGAGGGCTGACTTGGTGGGTTAGAAAGACCACCTCTTAATCAGAGACTGGAGTAACCTAGGAGAGGTTTTGAGACATAGAAGAGAGGAGAAAAGAGTTTATAGATGATAAGCCACTAAGTGAGTTACCTAGGATGCTTAAGCCCAGATTGGTTGCAGGGTAATAATTTTTTGTTTTGTTACAGTAACATTTGAAGATTATGCACTGAGTTATAAAGAGTCTGTGATGTGCATTAATGCTCACACTGAAAAAACCCCAGATTCTTGACAGATCAAATTATTGAAGTAAAGAATACCATCAGAATATTCTGAAAATGAAAGCATGTCAACTATTCTTAAACCATAAATATCTCTCCACATATCTTTTGGTTTCTTTGGCATGTTGCAATTAATGATAGATTTAATGATAGAGGCAAATAAGTGGTGAAATGGTTTAAGTTTTGAGTAGGAGTCAGGAAGACCTGAGTTCATATCCAGCCTCAGACATCTAAGCAGCTATTTGACCCTGGACTTGTCTCTGCCTAAGTTTTCTCAATTGTAAAATGGGGATAATACCTAATAGGGTTGTTGTGAAGAACAAATGACATGATGTTTGTAAATACCTTAACACAGTTACTAGAACGTAATAGTTACCTATCAAATGCCTATTTTCTTCCCTCCCCATTTCTTGCTAATCTCAGTTATGGATTTGCCTTCCCTACAGTCTACCGTTAGAATCTGGTACTCTATTTTTTTTTCTTCTCCCATTGAAATGGAGGTAGAGATAGCAGAATAGAGAAAGTGAGAAAACAAAACAAAAACTATTCAAAGGGACAAATCAGAGAGACTGAAAATTGGGACAGTAAAAAATAATGTGAAAAAATAGGCCTTCCCCCTCCTACCCCCTCCACCTCACCCCCAGCCACCTTGTCCAGGTCTCCCAGAGGGAGACATATCATCAAGAAAAGCAGGCTTAACAGAGAATCAGCATTCTTCAAGGACGGATCCTAGATGTAAGATTCTTACAACTCTGAAGTTAGAAGGGACCTAGTCCAACCTTTTGTATTTCAAGATAAATAATCTTTGTTTGAGAGTTGAAGGAATTTATTCTGGATCACTTAGCTAGTTAGGTGTGGAGCTAAAACTAGAATCTAGATTTCTTGATCCAGTCTGGTGCTTTTCTATTCCATGATATTCCTCCAAAATGCATAAGGAATGACCTAGCTGACTAGATAAGGTACATGACACAATCTTACTGTTTTTGCAGAATGGGATGCTTTTTAAAAAGGAAAAATCATTTCTTGTTGTGGTTCTTAAAGTGGAAAATGAATCTGGCTGTGTGCTTAATCACTGGTTCAATTCATATATCTGGTGGAGAAATCCCAGAATTTACTACAGTCATTTCTGCGCTTCAGGCTTCATATGTTAGTGCCTTTTTTAGCCCTGGGCATAGGAATAAGTACCTTCTTCTTAATTTTCAATTGGGAATCTCATCTTATTCCTCAAGTAAGTGAATTTCCTAGAAAACTGTATAGGTGACATTGTGCTCAGTGGTAGAGCACAGATATACAAGTTCTATTCAGGTTTTCTTGGCTAGAGTTGAATGGGAGGAAAAAAGAAGCCTTGTGGCACTTTGTTTCTGTGCAAAAATCACCCATATCAATAAACCATTGACAAAGGCAGAATAGGATCTGTTTCTCATCTGGCCACGTCTTAAGGAAAAGCATTGTATTTTTTTTATTCTGGTTTCCTAAAATTGTCCATATTCTTCTTGACATACGACTCTTTCCTAGTCACAAATAAATAGCTGCTATAATCAACAGTATAAAAACTATGTTGGAAGCTATATCATGTATTCCTAGCACAGTTTTTTCCCCCCAAAGCTTTCTGATACCAATTCAGCATGGACAGGCATAGGTGCGCTACAATCCATATCTTCAGAGGAAACACCCATATCAATAAAATCACAGAGCCCCTGGAGTCCAGCAGCTGCTATCCATCATCTTATCCTTCCTCACAACATTCCTGGGCTTGAAATTCACCCAAAGCCACTCTAGCCTATTGCCTGCTCTTTTTGGTAGAGAGGAGACTAGGTGATCTCTTTGGAAGAAGCTTAAAACATTGTTTCTCAGAGAGGTCTCTTTTATTCAGTCATCTCTCTGTCACATATTCTACTCAGTCTCCCCTATTATAGAGTTAAAATAAGACTAGTTCGTTATTTAGGGGAAATTTTAATTCATCAAACTTCAGGGCTAGTTGACAACTGTAAACTTTCTAGTTAATTATTGTGATCAAGTAAATTGTTGCTTTGCCACTGTCAGATTTATTAATTAGGCAATTAATTTTTACTTCAGTGTGTTAATTAAGATCTTATTTTCTAGTTATAAATGAATGCTCACAGTCCTTTAATAGACTGTATTCTAGGAGCTCTCTAGCCTACTCTTTTCCTCTGCGGCTAACACAACAGAAAGGCTCTATAGGGGTTGTTTACTTTCTCTTTAACTTCCTGGTTCATAATAATATTGTGCCATTTCCTCCCCAATAGATACTTCATATCACATTCTCATTAGACAGCTTCTTGAATGATTGATTGAATTTCCACCAATACTAAGGGCAATGTCACTCAAAAAAATAATCTATACAAATCAATATTTACCAATATGTCAGTACTGAAATTCAATAGGCTAAAATTCGTATCTGGTGCTTCCATGCATACTAAACTGGGGGCCAACCTATCTTAAGAATTAGGTAAAAAAAAAAAGAACTAGCTTATGTGTGTGTGTGTGTGTGTGTGTGTGTG
>CM053583.1:142934753-142981017 GCA_028627135.1 Pseudochirops cupreus
TCCCTTTTCCCTACTTAATAAAATATAGGCTCCTCTTTTTGGAATCCAAAGGTCTTTATCACCTGACTCCTCTCCATCTTTCCAGCTTTTACATCTTTCTCCACTCTTTGCACTCTATGATTCAAGTACACTGGTTTACTTGCAGTTCCTTAAGTATGATATTCTATTTCCTATCTCTATGCTTTTTTACTGACTGTTCCCCATTTCTGGAATGCTTTGTCTCCCTTACCTTTCTTGTTTCTCTGGCTTCAAGATTTAGCTAAAATTCCAGCTTCTTCAGGAAGCCTTCCTGGTCCCCTCCAGCTACTATTATCCTTCTCTTTTCAGATTACCTTCATTTAGTTGGTATATATCATATATGGACACAGTTTCTCCCACTAGAGTGTATATTGAGAACAGGGATTTGGGGTTTGTTTGTTTGTTTTCTTTTTCTTTCTACATACGTGTGTGTGTGTGTGTGTGTGTGTGTGTGTGTGTGTGTGTGTCCTTGGTACTTTACATAGTTCCTGATACACTAGTACTCAATAAATGCTTGTTGTCTGACGGACATAAAACTGACATATACTTAGTGATCCCATTGCAAAAGGAATGGGAAGTTTTTAAGGAAATCAATTGAAAAGAAACTCCATTTTTACATAAAATATAGGTGGCCTATTGAAATGGATTTGAATTAGACCATTTAAAGCAACATGATATTAAACAGAACTTCTTTAAAAAGAGACACAACAAATCTCAGTCCATAGGATCATAGCATAGATTTGGATCAACTAGTTCAACTCTCTCATTTTGCAGATATAGATACAGATAAACAATATATATAAGTACAGTGTTGCCAGAAATAGGCAAAATAAATAGCTTAGTAGTAGTTAAATGAATATAATGTAAAAGTAACCCCAGACCAAATTATAAACTCTAGGCATAATATCAATCTTCATGCTTTAGGTCATATGACCTCTTTGAAAAAGACAAACAACTATTATCTTGCTCATGGAATCTCCTCCTTGGTACAGGGATCCTTTTACCTCTAGAATCAAACATTAACTCATTGTTTGGCATTTAAAGCTTTTTGCAGTCTGGCTCCTTTCTACTTTACCTGCTCCTTACAGGTTACTTCCTTCTATGCATTCTATGATACACTCTATGCAGACTGTCCTCTTTATATGTCCTTGCCTGTTCCCCATGCCTAGAATACTCTGCCCCTTCACTTGCACCTCTTAGTCTCCCTTTAAGAAAACTAGCCTTCCTCAAGACTCAGTTCAAATACTGCTTTCTGCAGGAGGGCTTTCCTGGTTCCTCTGCCCACTGACCCTGCTCCCAGCTACTAATGCCTTCCCCTTTCAGATGACCTTGCCCTATTCTGTACATATCCTCTATGTACCTAGATATTTATATGCTATCTCCTTCTTTAGAACATATACCCTTGAGGGACAGTTCTTCCCCCTCTTTCTTTGTATCCCACATTGCCTGTTACATAACAAGCGCTTGATAAATACTGACTGATCATGACATTATTGTTAAGAGACAGGTTTGACTTGGAGCCCATTTAAATGAATTTACTTATTAAAAAATAAAATCTTCTAATTACTAGTAAATGTCTTTTGTGAGGTACCTCCATGGCCCTGAGGACACCATTGCACTGACACTTTTCTAAAAAGTGTTTGTAAGTTAATGAAAGACAAGGTTTATACTTCCAAAGAAACAACAGTCTATATCATGGGATTTTAGCACAACAGGTCATTTTTCTGAGTCAGAGGGTCTCACTAGTAGTTAAGAAGATTTGCTGATGAAAAGATATTTTTAAAGAGACAATCACATTTTCTTATGCAACTACTGAAATCATGGGCAAAGACCACAGGGTGATCTTGCTATAGTAATAAAGGGGGAAAGAGAAGGAAGGAAGTCACATGAAAGTAAAGTTCTGACATCTGTTGTTGTTCAGTTTTTTAGTCATGTCCAACTTTTTTGTGAACCCATTTGGGGTTTTCTTGGCAAAGATACTGGAATGGCTTGCTATTACCTTTTCCAGATTGTTTTACAGATGAGGAACTGAGGAAAACAGGGTTTAGTGACTTGCCCAGGGTCATCACACAGCTAGTAAATGTCTGAAGCTGGATTTGAACTCAAGAAGATGAGTCTTCCTGACTCTGAGCCCAAGATTCTACCCACCGTGCCACCTAGCTGCCCCTTATATCTAGGGGTAGAGCAAAGGATATCTCCTGCTCTGTTACAAAAGTATGCTAGATAAACTAAAGAACCCTTTCAGTTGCTCATTTATTGGTTTACCTTTTTAAATAAGGCAAGGAGGTCACCTGTACTTGGGGTTGCTCAGCTTTATTCTGCCTTTGCCTTTAAAGTAAACATATGATCTATGAGTTTAGATGGACTGATAAACAGCAAGAAAACAAGCTGATGGGGTCACTGATATATTATTTTTGTTGGTCTCTGCCTCCTTTGAATTTCTCTCTTTTTAAAAAAAATTTCTCTTTTTGGAAGTTTTCTTTGTCACACTTGGTAAAACATGGGAAGGGTAAAAAAAATATTGCTAAAATTGAGGAAGAGAAACAATAATGATGGTGACTGATATTTCAATAGTGCTTTAAGATTTATAAAACACTTTCTGTACTCTCTCATTTAATCCTCACAACCATCCTGTGAGGTTATTATTATTCCCATTCACAGATGAGAAAACTGAGTCTGATGAAGGCTAAGTGACTTGCCCAGAATCAAATAATTAATATGCATATCTGGGGCAGGATTTGAACCCAGGTCTTCTCAATTCTGAGTCCATTCCTCTAGCAACTGGGTAATGTAATAAAACATGCATTGTAAAATTAAAAGGAGGAAGTACATCAAAAGAAAAAGGTAATGTGAATTTGTGTGAACTTAACATTTAAGTGCCTTAGGCAACTCTTAAGACTAAATTTCAGAGAAAGTGTCAGTGTGCATTAGGAAAATGAGTACCCCATATAATAAAATCATAAGTCCATTCCCTATCCTAATACTATTTTTTTTGGTTAATCTGCTCATTTCATGCTGTTTATGGAAAAGATTTTTTAAAAGCTATTATTAGATATAAACTTTATAGCTTCCTATCCACTATAAATAAAAGAATAAGAGCTAAGCATTTTGGAGTTATTGTTGAGTGGATGGTCCACTTTCCCTTTTAATCTTCTTATGCTTACATCCCACTGTATCCCAGACTGAGAATAGGAGAGTCAAGTCACAAGGTTATCAGGGGAAAAGAGAGTGTATGTAAGTATGGGGGTGTTAAATCTGCACATGTTTACTTTATGAGTGCTAGACTTGGAATCAGGAAGATCTGAGTTTGAATCCTGATTTAGACACTTATAATGTCTGGGTAAAATCTAGCAGGTCATTTAACCTTGCTCAGGCTCAGCTTCTCTGACAATAACAGAACCTATCTAACAGCTGTGCAATTTGCTTAATCTATCTCAGCCTCAGTTTCTTCATTTCTAAAATATGGATAATAGCAGTACCTACCTCACAGCATTGTTGTGAGGATCAAATGAGATAGCATTTATAGTGCCCTGAAAACTTTAAATTGCTATATAAACACTAACAATCATTAATATTATTGTTATAATTATTATAATCATAACTATATGATATCAATTATGCCCATGAAATAATGTAAAACATGTTTCCATATTAGCCATGTTGCAAAAAAAAAAAGCAAATGAAGAAAGTGAAAAATTACACTTCAATTTACACTAAAGTTTATCAGTTCTTTCTCTGAAAGTGGATAATATTATTTATCATGAGTCCTTTGGGAATTGTCTTGGATCATTGTTTTGAACAGAGTGGCTACTAAGTCTTTCACAGTTGATCATCATTACAATATTGCTGATACTGTGTCAATGATCTCCTTGTTCTGTCTACTTCACTCTGTCTCTGTTCATAAAGGTCTTCTCAAGTTTTTCTGAAAATATTACCCTAGTTATTTCTTATAGCACAATAGCATTTCATCACATTCATATACAATAACTTGTTTAGCCATTCTCAAATTGATGGGCATCCATTCAATTTCCAATTCTTTGCCACCAGAAAAAGATTGACTATAAATATTTTTGTACAAACAGGTCATTTTTCCTTTCTTTTATCTCTTTGGGATATAGACCTAGGAGTGGCATTGCTGGGTCAAAGGGTATGCACAGTTTTATATCATTTATCCTTTCCCTTTTCTGTTATGTTAGCTTATCTGACAGGTGTGAGGGGGTACCTTGGAGTTGTTTTAATTTGCATTTCTCTAATCAATAGTGATTTAGAGAATTTTTTCACATGACTATAGATAGCTTTGATTTCTTCTGAAAGTTCATATCCTTTGACCATTTATTAATTGGGGAATGACTCCTATTTTTATAAATTTGACTCAGTTTCCTAATATATCTGAGAAATGCCTTTTTTGCCTCTTGCTTCCCTCTAATACAGAAAAGAAGTCTTTCCCCTCAAGATTTTCATGGGCCTGAGAATTTCTGAATCCTGATTATGCCACTGTTGGTCAGCAGTGTCTGAATTGGCTTGCTCTATTATACATAGCTCCATAGGACATGACTTCCACCAATCACAAAATATTTCCTGTTATCTATATTTCATCTATTTTCATCTGATATCAAAGCACTTCAATCCGAAATTAATTTAAGAACTTGTTTACCTTTACTTTGCACTTCTGATTGATTGATTAAGTTGAGTAGTCAGAATCCTCTGTTTAATTGGAGTGAGTTAAGTATCCTTTTTGAGTATGCAAATATATTTTTAAGTAGGTTGTTAATCAGATCTCTACACTAAAGAACTACCTCATCATTATGCATAAGTGACTGTGGTTTCTTGGGGGTTTTGCCAGTACAACATAAGCTCTGAGAGGTCTTAACCAATCAGAAATTTCAAATGTGGTCCTGGAAAAGGACTTTGTATCATTACAAGATAAGAAAGGTTCATCACCAAAAAATTGGTCATAGAATGATCAATTAAAATGTTTTTAAATTTTTGACCACAATAATTTATTAAACTATCTCCTAAACCAAAGCAAAGAGCTTTCTGTATTGGTAAAGAGAATATCCACAGAATGAAATTGCACACCACTGAAGTACCAAAAAAACCATTAACTAGAATGAATATATGACAGTAATAACTATTAATAAACATAGACATTCTCATAAATGGCAACTGATTTGCATTCATATCTAAGATTGTTCCTAAATAGAAGTTCAAATGGGCATCAAAGGGCAAAATCTGTTCAGAATCTGATAGGAAGCTATGCTATTTAGATGAAAATTTCCCTCAGGGCTATTCTAGTAGGATATCTAATTATTAGACTTAGGGCTATTCTGGTAAGACACCTAATTATTAGATCTACTAATGTGTCAAGTGGAAGAGTACCCTGCACCTGAATTAGGTTTTGATTCTTTTCATTTCTCGGGTATTGGGAACAGACAGATCTAAATAAATCTGAACTTTTATAATAGCAGTTATTGGATGGATTTACCTTTAAGTTGACTGAATTGTTTCCAGATGCACCTTTGCTGCTTACTTCCTGTATGAAAATGGGAAAGTCACACTTTCTGGGCCTTAGTCTCCTCATCTGTCAAATGAGAGGCTTGAACTAGATATTGTCTAAGGTCTGTTCCAGTACTAAGTCCTAGGAATATGCAGAACCAGGATAAAAAATATATGAAATTAGTTCTGTGCTCATAATCAGGTCTTCTGATTTTAAGGATGCTCCTGAGGCAATTTTTCTGTAAACCTGATGCCTAGACCCTGAGCTCCTGTCAGTTATCAGTGTGCATTTCTGATTCAATGTTTCCAAACCTTATATATTTTTAATTCCTGAGGGCCCAGGCTCTTATGATAAATTTAACTTTCTGACTTTTGGAAACACATTTATCCCACTGAAAAGGATAAAATACAAATTCCATTGTTTTACATTTAAAACTCTTCATATTCTACTTTAATCTATTTTTTCCAGGTGATTACAAATGACTCCCCCCCTTACTTGTTGGTCCCCATACTTATTTTGACATTCCAAATTCCTAGTCCTATGTCCACATTTTTACACAGGCTGTTTCATGCATTGAAAGCTCTCTCTTCTCACCTATGCTTTTTAAAACCCCTGGCTCCCTTTAAGGCTCTTCTCAAATGACTCCTGGTTTCCAGGTCACATAATAAGTTGTGGGGTCAGAATTCAGACTTAGGTCTTTTGACTCTAAGGTCAGTGTTGTTTGTATGATGTTGAGTTGGAAGAAATGCAAGCATGGTTTGTTTAGTGCAATGAGTATTGCACTGAGAGTAGGGAAGTCTGGGTTCTAGGCCTGACTCTGAGAAAGATTACCTATGTGAACTTGAGCAAATTCTTTCCCTGAATTTTCTAATTTCTAGGGAGGTGGCATGGGTGACCTCTAAGGTCCCCACTAGTTCTGATATCCTATTATTCTAATGTATAATGTAGCATTTCCAATTTGTCCCTCACTTTGTAACAGACTTTCATAGGTGTGTAAGTAGGTAAATTGTAAGCAGATAAATTGTACCTGAGGTACATGAGGAGGTTCTGAAGTCTCTTTGGCTCAGTCTTGCTCCCTGTTTCGTTCACATCCCTTCACTCCTTACTATTGTGATCACATGCGTACTCCAGTGCTTTAAAGGAAAGGATCAGATTTTTAATTTCTCTTTTACAGCCTCCCTTCTCCCCCAACTTCACAATCTCTCTGCCCCCTGCCACCACACTTGACACAGTGCTCCACAGTGGTAGACAGGAAATACAATGATTAAGGGTTTAGCTGTTATTTTTCTCATGTGTATCTCCAGGTGCTAGGTGGCTTAGTGGATAAAGCACTGGGCCTGTAGTTAAGAAGACCCCAGTTCAAATCTGGCCTCAGGCACTTACTAGCTGTGTGACCTGAGGCAAATCACTTCACCCAGATTGCCTAAATTCCTCATCTGTAAAATGAGCTGGAGAAGACAATGGCAAACCATTCCAATATCTCTGCCCAGAAAAACCCAAATGGGGTCACAAAGAGTCAGATAGGACTGGAAATGATTAAACAACAATGGATCTTTATAGACTGAGTTTATTGAGGGGCAAGAGGGAATAATTTGCCAGTGATTCTCCAAATTTCAGCAAAGCACTGGAATAAAGAAGCTGGGTATGAGGCAACTGGGGAGATACAGCTCTTAGAACTTGCACGGGAGCTCCTTCTCCTATCTTCAACTAGCTCATTTGCTTCATTTACTTTATAGCTATTTGTTGAGGGTCAATTCTGTGCAAATCATGGTGAGGTGAAAAATACAAGGAAGTATAATTTGAATGGAATCTTAAAGGATGGGTTGGAACTGGACAGGAAGATCTGGCAGAATGGAGGACATCCAGGCAAAGGGAAATGAGGAGTAAACAAAGGCACAGAGAAAAGCATGCAGTCCAGTTTGTCTGGACCTTAAAATGTATGAAGGTATATAGAAAATTGCCTAGAGATATATGAACAGAAACTACCGGGGGGTTTTTTGTGAGGTTCATTATACTTTCAATTATTAGGTTGGAAATAGAAGCAGGTCAGATCATTGCACATAAATAATTTAGATACATAGAACTGGGCCCCTCAGTGGCTATGCCATTCTTTGTTACTAGGTTTGGGAAGATACATTCATTTTTTAGGCCTAGGTTGAGATACATTTCTTTATCTAGCATGATTTATTTCCCTTTCTACTTAGCAACAAAAAGATTTAACTCACTGCCAGAAAGCAGATTATCACAGAGAAAAGAGAATCTAAATCTATTTAGGGAGTGTTGGTGAGAAGCACTGACAAGTCTAGTAGATGGATTTAAGTGGCTTGGTAATCTTTACTTGATTCTGCTAAAAAAAATATGTGTAACAATATAGTAATAATATTTATTACTGAATAAACATTAGAGGCTTGATTATAAGTAGACAAATAAAACAGAACATCAGCAATTAAAGAACTTCCTCTTCTTTCTGCCCTCTCGATGTTAACATACCCCACCATTCTGTCCCTAGCCTTTCTCTTCTCCCACTCTATATGTTCTTCCCTTAGTGAGTTTGTTTACTTCCAAGGTTTTGATGATTACATTTTTTTGTTGCAGAATTTTGCTTACTTTGCTCCTGAACTTCACATTGACATTTCTCAGCATCCCCTAAATATCTCCACTTTAATGACATCCTGGTACCTCAAGTCTGACTTGTCCAAAACAGAATTTATCTTCTTTATTAAACCTGCTTCCACTTCTGATGTCCCTCTGACATTAGCATCTTCATACTTAGGCTTAAAATTTTTAAATCATCTTTTATTCTTCCTTTCTTCTTACTATTTTCCAACATCTAGTCAAATGCTAGCACCTATTTTTTTTTAATTTCTAAAATATCTCTTCAATTTGAAGTCTTTTCCTATGCATTGTCTCATTTTATCTCATAGCCCTTCAAGGAAGGTAAAGTAGGCTTTACTATCTCCATATTATAGGATGAAATTGAATCTCAGAGAAGTTAACTGATGGGACCAAGATCACATGGTGGCTAAGAAATGGCAGATTTGACACTTTCCATCCCATCATGCTACCCCATATTTTCTTTATCATCAATTGTATATAAACCAGAGTGGGGAGATCCCAATAGATTTCTAGCCTAGATATTTGTCTGAAACTCCCTTGTGATATTTCAAAATAAGATTTTGAAGTTCACAATACATTCAGGACTCATAGAAGATGCCGTTTATGCGAATTCAAGAGAATATGTGTTGTGTTATTGTTGATGGAACAGCCCATAAACATGGAATATATGTCTGATAGTTTCACATAGGAGATGGTTGCTTCTGGTTGTATTCAAACAGATATCTGTAGCAATACCAATTGTGAAGATCATTGATAGTCAAAATCAAGGAAGCTTTTAAAAATAAAATTTGTGAAGTTTTGATAAATCCCTAGCACCTAAACAGTTCAACAAAGCCCGTGTGCTTTCCTACTGCTTTTACACAAACAAAATTTTATTCGTAACCCTCCTCCCCTTAAATAGCTATTAGAGATTTCAATAACAGGTTAGAGGCTGTGCAATTGCTGCCCACAGTCTCCTACTCTTCTCTCTTCTATCACCTGCCACACCAGCCAGTTCCAGACGATAAAAGGCTGCTGCAGGTGACTCATTCATACTTGAGATTCTTGTGTTTTCCAAGAGAAAGAAGTTTACTTTAGTTGTTTCCTAGATTTTTAAAAGTGGTAATTATCACAATACTTTTAGGATATGTCTGTAAACCTAAATTAGATGAAATGAAAATCAGTTCTCACTTCACAGTATCTATCTTAGAAACCCTTATCAAACTCAAATCCAATTTGATAACATCATGGAAGAGTTTGTGACATGTTGCAGATGACACTGCTGCTCCTGAATGCAAGAGTGATGGTATCAGTCCCTCCTCATCACCACCCACCTTGGCCAAGGCTTCCTTCCTTCCTGTTTTATGTTGTTAATTACAAACAATTTCCTTGAAGAGATCCCAAGTTAAAATTATACCCTTGATAACTAAGCTTAAGAAGATTTACAGTAAACCTTCAGAGAAGAAAATATTATTTTCCTCATAACACATTCTAAGATTAGAATTTTAATTTAATAGTTATAATTTGGAATTCTCACTATTCTTGGATTCCCAGTGAAAATAGTTGAAGACTAGTACAAGACAGTATGAAATAAATGGCCATAATGTGTGGTATAGGTCAAGAAAAGAATAAATGAAAAAGACACTTATGAAACACTATATGTCAAGGACTGAGGTAAGCAATAGAAATACAACTAAAGAAACAAAGACAGACCTTGCCTGCAGAGAGCTTACATTTTAATTGGGGAGACAATGCTTTTGAGTTGCAGCCTGGGAGGAAGAGCACTTTCCTGGAAAATTACAGAGATGGTCAGTGGAGAGACTCTTGCTTGAAATACATCCCCTGTCTCCACATGTTGAAATGCTTCTCTTCCCTTAAGACCCAGCTCAGGGAGCAACTTCTCCATGAAGGCTTTCCCTGCTAGAAGTGATCCCTTCCTCCTATTATATGACACACCTGTGTGACCTCACCTATGTACTTATCACACTCTAACTTACATGAGACATTACATACATGACTTTACAGCCCCTCTCTACTTCTTCCTTTCCCCCTCCCCCCACTATACTGTAAACTTGAGGGTAAAAATTATGCCATTTTTAAAAACTTTGTATTCTTAGAATCTAGAACAACACTAGGACATAGATTAAGTATTTAATAAGTGTTTGCACTGATATGAAGACTAGTAAGCCCCTGTACAAACAAGGCTATTGCTGCTTTGACCAAAAGGTACAGACAAATTCTCAATGAAGTTATTTTGCAATAACATTATTATTACATTACCACCAACCCCACTAAAATGGTGACACCCTGCTTACATCTTTTGAGTGATCATTCATTTACAATATTGTTCTTATGCAACCAACTGCTTCCACTAGCATCATCTCACCTAACATTCCATTTTCATAGAACCAATTAACAGTGTTAAGCAAGAAATACCTGTTGTAAATTTCCAAAATTAGTCATTTACCTTAAACTGTCCATACCAATAAGAAGCAGCTCTTCTATGGATATGTTTTCCATAAAATATATTTTGAAAGCTTTTAGTATTGAACAAAAAGCTTCATTAGAACATAAGTAGTAATATGCCGTCCAGAGAACCTAAGAATTATAGAACCAAAGGCCTACCAAACAAATCCTTCTCTTCCTAGGAATTGTGATATAACCTTCAACTCAAACTATATCTTATTTCTGTAGTACAGAATAGAAGTAGTTCTAAGCAATCAAACAATCAACAAGCATTAAGTACCTACTATGTGCTACACTGTCTAGGTGATACAGAGATAAGGACAACAATCAAATAATTCTTGCACTCAAGGAGCTTGTATTCTAGTGTTCAATGAAGGTTAGAGGGGAAAGAAGTGAGGAGACAAAATGTACATCAATGCGGAGAGGGACTAGATCTGTGATTTCATTGATATGGGGAACTCCCAAGTGAGTAACATCTCCCTGCCAACACAGATTGCCACTTTGTATGCAACTCACAGTCTTTAAAATGTGCCCAGAACATAAGTTAAGTGAATTTGCCCAAAGGCACGTGTGAGAGGTATGTGTCATAGGCAAGACTTAAATTCAGGACTTCTGCCTTCAAGGCCAGATCTTTCTCCCCTGTGCCACATATGCAGTATTGGCAGAAGGTAATGTGTGTGAGCTGTGGGGTGGATCAGGAAGAGTTTCAAGTAGAAACTGGCATTTGAGCTGAATTTTGAAGGAAACTGAAATTCTAAGAGATAAAGGTGAAGAAGAGGTATATTCTATGCAGAGGATAAAGTGCAGTACAGTCATCAGTACATAAGCAGAAACGTGGGACATAGTGTGTGAGGACAACACACTATCTAAGCTAGTGAAGACAACAGAAGGGAAGTGGACAACAGAGGACATTGGGAAGAAGAGCAATATTTAACAAGGTTAAAATAATATGTAGCAACCAAGTCGGGAAAGACTTCAAAAATTCAACAAAAAGGATTACATTTGATATTAAAGGAAGTTAGGAACTTTTGGACTCATTAAGTAAGGAAATACTTCAGAAACAGCACTTCAGCAGCTATGTGGAGTGTGGATTGGAATGGGAAAGACCTGAAACAAGGAGACTAATTAGAAATCTATTGCAATACTCCAACCAAGGGTGAGGGGCTGAACTAGGGTGGTAGCAAGAAAAGTAGATGGATTTGGGTAACTTTGTCTAAGCGAATTCAACAAGACTTAACAACTGATTGGATATGAAGGCTGAGGGTTGTGAGTTGTCAAGTTTAAAAATCTAGGTCATTATAAGGATGGTGGTATTCTCAACAGTATAGAGAAATTCAGAAGAGGCATAGGTTTAGGGGAAAGCTCAATTCTGTTTTGGTAAGGTTGAGTTTTAAATATCTGTGGGAAATCCAAACTGAAGTGTCCAATAGTAATTTAGAGATAAGAAGCTGGAGATCTGGAGATATTAGGATGGGATATATAGATCTTGGAGTCATCTTCATAGAGATGACAGTTCAATACATGGAAGCTAATGAGGTCACCTTCATTAAACCAGTGCACAGTCTTGAGGCACTAGGGATAGGATATAGATGATGAACCAGAAAAGAAGACAGTGAAGAAACATTCAGACAGCAGGAAGAGTTAGCAATGTCACAAAAATCAAAGAGAAGAAAGTTATCCAGGATTTGAGGATAGTCAGTAGTGCCAAATGCTACAGAAAAATGAGGAAAAAATGTTGAATTGACAATTAAGAGGTCATTGGTAAACTTTGAGAGGGCAGTTTAAGTTGGGGGAGGTAGAGATCAGGAACAATGATGACTTTAGAAACTAGAAGGAAGAGAGTTGAGAATCTAGTGAGAGAAAAGGAAGTGAAGCAACAAACACAATTAGCTTTTTTTTTAAGTGTAAGAGGATTTGTTTATACATACATGTTTATAAAATGTATACATACATATAATGTAGATAGATAGATGGTAACATATGTGACAGTTTGCAAAGTGTTATATATAGATATACATATGTAGATATTTTTATCTATCTCAATCTCCATATTTAATCTATCCATCCATCTATCCGTCTATCTATCTATCTATCTATCTATCTATCCATTTATCCATATTACCTTATTTGATCTTCACAACAATCCTGTGAGGTCAGTGCTATTATCATCTCCATTTTGCAGTTAAGAAAACTGAGGCTGAGAAAAGTTAAGTGACTTTTTCAGGATCACACATTTGACAAGTCCCTGAACTAAGATTTGAACTTAGTACTTGATTTGAATCTGGGGCTCTATCCATCACATCATCTAGCTGGCTTTTTAAAATATCCAACTTTTTTTTCTCCCATGGATTAATTTACAAATGTATATAACTGTGAGAGAGCTTAGACTTCTTAAGTCTACTAGACAGTCAATCAGGTAAACAATCCCTTATTAAATGTCTACTCTATTCCAGGCATTGTACTAAGCAAGAGAGATACAAAGAAACATAACAACAAAAAAACCCTGCTCTCACGGAGCTTGGTCTTCACTATCTCTAACGTATTTGGGAATAGGGACCCTGTCTTTGTACCTGCCATACCACTTAGTATAATGTATTGCACATAATAGGCACTTAAGAATAATCAGGTGGCACTAGCCAAGAGAGTATAGCGCAATAGAAAGAGGACTATCCAGGAAATCAGAAGACATAGGTTCTGATGGTGGGTCTACCTGTTAGCATTACATTATGCACATCCCTTATCCAAGTCAATTCACCAGTCTGGCTTCACGTTCTCTATCTATAAAACAAAAGGACTAGAACAGATGATTTCTAAGGTCACTCACCATTCCTTGACTTCTACAAGAGAGGCCCTTCATTTACCACCTATAGTCAAAATATTTGAAAAAATTGCGTAGAAACCTAACCACTCCAGTGTTGGCATATTTGTTTTAGAGTCTGCTAAGTGGTAAAGCAGTTAGAGCTTTGGGCTTGGAGTCAGAGTTCAAATCCCTCTTCAGACACTAAGTTGTGTGACCCAGGGCAAGTCATTTAACCTCTATTTGCCTCAGTTTCTTCATCTGTAAAATGGAAGTTATATAGCACTTGCCTCACAAGGCTGTTGTGAAGAGAAAATGAGATAACACATGTAAAGCCTTTTTCGAAGTTTAAATTCTTACATAAAGACTAATAATTATTATTTTCAAGAAAGTTAAGTAAAAAGACTATAGGAAAAAAGCAGATCTAATTCCATCATTTGGCAATTATTTATATTTAGATTCTTAAGAATTTTGAATGAGTACTAATCACTGAGCAGTAAGTGATAGTCCAATGTCTGGGTGTTAGCTACCTTTGAAATCACAAACCATAGAGCTTATTAACAATAATTAGTGGGAGGGGGTGGGCTTTCACACCTATCTATTTAAGCATGATTGCAGGCCCTCTCATCAAAGAATCTACCTCTTAAAGAAGACATAGCTCAAAGTCTTAATTGTTCATCCACCCAGATGGGTTATTTGTGGATGGTATTGTTGACATGGTTGACATGGGCTCTCTTTCAGATATGAGTAGGCTTAAAGATATAAAAAGAGATTTTAAGTCACACTATTTTAGGATACAACTTTCTGATTTGGCAGACGGTAGCATTTACTGGGCTCTCCTGCTTGTGATGCTTGGCTGGGTTGGAAAGTAGCAGCCACTTAATTTCAATTAGATAAAAAGGTTCCTGGTAATTAGCAATAAACATCAAAGAGGAATATAGCAGGAATGATATTTGTAAGAATTCAAAGGAAATTGAGATTTGCTTCTCTTTGTCACTAATTGAAATCTGGAAGGAAATCATACTTGCTTTGTAGCTGCATCTCCAGGAGCAATGGTTTCAGTGACAGTCAAAGTATGCCAGAGATCTTATTCCTCAATATGTCAGAAACTTCACAGGAAGGGCAGCATCTCAGTCACATGACATACTTAGTGTGCTTTACTATTAGTAGTTACCGAGTTGCCTAAGGGTACCGAATGAGCTGAAATCTTGCCATTCTCATTCAGAAGCTGAGGCTGTTTTTTTTTAGTAACTAGTTATGTTATCTGTAAGCATGCAAAATTGCACTTATTATCTTTCCCATAAAACCTGTTCCTTTCTATAGCATCTCCTTTCATTGTTGGCAGCACCATTTTCACAATCACCCAAGTCTATAACCTCAAAGTCAATTTGAATTCTTCCCTGACCTTGATCCTCTTCATTCAATCATTCAATTCCTGTCTATTTTGCCACCAAGGTATCTTTTGCATCTGACTTCATCCCTTCTATTCCCACTACAACTACCCTAGTTTAGACCCTTATATGGCAATAGTCTCCTAACTGTTCTGTCCACCTCAACTCTCTTTCTGTCTTTGCTTCTCTCTCTCTCTCTCTCTCTCTCTCTCTCTCTCTCTCTCTCTCTCTCTTTCTCTTTCTCTCTCTGTTTCTGTCTCTCTCTCTTTCTCTCTCTCTGTCCCCTTTCTATTTGATCATCTACATAGCTTCAAAAAATTCTAATGCACATCTCTGGTCATATCACTCATTTAATCAAAATCTTCAGGGATATTTCATCACATGTTGAATAAAGTATAAGCCCTATATCCTGGCATTCAGGACCCTCCACAGTATAATGACAATTTAGCTCTCAAGTCCCATCTCATACTATATCCATTCATGAACTATACATCCCAACCAAACTGTATTACTCTGTCTCCCATTCTGATGTAATATATTCCCATCTTTGTGACTTGTTCACCAACTTGGAATAGCTCTTCAATAACTCTATTTGTTGAAATCTCTTCCTTCCCTCAAGCCTAAAGTCTTCTATGGTGAGTCTTTTCTCTATTGATTGTGACATCAGATTTTCATTTTTTTTTATTTTTTTGCTTTTTGGAGGGCAGTTGGGGTTAAGTGACTTGCCCAAAATCACACAGCTAGTTTTTTGTGTTAAATGTCTGAGGCCACATTTGAACTCAGGTCCTCCTGACTCCAGGGCCGGTGCTCTATTCACTGTGCCACCTAGCCACCCCAGATTTTCATTTCTTTAAATTTAAAAAAATGCTTTAGATCACATTCATTTTCTAATATAACCCTATCTAATTCCATGTCGAGAGAGTCATCCTTGAGATTAAAAAATGAAAATAAATAAATAAATAAGAGGTTTAGCAAAACTAGTGAACATGTCAACAGTGTGCTAGTGCAGATGACACTCCACATTCATTCCTCCACTTTGCAGAGAAGGAAGGTAGGTACATTTTTCACCTCTTTTTTAGGATAAGATTGGGTGATAATCATACAGCGTTTGGTTTCTTTTGTTTTTGTTGTCTTCATTCATACTGTTATAGTGAGCACATTGTTTCTTGGGTTCTTTTTACTTCATTGTAAATCAGTGGCTACAAGTCTTTCCCATGCTTCTCTGAAACTTCAGCTTCATTGTTTCTTATGTAATAGTAGTCTCCCACTATATTAGTGTATCGTGATTTGTGAGCACCTACATTGTTTCCAATTCTTTGCTAAGAATGTTATTATGAATATTTTGATGTATACAGAATATACATTACTGTGCTTGACTTCCTTGAGGAATAACGTAACAGTGGGATCTCTGGGTCAAAAAGGTATGGACATTTCAATCATTTTCTTAGTATTCTCTTCTAGAATATGTGAACTACTTGTAGACTCTAAAATATTAAAAAATGAATACTACACAGGGGACAATGGAAAAGCATATGAGTGTGATTAGGTAGTGACACATAACCAATGATACTCCAAAGAAAAACAGTGGTCAAAGATGTTACTAAGGAGTTGTATGATTAGAAGAAAGAATAGGCTGATCATGTAGCAAGGGCAAGGTAATTAGAGATGGACAGCCAGAATGCTCCATTGCTACCATTCTGACGTCAGGAGAAAGCAAGAAGGACTCCAGCACATTAGGAAGACAAAATAAGAGTCACACAGAATAAACAGGCATACATGGATTGCAATCTATATTGTCAGAGAGAAAGTCTGAATAGATGGGCTTATACGTACATTTGAGCATTTGAAAGCACACCAAACTATTCTGCTTTATACATGATGTGTCCCTTTAGACTGGACTGCAAGCCATTTCTCAGTCTCGTCCAACATCCTCCTGTCTCCATGAACTTTCATAAGACATAGCACATGACTGAAATGGATGGCTTCTATTATTCCACTTTTAAAAATTCTTCTTCCAGGTTCAGTACGTGTGTCCTCCCTGTGAAGCTTTCTGAGATACCCTCTGTGGAAAGCGATCTCACTTTACTCAAATTTCCCACAAAGCTTTGGTCAGACCGCCACTGTGTACTATTTCTACCTTGTAACATACTTTCTGTTTATTCTTGTTATTCCATCCACTTCCTATTCCTATTAAATTGTAAGTTCTTTGATGGAAGAGACTTTTTAAAAAGACATAGTGTTGTACATATTAGTGATTAATAAATTTTAACTGAATTGAAGTAATAGCAATCAAAATGAATTGAAGTGATGTTTTCATATGGTGTGAAAAGAGTGCTATTTTAAGTCAGAAGAACCACTGGGTCCTACTCCTGATTCTCCTTATTAATGCAATCTTATATGAATCATTTAACCTTTTGGGGCCTTGCCTTTTTCCTCTAAAGAGAGAGGATAGAGCTTAAGGATTTCTAAGATCTATTAAGATTTAAATTGATTCTATGTTGATCCAAACAGGAAAAAAATTCAACATCATTCATTACCATTAGGATCACTGCCTCTAACTTAGCTAACCAAGAAAAATATTATCTTGGACCAGGTGGGAACAGATTCAACTCCTTTTCCTTGTTTACGTAATTCAGTCCAAGTCAAGGTTAGTTCTTTAATTTGTAGTGGCAGGAACACTGGTGCCTTATAGATTGGATGCCTGGATTCACATTTCCATCTAAGCTTGTCAAGTTTCATTTTCCTCTCTCATAACTGGGTATTGTTAGTAAATATTTTCACTTCCTATCTTAAAGGGTTATTTGGAAGAGATTACTTCATAAAATAGAAAGTGATAAATAGTTGTATTATTGCCATACTTTTTTGAGTAAATTTTTAATTATTCAAACTCTGTGTTCAATTACTCCATGCCACAAATAACTGGCTTAATATTGATTCTAATGTAGCAATGACAATTTTGTAGAAGAGATAAAACTTTGCATCTATCTGTAAACTAATCTGCATAAATTATAGGCCCATATTTGACAGGTACCTATAAATGGACCAAATGGCCTTAATCCATCTGGAAGAAACTTTCAAGGCCGTTCAAACTCACTGGGATAATTTATTCTGTCTTCAGATCGACAGGGTAAACTAATACTGGGCCAAGTGAGAACTGGTTTAGCGTCCTTTCTCTGCCTATCTAGTTCAGTCGAGATGTTCTGTAAATTGAATTTCTCAGAAGTCACTGGCTTATCCTGCGTTGTTCACTGTGTTTATCAGAAGTAACTTTACATTTGCCTAAGATCTAGCTCAAAATGTGTTAACATTTCAGCAGGTTTTTTAATGACCTTTAATGTTTTCCCCAAGTGGGGCAAACCCCACCTCTTAGTAAACTCTCATTATGTTTCCACATACTTCATAGTCACAGGCATGAATAAATCTAGAATCCAATACCCAGTGCACATTATTTCAAACATTATAAAACATAGTGAGGCAACTGGATGGCTCAGTGAATAGAGTGCTGGACCTGGAGTCAGAAAGCCCTAAGTTCAAATCTGGCTTTGGATACTCACTAGCCATGTGATCCTGGGCAAATCATCTAACCTCTTATTTGTCTTAATTCATTGGAGAAAGAAATGGCAAACCATTTCAGTATCTTTGCCAAGAAAACCCCCATGGACAGTAGGGTTCATGGGGTCACGAAGGGCTGGATGTGACTGAATGACTGAACAGCAATAAAAAATAAAACAGCTATAAATGCTTCAGCTTCATTCTAAAGAAATATAGCCTGTAGGCAAAGGGGATAACTTTGAATCAGGGGTGTGTGTGTGTGTGTGTGTGTGTGTGTGTGTGTGTGTGTAGATACACACACAGAAAGGAGGAGAGAGAGAAGCATCTAGGTAGTTTAATCAGCATAATATATTGGCATGAGAAACTAGAATTCTCTGTACATCTACTCTCACCAAAAGGGGCAGTAGTGAAAGTAGAAGGTAGAAAAACAGAAGAAAAAAGGGGAAAAATAGCACTCAGATATAGCACAATCCTGGATAACCCTATAAGATTGTCCCATGCCTCAGGGTGATCCATAGATCCATTGAGTTTAGAAAGTGAAGTCACCTTAGCTTATGTCGGAAACTAGTATATTCAAGGGCAGTTACTTGGTGCAATAGATAGAGTGCTGGACCTGAAGTCAGTAAGACTTCTGAGGTCAAATCTGGCCTCAAACAGTTAGTAGCTGTGTGACCCTATGCAAGCCATTTAACCTTGTTTGTCTCAGTTTCCTCATATGTAAAATGGTGTGAAGAGGGAAATTACATACCACTCCAAGTATCTCTGTCTAGAAAACCCCAAATGGGGTCATGAAGAATTGGACAGGACTGAAAAAATGAAACAAAAACAATAGCACATTCAACTAAATGTAGCATGACTACTTTTTTTCTTTGCCTCAGAGTTTCAGGTTCAAACTCAAGGTGAAATAATACAGAGACAGTAGGGAAGATGGTGTCTCAGAAATGTTTTCCTTTTGATTCATGCCTAAGGATAAAATCTAACAGCAAATTACCAGTGAAGAAAAATGCCCAGGGGTTGATATCTTCTGGCAGCACATCAACTCAGTTTGATTTTATAAACATTTACTAAGTGTCTACCTACTACTGTTTGGCACTGTGTAGACAAGAAAAAAATAGTCTTTGGCCTCAAGGAGCTTACATTCTACTGGGAAAGACTGTAAATGTAAATAGATTAGTAAAAGGAAATGATACACCTTTAATGAACCAATCTATGTTGTCAGGATTGATACTGATATCTAACAGAGCTTTCAGCTAATACTGACCTTAAAATATGTTAAAGCAGAAAGCATTACACATAATGGGGAAAAATAAAGGGATCAATAAAGTGAGATGAGAGACTTTAGATACAGAAATGGAGAAATCTCATGGAGATTTGGAATATATGTTTCTATATGGGTGATACCATTTGCTTAGTTGAAATCCAGGTGGCCTTATTTTGGTATGGCCAATTCCTGATTACAGAAAAGTCTTAATTCTGAATATCAAAAAACAACAATTTATTTGAAAAACAAATCAAAAGAAACACTTTCATTATGTTGAAAAAAATAAGGCAATAAAAGAAATAGTCTGAATTAAAGATGTTGTTGCCGTTGTGTTTGTCCCTCATTTTTGAAGAGGACCATGGCATCAGGGAAATGATGACATGACTTGTAGTTGACTTCGATTTGAGTGAGGGAGGGCACTTTATTAACTTCATTGGTAAAATTGTTTTAATGTAATGGAAATGTTTGTTCTAAGGTCATATTTTGAGAGGCAGCATGGTAAATGGATAGAAAACTGGCTTTGGGGTCAGGTTCAAATCCTGCCTCTGATACATACTACTTGCCTAATCATTGAAGTTACTTAATCTCCCAGTTCCCTATGCAATTCTTTAATACTTTATGTTACAGATGAGGTACCAATCTACATCAGTAGAGGGAGTTACTATACTAGAAGTTCCCTTCTCAATTACAGAAATCAGAAATTCAAATTCCTCTCACTCATAAGATTAATGTTTTAAAATTTTTCTTAATGTTTTCACTAGTGATATTTGGGGGATTTGAATCTGCCAGAAATGACAACATGCCAGAATTGTGGCGCTAAAATAATCTTATCTGCGTGTAATAATTGAACAATAGTTTGATAATCTAACAATAAAAATTTATTCTTCCTACCGTCCCCATCCCATGTCTACCATACAGAATAAGAAAGACTCTGTGGTTCCCCCCAATACAGAAAATCTTCCTAAGATGGAATGCTGCATAGTTCAATTTTTTTTTCTATTTCTATAATGCAACCAGAAAATAGCTCTGAAATGAGTCATTTGCCATGAGCTCGAACATTATTTCTTTGTTAAATTACCATGTGAAAGGAAAACAAGATAAATCTACTTATCAGCTTTTTAGTTATTTATCATCTCAATGACTGAAAGATAAGGTGATACATATCTATGAATGAAAGTCTAGTGGCATATTCAAGGTCTAGCAATCCAGATGATGTTAAGCACATATGAGGTTTCCCCTAATAAAGCATGGTTTAAGAAATATAGATGGGGGGGGGGGGGCTAGGTGGTGCAGTGAATAGAGCACCAGCCCTGAAGTCAGGAGGACCTGAGTTCAAATGTGGCCTCAGACACTTGACACACTTACTAGCTGTGTGACTTTGGGCAAGTCACTTAACCCCAACTACCCTCCAAAAAAGCAAAAAAAAAAATTTTTTTTAATTTAAAAAATAAAAAGAAATATAGATGGGATTACAATCTCTGATTAGTACTGTTTTTTTTTTCTTTCACCACAGACCAGTTGCATGTCCACAAGCCAAGTATCCACAAGTTAACTATCCAAGAAGACAAAACCAGTTTTGGAGCCCTCTCATGCTAGCTGTTTTCACGGTGGTAATTGTGATAATCATAGTGATTGCCATTGGAATTGTTGCCCGAGTTGTTATTGCAGGTAAGTATCAATCTAGTCCCTGTTTTGTGGCCAAAATTTGTTATGAATCAATACCTTGACACTTTCTTATGTTTAATAATAATATTTGAATGATATAAAAAAATCAGATTGGTTAACTTTTGAAAATAATCTGTAGTTCAGGCTTGATCCCAGAGCAGCAGAGTATGATCCAAACTGGACAGATAAACATCTCCTTCAGTAGTGTATTTACTCATTAGTTGTGGGACAAGAATCTCTCAGGGCACCAATAGCTTTGTTAAAGTTTAGTAGTAATATAAAATATCTATGATTCTTCGTGCTTTCTGAAACTCTATACAAGCAGAAGGGTGCCATACATGGTAAGGGCCATTTTATATTTTTCTTTATTGTATTTATTGCCATGGCCAAATATTTCATCATCAAATATTCCACCTACATGATAATACTCTCGCTAATTTGCTAGGCTGGACCTCAGAAAGATAACTCTTTTTTTTTTTTGCCAAAACCATATACAATGTCTTTGCATGATGGTAGAAACTTTCAGAATTTTGTTCTACTGGAATAACCTTCAAGAAGCCACGAGTGCCTCCACACAATGTTGAGATATTGGAGTAGAACCTTGAGGAGGAGATAAACTCACATGTAAAAGAGGCAATAGTAATAAAAGACTGATGGAATAGAAAGAGCACTATATTGACACTCAGAAGCCTGAATTTGAATCTTAGTTATGTTACTTGCCAACTGTAAGACTTTGGACAAGTCAGCTAACCTGCTAGAGCCTTAATTTCCTCCACTATAAAATGTAAGTATTGAGTTAGATAAGATCTAAGATTCTATCCATATCTAATCTTATGATTATGTCATGATATAGATGTCACAACAGGTATGAAAGTTACTGAATTATCATCAGAATCAATACTATGAAGAGCTACCTTGAGATAAATTTAGGGTGGTATAGGAAAGACTTCATGTAAGATTTATAGAATTTCAAACCTGGAAGGGAATTTATAGAGAAATAATTTCCTAATGGCTAAGCTGAGGCCCAGAAAGATGGAATGACTTTATAAAAATCATAGTGCAAGTCAGTGCACATTTCACAGACTTAGGATCTAGCTCTTTTTCCTCTCAAACAAGTAGGATTGGTTTTTTTTTTCCCCAAAATGGAATCTCCCTTTCTGGCTGAGGTTGGAAGCACAGTTAATGCCCTTTTCTTCAATTAAGCCCCGCTGACTGGCACAGAAGCAGCTGCTCTATTTCCAACGTTGGCCAATTTGCCTCCTGAGGGCCTACTATGTGCCAGACACTGTGATAAGTACTTTACAAATATTTTCTCATTTGATCCTCATAACAATTCTGGGAGGTAGATGCTGTGATCATCTTCACTTTATAGTTGAGGAAACTAAGGCAAACACAGGTTTCCCAGGGTCACATAGCTATTAAATATTCAAGGCTGGATTTGAACTCAGATTTTCCTGACTCCAGAAAAGTGTTCAATCCACTGTGCCACCTAGCTGCCTCTAGGGGCCAACATATTTGTGCCTGATTCAGTGCGGACACTTGATCGGCTTGAGCCCTGTTGTGGCTCAGAACAGCTAAGGGAGGGCAGTGATGAAGAAGAAAAGAGCACTAATGAAACATTTTAAAATGTACAAAAAAGAGCAGAAGGAAGTCGAGAAGGGGGCATTGACAAGCAGGTCAGTGTTAAATCTAATATATACTTTAAAAAAGAGTCCCAAGCTGTATGTTTGTTAATGGATTCATTTATATGTTGTTCAATTGTTTCAGTTACATCCAACTCTTCATGGTCCCATTTGGAGTTTTCTTGCAAAGTTACTGGAGTGGTATGCTGTTTCTTTCTCCAGTCTATGTTACAGATGAGAAAATGGAGGCAAACATGGTTGAGTGACTTGCCCAGGATCATACAGCTAATAAGTATCTGAGGCAAGATTTGAACTCAGGTCTTCCTGATTCCAGATCCAGTGCTCTACCTACTGCCCAATCCTCTTTCTTCTGACCTTTATATGAGGGAATGTTTATGTCTGCTGATAATTCATAACAAAAATATATCAAATATAGAATTAGGGAAATAGATGTCCCATGACTAAGGAATAAATGAATGAATAGAGAATCAATCCTTAGTTATATCTAGTAGTACAGGGAAGAAATACTATTCAAAATGACAGACAACTTGAAGTCATTTATTTTCATCTTTGGAACATGTTCTGCCCTGACATTTGAATGTGGGTGTGTCTGATGCCTGGAGAAATCATGTCAAACAAGATTAAAATGTTGTCTTGTGAAGACCTAACTAGGGAGGAGCTGAAAATGTGTTCATTGTCTCCAGCTTACCTCACTGCTTGACTCCATCCTTCCTACTGCCCACTACATTCTGGATGGAGAAAGAGTCAGTCAGCTTTGAGATGCCACAAAGTACTCATGCAAATCGAGTTGACATATCCCTGAATTTTTTACCTTTCTTGTTCATTCCTTTCTTAGGTTGGAGGAAGTAATTAAGTACTTAAAATCTGTCTTCTGTGTTATAGGCTTCATGAAAGAATATAAGTAAAAGAAGAGAAGGTAAATAGTAGCACTAAACTTTTTTAAGTTTGCAAGATAAATGGCCACTTTAAGAATTAGAAAGATGTTACCTATAGATAATGGAAAATTGACGTCACACAGAGTAAAATCTATTTTAAAATCTTGAGTTCATGAATTCTGAATTTCAGCAGGGTAAAGCAATCAGGTTTATGTACTGAGTGTAACACTAATAACGGTGAGCCCCTGGGAATGGGGGTCAGTGAAGGTTCAGGATACCAACTTGCCTAAGAAAGGGTGAACTGATTCAAGTCAGAAAACGGAACGTGTGAAATCCTAGACTTATAAGAGCAGGACCAACTAGTGAGTAGCTTCTGTACTTCAGTCTGAGAGAGATTGAGATCTACTCTCGAAAAAGGAAAAAAGAAAGAAAGAAAGAAAAAGAGAAGGAAGGAAGGAAGGAGAAAGAAAAGAAAAAAGATGGGAAAAAAGAAAAGAAGGCAAGAGAAAAGTAAAGGAAGGAAAGGAAAGAAAAGGAAGAACAGAAAGAAAGTGAATCACGTAAAAGACAGCTGTCACTGTTACCTGTAATAAATAAATAATATGTCAGCAGCATTATTCTGAACAGAGATGAGAAGTAGGAAAACAATAATAATTAAAAAGAATAAAAAAATTATTTGTGAGTTTTCACATTACAAAAGACAACTCCTAAAGGTCAAGGGTTTGTTCAGTTCAGTCATGTCTGACTTTTTATGACTGGGGTTTTCTTGGCAAAGATATTAGAATAGTCTGCCATTTCCTTCTCCAGCTCATCTTACTGATGAAGAACTGAGGTCAACAGGGTTAAGACTTTTCCAGGGTCACACAGAGAGTGTACAAGGCTACATTTGAACTCAGAAAAATGAGTCTTCCGGCCTTCAGGTCTGGCACTCTACTCTTTGGGCCACCTAGATGCCCCACATCAAAAGTAGGTCCACATTATTTATATATGTTGAAGAAAGGGGACAGGGGAGGCAGCAGGGAACTGTTGTTTTAATCTCAAGAATTAGTCATCATTATTATACATTAATCTTTCATGCCTTTATATTCGAAGCCATTCTTTCTCTGGATCTTCCTCAACATTCAGCTAACCTTTACAAATAATTTGAGAGTCAATTTGGTTTAGTGGCTAGAGGGCTGATCTTGCGTTCAACTCTGCGAGTTTAAGTCCTACTTCTGAAAAATATTAGCTGTGTGATGCTAGGCAAGTCACTTAACCTCCTTGTGCCCTTGACAGCTCACTAAGGCTCTAAGTTATAAAGAAGGTGCTAACCTGCATTGGTAGAGGAAATTTCTTAATCAAGGAATTCCCAACAACAAAGAAATCATAGGTCTAATCCTTATCAACAAACATTTATAAAGGACCTTATCTTCTCATATAGCATTGCAGTTTTGCCTTATATCCTTCCCATTTCTGGATTAGTCATGTTAAATCATTCAAGTAATCCAGCCCTTACTGTCTCTTTACTTTCTGATACCACACGGCATCTAATTTATTTCCTGAAGTATCTTATCTACACTGATCACTAATATAGCTAAGTGCTTCCGTAGATAGCACACAGATCTCTGTGCCTAGAGTCAGGAAGACCTGAGTTCAAATCCAGCCTCAGACACTAGGTATGTGACCCTGGGCAAGTCTTAACCCTGTTGGCCTCAAGTTTATCTGTAAAATGAGCTACAGAACGAAATGGCTAAAAACTCTAGTATCTTTACCAAAGAAAACCCCAAATGTGGTAACAAAGAGTCAAACATGATTGAAACAATTGAACAACTGATAATGCTGTTTATACCAGATAGTCACTAATAAATATATTACAATCTAAAACCATTACAGAATTCAACCCAAACCAGAAAGAGGCTTGTTGTTTTCCTTAAGGGCTGCTACCTCTGCAAACCCAAACAAAATATGTTCAAGAGAATAAGTTTTCCCAAGACACAAAGAACTTTCCTAGCAAAACCAATCCCTCACCCTATCTTGGACAAAATAGATCTTGAATAATGTATGGAAACTTACCAATGGGTGACAGGTCTTATCAGGCTTGTTTTGAACTTCATAGTTTCCCACATTAAAATAAAGTAATTATCCATAAAGTGTAGGTGTTCCCTTCACTAGCACATGAAAATGTGATTATGAAAGTGTTGAGAAGAATTCAGCAAATACACCATCTCTGAAACTACTCCTCACTCCTATTTCGGGAAAGTCTGCTTCAATTTATTCAATTCAAATCAATTTGACGAATATTTATTTAATAGCAGCTATAGGCTCAATGTGGAAACATAGCTTCTCTTAGTGAACAGAAGACTGGCCTCAGAGATAAGAAGACCTAGTCTGAAACTCTGCCTCTGATAAATCCTGGTTGTGCGACTCTGGGGAAGTCACTCAAGGTCATAGTGGTCTAGGCACATTGAGAGAAGGTATCAGATATGCAATGGTAGAGGGAGTTTCTTCACATGCAGAATATCTATAAATAAGCAGCTAGAAGGCACTGTGGGTGGATAGGTTGCTAGGCATGGAGTCAGAAAGACCCAAGTTAAAGCCTTGCCTCAGACACTACTGTGTGACTCTGGGCAAATCACTTGTCCTCTGCCTGCTTCCGTTTCCTCATATGTAAAACAGGACTTATAGTACCACCTCCCTTGCAGGGTTGTTGTAAGGATAAATTAGATGTTTGTAAAATGCTTAGCTTAGTGCCTGGCACTTAGTACATGCTTATAAATGTTAGTTATTGTTATTAGTATAATAATTATTATTAGGTAACTCTCTAAGACCATAAGTGGAGAAGGTATTGGATATGCAATAATAAGCAGCTAGGAGGTACAGTGTGGATAAGGGGCTTGGTCTGTAGTCAGGAAGACTTGAGTTCATATCCTGCCTCGGACACTAGCTGGTGACCTTAGACAAGTCATTTAAATGTGGATGCCATGTGAAATGTGGATAGTTATAGCATCTATCTTACAAGGTGGTTGCGAAGATCAAAGAAACTGGTATTTGTGAAGTGTTTAGCACCATGCCTGGATCACAGTAGGCTCTTTAAAATGCTCGTTCTCTTTCTCTTCCCTATGCCAATTAAATCACAGGTCCAGTACCTGTCCATACCCACTATGTTCATGCTTAAAGTTGGTATAAAAACACAGATATAACACAGATCCTGTTTTAAAGGAGTTTATCATCTAGTAGGGATGGGAAGGAATGGAGATGTTACTATTTTCTTCCTGATTTGTAATATGGATAGTCCCTAAATTTCTATTCTTGGGTTGTTCCTCTTCATATCTCTTGGTAATCTCATCCATTCACACGGTTTTAACTCTTTTAACTATCTCTTCTGTTTAGGTGACTCCAAACATCTATTCATCCATATCTCTGTTTCTCTCTGTCTCTCTTCCTCTCCATTTCTCCACCTGGGTCACTCACTGACTCTCAAACACAACCTGTGCCTGATTCTGACTTTACTGTTTCTGCCTTTGGAATCATCTTTTTCCTTCACCTCTTGGTTTTTATGTCTAATTGACTCTACCTTCACAATGTCTCCTTCTGTCTCTCTTATTTCTTTTCCCACTGCTATTATCCCATAATTTCCTAGAAGTCTTTCCACCTCAGTTTATTCCATCTCTAATGCATCTGTTGTGTTGCTGTATACCTAAAGAAGCAATGTCTATAAAGAGTGACAATATGTATATTACCCTTTTAAATAGTAGCAGATGACAACTTTATTGGCACTTTGAATAATATGTGTATTATAACTAATGTAGTAATAATGTGCCACAAATTTGTAAAACTTGTTAAAGCACAAATCACATTTTCAGATGTTATTTCATTTTCACCTCTATATGACTTCAGGGAATACATTGTTTCACCATGGGAAATCAGGACGAGGAATTGGAATGTATATTTACTACACAATGATTAGGAGTGGTTCTTTTATATTAAGGAACTGTTAATTTAATTTATGCAGAATTATTTATATTATGAAATTTCATTTCTGCAATGCCATGATCCAAATTTGCCTGTACTATTTGAAAAGCACAATTCAAAATAAATGAAACAGATTAAAGAAGTGATTTGAAAACTCCAAATAATTATTTTTTGATTCTTAAAGGTAATTATTGACAAAAGAAACTGTTTTGTACAGAGACTAGAATTTTGCTCATGCATTTTGCCCAACCAGCAATATTCTTCCATCTCTTCTTAAAAAGGACCATTTCTAGCATCACTTCCTCCCTGTTCTCTAAAATATAGTTCTTTTAGTCTGTTCCATATAATTTAACATTTAATTACATATTGTCCTGCATTGTTATTTAGTTGCTCCATATATATGTTTTGTCTCTCCAACTAGAAAATAAACTCTTTAAAAGCAAGGATCAGGTCTTCTCATAACCCCTAGGACTAGCTGGCCAGAGATGTAATGATCAGTACCTACTAAGGACTCATGACTGACATTGCCAGTTATCAATTAAATTATAAGAGTAAAATTTTCATTAAAATTGCCTTTAATTAAACTCTAACTTTTTCAATTTGTTAATAATAATAAGAATTCTTCTTGAATTACAAAAACACAGCCATTTCATTCACTTGGACAAAAGTCTGTAATACATTAACAATACACAAATAGTAGCAGAAAAGTAACTTATCCACATTAATGTTTTTATTGGGATTCCATCAAAAGATAAGACAAAAGTGAGAGAAGCAATAATGATGATGATGATGATAACTCATATCTACATAGGGCCCACTATGTAGTGCTTTGAGGTAGAGAATGCATGGAAATACTATTAAATATGAATATTTTGCGGAGAAGGAAACTGAAACTTCCATGGAATAAATGGCTCATACATAGTCACATAGCTAGTCAATATCAGAATCTAAATTTGAACTCAGGTCTCCTGTCAACAAATGCAACGTTTTTTCTGTCATAGACACACCTACTGATGCTATAGGCTTTGGATATGTTTGCATCTTCCTCTTCCCTGACCCCTCACCCCATGTTTAATTCAAGGTTCTTTTCCCATGTGGAAACTACTGGGTGCTCAGATATACCATATATGGCAGGTATATTACATCCCTGTTCCCCAGAATATTAGAATGACTCCATGGAGAGAATGGTAGGACTCAATTTGTATACACCTTTTCCAACTAACTCATGTGCTGCTTACTTTTGTGTCTCACCTCAATCCTCTTCTCTCCTTGAATTAACTAAATCAAGGTTCAAACTAGGACAATCTAGTTCCCCAAGAATCAATATTCAAATTCATGTGCATAGCTGTTTGCTCCCAGTCTAAATCACTTTCCATCCTACCATGCTGCTTCAAAATAGTTGACAGTAAGTCAAATTTTGGGAAATGAATAATTATGTCATTGCACAAACAACTAGACTATTAAATTCTTCCTCAAAAATCTGTCTTAGTTATGATGTGGCATTTCTATAAGGAGGGTAGCAATTTCAAAATATGACTTTCAATGTTTACATAAGTCTTAATTTTCATGTCCAATTGTATATGTGCCTGTACTTATGCCTATAACTACAACTATACTAAATGAGATGTCAGGTTCTCATCTGTCTGACTAATCTGATAAATGCATACAGCCAGGAAATGTGAAATCTGACAAGTAGATTATTTTTTGGTGGTGGTAATGGTGACTTCCTACAATAATCAAGATAAGAAATAATTTTCAAATATGTTTCACTTTGGTGTATCACACATTTCATATATGTGAACACATTTATATTTATAAATATACACAACATATATGTACATATGTATATATACATATATTATATCAGTGTTTCATTTACTTTACCTTACAGATGAAAAGACATTCTATTACACTGTCACCTTTAAGATCACCAACATCAAGTATAAAGAGAAATATGAAAGAAAAACTTCAAGAGAATTTGTAGAACGGAGTCATCAGATTGAAAGAATGGTAAAGTTAATTGCCTTTGTGAAATGTTTATATTAGTCTTAGGACAGTGCCTGCTGTTTGCCTCACTTTCAGTGAGATTTAGCACAGCACCACACACAACATCGGACTTATAAATGCCATATCAGCTCTGCTGATTGGTTCCTACGCCCTTATTCCTGTCATGTTAAATAAAGAAATAAAGCAGTCTGACTCATTCTGACAAATTTTGCTAAATATCTCTTATGTGCAAGGCACCATGTTAGGTGCTAGGGTTATGAAGACAAAAGCAAAGTTGTCCCTGTCCTCAAGGAGCTTACAATTTTCCTGAGGTTAGATTGGAGAAGGAAACAGCAGCCGCTTCATGGGGTAGCTTTCTTGTGTATCTCTTTGCTAGTGTCATTCATTCCACAGATATTTATTTATGAAGTACTTAATGTATATAAGACCCTGCCATATTCACACTAAAGGGGACATAGAAAAACATAAGATATAGCTCTTTAATATTAAGAAACTCATCAACCCAGAGATGTAATGGGATGCAAAGTTAAATAAAAAACTACCCTGGAGTATATTATTCTGTGTCAAATGGTTCAACTGGATAGTCAGAGCTTTAGAGGAAGATCAGTGGTTGTGGGCTGGAAGATGGTCAGAGAGGGCTTCCTGGAGGGAGACAGGACTTGAGCTGAGCCTTGAAGGATGGCTGAGCTCAACCACTGACTAACTGTGTGATCCCTTCTCCAGCCCATCCTCCACACAACTGAGAAATTACCTTGCTTATACACAGATCTGATCTTGACCCTTCCTCAGGAAAATTGTACGCTCCTGGTGGGCAGGGACTATTTTGCTTTTGTCTTCATAATCTCAGCACCTAGCATGGTGCCTTGCATGTAAGAGACATTTAGTGAAATTTATCAGAGTCTGGGGGAGATGTGATGAGGATCTGAATAAAGGCAGTAGTTCTTTATGTAGAAAGAAGGCTACAGATTGGAGAGATGTAGTAAAGTAGAATTAACAAGACTTGGTAATGAATAAGATAGAGAAATTAAAGGAGAATGAAGAATCAAGTATGATTCTAATGTTATGAGTCTGGGGTTGGAAAAAGGTAATGTCTTCAACAGTAATAGAGAAGTTTAGGGAAGAGAAGTATTTAAATTTGGACTTTTTATACTATTTATTGTTATTATCATTTTATGACTATTCTTATTATTATAATAACTTGTTTCTCATTCTCTTGGAATGAGAATTTCCTCTTTCCTCTTTCTGAACCATTTACCTTTAGTATACTTTCTCTAATTATCGCTTTCTGGAAATATGAGTGGAATTGGACCTGATATGCCCGGTGCAGATAGAATATTTTTAGGTAATTAGGTAACCTGTAGTATTCATTTTTTTATTGGAGAAGGGAATGACAAACTGCTCCAGTATCTTTGTCAAAAAAAAATGTTGTTGGCAGTATTAAAATTCTAAAAAGACATGACATTGGAAAATGAGCCCTCTGGTCAGAGGGGCATGATTTACTCTGCTGCACAGTGTCATAGAGGTGGACACAACTGAATAACTGAACAACAAAAATATCACCATTTAGTGGAAGCTAGGGCAGTTGTTATGAAAACTGGCCAACTCTAATTTTACTTATTTTCCCTTTATTAGCCTTTATAAAAATAAGGAAACAATTTTTCTCCTTGGGACATTCCTAGATCCATGTCCTAGCCAGTCCAGTATTGTAATTGAATTGAAATTGAAGAAACGTTCAGCCTGAAGAGCATCTTATCTTCCCAATCCTAATCCCCAAAATGCATATGAATATGCCCCCCCACACACACATACACACAATACAGATGGAAGAAGAGAGAGGTAAAATTGATTAAGGTCCTACTGAGAATTAATGACAGAGTCAGATCTCTTATCTACCACTTCGGTACTTTTCCTTATGCTATGCTGCTTCTCTCAGATGCCCCGCGCCAAGAGGCATAATTATTCTTGACATTAATCTTAGATGTTAGTTATGCTTCCCAAACATCCTCATTCCCTTTAACATCTCAATAAGGATCTGTCATCCACGAATGTCTTGTTCTGGTTTTTATAACTTTAGCCTATATCTCCTAGGGTAATAATATTAGTAATGAATTATAGGAAAAATATGTATTCTTTTCTACTCAAGTTCTCTTCAGAAGCTTCATTTTGGAGTGAAATGCCCTAGATTTTCAAAGGCCATATGTTTTTGCAGCTTAAGATCTTGTAGACTTTATCGAGCTGCATCAGAGGAGGGAACACCCATATCTACAAAATCACAGATTCTTGAAATATAAAAGAAATATTTATCTGTTCCAGAATGACTTCTCTCCAACTTTACAGAGGTATCTTCTGTTTCTAATTTATTGTGTTTTTGGTAGACAAATTCATGATCAATTTTTCTGTAGATTTCAACTGTATCCCTTGTCAGACATGGTCCTTTCAGAAGGATGTGTCCTAATCTTTTTAACTAGTGCTCATTCAATAGCAATCCTATCCGCACTTGATCCAGTTGTCTTTTCTTTTCTTTTTAACCATAACCAAAAAACTTTGATGATTATGACTTCAAATATCATTTGGGCTCTAAAAAGTACTCCATTCCTTTTTTTTTTAATTAGGCCTCTCTTTTCTCCAGATAAATTTTGTTACTCCTTTGTTTATCTCTTAAGAACTCCTTTGGCACTTTTACTGGTGTCACACTTTGGTTTGGTGCCAGACTTGTGATATCATCAGTATAAGAAACTCCTCCTAAGGAAACTCCCCATGCCAATGCCAACGTTTGGCAAGTCTTAGGGAGTTGCCTGGGCACTGAAAAGTTAAGTTAAGTGATTTGCCCCAGGTCACACCAGTTTGTGTGAGAGGGACCTTACTCCAAAGCTAGTTCTTTATCCAATATGTCATGTTGCCATTTGGTAGATCACTAAAACTATAATTTAGATGTGTCATTCTTTTTTTTTTAAATTATATTGGTGTAGCCCAACTGTGATCAATATATTTTCAATTATTTACATCATTGCGTAGCATTTTCAGGTGTGGGCTGTGTCTTACTTGTTTCTTATATTGCCAATCTTTAAAATACAAATTCAGGCTGCCCCACAGGCTGCCCAATCTGAGGTGGCTTAGTATAGAAATTAGTAGCTGCTCAGGTCCAGTTTTGATTTTTTTTTTATGCCATTAAGACAGAGTTAATGACTAAACCAAGTAATGCTTCCTCTTAATTCAAGTAAGCTTGAAACTACATTTATTGCACATCTGATCTCAGGCATGAGAAAAAGTAGCAGGCATGGTATCATTTAAGAAAGAACCCTTAAGGGCTCTCTACTGAAAAGATATCAGACTATGGCTAAATGCCTGAAATTATGCCCTGAGAAATTCCTTTCTTTAGCTCTGTTGAGGAATTCTCCCCTAGTAAAATGCAAATGCCCCTGGGAAGACTAACATATTAAAATGTATCATCTGTTAATACTTTGGCATGAATCAGTTTATTAGGATCTTCTCCTACCTGACATTCAGTTGCTCACAGGCATGTGCAGAATGAAACATATAACCAATAAATTTTTATTTAAGGGGGATGGGCAGGGAGCTCTAAAGTCTGAGCCTTTCCATAAAAAGCAGCCATGTACAAGATACTATTGTGAGGGCATCTGAGGAAAGGGAAAGTGGGATATCAAGATTAAGAAAATGGCACAAAGGCTAAAAGGGATAAAAAGAGGAGCAAAACGGAACCAAAGACAAATTTTATCTCTTTCATAAAGTTGCCTAGGGCTACCTGACCTTTACTAATTGGACCCTTTTATTGGAATATCTTATCTAACATAAAGAAATTTGGTATACTTTGGAAAATTTCCCCTTGCTAACCCGTTTTCCTGACCCAGAAAATCTTGCAACTTTGTTGTATAACAACATTTGGTGTGTTATCATCAATTGCCCTTGAAAGTGTACAATTCACAAAATTCAATGGAGAAAAAGCATATTTCCAAATTTAAAAAAACATGTAGAGCTACTGTCAGAGCTAATGGAACATATGAATAGCAGTCCATGAGCAGCCCTTCTCCAGAGACCTGTATTGGTTCAAAACCTTATAATAGCCCACCTAGGTGGCACAGTGGATAGTGTACTTCACCTGGAGTTGACAAGAGCTGAGTTCAAATTCAGCTTCAGATTCTTATTCGATGTGTGACTTTGGGCAAGAAACTTAATCTCTGCTTGGTTTCCTTGGGAATAACAAAAGCAACTAAGTTCCTAGGTTTTTGTGAAGATCGAATAAAATGATATTTGTAAAGCACTTTGTAAGTCTTACAGCATTATATAAATTATAGCTATTATTATCTTACACCAGATAGAGCTTCCAGTAGGAAACTGTAGATAGTGTGTTATCTTCATTTTATAGATGAGGGAACTGAGAAATGAAGTGAATTAACCCAAAGCCTTTAAGAAACAGGATTAGAAAAAAAACAAACCATTGTCATTATGCATCTCCCAAGCATCAAGGGTATAGAAAAATGTAATACAGAGAAGAAACTTCAGTGAAGCTACTTAATAAACATGAGGCTATTCCCATAGAAGGCCAAAAAGAACCTTCTAAAAAAAAGAAAGTAGCAAAATTCAGTGGAAGAAGGAGGATCTATGGGTATAAGCAGGTTCAAGGAAATCTGCCTCTGGCTCCAAGAAGGGATTACTTGGGATGACCAATAGTTCCTTTTAGGGGCAACCATCGCTAAGGGGCATGTCAATCTGATGTGGTCAGTTGGGTGATGTGTTATCATGTTGGGGCAAGAGTCTGGGACAGGAATGATAATCTGATGGGATCTCTGAAAAAGAGCAGATGTCTTAACTTCTAGCCATTTCTAGTGATTCATATAACACCTAATGATACAACTATGATACCTCAGGTAACATTCTAGGGATTATCAAATTCTGGGAAGGAAGGGTGTGGAAGTGTAGGTAGGTGAATAAAGACAGAACCTATAGCAGAAGCGTATATGAAAAGTGAGCAGCTAGCAGAGAAAATGATGCTGGAGAATGGTATTTAGCTTTCTGGACTGGCTCAAGATATAGTAAGGATGGACTACTAAGGATGAACTATGTTTAAAGAATATTGGTTATACAGAATTATCCCAGAGACTTCCTAATCTGACCAAAAATACTTTGACCACAAACTATCAATTCAGACATTGCAGAGAACAGAAACATACAACAAAATGAATATCAATGGAATTAACTAATAATTTAGAGTAAAAAAAAATCTGATTTCAGAATCAGAAAAGTTACTTACAACTCAAATGTCTTCACATTAATGTGGACAGCGTGAATCATTAACACATTCAACCTGACTTTTAAAGAAAAGGTAAATATCTTATTCAAAAGAGTTTGATTACATAGAAGAAATAATCAAACAGAATGGTTCATCAAGAAAGTAGGCAGCTGTGTGGAAATTCAAAAACCCAGGGACAGAATATGGTGGTAAGGTTAAAAGGAAGGAGAAATTGACGTCATGTTGTAAGATTATACAAAAGATGTTCTCCCTGGATGGGAAAAAATGCTATGATGAGTTCTTCATAGACAATAACCGACATTTATATAGTGCTTTAAGACTTGCAAAGTATTTTATATGCATTATTTCACATGAGCCTACCAACAACACTATGAGATAAGCACTAAAGGATATCATTATCCCATCTGCAGAAGAGCAAACTGAGAAGGTAAATGACTTGCCCATGATCATGCCAGGAAATGTCTGAGGTGAACTCAGGTGGCTAAGAGGTAGAAAGTAGTTGTTATAGGAGAATTTATCTATCTGGAAATCTGTTGGAAGTCTCTGCTAATAAAAAAAAAATTACAAAATCACAGAATTTCGGAACTGAGTGGAAACTCAGAGACCTAATATAAATCATACATTAACAAGAATATTTTCTTGGAGGGGGAAAGCTGAGTATGTCTTCTTAATACATGAAAGCTATCTCCCCCACCTCTTTTACCTATCATGTTACCTGCAAAAAAGGCAATACTCCAGCAGCAAGGTGGTGCAGTGAATAGAGCACCAGCCCTAGAGTCAGGAAGACCTGAATTCAAATCCAGTCTCAGACACTTAACACTTACTAGCCATGTGACCTTGAACAAGTCGCTTAATCCCAATTGCCCTACAAAAAAAAAAGGAAAAAAAAATCAATCCTGAAGAAATTCTAGAATGTTGTTGTCCCAGAAGAATTTGTATGTTTGTCAACATTTAGGAAGGACAGCATTGATCTCTAGAGACCAATGTTGATTCATGACGAATAAGTCTCACTACACTAAGCTCACCTTATTTCCTTTTCTAACAGGACTAGTAAACTGGTACAGCAGGGAATGGTTTTATCATGGAGAAGGTAGAAAGATTTAAGACAGATCTGAGTGCAAATTGCTTAAATCATTGCTGATTGAATGGCCATAACCAAAGAATTTCTAATAATTGATAAATGGCTAATAGGGAAGCAGATTCCCTGGTGGCATTCCGCAAGATCGTAGTCTTAGTTCTGTTCCCTTATCTATAGCTTTCTGAAGATTTGAATCTAAAATAACACAATTTAATAGTGATAAATGTAAAATTGTTCTCTTTGTTTTTTAAAAAATCATCTGTACAAATATAGGATGGAAGAGATATGACTAGACAAAAATTCATTATAAAAATAGCTGGGGAATTCACTGCATTTTAAGCTGAATACAATTCAGTGGTGTGAAGAGTCAACTAAAAAAGTTAATGTGACCCTAGGCTACATTTAAAGAAATATGCTGTCTAGAACAAGAGAAATGTTAGTAGCCCTGCTTCTATTCTACCATGAGGTAATGTGTTCAGTACTGGGCTCTGCATTTTTGAAGGGACATTGATATTCTTTATCACATTCAAAGCTGCACAGCCCATATGACAAGTAGTCTTGACACTTGAAAGCATATCATAAGAGAATCAATTAAAGAAATAAAGAATATTTTACAGTCACTGTCTCTGATAAAGGCCTCATTTCTGTAATATATAGAGAACTGAATCAAATTTATAAGAATGCAAATCATTCCCCAACTGATAAATGATCAAAGGATATGAACAGGCAGTTTTCAGATGAAGAAATTCAAGCTATCTATAGTCATATGAAAAAATCCTCTAAATTACTATTGATTAGAGAAATACAAATTAAAACAACTCTTAAGGTACCACATCACAGCTATCAGATTGGTTAACATGACAAAACAGGAAAATGATGAATGTTGGAAAAGATGTGGGAAAATTGCAACTCTAATGCATTGTTGGTAGAGTTGTGAACTGATCCAACTATTCTGGAGAGCAGTTTGGAATTATGCTCAAAGGGCTATTAAACCATGCATACCCTTTATAGAATGTTTAAACCAGAGAATAAAAACATCAGGAGAAAATGGTAGCTCATTTGAAGAGTTGTCTATTAGGGAGTGATGAGACTTCTTGGGTATGGCCTCAAAGGTCAAAAGTAGATCAAATAGTTAGAAGCTATAGGGAGACAGATTTTAGATTAATGTAGAAAAAACATAACATCACCCAATTGACCACACTTGGGTAGGAAGTCAACTCAGTGACATATATGATTCTATATGAGGGTTAATATAAGAAAAAAAAAAAACATCTTTCAGAAAAACAAAAACACTGAAATAGAACCAAATGACAGTATTTACTACTTTTGGTGAACAGTTGCCATCTTTCCCAAGGAGTTCATCTGCTACAAATCTCAGTTCATATTCCAAATAATACATTTATTTGCTTAGTGAGCAACTGGAAGCCATAGATATTAGATCTTCTTGATAAAGCAGAACCCTAGTGTTTTGGATAAACCCTAATGCAGGGGTGGGGACCCTGTGACCTTGTGGTCCTCTAGATCCTCAAGCGTGATCTTATGACTGAATCCAAATTTCACAGAACAAATCCCCTTAATAAAAGGATTTGCTCTATAAAACTTGGACTCCATCAAAAGGCAGCACCCAAGGACCTAGAAGACCACATGTGGCCTTGGGTTCCCCACCCCTCTTAATGGACGATATTCTGCAGGGGAACTATCCATGGTTTTACTCTCTGGAGTCAAGTGTGGCGGGTCTTTTAGGTATGAGGTTGGCACTTTGCTTATGATGAACATGTATATGCCCATGACAAGTATGCCTTGGTTAATTCTGAAAAGTGCAGACTTCCTTCTCTCTTCTCACCCTGCACTCACTCAAAATTAATCAATTACTCTTTAAAATTGACATTTATAGTCCCTGTTAAAATACAAATGTTGCAAAAGAAAGGAAAACACATCCATTAGGGCCTCAGAGGAAATCAGTACATAAATTAGCTGGTAGGATATCTGGCAGGAAGTGGGGGAATGAAACTCAGAGCAAGATATGTTTTGACAAAAAAGAAAGGGGTCAAGGAAGGTCAAGAGCTTTGAATACTGTCCATGGATAGAACCTAGACAGGCAAGGAGTGTGGGATACAGGAGAAAGGACAGAACAGATTAGGGAATGCTGAAAGGGAGGTAAAGAGCAAAAAAAGATACTTATTTCAAGATTTTGATTTGGGCCAGTTCTACATGTAAAAATCTAAAATAAAAACAAGGCAAACCAGGTGGTAGAATGAAAAGAATCCTTGATCAGAGAACCTGGGTTCTAATCCCTGCTGTGCTACAAACTACCTGTATAATCTTGTGCAGGTCACTTAATTTTTCTGGGCTTTACTTTCTTAACCTGTAAAATAAGAGGAATGCACTAGAATCCAGTCAGAGGTGTCAAATATACTGTGAGCTGCACCCAACAGGCTTGAATATGTCCTGAACCAGATGAAAATATTATTGGGGAATATTTAACAGAACAAATGAAAATCCAACAGAAGATAGGTAAAATGAACATGTAATTTCCTAAGTGAACTTGAGGCCTACAAAGAGCTTTATATGTGGTTTAGTGGCCCCTGTTTCTGAATATGGCACCACTACACTAGGTAACTTTCATGTTCCTTAGAGTTCTTAAAACAATCCAGTGTCCTTACCCTAGAACTGCAGTAGGTGATATCAGGACATAAAACATTGGCACAGAAAAATGACTTTACCATCAAATTGGGAAAAGGAAATAAACATTGAGTGAATAATAAAAAAGAATGAAGAGCAGTCCATTATAACAATACAATTATTACAATAATATAACATTATAACTAAGAGCAAGATATGTTTTGATTTAAGAAGGGGTCAAGGAAGGCCAAGAGCTTTGAATACTGTCCATAGATAGAACCTAGACAGGCAAGGAGCGTGGGATACAGGAGAAAGGACAGAACAGATTAGGCAATGCTGAAAGGGAGGTAAAGAGCAAAAAAAGTTACAACAATACAAGAAAAAAAAAAGAATGGATCAGGCACCATGATTCTGAGGACATAAAGTTCATTGTGGGCTAGAACAGTCCTGAAAGGACTCACAGAAGGGGAGATTTTGACTTTACTGCCTTTTTTTGCTCTCTGCTGTGTACTTACACCAGAGTTGTCTTACACTGATGACACGGGGACCACAGAGCTTAGAAAGCTTCTTTTCGTGAGTGTACCTTATAGACTTTCCCAGTTGTTAACCTGAGACTAATGATCTTCCTAGAATACTTAATCCAAAAGCAATTACAAACTAGGGGAAAGCTTCAAGCTCAAACCTGCAACAGGCACAGTAACTGGGTGTGTCTGGGACCATTCAATGAGAAATATTGCTTTAAAGATGTCATTTGGTTTGTTACTTCCCTAGTTAAAACCAGGGCTGGATTTTTGCAAGAACTGATTTTGATGGGAATGATTGTTCTTCCGGCCATGAGCTTAGAGTCTGGATATTGTCTTGCCTGAAGTAGTATAACAGCCTAAGTGTCAAGTGACCTAATTCATAACTTTGAACTGAAATCATCAAAGGAGACAATTGATTTATATCAATATGTCAAGATCTGAGCCAGGATAGAACAATATTTAAGGAACTCTTGACTTACCTGGAGGAAAAATGTCATAAACATTAATTATGTTAGCTCACAAATTGGTTACAGGAATTGGAAGTGACTGAAGAATATGAACTCCTGCCTCATTGTGGCCTTAATGAAGCCAAATGGGCTAGTCTTGGAAGAGATAATCTCCTTCATGATGTTCAGATAAAGAGCAAGGAGACCTCAGGCTCTCAAGAAACAGTCTCTACTCCCCAAACTTACACTGTCATACCTTCACTTTTACATAAAGGAAGACTGACTATTGTAAAAATGCCCATATATTACACAGCCATATCTAGACTCTATGCACTCTTTACTGAGGTAGATCATTTAAGTGGCCAATATTAAATGAAGTTAATTCTTTGATTTTAATATTGCCTGAGAATTCTCTACAAACATGGTTGGAAGAACTTCTTGCCCTTCCCTAGGCCAGAGTTTAGAAAAGAGATGCTTTGAAGTCATTGGCCCCTTGTCTGAGTCTTACTTTGTTGGCAGATAAGAAGTTCCCAGGGAACCTGGGGAAGAGCAAAACAGCAATAGCCCTGGACTGAACTCCTCTAACTGTTGTCTCTCAGGCTGCCACTCATTCCTTTGATTTTGTTGTTATTAACTCATAACTGAGCTCTCCTGATACCTTATTTCTGCCTGGTTGATTCCAATGACTTCTGCATTTCCACTCAAATCTTGCTTGATGTTTTTTTTCTAGAAAGGAAGGTAAATTATATGTTAATACCTCATTGAATTATATGCTAACACCTCATGAAGTTGTGTTAGCACAACTTCATCTATTTGGTGAAAGAGCTCAAAGTCTTGCCATTTATCTCATTACTTCACTCTTAGAACTTCTGGACCTTTCCATTTGATTTGAATTTGAATTTTCCTTGAGAGCAAGGTCTATTCAGTTCAGGAATTCTTAAGCTTTCTTTGTGCCATAGTTCTCTTCTCCCCATTTCCCTCAAGAATCCACTCTGCTTTCTCTCACATACCTACAATTTCAGGAAACTTCTTTGACTTGCAGCAGTAACTCTAAGGACTCTGGTGCCTTTACGGAATTATGAAAACTTACAATCTCATTGATGACTCTGATTCAAAGAGTTGGATAGAAAAAATATTTACTTTATTACACTAAAACCAATTTTTAAGCATAATCTCCATTGCAAAAGGGTGTGGACCAGAGAGATGACTAACTCTCAGGATTCCTTGAAGTTCCATGACAGAGATTCATGTGTCAACTGCCTTCCTAAGAGTACAGGGAAGGGAAATTAAGTCTGTAAATTAATATGTAGCAATATATTCTGGATTTGAGTAATCTACTTTATCATGAGGCCTCTCATAACAATGTTGAACCAGGAATGTTGTCTATGTTGACACAATGTTCTCATTGATGCATATTTTCTCTTATTATTGCTATAAATTCACTAAGAAGTCATCTAATTTCATGAATACCTTTTTACAAATAGAAAACTTAAATTGGTATGTGTGAGTAAACAATCCCATTTGCCTAGCTCTTAAGTTCAAATTATTTATAATCTATACTACAGCTACATATTTTGTGTTCTTCCATATTATCTTCCATTGATCTTGAGCCGTGATCTTTTTTTTCCTTAACAAAACAGATGTATAAAATATTTCGGCAGTCATCTCACAGAGGAAGATATATCAAATCCCATGTTATCAAACTGAGGTATGTGAAGCTGGTTTTCTATCCCTGAACATTTTCCATTATGATGAAATTAATTAATCATATGTGACTTTCAGTACAATAAGGTTTCATATTGAAATCACTCTATCCTATCATGGCTTTCATGGAAAGTGGAATACAAACTTGAACATACATGGCTTTGTCAGATCTCAAACTCAGTTGTTGCTACCTATTCTTAGATTGGATTAAAAAATAAATAAAAATTGACTCTGTATTTTACTAGAAATATGCCATGAATTAAAATATACCTACCCAGAAGGAATTTGGTTATTGATCTGTGCTTCTTGGTACAGATTCTTTTACAGTAGAGAGACTGATAATGTATTTAACAACTAAGAACCTCTCCCCACCATATGTCACTTTTCAAATGATTTAATATGATTCATATAAATAGCAGATCTTGTGGAACATTTATAATGATTTAATTCAAATAAACACGATTAACATCCAATCTTTCAGCAACACAGAAATTACATAAGATATAGTATGGTTTTATTAATGTTTAAATCATTCTCTATCTTATGAGATTATTTTTTAAATTTGTCATATATTGCTTGGGTCAATTAAAGGTGGATAATAGATAGTATTTTTATGATAGTTAAGGGCTTTACAAATAGGGCAACTAGATAGGCCAGTTGATAGATCACCACACCTTAAGTCAGCAAAATCTAAGTTTAAATCTGGCCTCAGATGCTTACTAACTGTATGATTGTGGGCAAGTCATTAAATCTGTAAGTTTGCCTCAGTTTCTTCATCTGTAAAATAGGAATTATAATAGTACCTACCTCCCAGGGTTGTTGTGAAGATCAAATGTGACCATAATTATAAAGTTATTATTATATAAATATTAGCTGAGATTAGAAGTCGTATACATATTTTATATTCAAGGCTAGACAGGAACACAGTTCTTTTTAACTTCAGATGAATGCATCATCCACTGTGCCACTGGGGTGGTAAATGTAACTCCTAGGAAAGGGAGAGTTAATGATAACAGAAATGTCAGTATTAACTTTCTCTTCTATTTTGTCCATGATCTACAGCCCTGACAAAGATGGTGTGAACGTCCTTATGTTGTTCCTTTTTCGCTACCCTTCCTCATTTGGTGCATTGAGAATTAAAAAAAAAATTGGAAGTACGCTATATCAGGCCCTGAAAACCAAAAAGTTTTCTTTGGCCATAAGTAATCCTTCAATTAAAATCACACGTAAGTGGCTTCCCCCTTTCATTCATTTATCTTTGTTTTTTCCATGTAATTCCTTTTGTGTGTCATGAGAATCAGGGTCATCACTTGCCTTTCATCAAGAATATGCCACCAAAAATGTATTTCTGTATGTATTACCCCTGAAACCATAATGGAGTGCTGTCAGATTGATTTTGGGGTTGAGTTACTCAAACACTAACGGTTCATTAAATAAAAGTTCCTAAAAAGTTTTACTGTTAGGAAACACAATAGCACGGTACATGAGGATAACATTATAGAGAAGACCTGGATTACTTCCTAGTTTAGCACTGCTTTTCAATTATTTTGTCATCTATCACTCACTACTCAAAGATGAAAATTGGTTTTGCCATGTTGATTCTTAAAGACTTGATTTTCCTTGAAGTCATACAGCTAGTTGGTAAAAAATGCCCAGATTAATAGCCAGCAGCTTAGTATTTAAAGACCTCCCAGCTCCTAGAAACTCACTGATACTATCATCACACAACTAGAAAAAAATTAAAGAAGACCATCCCCATTAGATTGAAAGTTCTTTGAGGGCAGATACTATGCCTTGTTTTTTCTTTATATCCCCGCAATGACTTACACACAGTACACATTTAATAACTTTTTGATTTGGTGTTAACCTATCTTTGTTTTGTGTATCTAAAGTCAAATTAGAACAGCATATTCAACATGAGCAAAAATTTAGCCTTTGATCTGATCTCTCATCACTTTCCCAAACTTAAGATGGAACTTTGTAAAGTGGAAAGGTTTATATCTCAATCATTGAAAAAAGTTCTGTCTCCATCAAGGTTTCCAGATTCCTACTGGAATTGGAGGCAAATGGCCAAGAGGGAAGAAGGAAGGTCCATTTACTTTGCCTTGGTGATGAGGGATGGGGCTGTGCATTGATTTTATACAAAGATGCTCAGGTTTGTTTGGTTTTTTTAGTATGAGCTGGAAAAGCAACATCATTCCTGGTGGCTATCTCCTTCTCTAGATCACTACCTTAGAAGCAAAGTGACCCTCAAAGATCTGGGCCAGGGACCAGCACTCCAATTTGCCCTAACCAATGGAAAACTCTGGTCATGTCATCTTCTTCAGAATTCTAGTGCCCAGTCAAAAAACAAAACATAATCACAGTTTTATGTCTATCTATAATTAGAAGATGTTTCAATTTATACCGATCAGACAGAACTTTTATTTTGTTCTTTTCTCTGATAACTTGACTGGTAAATATTTGGTTCTTTTCAGTAATAGATTTTTTTCTTCTGATAACAAGTACTCCTACTGCTGAGCACTTGAAAGAAATCAAATCAAATATCATAGGACTGTAGCCATCATCTGACCTGATTTCTATTCACATTTCATTTATTTTAGCCATTGATTCCATGAAGACAAGGGACTTTCTCAATCGCCGTAAGTTTAAAACCATATTTAATTTTTCCATAGCATGATCCATAATTGATAACAAAGATGAGAAATAGGGTGACATGTAGATAAAAAGCTGACACTGGAGTCAGGAAGGCAGGGTCAAGTGCTACCTCTGGGACATAAGCTGAGAAAGTCATTTTTAGTATTTCAAGCAATTCTCTGAAACTTTCACATCCATATAAATTGCCCCTTGTTCAGATTAATTAATGAATGAATATGAGGCAGCCATGTGGAACAGTGGATAGAACTCTAGACTCAGAATCAGGAAGATTTAAGTTAAATCCAGCTTCAGACACTTAGTTGCTGAATAACTCCAGGGAAGTCACTTAAGTTCTATCTTCCCCAGTTTCCACAGGTACAAAGGTGATAATAATAGTACCTACCTCCCAGGATTGGCATGAGGTTAAAATGAAATAGCATTTGTAAAACACCTTTCAAACCTAGCATTAATAGAGGAAGCTTCCACACCAGAAGTTCCCACACTGAGGAAAACACAGGTCCAGTCACCTCTTCCCAAAGAGAAAAATGATGATCTGTAACTACAGTTAATGAGTAACAACCAGGGACACCTTTTAGACAGGTTGATCTCACTGTGATTTGGGGCATATTCCTTATGATGAGGAAATAGGCAATTATGTCTATCATGCCAGGTCACAAGGGGTAAAAAAAACAGAGAGTAAGCTTCCCCAGCAGCACATTTTCTTAAATTGAATTTTTCAAATCTTCTACATTTGAATTTGAAACTTTAGGGCTTTGCTGAAATGTTGTTTTCCCCTCTCTTAAATTTTTACTTTACCTCTCCCTTCAACCTATTCTTCAATACGATTCTCTCCAAAGAAGTCCAACCCCTGGAAGACATTATAAATTCATCACAAATATATAAACCTAACTTGGGGAAGATGTTACTCAGCTGTTTTCCTATCAGAGTACTCTATCCCTAAGTTACAGTAATAGAGATGACTCAAAACACTATTTTAAAAAAGCTTCCCTCATTAATTCACTTTAAATTTGGGCTTTATCAGACCTAGCTTAATATCTTATCACGGGTAATGTGAAATCAATGCTTAAAGATGTTAGACATTGAACTAGAGCTGTATTATCTTAAAATCTAATGAATTCAGAGTATAATAGTGTAGGATGGTGGAAAGAACATTCAATTTCATGTCAGAGCCCTTGAATCCAAATCCTGGCTGTGCTATTGACTACCTTCATGAACTTGGGAATGTTAGCTTGTTCATCTGTAAAATGAAGAGGGTGGACTATATGGTCCTTAATATCCTTTCCAATTCTAAAAATTCCATCTTTTAGAAAGCATTGTTCCTAAATTTTCTATTGATCAATAGAAAATACTATAAGGTGTTTCCCAAAGTCAAATACCATGCATGGAAAAATAGGGCCAAGGTGGAGCTCTCTGGCCCTCCATTTCTTCTCTTATAAAACGAGGGAGTTGGACTAAGTCCCTTCCATTTCCAAACACATTTTGAGGTAGAAGGGCACACAGCTAATCAGATATGATGCCAATGAATATAAATCAAATATAAGTTAATTGACGTTTCTTTTCTGATAAAAAGAAACTAATCAGTCTCACTGTGCCAGGTTGTGGGATACGTACAACCTCATCATCACTGCCATTGACAGCAGCTTCAACAACGGAAAGGATAGTCATGGGAACTACAGCTGCATTAACAGGAGAGTGGCCATGGCAAGCCAGTCTCCAGTTAAAGGATTCGGGTCATCAATGTGGTGGCAGCTTGATCAGTAATACCTGGATTGTGACTGCGGCTCACTGCTTTCAGAAGTAAGTTCACAAAGACTAAGGTATAGCAGCTACTCTGTAAGTTATTTTCTCTTCAGGCCTCAGTTCTCCCATCTCGGAAATGAGGGGTTTAAATCAGGTTCTCTCAGATTGCAAATAGTTCTAACAATCTATGACTCTATTCCTGTCTTTTATCACCATCATCTGATATCCATTAGGTAAGTAAAGAACAGAAAATCTTTTTTATTATTATGTAAAATAGTTAACTGTATTTATTTTTCTTCTTTTTTAAAAAAAAATCATTTATTTACTTTTAGTTTACAACATTCAACTCCATAAGCTTTTGAGTTCCAAATTTTCTCCTCCTCCCTCTTCTCCCTTCTCCCCCCATGGCAGCATGCAGTCCAATATAGGTTCTAGAAATAGCTTCACATTAAACATTAGTCAAGTTGTAAAGAAGAATTAAAATCAATGGAATGACCAATGAAAA
>CM053583.1:142981517-143006569 GCA_028627135.1 Pseudochirops cupreus
AAGATGCTAAGATTGTCTGTTCTTCCAGTAGAACACTGTACACAATTATAGACACATTGTATGTGTGATGACTGAAGACTGGGCTCCTCTCAGCAATGCAAGGTTATATATAAGACAGCTCCAAAGGACTCATGGTGGAAAGGGCTATCTACATCCAGAGAAAGAATTACAGTCTGAATGCAGATTGAAGCAAACTACTGTTCATAGTCCTCAATTATTTTTAAGAGTATAAGGTTGTCCTCAGACCAAAGTTGCTTGGGAATTGTAGCTGTAGGTTTTTCATATGCCTTAATAATTTCTATCAATCCTCATTTCTTTTTATTTTGGAAGAGAAATGTTGATTCTTCCAGGATCTACATGAAATAATATTTATAAATGCACTTCTGTAGTGCCTGGCAGATAGTAGATACTATATAATTGTTTATTCCTCCTTCCTTCTTCCCTAACTGTGATGGATCTGTATTTTGATATTATTGTAGGGAGTTTTGTGAGGCTTCCTTCCAGCTCTGTTGTGGATTGTGTCCTAAAATGCTTCCATTTTGGGGTTCCAAAAGTTTATTATTGTTGAGTCTCATTCAGTCAAGACCAACTCTTTCTGACCCTGTTTGGGATTTTCTTGGCAAAGATACTGGAATGGTTTACTATTTCTTTCTCCAGTTCATTTGACAGATGAAGAACCAAGGCAAACATGATCGAGTGACTTGCCCAGTCACATAGCTAGTAATTGATTTAAACTGAATTCAAACTCATCAAGATGAATCTTCTTTATTAAAAGCTCAGTGATATATTCACTGTACCTCCTAGCTGCCCCATTGTTGTTGTTAACCTCTACTAAATTATTACTTTGAGGTCTTTTTGCATTTTAGAGGGTCCAGGAAATCATTCTTGGTTCTAGAATTTTTTTCCAGTGAAACACTTAAGCAGTTCTTATCAAGCGGGAAGGCTTCATATAAAGGCCTGGTGGCGGGTTGTTCATTTGGTGTACAAGGGTCATACTAACTATATTCAGAAAATCTCATCACCAGATTAACTGCAGGGGGATTTTTATTGGGGGGGGGGGGGAAATAGCAATTCTTAAAGATTATCTGCCACTGATTTTAGAAAAAAACATGGAAAGACTTAGACTGATGAATCCACACCAGCAGAAAGAGTATCCATACTAATCTTTTATGAATTGCAAAAGTATTATTAGTTGATTATATTCTACTCTATGGAAGTCAAAAAAATCTTAATCCTACTATTACTCTGGAATAAGTATATGGACACATAGGCTCCAGAGCCAGCTCTGTCATTAACTAACTATAAAGGCCTTTGGCAAACTTCTTCTCCTTTTTATGCCTTAACTTTTAACTTTAGTAAATGAAAATTATGTCCAGGGTCTCTTTTCAAGGCACAAAGTTATATGTCCTGATACCTCTACTTTTAAAAAATTTTCAGTTCTTTTATTTTCAACTTAAGAAATACAACAAACATTTCCATAACATAGTAGAATAGAATTTAAAAAAGATGATTTCATCTGAAACTGCAAATCTATTATTACTGTTCCATTTAAATATACAATAAAGTTATCATGTAACTTTCTTTTTACCCTTTTTTTCTCTCCCAACCCACCCTAGAGATGCCTACCATTAGATACAAATATGTGTGTGTGTGTGTGTGTGTGTGTGTGTGTATATATACATATATATATATGCATTTTATATATATATGTGTATATATATATATATATATACATATGTAATCATTCTATATGTATTTCTGTTTATTAGTTCTTTCTCTGGATAAAGATAGTATCTTCCTTCCTTCTTTGTAGTTAATTTGAGTATTTACGTTAGGCAAAATGAGTTAGTCACTCAAAATTGTTCTTAATGTGATACTGCTATTATTGTGTACAACTTTCTCTTGATTCTGTTCATTTAGCTCTTCATTATTTCATGCAATTCTATCCATGTTTTTCTAAGATCATTGAGTTCATCATTTCTTATGGCACAGAAGTATTCCATAACTTGTTTAGTCATTCCCCAATTTATGGGCTTGCATAAAACTTTCAGTTCTTTGCCAACACAAGGCGAGCTGCTGCTAATGTTTTAGAACATAAAAGTTCTTTCCCTTTTTCCTAATCACCTTTGGAAACAGACCTAGTAGTGGCATTGCTTGGTTAAAAGATATAGGCAGTTTAATAACCTTTTGGGTTCTTTCCAAGATGGTTGGATCAGTTCACATTTCCACCAGTAGTGAACTAATGTCCCAATTTTTCTATATCCCCTACAATATTTGTTGTTTTCCCCTTCAATCATTTTAGCCAAATATGAAGGATTTAAAATGATATCTCAAGGTGGTTTTAATTTGCATTTCTCTAATCGCTAATGATTTAGAGCAATTTTCTATGTGACTATAAATTGTTGTCTTCATTGGAAAAATTGGCTGTTTATATCCTTTGACCACTTATCAATTGGAGAATGACTCATATTCTCATAGATTTGACAACATTCTTCATATATTTGAGATATGAGTCCTTTATCTGAGAAACTGTAAATTTCCCCACCAATTTTCTGCTTCCCTTCTGATCTTGCATCTACTTTTGAAAGGTAAAGATTAAACCTAGCATACTATCTAAAGGTTAAGCCTTGCACATTATCCAAAACATGACTTGTTCATCTAAATCTTTTGTAGAACCAAGAATCCAAGGCAATGGATTGTGACATTTGGAACTACCATCACGCCACCTTTAACAAAACAAAATGTTGACACAATTATTGTTCATGAAAAATACAACAACATTACACATGAAAATGATATTGCCTTGATGCAACTAGCTGAAAATGTTGAATATTCCAATGAGATCCAACGAGTTTGCCTCCCAGAGTCTTATATAAAATTGCCACCTCAAACAGGTGTGTTTGTCACTGGATTTGGATCTGTGGTAGATGATGGTGAGTATTTTTTTTTTAATGGCGTAGCTTAATTGTGTACAGAGACTTAAAGATTTGTCATAGGGAAAACACATTTTAGGTTCATCCTTTGAAGATTTCTAATAGAAGGAATGTTGGACTTGAAGTAAGGAGAGATCTAGGTTAATTCTCAATCATAGTTTATTTATCTATTAAATCAAAATGGTGATATTTATACTACCTAATATACAGAGTTGTTGTAAGAAAGCGTTTTTTAAAACTTAAGTACTATATCCTAGTGAGCTATTATTAAAAATTATTCAGGAACTACAGTAAAGCAGGCAAAGTCATACTTTGAGAGTACCAGGGATTTATAGTACATGGTACATTATTCATAACATGATAAGCCATTGCACTGTATGTGTCAAGGTCTCTGGCAATCTAACTACCAAAGACCCATAAGACTGAGCTTTGCAGTTTTCTATGGTCAAGATATCATTCAGGCAGCATACAGTCACACTTTTAGTTTTGGGTCTAAAACTTTTAGTTTGTTTTATCTATGACGTATTCCTCCAAGCTTTCTCATCCTGTGCAATTCTTTCTAAAAGTCTTTGTCCATGACAGTCTTTCTAAAAATTCTCTAAAGAGGATCCCCTTAACAGTTGATGAAGTTAATGAAGTTAATTTGTCCTCTTAGAATTTTGAGGGTTCAAATTAACACAACTTGCCTGTCATTGTCCATTATTTTTACTACATGATATCTCACTTCCCAATCATTCATATCCCAGATAATGCATTTTATCTTCATGTTGGTAAAAAAAAAAAACAATAGACAAATCTTACAGTGCAATTTATACATAGTACACTGTATAACTATTTCAGTGAGAATACCAATTTCATAGAAAATTTTCTTGGTCCATAATTACCTAGCATAGCAATTTGAAACTTTTAGATACTGAATTCTCACTCTTAATTTAAAAAAAAATTCATAGACTCTTGCATCATAGTAGTTGTATTTACACCACATATTTTGTTGTAGCTAAATAAAAATCATTATGACAATGTTTAATACACATATGGATTTGTGGACCTCTCCTAATAACTTAAGTGTTCCTCCAAGAGCTTACAAGTTAGGAACTACACTAATAGAGTATCTCTAATATTTCCTCCAGCTCTAAATTTGGTGATTCTGTTTTTCCTAGTGGCTTAGGAGATAATTTGGCATACTTTGAAGATGATTCAGTATTAAAGACAAGGCAATTAACACTTCTTCTAACTCCCTCACTCGATGCCTAGGTTTCTACACTACTAACTGTCATGCAGGTCTTCTCTTTCCTTACAGTTGTCCCCCAATAACTTCCTTTCCCCATCCTTTTTTGCTATCATTTCCATTATAACTTGCAAAGTGGTGTCCCATGGCCTCAAGATCTGTTCTCTTCTCCAGAAAAAAAAAGAACCTTATACATCAACTAAAATCACCTACCACTTCCTAATTACCTACGTTGTGTCCCATTACTGTTAGGGTACAAGTATTGACATATACTTTCATGTATGTGAGAGAGAGTTCTTCATCCCTATCCAAAAAGTAGTCCATACTTTGAAACAACTTCACTTCACTTCACTTCACTCCCTCTCACCAACTAACCCATTGCCAAGCAGATCAGAAACCAAGACTTAAAGGATTCAAACATTTCTTGTCTGATACTCCTGCCCAACACTCCCACTGTTCAGATTAGCGATTGCCTCACTCATTGCATTTAGTTTTGTTTTTTGGTTTTTTTGGAGGGAGGAGGGTAGGGCAATTGAGGTTAAGTGACTTGCCCAAGGTCACACAGCTAGTTTTTGTGTTAAGTGTCTGAGGTCAGATTTGAACCCAGGTCCTCCTGACTCCAGAGCCGGTGCTCTATTCACTGTGCCATATCCATTGCATTTAGAATTGGCTGCAAGTGATATTTCACTCATCATTGGCCATACTCCACACTTCTTTTTCCTAGTTTACAGCTACAATAAAATCAGCTCTGTTATTGTTCTTGGAGAGGATTTGTCAGTCTCATCAAACTAAAATATCCCACTTAGCTACCACTCTGTTTTGTGTGCTAGCTCTCTTTGTTAGAATGTAAACTCTTAGAAAGAAGGAAGACAAGAGGTGTCTCCCCTTTCATATGTGAACCTCCATTGCCTTACACAATGCTTGGTGCATGGTAATGTATTCATCAATTCTTTTTCGTTCACTCGTATCATCTAATTAAGGAGACAAATTGAAAATGTTGCAGCTAGTTATGGTGGTAACAGAAAAGACAGAGAGGAGGAGGGAAGTGAAGATAGAGGAAGATTTATAAAGGTGATTTAGAGGGTTTAGGAAATGTGAAAAAGCCCAGAGGTTGAATTTGTAGAGGGAAACTTAAGGAAGACTCAGTGGAAAAGTTGAAGGAGAAGGGAAAAAGAGAAGGACTTTCAGTGAAGGAAAAGGATTAGAGCTAAATGAAGAAGAACTGAGTAGAAGAAAAAGCAATTGAGCTAAAGGATTAGAAAAAGAAAAAGACTCAAGCAGAAGGATCTAAGGAGGAGAAAGAACACCAGGTGACAATGAAGGCCCAAGGAGGAGAAAGACATGTTCTGAGTGAAAGAAAGTCAACTGAAAAGGATTTAGAGAAGGAGAAAAAGGACCAGAACAGAAGGACTTGAAGAGGAGAAGTAGGAGTTAAAAGATGAAAAACCTGAAAGGACTGAAAAAAGTAAGAGAAAAGAGACTCAAGGAGAAGATAGTTGATAAGATGGTAAGAAGTTAGCTTGACAAGATCTAATGTTAATATTTGTTAATCAAATATCAAAATGTTAATAAGGGTTAACAAGGAGACATGAAGAGGGCATGCTATCTTTTTGGAAAAGATAGAGAAATGAGGGAGGGGTCTAGAAAATAAAATAAATTAATTTGGCAAACCTGATTGAATGGTTTGATCCAATAAATAGTCACAAATAGCTCTCTCTCAAATTAGAACTTTGTCTCTAACAAAGGATCTTTACTAAACTACATAAGGTGAAATTTATCATCATCATTATTGTTATTTTGTTAATAGCTAACATTTATATCATGCTTTAAAACTGTCAAAGTGCTTTACCCAGGTAACTTTATCCTCACAACAACTCTGTCATTTACTAAGGATAAACATAAAGTTTCAACATTTGGTTCCAAAAATTCAACATCATATGTAGAGGAGATGAATTGAGATGAAAGTTCAAGAGAAGGCGCTCTAAGGACTTGAGTAGACTGCATGTAGGCTTACTAAGTAAGAAATTTGAGATCATTGCCAAGAAAGCTAATGTAATCTTGAGTTATATTAAGAGAGCCACCTGTCCAATAGCCCCCTTATACTACACCCTGGTCAATCCTCACCTAAAATGTTCTGGTTATCTCAAAAATGTCACTTGTTATTATGATATATTGATGATTGTGATGATGACATTGATGATATAAAGTTACATTTATTCATACATGTACATGTTTCCCTCTATCCACATTTTTCTGGCATGAAAAAATGAACACTGAACAATATTAAAATGACCTTAATAAGTTGATTCAGATATTTGATAATGCCTTTGCTTGTCTTGACTACATATATAATGGTGTACTAACTAAAGGCTTTTTTTCACGTCTTCAGGACCAACCCAAAATGTTCTTCACCAAGCCAGAGTGGAAATCATTAGCACTGATGTGTGTAACAGAACAGATGTATATAATGGTCTTATAAAAAAAGGAATGCTATGTGCTGGATTTATGGAAGGAAAAGTTGATGCTTGTAAGGTAAGTTTGATGTTAATATCAAGCACATCTAAACAAATATCTAGTATTCCAAAGTTTTCAAACACTGTTCTACAGAATTATGAACCATATGCACTTGTCTGAGAATAAATTGTCTCATTTAAACCAAGATCAAACTTGAATACTTATAAAATGAAGCCAACTTCTGCAGAAAACAAAATTTGAGAGATGGTTTCCCCTATATTCTCACAAAGATTAATTATACATTAATGAACTAACATCATTCTTTAACAAATTAGAGATAATATCCAAGTGTCCAGTTAATTCATACAACTGAATAGTAAAGTATATCATTGCAAGATTTACTTGCAAGTTATGGAACTGTTCTATAACATTATGTTTAGCTTTAGTTCAATTTCAATATCCCTTCCTTCAAAAGGAAAGAAGTGCTTGAAATTCTTCTGATTCTATTAAAATGCAGCACTCTATTGGATATTTACCTACTTATTTCTTTTTCCCCAGGGTGATTCTGGTGGACCCCTGGTTTATCCTGATAATCATGATATCTGGTACCTTATTGGAATAGTGAGTTGGGGAGAATCATGTGCTCTTCCCAAAAGACCTGGAGTCTACACTCAAGTGACTCAGTATCGGAACTGGATTAACTCTAAAATTGGTCTCTAATGCAAAGTCTTCAGTTGAGTAAAATGAATGAGTTGTACATAAGTAATGTTCATCTGAAACTCCTAGATCACATGTATTTTTCACCTGCATGTGGTTTGGGTCAATGCTCTGAAGACATCATGAATTCACAAAAGATTCATATGGATTTATTATTCTCCGCCTTGCTTCACATATCACAGATTCTTCCTACTATGACGAAAATGGAAACTATGACAGAGAAAGCTATTAACAAAGAAAAGTCCTTTCTAATATGATCTTTAAAATAAGTTTTCCTAATGACTTTTGTCTTTGCATCAGTCATTCTCAAATATATTATTACTACCCACATATTGGATCCCTCCTTACAACAGTGAAAAACAATTCGGAAAATCAGCATATATAGTTAATGTCTCTGACCATGCATTCAATATTCTGTACCCATGGTCCCCATATCTCTCTGCTAAGAAGACCTCTCTGATTTTATTTTACTTCGTAACTATATAAACTTTTTTCCTCTGAGATAAAGAAAGAGGGTATTTTTCTCTAGGATACTTGGGAGATTCCAACATTGTATGTCAATTCTTCCCACTTCCTGATTCTTATAATAAATATAACCACTCTATTTATGACTGGGGATGAGAGGTAGAGCCATTTCAGAAACTCAGTAACTGAATTATATTACTTATTCACATTATCTTCTAGTGGCAGAGCATGAAGGTTGATATATTAAAAACTGGTCATCTTATCCAAGTCCAATACCTAAAGGACAGAATATTAATCCTTAATGCTATTGGACTTCCCATTTAATAATTATCTGAAGCTGCAATATGCAATTTATATTTACATGTGGGACACACAGCGCTTCTATTGACCGCATTGGTATCTTTCTGCATACTGATATAAGAAGTATATCATTACTTAGAGGGAAAGCGGAAAGAATGAGAAAAGATGCTGAATGCATCTGAGGAATCTTGGAGATGACTGTGTGGATGAAGAAAAGAAAGATGTTGAAGAAAAGATGTTGCTCAGGCTAACTGGTAGTTGACTTAAAAAATTCCTTTTGAGTGTGTGTTTTTAAGTATGGTTGGAGACAGGAAAGACTATCTTTCCAGATCACCAGTGGAATATATTCAATTCCTTATTTAGAAAGATCTGTGCCAAAGTATGGTGATCAGTGTTCTATTATTTCTGCTATTGATGGTTTTCCCACCTTTCATCAATACATAGAATCAGCCTAGATCTAAAGGAAGAATTCAACAATTCTTAGACAAGAGAGCCAGGCTTTTTTAAGATGAATAGGCTGGGGCAGCTAGGTGGTGCAGTGAATAGAGCACCAGCCCTAAAGTCAGGAGGACCTGAATTCAAATCCAGCCTCAGACACTTGACACACTTACTAGCTGTGTGACCTTGGGCAAGTCACTTAACCCTAATTGCCTTGCCTTTACCCCTCCAAAAAAAAAAGGGCATTTGAGCATCATAAAAAAAGGCTGACATTTGGGGATTATATGTAGTACAAATTCTTCTTCATATGTTTCACTTAATACAATTTGAAATAATTTATTTAAACATGTTCTTTCCTAAAACCATATAATTGACTTTTATTTTTTTTCCATTACATTTGTTTTCACAAATGGGGGAACTCCTGTACTTTTACAATGACTTGTGTTCATTGTTAACATGTTTCGAAGAATTTTTGCCCATAAACCAGATTGTATGGGATACAAAGATCTACTGCCTTCAACAGCAGCAGGGAACTCCAGATATATTTGTGCTCAACTCAGGGACTAATGTGCGAAGCACAAATCTCTCGTAGCTGTGAATTACCGATGAAGTGTCTGATTTCTGTTTTTCATTTTTTTTGTCTTGATTTCCCTCCACTCCCAGTTATCCTGACACTAACTTGTATTTATTTCTTCTCTGTGTACATTTATATCACCCTCCCTCCACCCAGTAGAATGTAAGCTTTTTGAGAGCAGGCAATATTTAATTTTTTTTGTCTCAGAAATAAGCACATAGCACAGTGCCTTGTACATACTGAAGAGTTTAAAATATTTGTTGCATCAACTTGAAATATCGAGTGTTACTGACAAAGCCTCAGTCAGTAACTCCTGCAGATGCTGCCAATTTTTATTAGGTTTTTTTTTTCTGTTTGTTTTTTAAAGTGGCCATATGAGAGAAAGAGAAAATTGAACAAAATCCCATAATTATTATTTCCCTGAAAGTATTGACTAAATTTAAGAGAAGAAACTCATATCATATTTTCATTTAATAGAGATGTTCTTTCCTGAATTTCATGTGAAGAGCAGGTAACAGTAAAAAGAGAGACAGTGTGCTGCCGTGCCTGAAGCACTAGCCTTGGAGTCAATAAGACGTACCTCTGAAACACACCTGGTTGTCTGTGTGAACATTGGCAAGTCACTTAATTTCTCAGTTCCAGAAGCAATTCTTTAAGACTATACATGGGGAAAAAAAACTATTAGTGATCCCCACTCCTATACCGGGAGATCCATAGGAAATTATAGCTCTGGATGAAAACAAATAGGGCAGCTTCTGAATACCACTAGGGGAAGCAAGACAAATACAAAATAAAATTCTCCTATCTTTTGTAGACAAAAAGTTTCAAAATTTTCTGGGCAATTTCTATGGTATTTGACATGCTTTTGATCAATGACAACACCTGCTCATACTATTCCCCAAGCTTCTCAGATATTGAGAAAAAAATGAGCACAGGGTGCTTTTGGAAATTTTCAGTTTGCTCAGTTTCTGGGTCTCTTTCAGGATTTTCATTTTAGTAAGATCTATATTTTATCAATCTTGAGTTGTCAATCAATATTTTTATTGATATTTTATCTCTGTGAAATGAGCTTATCCTGCCCCCCCAGAGGTATTGTGGTTATTTATTTATTATAAGCCCATTCTTTAATTCAATTCAGTTTAATTGTATTTTGGAAATGACTACAAAAGTTGAAGCTGTCTCAACGTTGCTCAGTTGGTTCTGCATCACAGGTACATCATTGGCCTCCTATGCTCTGGTACTAGTTTGGTCTCTACTTTGTTGAATGAATTTACAATAAGATATCCATCTTTTAACCTCAATTCTCATGTCTGTTGAATGATGCATGGCCTACCTCACAGGGCTGTTGTGAGGTTTAACTTACATGAATTGACATCTGTTTGTCTTGGAGCATTTGGATAAAGGCTGTTATGACAATGCGAATTCTATTATTGTAAAATCTTAGCAATGCAGAAGTGACTTTCTGTCACCATATGTATTGAGATTTTAATGTAGTTTTTATACAATTGTCCATATTTTTATTTATGTGGGGTATTGCTTTGTATATTTTACAAATATATTTATGGTAACAAAAAGCCTGCGTTTTGTCTCTTGTGTGATAAATTCACATTCTGGAATTTTAGAAAGTTGTGCTATAATTTTTCTAGTTCACTGTTTCTGGAAATTAGGGTATATAAAAAGCACATAATTCTTAAGGACTCGCAACAGGATTTCTCTTGGTAACCAAATCCCTCCTTGTGTGCAGTGCCAACAATAAGATTAGTTCAAATGATTCTGCTACCTCTTACAGTGTGACCTTGGGCAAGTCTTTTCACTTTCTCTAGTTTCCTCATCTGTAAAATGAAGTTAGATTAGAAAGCCTCTGTGATCCTTTCAAGATCTAAATCTTTTGATTCTAATACCACTCTACAAGTTGCAAAAGCCCAATGTTCTGCCTCCTTTCCTCCCTTTTCCTTTCCTCCCTTTTTGTGGAAAAGTAACATAGGACGGCAATCCCTTCTGGGTATCTGCAAAATGAGAGCACCAAGAACCTTTGCTGTAGACAATGAAATTGGTAGTCAACAAATCAGAGTATGAAAAAATTCTAAGAGACCTTAGAGACCACATAGGCCCGATTTGAATGGCTAAGGCTACTGAGGCCCAGACAAGGGAGGAGACTTGTCTGAGGACATACATTAAGTTAATAGGAAAGCCAGGACTTACAACTCAGGTCTCCTCAACAGAGTCAGGGCTAATGATAGGCAAGGTAGATTGCCAAGGACACTATAGGAAGGGAGGCAAAAAGGGTCATTTTAAACACTATTTTAAACAAATAAGCATCTCAAAGACCAGAAAATTACTATCTCTAAGGCATGTAGGTATTTATTTTTCTGGTCAGTTAAATTACAAGCATTACAGTGAAAGCTCAAAGACTCTTGTGGACAATAACAAACCTTTGAAGGAATGCAAATATGACAGCAAACAGGTTTTATTTAAAAAAAAAATTCTGTCTGTAGAATACTGCCAAGGAAGGAAGGAAGGGAAGAGGGACGGAGGGAAGGAAAGAAAGAAGAGAGGAAGGAAGGAAGGGAGAAAAGAAGGAAGGAAGGAAGGAAGGGAGAAAAGAAGGAAGAAAGGAAGGGAGGTGAGGAGGAAGAGAAAATTGTTAAGTTCTTGCTACATCTGAAAGAGGCAGTTAGGTAGCTAGAATGTAGGACCTGAAGTTCAAAGGACCTGAGTTTGAATCCTGCCTCAGATATTTCCTAGCTGTGTGACCCTGGGCAAGTCATTTAATCTCTCTATGTTTCACTATCCTCATCTGTAAAATGGGGATAATAACAGCACCTAAATCACAGGATTGTTGAGGGAATCAATGAGTTAACATATATATAAATTTCACCAGAGCTATAAATAAAAAATGCTTTTGCCCAGGACAAGTAGCCATTGTCCTGGGCCAGTAGCACAAAGTCAGGAGAGTGATGCAATAATTCCCTCTCCCATCAGCTTTGTAAGTCATACTGTGAAAATAATAGCCCCAAAAAAAGTAATGAAAAGAAAGTCTGTTTGGGAGGGGGAGAATTAATTTTTTACTGACTTTGGAGATAAAATCTCAAGAGTTGGAAAGGACCTCACTGTTTTCATTTAGTAGAACACATAAGAATATAGGGGTCATATATTCTTTCCAGGGGCAGTTAGGTAGTGCAGTGGTTAGAGAGTTTGGCCTCAAGTGAGCAAGACTCATCTTCCTGAGATCAAATCTGGCCTCAGGCACTTACTATCTGTGTGGCCCTAGACAGGTCACTTAACCTTACTTGCCTCATCTGTAAAACAAGCTGGAGAAGGAAATGGCAAACTACTCCAATATTTCGACAAGAAAATCCCAAATAGGCTCATGGAGAGTTGGACATGATGAAAACAACTGAACAACAACAAAATATTCTTTCTGTTCCACCTGAGAGGCTTTGATGAGGCTCCCATCTGTGTAGGTTGTGAGGAGTGGCAGAGTGTTACTTATCCTTGTGGGGGGGAATGGTGCTGCTTTTGAGGGGTTGGTAAGATGGGGGTTTCATTTGATTTCTTCAATAAGTAGAAAAGAATTTAAATAATCCATAATCCAAATTTATTTAACTGGACATTCATTTTAATGTACCACATAGAATTTTATCTAAATAGTGTCTCTGGCTTACAATGCTCCCCTGGGACCATTAGCCAATGACCCCTGCCCAAGCCTGGGCCTCTTTGACCTGCCACGTCGAAGTTTAGTATCCTCTGGCCCCAAAAGACCCTTAAAGGGAAAGGCCATTTGTAGAACTAAAGTTTGATCCTTGAAATATTGATGATTCATCAATATGGTGTCCCATTCACTGATGCTCATCATTGCCTCTCTGTAACACAGATTATTTCAGTTCTTCAAAGATTATATTAGGAAAAGATAACTAAAATGAGTAGATAAACCAGTAGCACTGGAAGAACTGCAGCTACTGTGGTCCTGGTCCAAATTCCAGGTACCTTGGAACTTTTAAAGCAGGGCTATGTATATAAATGTTTAACAACTGGATCTCTGGGGAACATGGGGGTGGGGCAAGAATGTAAGATAAACTTTTAAGTTTAATCCAATTTCCATAAGTCTAAAAAATCAGCAAAACAACAAATCAAGTCACAATTTGTAGCCTCCACCGATTTCAGAGGTATAAATGCTCACATTGGAGACTCCAGCACACTCCTGGTCTTTAAATCTATATAACTCCTAAACTAAACTAACTATTCTCCCAGGTAGTATCTTTTGGTTCTATTAATCATGACTGGGTTGTTAGATAATGTTCAAAGTCCAAATGGCCCTCTAAGAGTCAGATACCAAATCTTCACTTATTAACCTCTTAGTTACTAAAAAATGTATTTGGTCTTCACTTTATGGGGGTAAATTCATACAGAAATGCATCTTTGGAAACTTTGTGCAGTAGAAAGTTTTATTCTTCCTGAACTTGTTCCAGACTAACAAGGGTGACAGAAGGCCATGATTCTGATCCTTAGGCAGTATTTCATCTTGTTCCAAGCGTTTGTCTCCTCTTTAACTAATTATAACCTTTAGGAAGAAAGGAAGGTATTGTAAATTAAAAATACAATTCATTGAGAACCAGGCCCAATTCTGCCACCAACTAGTGGGTCCTTCAGCAAATTTTAGTTGTTGTTGAGTCATTTCCAACTCTTCATGACCCCATATGGGGTTTTCTTAGCAAAGATACTGGAGTGGTTTGCCATTTCCTTCTCCAGTGAATTAAGGCAAAAAAAGGTAAGTGGTTTGCCCAGTAACTAGTAAGTAACATAACTAGTAAGTGTCTAAGGCCAGATTCGAATTCAAATCTTCCTGACTCCTGACCCAATACTCTATCCAAAGCTATTTGGCTACCTCAGTGATGTGAGCAAGTTATACCACCTAATTTCTGAGGGTTTCAGTTTCTTCAGCTGTTAGAAGGAGAGGGCTGGCCACTGCAAGGTTCTTCCTCTAGGTCCAGTTGCCATCAACCAAACCTGTAGTCCTTTCCTTCCAGGAACATGAACTTCTAGATCCTCTTGAAATCCCTCTCTGTTCCTAGGCTTCTACTTCTTTGGAGACATCTGGCCCTGCCTTGGGTGTGTCCTATCCTCTCTAGGTGTGGTTACATTTCTTCCCAGAACCAAAGGAAAGGAGACTACAGACTGGGAAGGGGTTGGGGGAAGGCATCCTCTAGATTAGAAGCTGCCTGAGAAGAGTGGGGCCAAAGTGGCCTGCAAGTCTGCTGAGGTTGCAAGGCTTTGGTGGGGCTGGAAGCCATAGACTTCAGTCAAGGTCACCATGACCTCTGTGAGTTCTTGAAGGATGGGAAAGGCAGCTGATCAAGAGACTAGAAGAACAACAACCTGACCCTGCTGAAGCCAAGTCTGGGCCAGTATCTGTGTAAGAGGCTCTTCCTGAAACATGTCTAGTGCTCCACTTGCCTTACCTGGGGCACTCTTGAATCTTGAAGAAAGGGAGGTAGGAGGAAGGGATAGTGTAAGGAAGGGTGAAAGGAAGAGTGGAAGGAAGAAAGGAAGAAAGAAAGGAAGGAAAGAAGGAAGGAAGAAAGGAAAGGATGAGGGAAGGAGAAATGGAGAGAAGCTCCAAACACACACACACACACACACACACACACACACACACACACACACACACCCTTCCCAGACCCAAATTTGAAACCATATCCACATAATAAAGCACTTTGTGTGTATTGGGGAGGGGGAACAGGTTGAGGATGCAAACAAATGAATAAACAAATAAAACGAGGGGTGGCTAGGTGCGCAGCGAATAGAGCACCGGCCCTGGAGTCAGGAGGACCTGAGTTCACCTCAGACATTTAACATAAAAACTAGCCATGTGACCTTGAGCAAGTCATTTAACCCCAATTACCCCACAGAAACAAAAAAAACCAAATAAAATGAAAAGGCTATGGATTAGATGAGCTCTAAAGTCCTCACAACCATAAAGGACCAAAATTTTGGGGGGATTACAGCTATGATTTGAAGGTAGTAAAGGATGTGCCAGAACAAGGAATCTTCTCCCTAGGATACAGAGCAACCTGAGTCGAGGCATGGAGGAAAACTGAGAAAAATTGAGGGAAGAGGTCATAGAAAGGAAAAACAGGCTAGGACAGAGGACACAGAAATGAGAAGTGACAATATATGGGGTTGTGTACAATCTGCTGGTGAAAACTTTTGAAATCAGTGTCTAAATTTTTTTTTTTTTTGGTTTTTGGAGGGCAGTTGGGTTTAAGTGACTTGCCCAAAATCACATGGCTAGTAAGCGTGTCAAGTGTCTGAGGCAGGATTTGAAATCAGGTCCTCCTGACTCCAGGGCCAGTGCTCTACTCACTGCACCACCTAGCTACCCCCAATGTCTAAATATTTGTGGGACAGCTCACAGTAGAGTGTCCTGGAGTCAGGAAGACCTGGGTAAAAAGTCTGATCTCAGACACTTAATAGCTGTGTGACTCTGGGTAAGTCACTTAACCCTGTTTGACTCAGTTTCCTCATCTAAAAAATATGTGGCTAAGGAATTGGCAAACCACTCCAGTATCTTTGCAAAGAAAACCCCAAATGGGATCATGAGAAGTCAGACATGACTGAAATGATTGAACAATAACGAATAATAGTAGTGATCAGTGTATCTTTCGTTTCCCATCCTCTGTTAGTTCACCTTGAAACTTGACCTCAGATGAATTTTTAGACAAAAAAAAAAAGAAAAATTTCACTGTCAAAATGAAATGAAGACATAAAACGAACACAAACTTCTTTATAGATAAACTACATTTTGTTCCAAGTCTTGTCTTTCTCAAAGACAGATCCATGTCACTTCTGGGAGACTAGCTCTGTGCTGACTCAGAAGAGACAATACCACCCCCTGACTCACAAACGCATCACTTACCAAAACATAGAAAGGTGTTCCTGGGATACTGAAATCACAATTGTTTCCTAACATTTTTAATTGGCCAGAACCAGGAAATTTCTACTTCCTTACAAAAAGTTTTATCATACTATTCTTCATTTCAAACCACACTGTTGGTTAAAGTTGCCCATTCTTGACTTGCTAAACTAGTTTTAGGTTAAATCCCTCTGTACCCTTACTTTACTCTGTGTACAAGCCTCATATAATGCACAGGACGTCACTCACTTGATTGGGAATGTAAAAGCAGCATAAAGGTGGAGGAGACAAGGCCATTCTCGGCTGGGCAAAATGTACCAGTAAGTTTCACTTGTTTTCTTTTTTGATGGATATGTTTACAAGCATTTAATTGATTTCTAACTCTAAGGTTTTTAAACTTAAGAACTGGAATATTGTTCCAACTTTTCTTGTGGGAAAATTCTGACAATTTATTGGTATACATTTTATGCTAAAGAAAATAAATAGTGCTTCAGATATTACATTTAAGAATTGGAAAACTGAATGCAGTGTGGTGTTCATGTGAGAGAAAAGGGCAGACAGAAAGGGGGGGACAGAAAATTATGTCATAGACACAGAAGCCTGAGAGATATGAAAAAAAGAGGGTGTATTTGTAGCAAGAAGGAAAAATTCCTCATTCTTTCCCCTAAGCACAAAATAGAAGCTAAATGAGGCTTTGGGTTGATCCAGGAATGAATGGCTTACTCAAGGGAGGAGGGCACCGAGTTATTATAAGTGTTGTTACAGTTAAATCTTTATTTTGAGATTTAAAAACAATAAAATGACATACCAGATATTAATTTGGCAAAATTTCTTACAAGAAATTCTTGCCATAAGAAATCACATGCATTTATAATTTTATATATCAAACAAAAATAGCATTCCACAATAAAAATCTTTCTCATAAGTAAAATTAAGTAAAATGAAAAAAAAATGGGAGACAAATATCCAATTCATTAAAGTTTATATTTTTGTGATTTAAAAATAATTTTACTGGAAATTGTCTACAACAGTTTTCTTTCTAATTTCTTTCTAATACTTCCCTGTTTTATTTTGTTTTTCTATCATAGTAAACTGATATGATTTAGTTATTCTTAGAAAATGAATTTCTCATTCATTATTATGACAATAATGAATGAACAGAATGAAGGATTGAATTATCGCATCATCTTGATCTTACTGCTTAACTGACATTTAATGTGGAGAGGCAAATAACTGTTGGATTTTTTTAAAAATTTATTTAAGCATCTTTAAGGTTCTTACATATAATCATGCTTTAGGAATTTTGCAAATCTGTCTCAGTGTTTTTGACCCAATGTCTCTTCCTTATCATTTTCCTACCTTAGTACCCCTGCTTCTAGGTTTCAAGACACAAATATTCTCTCTACCCTCTCTTGAAATTCTAAATCTAAATAAAATGCCAGAACTAACACTGAATACAAAACTAAACTTTAGGCATTTTTTTTTGCTATTTATGGGCAAAAAATTAAGACAAATTAGAAGTGAGATTTTTTTTTTTAAGACAGATATGAGATTTTTTTTTAAGTTGTACTTTGTATGCATTTCAAGTTATAATGGAAATCTCCGACTTTATTAAATAAAAAAGAACTTTTAAAAAGTATATTTTGGCTCATTATTATAAACAATTAAATGTGAAAGCTATTTAGGAGAAAGAGAAGGATCCAAAAAGAGAACAGCACTGAAGTCACAGAAGGAGGGGTGAAATTGAGACAGAATGGCAAAGGAAATGAGAGAGACTGAGGAACTGGAAAAGGCCTACATCTACTGTTCATTAAGCATTCTCTACCCCTATGTACACTACAATCAGGCCTCTACTTCCCTCTATCTGTTTTGGTCTATCTTTGTATTTACACTTCAGGGCATAGAGATGCATTATTTCATCAATGTGAATAATATTCCCTGTACTGATGTTTATTGAAAAACCTCAGTGACTCAGGAGATGGTTTCACGATCTGCTTTGTCCAAAAAACATCACCTGATGGCCAGCTGCTGCAGATTTATGTTGGCCCTTGAACACAGTCAATTCCTAGGCCTATATTTGAAGACATTTTAGCTTGAATCTGTCAGAGTTTACATTTCATATCCTTTGAGAAGTCAAGGTTATCTCCTTATCACAATAAGCCATTGGGAAAGTATGATGTAAATGTTCTGGTCCTCGACCTTACTGAACTTTTTCTCAAAAAGACACATAAATAGATATCCTCCACCCACGCTTATCCAAAGGAGACTTCGAGTCATGCTAAGAGGAATAATTCAAACCAACATGTAGTTAGTCCCCAAGTTTCAGAAAAGGCGATCTTTTTCATTGCAGGCTTCTTCAAAAGTTTGCCATGTCCTTCTGTATGTCCCAAACTCCTTGAAAACCTTTCAACTGAGACACTAACATTGATGAAGGTACCTCAACTCTCTCTAATTATTGGCTTTTGTGTCATTTTTAAGATGCCACATAAGTTATATTTGACCTGCTTAATATTTAATTTGTACACGATCTTTTATAGGGACTTCCCATCCTTATTAGTTGAACTACTTTTCCATTTTTTAACAGGTGCTATTTCCCTCATACAGTAATATCTTTCACTTTGCTCGTTAGCCATTCTAAGCAACGTTTCAAGCTCCAGGTATATCTGATCCTTAACACATTTATCCTGGTCTTCCTATAAGAAGTTGTGAATAGTCTCAAGACTTTGTGGACTTGTAAAACTATCCTTCGTTTTCCTTCCTATTTTCTTTTTCCTCAAAGTGGAATAATTATGGGATGATTTTTTAAAAATTCCTTCTCCAAGATAGAAGATTTTAAAGTGGTTACTAGACAAACAAATACAACCAAACAACACAGTCTCTACTCTCACGGAATTTATATTCTAATGGGGAATAACAACACATAAAGGGGAGCTTTAAGAGGGTGCCACACAACATGATTTGGAGATGGTCAGATCATGGTTTGGAGGCCTGGTTACAGGTGTGATCTTATGAGACAAGACATTGAGATTAACTGATGTTGAGATTAATAATGCTTTTCTCCACAAAAATAATGCCTTATCCACAAAGTATAGTGTTTCATCGAATAATAATAGCTTATATTTATGTTGCACTTTGAAGGTTACAAAGTCTTTTACCTTTTCCATACAGCCCTCCTAAAAGGTGGGTAATACAAATATTGTTTTTTGAGAGATAAGAAAATTGTCTTAGTCAGTTAATGCAATTAAGAATGTTATAATAGCTAGGATTTGAACCCAGGTTCTTCTCAATCTTAAGTTTTGGATTTTTTAATTAAATCATATCTAATTTTGTGGATTTTTACATCTTTGACTCCAAAGAGTTAAATCCATGTTTTATTTCTTACAATGATGGGCATAAATGAGTTTAGTCAACAGGAAAAAAAAATGTGCTCAGTGGCTCACATTTAGCTTGAGAAAACTTGTTGGAGACAAATTAAATTAGTTCAAAGTCCAGATATAACCTCTGAACTGTAAGTTCCTTTACCCCTCCTCTCATAGTAATTTGACCCTAAGCAGTCATCAGGATATCATGAGACTGGAATTGAAGATGAGTGAAAGTATAAGAGGAGAAAGAAGTTAAATGCCATTTAATGGAAAGGAATAAGAGCCAGAAATATTCTGGAAGGATCATAATCCCAAAGTAAACATAATTCAATCATGTTCCTCACAGAATTACATAATTTTATAGTTGAAAGGACTTTGGGTGGCATCTAAACAATAACAAGAATAGGGCCTTGAATTCATACCTGGTAAGAAAGGATTGAAGGAACTGAGCATATTAAACCTGGAGAAAAGAAGCCGAGTAGACTGGAGAGAAGCATATATCGGGGCAGGGGACAATTATGGGAAGAGTTGTCACCTAGATGATAGATTAGACTTGTCCTCCTTAGTGCCAGAGGGAAAAAGAAGAGCAATGGGTAAGAAATGCCAAAAGAAAAATGTAGACTTTCTAATAATTATACCTATCTCAAAATGAAATGGGCTGCCTTAGGAAGTAGGCAGTTTCCTCTCACTGGAAGTCTTAAAACAAAGTCTGGATAATCACTTACGAGTATGATGTAGAAGGAATTCTTTTTCAAGTATGGTTTGGAAAAGATGGCCATTGAGACCCTTTCAGTTCTGGAATTTGCAGAGGGGTGAGGAAAGAAAGACAGAAAGATAATCATTTAGTCCCAGAGAGTTGAAATGACTTGCCCAAGGTTTTACACAATTAGTGACATAACCTTTATGAGAACTGAACTCATACAATTCCAGAATCATACAATTGCATACACACACACACACACACACACACACACACACACACACACACACACACACACACACACACACACACACGCAAGTGTTCTTACAAATATTATTAATGTCCATGAGTTATAGTGTTACTTTTAGGTACCAGTAAAATAGGTCTTGAGAGTCAGAAATTGGATGTGTCAAAGTCTATCCACCATCAAACTTTTGATCAGATTTTTAAAAATCAGTTTCATGGTTTACTATGCTCCACTGGTGTCCATACAATGTCAAAGCATTGCAGGCCCCCAAGAATTCTGGGTAGCTTCCTATGAGGATGAGAACAATAGTGACAAAAGTTGTGAAGGCGCAGATGGTGATGATCTACACAACTGGAGGGAGCATCACATGAATGAGATCATAAATCCAAGTTCATACCTCTGTTCTTTGTCAAAAAAGGAGAGAGCAAAAGTTTTCTGACTCTGAAGGGGTCAAGAAAGGAAGCTTTCATTGAGCTAACACAGGATGGGAAAACTCATTGTTAAGATTCAAAATTTCTAAAAAAGCAAATGTGAATATATCCATTATATGCTTTGGTCTGAATTTAGGCTGATCTTTGGATAATTAGCACTCATACTGCTGCCAGGTTGATACCTGAAACTTTTCCAGCCTACGGACATCTGCTACAGCTTGGGCTGTGAAGTATAGAGCCCTCAATAAGCCATTGTGGGGGTGGCTAGGTGGGGCAGTGAATAGAGCACGGGCTCTATTCAGGAGTCAGGAGGACCTGAGTTCAGGAGGACCTGAGTTCAAATCTGGCCTCAGACACTTAACACTTACTAGCCTTGTGACCTTGGGCAAGTCACTTAACCCCAATTACCCTGCCTTTTCCCCTCCAAAAAAAAAAACCCATTGTGATGTCCATGCCGTGTTGAATTATTGGAAGAAGTCTTTAGTGTAAGATTAACAGCTAATCAGTGATATGATTATTCACTCATATCTGATCCCTTTCAGAAAAAAAAAATTAAAGCTATTTGGAGTCAATGGTCTTATCAACTGTTTGCTTTTCTAGACCTGTGGTTTTCATGAACTCGTTCATCAATTCCACTGAGCCAAAAGAATCAATCCTCTGGTGGTACTACTCCTAGACCCCCAAGTCAAATAGGAGGTGCTTTCTTCTTGGCTGAGGTGTACCCCTCCTGAGTCCTCTGTAGTATAGCAATTATGAGTTGGACCAGATTGTCTCTGAAATCTCTTCCTATTCTAAGATTCTGACACCAGCCACAATTAGAATGTCAAAAATACCTCCCAAAAAATCTATATTTATAAACATGATTTCTGTTCCTGTTTATCATATATTTTACCAATGAATCACCTGATTGGTGAAGGGGCTGGCAAGGAAATAAGATTTATATTGTTTATTGGGATTTTTTCTTTTAGGTATCATATTGACTTCAGTTTTCCCAGTAATCTCTAAGGTCATGTTAGAAGTAGTTGAAAATGCCTTTCTTTGGTAGATTTGTGATCATATCAACCTGGATACTCCTTATATTAGAGGAACCCATTGATGCTTTCTCATCTTGTGTGTAATTCTTGACCATGTGCTTTGGTTTAAAAAAAAATACACTCAATATGATAGAGGCCTTCCTCTGGTTATTTTAATATTTTTATTGATAAATGTGCAATTTAGGCTACTTATTAACCTTATTCTCAATACAAAACTGGCCTGTCTCCTTTGTCAGTCATGTATCTCATAGATTTTTTCATATCACTTCTTGTGATCAACTAACCACTGATAATATTCTACACTCTACTTATATTCACCAAGCACCTTTTCATTAACCTCTGGGTTGCCTGGGTTTCTTATTCTTCTGCGATTGTGATGTTCCATAATTAGAAGTTAAATGTTAGAGAATATTGATGTAAAAAAATGTGTTTTTAGGACAAGGAGTAGCTTAGAGTCATAAAAGGGCCATGCAATTCCCCAAATGAGATATAGGTCTCTCTTATACTTAGCCAATTCTGGACCCAGCTCCTTGTCCATCTGCAGTGGGCAAGAATACTGGCCAAATTATACATATCCTATACACATTTACATATACGTTTATGCATACATCATATACATATGCATACATTTGTATATGTGCACCACTCATTAGGTATGTGACTAAGGAAAGTCACCTAACCACTTTGGATTTCATTTTTTTCCATTGTAAGATGAAGGGTTGGACTAGCAGACCTCTAAGTTGCCTTCCAAATATAAAATTCCATGATTCTAAATAGGATTTCAAACATTTACCTAGTTATGTCGATTGCAATTCTCAAATCTGTGAATTTTTAAAATTGCTTTTTTTGCTCAAGAACCCAAGAAATGACAAACTGGACAGACTGTATACAAGAATGTTATATTCATGAACTCCAGAAGCAATTATACAGCATATTAAGAACAAAATCCTTTCTAATTTCCTAGTAAGATGGGAGGAGGAAATAAACCCTTCTCAGTCATACTGGCTTTAACTGGATGGTATCACTGCCTGTACTGGAGAATATTGTCAGTGGATTCATGAAACATTTCCTTTATTGATTTTCTATTAAAAAAAAAAGTCGCTATCTGAGGAGGCAAATGATTGACTTGTACACCAGAAATGTGTCTTATGTGGAACTTGCCCATTGTACTCAGTTCTCTTGCTTTGTAGAAGTAGAGAGGTTGGAGTAGGTAGGGAGCAGAAGTTGGAAGGGATTTTGACACTATCCTTCACCATGATATTACTGTAGTTAATAATATTTTGTTGTTGTTCAGTTGTATCCAACTTTTCTTGACCCCATTTGGGGATTTCTTGATAAAGATGGGGAGTGGTTTACCATTTCCTTCTCTAACTCATTTTATAGATGAGAAAGCTGAGGTGAACAGAGTTAAGCAACTTGCCCAGCTAGCAGTGTTTGAGGGTTTATCTGAACTCAGGTCTTCCTGGTTTCAAGTCTGGTGCTCTATCTGCTATGCCATCTAGCTGTCCATAACAATACTACAGGAGTCAATATTGTCATGCTACTTAAATTTTTTACCACTGCAAAAAGAACTGCTGAAATATGACCATTCATATAGATCCTTTTCCTTTTTCTTTTATATCTTTGGGATACACACGTAATAGTGGTATTGCTGGATGGCATTATAGCCATTGGCACATAGTCCCAAATCAACTCTACCAATAGTTTATTAGTGGACCTATTTCCCCTCATCCTCACCAGCATTTGTTATTTCTGATAGGTGTAAGGTGATGCCTGAAAGTTGTTTTGATTTACATTTTTCTAATCAATCATGATTTTGAGCATTTTTTTTCATATGACTATAGCTAGGTGCTATTTTCAGAGTTCAATCTTTTGGATCTGTAAGTTTTCAGTACTCCCAAGATGGTACAATCCAGGGAGAAGTGTGGTCACTGCTGTCCTGGTCTATACTGCTATCTTTGAACAGGAAGGGCCCCTGCTCCCTTGTAACTGAATGTAAGCAATCCTCTCTGCACTGGAACTGCAATCCAGAACTGAGAATGGGCAATAGAGTTCCCAAACAGCACCAGGTACACCCAGGGCCTTTGAAGGGTCTCCTATAATCCCTTTGTGACCAGTTGTCTTACCCATTTACTGTCTCTGGGCTGAGAGATCCTAAAGCTGTTTCTCCTGCTTTGACTGCTCTGCCACACACGTGTACTCCAGATAGGCCTCCAGTGTCACAGGCCTCCACTGCTGACCTCCTAAATTTTCTTAGGCCAGGAAAATGTCTCCTCTTGACCATTTGTTGGCTCTACCACTCCAAAATTTGATTTAGGTGTTATTTGAAAGTTGTTTGGAGGGCAATGTTAAGAGAGTTCAACTGGGATGCTACTGCTAATTCACCACCCAGGTTAATGGTTTTAAGCAATGTATGATGAAATAGCTTCAACAAGAAAACAGAAAAAAAGATGCTGAAGAATAGTTGACAGTTTCCTATACAATAAAATAAATTTGACTGTGTGTCTTTACTTGATCTTTAAGTTTATCTGGCTTCAGACATTAATTTTTAGCCCCACAAAGGTTTAATTGTTAAGTCCTTTCTGTTTTCTCTAAAGAATGACTTCTTGGGGGTTGGAGCCAAGATGGTGGTGTAGGAGCAGCAAGGTTTCACAGCTCACACATAGTCACCTCAAATACCCATAAAATATGACTCTAAACAAATTTTAGGGCTCCAAAACTCACAAAAATACAGAAAAACACATCTCCAGCTGAGGGCAGCTTGGCACAAAGGGCTCATTGCAGCACACTGGGAGCTGAAAACCAGCCAAGCCAGGACGAGCTGCAGCTGGAGCTTCAGGAGAGCGGATCAGCAGCAGCTGTGGCAGTTTCCAGAGTTATCAAGCCATAAGAAACAAGGACTAAGTGAAAAGTCAGTGGAACTCAGCTAAACTTGGGGGAGAAAAGCAGTCCAGCCAAACTGCCTCCAGGGCAAGGAAGTAGCAGAAGAGGTGGCTCTGCAACCGCCTCATCCTAGCTGCTTCAGAGCTCCCGGCTTGCAGACTGCAGGAGGGCCAAGCAATCGTTCAGAGGCCAACTGCTCTTGCATTGAGGGGCCTGGATCCAGATTGTAGTCTTGGGTGGTGGTCTTGGGGTGCATTTTCAGTGAGCCAAAGCTGGTGAGGGCTGCAAAAAAACGACAGTCCCTAATAGCTCTGGCAGTTGGGAAAACCCCAGCAATTTGGGACAGAGCTTTCCCCTCTGGAAGCAGAGTTCC
>CM053583.1:143007069-143038714 GCA_028627135.1 Pseudochirops cupreus
AACTTGTGTTTGTATTCTCTGAAGTTCAGGGTGCCGACTTTTCCCCCTGAACTAGGTAAATGATATTTGATTGATTAAAGTAAGATTGTTAACCCATTTTGAGTTGCTTTCCTTTAGGAAAGCAGATCTAAGAACCTGTGCTAGTAGCCGCCCTAGGTATGCTAGGGTGCTTGCTGATACACTAGGTTTATATAGCTAGTAAGTATCTGAAGCAGAATTCAAACTCATGTCTTAATTACTGCAAATTCTGCATCTAATTAAAAAAAAACTGTCAAAAGATATACCTAGTAAAAATTAAAAAAAAATTTCCCCCATTAGTCGGGTCTAAAAATGAATTGTTTACATAGGAGTTTATCACCTGTTTGTCAGGAGGTAGTAGTATTGCTTTTTTTCTTTTTTAAAAAAATTGTTAAATTAATTTAATTTAATTTATTTTTTAAATTTATGGAATAAAACAAATATTTGCATATCACAGTGTAATAAACAAAGATTGCACATGAAGCTGCATAGCTACCACAAAAAACTTGCTATTCCTTTTAAACAACAAAGTTATCATATACATTTCTTTTTTCTAACCCCCCCACATTACCGGAAGCTACCATTACACACACATGTAAAATTATTCTTTACTTACTTCTGTTTATCAGGTCTTTCTCTGGATGCAGAGAGCATCTTTCTTCATATGTCCTTTATAGTAAATTTGGGTATTTATAATAGTCAAAATAAATTATTCTTCAAAGTTATTCTTAAAAATCATAAAAAAAGGGAAAAGGACCCACATGTATAAAAATACTTATGACATCTCTTTTTGTGGTGGCAAAGAATTGGAAATTGAGGGAATGCCCATCAGTTGGGGAATGACTGAACAGGTTGTGGTATATGGATGTAATGGAATACTATTGTGCTATAAGAAATGAAGAGCAGATGAATTTCAGAAAACCTTGAAAAACTTACAAGAACTGATGTATTGTGAAGTGAGCCAAATCAAGAAGATATTGAACATGGTAAAAGCAACATTGTGCTATGATAAACTATGATAGACTCAGCAATACAACGATCTAAGACAATTTCAAGAGTCACGATGGACAATGCTATCCACATCCAGAGAAAGAACTATGGAGTCTGAATATAGATGGATACATACTATTGTCACTTTTTTGGTGCATTTTCTTTCTCATGGTTTTTCCCTTTTGTTTTGATTCTACTTTTACAACATGACTAATGTGGAAATATGTTTAATAACATATAAAATTGCTTGCCCACTTGGAGAGGGGAAGGGTGGAGGGGAAGGAAGGAGAAAAAATTTGGAACTCAAAACATGATAAAAATGAATGTTGAAAACTCTCTTTACATGCAATTTAAAAAAATAAAGTATTATTAAGTGGGGATAAAACAAAGTCATTCTTAAAACTATATTGCTGGGGTGGCTAGGTGGTGCAGTGAATAGAGCACCCGCCCTGGAATCAGGAGGGCCTGAGTACAAATCCAGCCTCAGACACTTAACACTTACTAACCATGTGACCTTGGGCAAGTCACAACCCCAATTGCCCTGCTTTCCCTCTCCCCCCCCAAAAGTAAAACTATACTGCTATTACTATATACAGTGTTCTTGGTTCTGCTTTTTTCCCCTCTTCACTATTTCATGTAAGTCTTTCCATGTTTTTCTAAGATCACTCACTTCATTATTTCTTATAACACAGTGGTCCACTGCAGAGAGAGCTTCTACAAACATTGTACAACATATAGGTTCTTTTACCTAATCATCTTTGGAAACAGAACTTTATGTCAGGAGGTAGCAACACTGGTTTTTTGGAATCAATGTTAGTCACTGCATTGATACAAATTCTTAATTCTTTTGAAGTTGTTTCTCTTTACATTGTTGCAATTATTGTATGAATTTCTTCCTGGTTCTCACTTCAGTCGTTATCATTTCATGGGTTAAAAGCTTTCATAGGTTTCCCTTAAATCTTCCCTTCCATCATTTCTTACAGCATAATAATATTCCATTATATCCTTATACCATAATTTGCTCAGATACTCACTAAAGTGATGGGTATGCCTTAATTTCTGTTTTTTACTACAATAAAAAGAGCCAGCATAAATATTTTTGTAACTATGAACCATTTTTCTTTATCTTCGTACTCTCTGAGGCATAACTATTGGTATCGTTGGAACAAAGAGAATGCACGGTGCAGTGACTTTTGGAGCATAGTTCTGTATTTTTCCAAAATGCCTGGACTAATTTACAGTTCTACTAATTGTACATTATTGTGCCTGTACTCCCACAACTCCTCAAACAACTGACATTTCCCTTTTTTGAACTTTTCAATATGGTTATAGAAGTGTGATTATTTTATTTTGTATTTCTTAAATTATTAGTGATTTGGAGCATTTTTCTTACGCTTATTGATGTCTTCCTCTGAAAGTTGTGTATTTGTGTCCTTTGACCATTTATCTATTGAGGAAATCTCTCATTGTTATAAATTTGATTCAGTTCCTTACATGTCTTGGAAATAAGACATTTACCAGGAAGAAAACACTATAACAACAACCTTGCTGCAAAGATTTTTCCCCCCAACTGTTTCTCTTCTAAGTTTAAGTGTATTGCTTATGTTTGTGCAAAACCTCTTCAATTTTATGTAATCAAATTCTCAATTTTTATCTTCCTGACTCTGTCTATACTTTGGTCATAAATTCTTTTCCTATTTATATATCTGAATGATATTTTCTTCCTTGATCTTTGATTTTTTAAAATGATGTAACCTTTTCTATCTGTCATGTCTTTATTTGGAGGTTATCTTGGTATTACCAGAACCTAGAAATTGCATAGCTCTAATTGTTGGCTACACCAAACCATAGAATAGTATGGGATTTTTTTTTAACAAGACAAAAAAAAAAAAACCCATTCAAAAGAGATTGACCTAACAATCCACATAGGAAAAAAATCTCAAACAAATAAATGTAGAGTGACTGTCGTTGAGAATATGAGTTAAGTGTCATATTGTTGAGTTCTTCTATTATTATGTATATCTTTATCAGTTACTATAGTTGATTAGTAACCAGAGCCTAGAATTTAAAGGGAGGAGGACTGTGAGTAAGAAATTGCATGGTACTTTCAATGATCTCACTGACATATCAGAAGATCAGGTCATCTACTAAACACTGATATTCTCTTTGTGATACCATATGACTACAAATTATGGACCACAATGATCTCAGAATAATTAAAGTTATGGGTGACTAAGAGTTCAATGGAAAGGTGTAATGATAGGTGTAAACAGGCCATGACATCTCACAAATTATGGTAAACTAAAGGTATAAGAACATCAAGATCTTGAAAAAAGGGGAATTTGTTTCTGAAATCTAACAGAGATCAAATTCAAACCCAGATCCTCTGATTCTAATTCTAGAATTTTTTTTTCTACCACATAGTACTGGATATCCTATGGCACATCAAAACAAATTATTCCATACAGATCTCAATAGCTTCTTTTCCAAATGTAGCTCATCCCTTGACTTCCTCATTTCTGTTAATCATAGCATTATTCTCCTGATCTCTCAGATTCACAAGCTTCATATCACTCCTTGCTGTAGAAGCTTCACAAGGATCAATTCAAGGAACTGGGGATATGTAAGCTAGAGAAGAGAACACAGCCCAGGGAGGATAGCTGTTGTCAAGAGTTTTTGTTTGTTTGTTTTGTGAGGCAATTGGGGATAAGTGACTTGCCCAGGATCACACATGTAAGTGTCAAATGTCTGAGGCCAGATTTAAACTCAGGTCCTCTTGACTCTAGGGCCAGTTCTCTATCCAGTGTGCCACCTAGCTGTTTGCATCTATTCCAAAATGTAATTTTTTTAGTTCTGACCTCTCACCAGTTCTGCATTTCCAGTAGCTTGTTAGACATCTCTATGTGCCATGGGAAAATAGTATAAAAATCTTAAATCTCAAAGGAACCCTAGAAATTATCTAGCCCTCTCTTCTCTTTTTACATATCAAGAAAGAGACTTAGAGAAGGAAGGGTTTACTCAAGGTCATACTGTACAGGAAGTGAGCATACAGTTCAGTAGCATGTAATCTCCTTAAAATCAAAGACTGTTCAATTTTTGTCTTTGTATCACCAGCTCTTAGCTTAGCACCATGCACAATGGGGCTCTTTACTAAATGCTCGTTATTGAAATGTAGCAGGACTCAAAACTTGGTTCTCTGAGATTCCAAATTTAGGGCTCTTTCACAACATGAATCTGAATATTGCATTGTCCCCTCAGAGCCAGCATGTACTAGCATGTACTCTGATTATTTGTATCCTGTGCTCAAACCAGTTTATTCCATGACTATGTTTTTCAAAATATTTAGTTTTTTTTATTTTTTGCACTATTGTAATTTCTTAGTACCTGCCCTCTCCCCTGCATTATTGGAAAAACACTTCAGCAAACAACTCTTTTGACACTGTAGCCTATATTCTTCACCTGTAATCCACTACATCTCTATGGATGAGAAGGATGGCTCCTCTATTTCTGATTAGAATATCATAATTATATCTTTAGAGTAGAAACTCTTCATGGCTCCAAACTATTGTTGCTCTACTCTTTGCCTTGCGGATCACATTTATCCTCATAGCTTCAACTCTAACCTCTATGTATGACTTCAAAGTGTATTTCTTTAGTCCTAACTTCTCTCAAGACCTTTATTGCTCTTGTATCCTCCTTTTTCCTCAACATCCACACATTCAGTCAGTCCCTAAGCCTTGTTAATATTACCTCTGTAATAGCTCATGCACGTATCCTCTTTTTCATTCCTGTTGATATCGCCCTGGGTGAGAATTTCATTGCTTTTCACATACAAAATTGTAATAGTCCACCAACTGCTCTTCTTAGCCCTAGGACCTCCCCTTTGCAATACATCTCAGACTAATCCTTCTACAACACAGCTATTAGACATTCCTGGCCTTGCTGAAAGTCTTTCAATTACTCAACTTGTTCACTGAATGAAGGCCAGGCTCTTTAGCCTGTCACTTGAAGCCCTCTACCCTTTGACTGGAGCCTTTTTTTACAATTTTATTACCATATTTTTCCAAATATATGTTTTGTTGCTCTAGCTAAAGTAGATTGTTCACTGTGTCCTCAACATACTTTTTGAATTATTGCCTCCTCAACTTGACTTATTCTATTCCTTCTACCTGAAATCTCCCTCCAATTATTTCTTGCTTTGTAATTCTTACCTGTCTTTCTAGGATAAGTTCAAATGACACCACCCCAAAAAAAGTCCTTGATCTCCCAGGTGGATGTGATCTCTCTTTTTGTGTACTTCTAGCTGACATAGTAGGTAGTCACGAATTTCGAGTCAGAAAAATATGTTGGAATCCTGCTTCGGACACTACTTGTGTGATTCTGTTCAAGATACTTAAGCTCTCTAAGTCTCATTTTCTTTATATCTCAAAGGAGGTTCATAATGAGTTTTTATGATGATCAAATAGGGTAACATATAGAAAGTATTTTGTAAACCTTAATGCTCTATACAAATGTTAGCTACTATTATCATGGTATAGGTCTCATTCTTCCTTGTATTATAATTATTTATGCATATGCTGGATCTCCTCTATTGGATCCTAGGCTTCTTAAGGGCAATGACTGTGCCTGCAGCATCTAGCACAGTGCTTTTCAGCTTCTTTTTATGTCATGTCTTATGTCAGCTCCTTAAGTAAAGGGGCTACCTTATGCCTTTCTTTGGTTGGGAATCAGTGACCCAGAAGATAAGATAAAAACATTACCAAGATATTAATTTAGTTATCTTGACTTTATACCACCCAAAAGAAAAAGAAAAAAGAAAATTAGTTGCTAAAATTAGGAGAAGAAATTGGCTTTCTTTGATTTAGGCAAAGGAAAGGATATGACTTTTTCAATAATCCATGGAGAAAGTAAGCCTGAACATCAGACTATAATCAATTTAATTTAAGATAAATGTAAGAGAAAGGAGAAGATATAATGTGATATAGTGGGCACAAATCTGACATTGGAGTTCAAGAAGACATGGTTCAAATTCTGATTCGTTAAAATTTTCTGTCTGATCATGGGAAAGTCACAGTTTCTTAGTGTACCCCCCCCCCAACTTTCTAATGCTATAAATAATAAATAAGTTGTTAATTTGCATATATTGGGAGGGAGTTCCCCAAGTCACTAAAACTACAAGTCTGACCAAAAACAACAAAAAAGAAAACAGCTCAATATTTCATCAAATGTTGGTGTAGATTCAGTGATAAACATTGATTGTAAATTTGAAAGTATTTGTTTAAGTTAAAAGATTGATAAACAACAGTTTATTCTTTTTCATTCTCCAGAACTTTCAAAGATGCAATATTCTTATGATTTTGCCTTTGTAGCGTAATGCCTTTCACAATTCTCTCATTAATTTTTCCTACCTAGGAAAGTTATAGTAGTTGCAGAAATGGTATTCTCAACTCCTACCCCCAACCTCATGAGGCATTGAATTACGATGCAGAAGTGAGACATACTTTTTTTGGAATTGATAAAATTGTAAAGTGTTACTCAAAGACTAATGTTTCATTTATCATTTTGAAATAAATAACTGTCAGATTAAAAAGTCAACAACAATATTAAATTCTTTAAAAAAATAATCCATGGTTAGAGTCTTTATAGTTCTCTGGACTAAAATGGACTGAGTCAAGTCCTGAGGGCTTAGACAAGAGCATCAGGTTGTCTTTGTGGCTCATTGTGCTCCCACCCTAGAGTTTCTTATGGAGAAATCTGACATAGGTTAGCTAAAGTTTGTGTTTTGGGTTCCCTCAAGTATGTGTGGCAGGGTTCTTAGCAACTATTCAAGGTAACAATTGGTATGAGAAGAACATTGCCTTATTTTATACTATAAAAAATGCAGAAGTTGAAATGGTTTTATGCCACTGGTCCAGGACTCAATAATCCATAAAAATCATAAGCAGAAAACATATGAGACACCTATTCCAGTTGCTTCTTTCATTCTATAGAGAATTGCACTCCTTCTGAGTATCCTCTGAGGAGTCGGAACCCCACCCCCAATTCTGAAGAAAAATACTCTTTTTGGAGATGCTAAATGCCAATATCCTTCCCAATGGAACTGCACTATATGAATAACTCACTGTGATAGCAAGTGATGTTTAGAGAATGGTTAATTTCAGGACTCATACCCTTTCCCACTTGCCTCATGATGTGGTTTTAGTTCTTAAGCTATAGTGTCTAGGGAAAATCTTTTTTCTCCAAAATCTGACACTGATGTGCTCCTAGAGAAACTTTATCAGTATTCCAGCTATCAGAAAGTAGTGTTGTAGGTATTGTGCTAAATTTTGAAGATACAAAGAAATACAAAAACACAGTTGCTTGTCTCAAGGAGGTGATGTTGTTAAAGGAGAGACAACATGAAACAACTATATAAAAATAAGATATATGCAGTGTAAATGGGAGATAATCTCAGGCAAAGTGAGGGAGGAGGAGGATGGGGAGGAAATAAAAGGCCTTGAAGAAGGTGAGAGTTGAGCTACATCTCGAAGGAAGTCTGAGAGGCAAAGGTGAAGAGGATAAGCATTACTCTAGGCATGGGGAATGGTCAGTGAAAATGTACAGTAACTGGGAGATGTCATGTGCAAAGAATACCAAGAAGGCCAGTGTCATTTGACAATAGACTACATAAAGGTGAGTAAAATGTAAGAATACTAGAGCCACTTGAGTTGACTGGGCAGAGCTTGACTTAGATCTTCACTTCAGGGAGATTTCTTTGGCAGCATAGGGGAAGGCTGATGGTACTGAAGACACACTTGAAACAGGGAGATCAACCAGAAGTCTATGTAATAGTGCAGGTATGAAATGATGAGGACTTGCACCAGCATAGGAACAATGTGAATGGAGAGAAGGGGATATTCTATATGAGAGAAATTGTGAAGATAGAGTCAACTAGGATTAGCAGCACATTGGGTATAGGGAAGGGGGCAGTGAGAAAAAGAGTGGAGAAGTAGAGAATGACACGTGGTTTGCAAACCTGGGTGACTAGGAGCATAATGGTTTTCATGACAGTAGGAAGGAAGTTAGGAGGAGGGAAGAGTTTATAAGAGGCAGATAATGAGACATATATTGGATATGTTGATCTTAAGATTTCCGTGGGACAACTAATTCCAAATGTCCAAGGGGCAGCTGTTAATTCATTACTGGAGGTTAGAAGATAGACTAAGGTCATATAAATAGATATATGAGAACCATCTATATAGGCATAATGATTGAATCCATGGGAACTGATGAAATCATGAAGCAAAATGATAGAGGGAGAAGAGAAGCCCTAGGACTGAGCCTTAGGAGCCTTGGGGAATCCTCATGGTTAACAGACATGGCCTGAATGAAGATACAGCAAAAGAGACTGAAAAGGAGAAGTCAGGCAGGCAAGAGAAAAATCAGGAGAGAACAATATCATGAAAACCTAGAGAGAAAATGACTGACAGTGTCATAGATTGTAGAGAGGTCAAGAAGGATGAGGATTGAAAAAGCCATTAGATTTGGAAATTGGGACATCATTGGTAACTTCAGAAAAAGCAGCTTCAGTTGAATGATTAGGTTAGAAGACAACTGTAGAGAGTTAAGAGGAGAGGAAAGGAAATAGAGACACCAAATGTAGATAGCCTTCTTAAGGTGTTTAGATATGATAGTGAGAAGATATATAGGATGTTAGCTAGTGGAGATAGTAGGATTGAGTGAGTTTTTTTAAGATTGAGAAAAATAGGTATATTTGTAGGCAGCAGGGCAGAGCTATTAGATAAGGAGAGATAGCTCAGTGAGAGATTGAGGAGAGCATTTTTTAAATGAACAGTAATTGAATAATTTATTTAATTATTTAACAAACAAAGCTTTTTTTTGTTTTTAATTTATTTATTTGCTTTTAGTTTACAACATTCAGTTGAGCTTCAAATCCCTTGAGCTTCAGATTTTTTCCCCTTCCCTCTCCTCTCCCCTCCCCCCCCCATGGCAACATGTGATCGTCAAATATAGGTTCTAATGTGAACAATATGTTCACATTAACATTAGTCAGGTTGTGAAGAAGGATTATACCCAGTGGAGTGAACAATGAGAAAGAAGAAACAAACCAAAAAAGAGAAAGAGCAAGTAGTTTACGTCAATCTGCATTCAAACTCTGTAGTTCTTTCTCTGGATATGAATATTCCTTTCCATCATGAGTCTTTTCTAGTTGTCTTCTAACCTTGTATCGTAGAGAGGAGCCCAGTCTATCAAAGTTAGTTGTCACACGTATAAAGTGTCTGTAAGAGTGTGCAAAGTTCTCCTGGTTCTGCTCTCCTCATTCAGCATCAGTTTATATGTCTTTCCAGGTTATTATGAAGTCTGTCTCCTCCTCATTTCTTATAGCACAATACTATCCTGCTACATTCAAATACCACAACTTGTTTAGCCATTCCCCAATTGATGGGCATCCCCTTGATTTCCAGTTCTTTGCTATCCCAAAAAGAATTGCTTTAAATATTTTTGTACACATAGGTCCTTTTCCTACTTCTATGATCCTTTTGGGATACAGCCCTAGAAGTGGTATTGCTGGGTCAAAGGACATGCACTTTTTTATGCCCTTTTGAGGAGAGCATTTGTTAAAGAACACTGAATGGAGTGAGATGAAAGGGACATATAGAGGAATTTGTCTAGGTAAGAAAGATCTTTATATGTGCCAAGAGTGAGAAAGGAGATAGTGGATTAAGACATCTGATTAATGTGAGATGAGGAGGAAGAGAGAAAAAGAAGCTTTTTTGAATAGTCTCAATTTTATTGTTGTTGCCATTGTTGAAGTCTGAGCAAGGTCTTCGGTTAAGAGGATAGGAATAGGGAGTACCATGGGAGGCTAAAAGAAGTTTGAAAAGTTTTGAAATAGCCAATATAAGTGAGTGGTATAGTATATCAATTAGGGAGATATAAAAAGATTGCCTTGCTGCGAAGGAAGCCCAGTTGAAATAATAACAGAAATTTGTAGTGGACCCAGTCAACATAGATTTATGATTTCCTCCAGTTGTTCAGGAGCATGTGAAGAGGAATGAAGGCAGTGAATTGTGGTAGTAGCCCAAGGTTAGAGCTTGCAAAGGCAGGATTAATGATAGAATAACAAGCAAGAGATCAAATGATGTCATTTCAAACAATGATGTTGGGAAGTCTGCTCTCAAGAATTTTGGTCTTAGGATATGTGGATAAGCACATGAGACCTCTTCAGGAAATCAGTGCTCTAGCTGTTGCCATCAATTGTACTAGAAGGTTCTATTCTTAGGCACTGTCCTCTAAGGCTGTGAGTGAAACATGTCTTCTTCTATCAGGAGCTTTGGATAAAAGTTGACACCAATTGCCCCTAGGGCAAAGAAAACAGAGGATCCATTCCTACTTTCCAATTCCATGGTATTCTTGAAAAAAGGAGCAAGTAAAATGGCAAAGAGGGAACAGAAAATGGTCAAGCTGAATTGTTAACTTAATTTAATAGACCATAGAGGTGGGAGGTTCCTCTTACAAAAGTCCTTCTTTTTGAGTCCCAACCAATCAAACATCTTGGGTTCTAGTTTTAGAGCTGGAAGAGGACTTAGAGGCTATTAAATTCAATTCCCTAATATTACAGATGACAAAAATAAGGCACAGAGAGGTTAAATAACTTTGTTAGCATCCCATAGCCATTGTTTGTTAGAGGTAAGACATGAACTCTGTTCTTCCTGACTCTAGAATCAGCTCTTTGTCCATTAAACCATACTACTTCTGGAGGCAACTCTAGTCACAGAAAACCAATTGCTGTTTGTGACCTTTTAAAACAAGATGACACTGGAAAAGCTCACATTTTACATGGAGATAAGCCCCTCATACACTTCCCCTCAAATAATGACTGCTGCTCTGTCATCTCATCAAGGAGATTGGAGAGCACATCAAATTCATCAGGAATTCCATTGATCAACCCAATTCTCACTTTCCCACTCCCTTTCATATCAAGAGAAATTTAGAAGTTCAGAAATGAAGGATGTAGTGTCATGGATAGAGTGATGAATAAGAAAACAGAGAACCTGACTTCAAATCCTGGTTGTGTTACTGTGTGACCTTGGACAAATAACTTACCCTCAGTCTTGAAAACTTTATTAATTTTCTTCACCTATTAAATCAGAGGTTGAATTTCGCCTAACATTTTGGGGTCAGGGACTGTGTCTTACTAGTCTCATTAATTATTCCAAAACTCATTCACACATTGTGAATAGTAGGTGCTTAATGAAAGAATGAAAAACTATATCAAGCTACTAATGCTGCAAATTACTCTGTATATTATGAAAGGAATTTTCCTTCTGTTCCATTTTGCTTCTAAAGAGGAAAAAAATCAACATTATTGGTCACTATTGGAATGATTTTCTGAATCTGAGATGGACATCCTATCATTATATAGTATCTAATGAATTGTTATTGTAAAATTTATTAACACGAATCATTGACTTTTATGAACTTAATCCTTGCTCAGCTGAACTTCATGGTTTGGTTCATTATGTATCTCTTTTATTGTACTTCTTTCCACTTAAATTAGGTATTTGTGAACAAATTAAGTACAAGCATTTCCAATAGATTCTCAATCAGCAACATTTATTAAGCACTTGTAATATGCCAAGTACTGTGTCAAGCACTGGGCATTGTTAGAAAAGCAAAAATAGCTACTCCCTTGAGCCGTCCTAGGTAATCATTGAAAATGGTGAGGTACTCTCTTAATCCAGAAAACCTCAGAAAATCATGCAAGCCAAAGGGCTCAAATCTTCAGGTCCACTTCAAGAACACCTGCAAAACAGCTCAAGCTATCAAGGGTATGCATATCTGAAAAGCTACCAAGTATTTGAAAGATGTCACATTGAAGAAACAATGTGTTTCATTCTGTTTGATATAATGAAGGAGCTGGCAGGTGTGCCCAGGCTAAGCAATGGGGATGGACATGGTTGGTGACCCACAAAGAGTGCTGAATTCTTGCTGTGTATGCTTAAAAATGCAGAGAGCAATGTGGAACTAAAGTATTTGGACATGAATTCTCTTGTCAATGAACATATCCAGGTTAACAAGGCTCCCAAAATGCAACAATGTACTTACAGGGCTCATGGTTGGATCAAGCCATATATGAGTTCTCCTTGCCATATTGAGATGATACTGAAAAGGAACAAATTGTCCCTAAACCAGAAGAGGAGAATGCTCAAAAGAAAAAGATATCCCAGAAAAAACTGAAGAAACAAAAACTTATGGCATGAGAATAAATATTATATTAGAATGCAAATAAAAGTGAAATGAAAACATTTGTTACAGTAAAAAAAAAAAAACAAAAAACAAAAATAGTCTTTGCCTTCAAGGAGCTTATGTTATAAGGGATGAGAATTAGGGGAGGGACAACTTGTAAATTAGTTCTTAGGACACTAGGAGCTGGGGGTGCCAGGAAAGACCTTTTGGAGGAAAGGGTGCTTATGTATAAGCTTAAAGGAAGCCAAGAATTCTAAGAGTGTAGGTAACAAGGGGGAGCATGCCAAGCAGGGGGGACAACCAGTACAAAGTCAGGAACAGGAAATGGATTGTTATGCTTGAGGAACAGCAAATATCAACGGTAAAAATCCATGAGTAGAATGTAAGAAGTGGAATTTTATTCTTTTTGGTGGCAGGGGTCACATTTTATTTATCTTTGTTCTCTGCTGTGGGTCCTCAATAAATATTTGTTGACGTGACTTGAATTGAAAGAGCCATATTAAATCCAAGACTGGTTGACTGTAAACTGAGATATTGCAGAGGGGAGTCACATATCAGGAAGTTGATCTCTAAGGTCCTTCATAATTTTGAGGGGCTATGCTTCTATGAATTGAATTATTTAAGCACCTTGAGGTCATGGACTATGCTTTTTTTTCATTTCTGTGTTGATAGTATCTGACACACAATATGCATACAATTGGATGTTTAATAATTTCCTATTGTATACATAGACCAGGAGATGGCAGCACAGCAACAGATCCAACCTTGCTCTGTTTTCTTTTTCTTGCGACTTTCTTGATGCAATAGTTGGAAGCAGATGTCTGTCATATTTCCCGAACTTGGTTATAGTTGACATTGCATTAGTGAGCTGTACAGACCTTGTTTTTGTTTTGAATTGACTTTTTGCCTGCAACGTCATTTGTTAATTTTTAATCTTCATAATCAAAACTCTCTGGTACATCTGTAGGGTTTAATGTATTTTATTTCATCGTACCTTATACCTAAGCAAAATGATTATCTCCACTTAGCAACAAGTGCCCTTTTTATTTAAAAAATGAAACTCTCATTAGCTCCTTTATGCATTTCCTTACTTAACTATGAAACTAAGACCTTCTTTCAGCAAAGCAAATGTCTTTGTCCCAAATAGCAGTCCCATAGATTTTGAACACCCTGGATTACCATATGTCTCTTGTAGATGACTGGACCTAGAGACAGTTGTCACAGCACACTATCCACCTGATGAGAAGGAAAAGGATTTTCTAGGGTCTGAGAAAGTACAACCTTTATTGAAAAAGCACTTAACATAGAAATCCTTGTTCAGTTCCTGGTGTTTAAATACATTGACAATTTATTCTCCATTGTGGTTGTTCAGTCTTTTCAGTTGTATCTGAGTTTTTGTGACCACAATTTGGGCTTTTCTTGGCAAAGATACTGCAGTGCTTTGCCATTTCCTTCTCTAGCTAATTTTATAGATGAGGAAACTAAAGCAACAGGGTTACAAGACTTGTCTAGAGTCACACAACTAGGAAGTGTCTGAGGCCATATTTGAAATCAGGAAGATAAATCTTCCTGAGCACTCCTTCCACTGTGCCACCTAGCCATTCTGCTTATTCTCCATTATAATGGAGCCAAAATGTGCTGAATAACACATTATACCAATTCCTCTAGGGAAATTCTGTTTTCTTGAAAATTTAGGCCAAGGTAACTAATGCTCATGTTAAGAAAGCATAGGGATGTGACATGTTTGACACAGAAAACTCACCTTTCAACTAATCTCCAATTTGAGTTCAGTGTATATGTAATCATGGTGGATTAATCTTTTTAAGAAAAAATGAATCTCTCTGGACCTTGTTTTCTCATCTGTAAAAAGAGGGACTCGGACTAGGTGATTTCTGAGGTTCTTTTCAGTTTTAAATTTATGATCCAATGATTTTAATTTGGTAGCATTGCAAAAAGGGAGAGAAAAAAAAACGTGTCCTGTACCATATAAAGAAATGGCACCAGAGTGGCTCCGAGTAGAGATCTCAGTTAGAAACCTGCTTATGAAACTCAGTGAATGTAACTACCAGGTGAGTCATTGAACTTCTGAGGCTTAGATCTATCATCTGCAAAATGGGGATAACAATAATAACACTTGCCCTTTGGGGTTGTTGTGAAGACAAAGGGAGATACTTGTAAAGTGCTATGTAAATGCTAGCAAGTATTTTTCTTGGTAAGATAATTTTTTTTTAAACTGGGGCCTTTTATCTTAACCATTTTATCTTAGCATTATAGCAGTGATTCAAGGAAATTGAGTCTATATTTATTACATAGATATAACTACATTAGGTAGGTAAATAAAATCCTTTGATATGGCATAACCCTCCCCCCCCAAAAGAATGACTTATTCCATTAATTTAATTGCAGAAGATAGGGAAAAGGAACACAAGAGAAAACATAGTTCCATAGTATCAGAGGGGAAAAACATACCTCCTAGGTAAACAAGTACTAGCAGGTGTTGAGGTTTGGGGTCTAGGGGTGCTGGAGACCTCAAAATACTGACATGCTGCGTCCTGCTGAATAAATTCAATTCAAACCTTCTCTCAGCCAAAGTAAAACAAAGTTTATTAAAGATTCACCATAATGGGTAGATTCTTAAGGAGTTTAAGTATTTGTGATGCTTGTATTGACAGGCCAGAACAATCTGACACAGAGCAAGTCTGAGCTAGATTGAATGTCAGCATCTTCATGGAGGCAAGATGAATCTTATATACAGAAAAACTGTAGGAGACATCTAGGGGGTGGTCTAGAGGAAGGGTTTGGGAAGGGTCTTGAGGAGGAATTAAGGAGGATCTTGATGGGATTGAAATCAGACTCCAGGAATGGGATTAAGGGTGGGAAATAACTGAAGGCTACCTGGAGAAGTCAGACAATGGAGGGTTAGGCTAGTTTAAGGGTAACAGATTTGGGTATAGATACTTTGATAGGATCAAGGGTGGGAAGTAGCTGGACAATGGAGGGCTAGGCTAGGTAAGAGTAACAGAGGTTTGGGCTTAGCTATAATGAAAGGCTTATGGCCTCACGCAAAATGCCTCATCAAATGGGACAATTCAAGGAGAGTTCGAGGGGTTTTCTAGAGTCTGTACCCCATCAGCTAGATGGTGCAACCAATAGAATGTCCCAACTGGAGTTAGGGAGATCTGAGTTCAGATCTAACCTCATATAGTTACTAGCTGTGTAACCTTGGGCAAGTCACTTAACCTCCATCTACTTTAGTTTCCTCAGTTGTAAAGGGGGAATATTAGAAAATCACTTATCTCCCAGAGTTGTTGTGAGGATCATATAAGATAATGTTTTTAAAGAGCTTAGTATAGTGTCTGGGAAATGGTAGGTGCTTAGTAAATGCTAGTGAATGGAGAGACTATCATAAATCATCTTGTGGTAGTTTACTTATTACCTTAGTGTTCTTTTTAAATGGTATAGACATCTCCTGAGATAATTCCCTATGATCAGTTTTTAAAAAAATAATGATGCATATTTTTGCAGTGACATTTTAGATTTGTTAGATTAAAATGATCAAAAAATGAAAAATCATATTATAGGACACTTTATTGTACTATACCTAATTAAAAATAGCATGTTTAGTAGAATATAAAACATTAAAAAAAATCTATTATTGAAAAACAGTCCCTAATAACAGGATGGAACTTACTCCTATTTCCAGAATTGAAAAATGTCTCTTGGATCTTTGAGACCATGTCTCAGTCCTCTTGTTTCTTCTTCATTAAGACTTGTTATTATAGGGTTTAGGAGTCTTTGTCCTCAGTTTCAGAGGTTTACCCAGAATTTTTAATAGTTTTATTTAGCATCCTGTAGAACCTTCTCTTTTAAATACCTTCAGCATCATCTGATCAAGGATTCATTCATTCCTTGCTGCAGAGATAAAGTATCAGTGCAAATGGCTAAGGAGTTAGCACTCTGAAGCCATTAGATAAGAATATAAATGTAACCATTATTCAGTTTCAAGTAGTTGAATAAATGGCACCTTGAAGGCAGGTCTTTTCTTAGTCTTCTCTTTTCCTTTCCGTGCAGTGTTTAAAAATGCAACTTTCAGGATGGTGTCTCTCCGGGTTTTCTTAGAAGCTGCTTAATAAGGATTATTTGATATTGAAGACAAAGGAGAGTGAGGTCATAGGGGAAAGGCTAGTGTGTTCAGCCAAGTGCAAGAAAGTATAGAGTCAAGAGTCCTTAACCTGGGGACAAGGGGCTCATGAGGCCTTGATGAACTTCAATGAAAAAAGAAATCTTCATTTTCACTAACCTCCAACTGAAAAATTTGCATTTCCCTTAATTATTAGTTTAAAAGAGATTCTCAGAAGAGGTTCATGAGCTCTACCATGCTGACAAAAGAGTCCATGACATGAAAATAGTTTAAAGACCCCTGGCTTTAAAGAATGGCATTCAACATTAGCCACATTATCACAGATACTTAAAAGCTGAAGGAACTTTAGATCTATCATCTATTCCAGTCCCCTCATTTGAATATGAGGAAACTGAGACCATAGGATGGTGAGTATCTTGTCCAAGATTAGGCAAATAAGAATGGCATCATTGTTACCTGGAACCTAGATCTCCTGCCTCCTACTTTTAGGTTCTTTCCTTCATGTTATGCTTTGAGCAAGAGGGAAATTAGGAATGAACAAACACACATAGAGCCTTGGTATATCTTGGAGGAAAAGAGATTGAGTATCTTCTATTGCTATGGAAGAGGAAACCATTTAAGGTAATAAAATTTCTACTTTTCTCATGTTGTGCACATTTTGTGATATGGAATGTGATAAGAGATCATAGTGCCTGACCCACATAGTAAGAGGCACATAATAAATGCATAACAAATTTAATTTGTGAGACAAGCATTGTCTAAAAGGTGACTATATTTCCCGTTCCTTGTACTCAGAGAATAAAAAAAGTGAATGCAATTAAATATAAATTAAGCATAAATTAAACATAAGTTTGAGAATCTGGAATTTTTGAGAATACACATATGACCTGCATATTCTTTACATAGCAATGACAAAGACATTACATTAGAGGTTAGTTTTCCACTTAATCCAGTCCCGATAACGAGTCACTTTGGTATAGAGTCCAGGCTTGTTTTCTTTTCCACAGCCTATTCCCCAACTTACTATTCCAATAATGTACCAGAGCCTGTTCTCTGGTATAACCAGTGGTCCTCCAGAATCACCCTAAGGAAATAATAAGAACATTCACTATGTTACATAAAATAATTTCAGAAAGGAGTTAGAAATACTAACAGTTAATATTTATATGGTGCCTTAAGTTTTATAAAGCACTTGACATGTATTATCCCACTTAAGCTATACAATAGCCCTGTGAGAAAGCACTATAATCATACCAATTTTACTGAAGGAAAAACTACAACTGAGAGAGAATTAAGTGATTTTCCGAAGATAGCAGAGCTAGTAAGTATAAGAGATAAAATTCATACTGAGAACTTTCACTAGCTAAATCTAGCAGTCTATCCACTCTGCTGCCTAGCTTCCTCCAACAATAGTATCCGTATCATTAGCATCATAAGAGAGAAAGGCAAGCAGTAGATAAATTCTTAATCGAGATATTTTTCCAGCCAATCCTAACCTTCACACCGCCACTACTTATTTGATAATTTTGGATCATCTTTATCCTGTGGTTGATCATCCTTTGTTCTTTTAGCTCCTCTCCTATTTATTCTCTTCTCTGCTCTCCCCTTACCTGAGGGTGTTCTGCACAAAGGAAGGGAAATTTTGATGACTGAAAGTTGTGTAGTTTACGGAGATTTCTTTCTCAAAGGTCAAGTCTTAAACCCAATTCACTCTAGATCTCAAGGACTGGACAACAATAGGTTCCGGCTTAAGCACCACTTAATGGTTATTTTGGGGGGGGGGGTTTCCTGTCTCAGAGTGAATGTAAATAGCAACTGTTTCTCTTTTGGCCCCAAACCCTCAGGGTCTTCCCCTCCCAATTTGATTTTTTTACTTTTTTTTTTTGACACATCTTAAAGAGGCCTATCCACTGAATGGGCATTGCCTTGCTCAAAGTGAGGACCTGAAAAGACTTTAGCTTAAAAGGGCCAAGGTCTTCCACCAGTCTCCAGTCATCCTGATCCATATCTGGCCACTGGACCTAGATGGCTCTGGAGGAGAAAGTGAGGCTGGTGACTTTGCAGAGCCTTCCCTCACTCATATCAAAGTCAATTACAATCCTTGTCATCATCTCTCTGATGCCATGGTGCTCTTTGAGAACAAAGGACAAACCACAACCACACAAGTGATAATGAGGCTGAGATTTCCTGTTCAGTCTCCAAACTAAAATAAATCTAATCAGCTAATTCTTTCTTCTATGGGTCACAAGAAGACAAAAGGGAACAGATACTACTTCCTTGATTAAGTCTTTCCCGAAACTCTCTTCTCCCCTGGCCCCAAGAGAAATCATTTCTCCCTTCTCTGAACTTTCATAGCACTATGCCAAACATATAGTATTTAGCACATATTGCAGCCTGCCTTGGCATATGGCTGCCTAACTTGGCCCTTTCTTTCTCCTATTGCTGCTTTCTCATTTTTGCATTATTATTGGCTCCCCATTTCCAGCTGGTCCAGATCGTCCTGAACAATAGAATACTGAGAGTGGTTTTTTTCTCTATCAGTTTTTGCTTTCCATTAACCTCCCTCTCTGTTCCATATCTAGATTTTCATGGAGATTCTTAAAGTGACTTTATCTAAAGGTTAAAAAGGGCTTCCATTACTTGGAATGATAATTTAGGTGGTTGTCAATTTAAACTTACCTCACAAGCATCTATTTTTCCTGATAGGAATCCAGCACATATCATTCCTGATGATACAGCTCCACCATACACATCTATTCTGTTACAGACATCGTTGCTTATGATTTCCACTTTGGCTTCTCGAAGTTTATTTGGAATTGGACCTAAGGATGAAGGGGAAAATATTTCTAGTATTTTTTTCATAGATTGGTTTCCTATCCATTGTTGCATGACTGCTTTATTCCACTTCATGAAATGAGATGCTCCTAATGGATAGATATCCATTTTTAGGAGTAAATCTTAAGGTTAATTTGAACTTCTATAACTTTGGGACTAAAGGTCACTTGAGGACCTCAAAATGGGAAGGAAAATATTGTAATCCTCTTGCTAGACAAGTACCAGTACTTTTTTGAATACTACTATCTACTTTTATGTTAAGATTTTTTAAAAGATTTGCAGATTTCTTTGCCTGTAATAAACTTGCTTTCCCAAAGCACACAGCTCTATATTCAGAAAGAAGATGGGGGAAATCTGTGGAGCTAATTTTAATTTATTAAAACAGCAACAACAAAGCCTTCTGTATTGTTTAACATAGAATAGCCTATGTATACTTGAGTATGTACAATAGATAAGGAAATCCTGTCAAACTTCTGGTTCAAGATTGTGATATAAAAATGGTCAAACATTCTCCAATCTTCTCTTGGGTCTGTAACTACTGATCTTGAAGCAGAGGAATGAATTATAAGTTAGGAGTTTTCATTGTTTCTTCAATAATAAACTTTATATATAACAGTTGTGGCTCACATCAGCATGCTGATAGTATGAGACCAGAAACTATAGGTCGAGATTTGAACCTTACCCCTCATCTGAAAGTATCCAAGGTTACCTTTCAGCATCCATGCTCCCTAAATTTACTTTTTGTCTATAATCTGGTTGGTTTTATCATATCTTGCAACAAATTCTTATGGAGTACCTATGAACTATGTATAGGGTTGTGGGTTATGACATCACAGACTTATGAAAAAGCTATTCATTATATAATATTTGCTACTAAATGTAGGATGTTCATCAGGGGAGTTCTCTTACCAATTTAATAAGTTTATGGGGGGTGGGGAGTGGGAGAGGGAGGGAAGGGATGACTGTTTTAAACTTTTTTGTGGTATCTTATCAATTGGGATAACTTGATAAGATTGAACTATTATGAATCAGAATTACCATAATAAGTTGGCCTATAGAAAGTTGCAGAATCAATTATTTCCTTCTTTTTCTCTTTTCTGAGCATAGCTCAGAGACCAGAGACTTAAGAGTGGACTTTGGTCTCTGGTAAGTGCCTATGTATCATCATAGCCTCCAAGAGTTTTCTGAACACTCCCACTTCAGCCTTAGAGATGTCAGTCTCTTGATCAAACAGATGGTAGGATAGAGAGAGTTACATGGTAGTTGCACATGTGGTTAACCATGTGTTCCTAAGAGGAGGTATCTGTGTGATGAAATAGTTGTACTTCCTGAGTGCTGGAGGACATATGACTTAGGAGGGAATTGACAGTGGCAGGAACCTTGTGGTTATTATTATGGCATTCTAGTCATCTTGCCTAGAAGTGTTAGTGAATCCGCTTTTGGGTAGGGGGAAGTGAACCCGTGGAAAGAGAAGAGAATTCTGGTACCAGAAGAAAGGTGACCCAGAGACCTGATTTCTCAACTACATTTCCTACATCCTTTAGGGCCCAGGGCTCATATTTTTGATGTGGAGTTATATTCGTCTAGCCTAATGGTGCAGGCAGCATTCCTTGATTGGAATCAAAGCAATGAATCTCTCCTAAATCAAGGTTCACAGAGATTCACAGGCAAAACTGTCTCTCTCCTCTATAATTCTATGATGGCAGCAGAGGTTGAATTCTAGGATTACCCGGAGAAGGTACTTATTGATTGTTATCTTTCATTCTCACAGAGAACCAACATGACATCACTATGTTGGGGTCAGACCAATACAAACTTGAAAGACTCTACCACAAGTGGGGCACAAATGGTCCATACGAACATCTGGAGTGGAGATGTTGCTAAATTTGCACATCATGTTTCTTTTGAGCTACTACAATTCTGCTTTGCTCATAAAACACAGCATCTTCCTTGATGCAGGCACATCATTCTAGGAGGTTCTGTGCCAGTGTCTTCCATGTCACACAATTGATTTAAAGTTCTTCAGGGAGACCTTGAGAGTATCCTTGTATCATTTCTTCTGACTTCCGCATGAGCATTTGCCTTGTGTGAGTTCTCCATAAAATAGTTTTTTAGGTAAAACTATATTTGGCATTCAAACATGGCCAGTCCATCAGAGTTACACTCTGTGCAGTAGAATATGAGTGTTTGGCAGTTCAATTCAAAGAAGGACCTTGGTGTCCTCTATTTACCTTGCCAGGTGATCTTCCTCAGATAATTCAAGTGGAAATGATTCAGTTTCCTGGCATGGCACTGGTAGACTGTCTAGGTTTCACAGGCATACAACAATAAGATCAGAATAATGGTTCTGTAGACCTTCAGTTTGGTAGACAACCTAATAACTTTTCTCTCCCATACTTTCTTTTGCTGCCTCCTAAAAAGTGAGCTAGCTTGGCAATGCAGGTGTTAACCTCATCATCCATGTATACATCCCTGAAAAGTATACTGGCAGGGTAAGTGAACTTATCCAGAACATTTTAAATTTCCCCATTTGCTGTAACTGATGGTTCCACATATGGATGGTATGGGTTTTGGCTGGTAGAAAGCCTCTGTTTTCTTGGTGTAGTCAGGCCAAAATTAGAACAAACAACAGAGAATCAATCCATAATGCATTGAGTGCACAATCAATCATCTGTGACTAAAAAGCCATGCAACGAAAACTCCCTATTCTTTAGTCTTGACTTGTAGCCCTTTCAAGTTAAATAATATGCCATCAGTGGGGTAGCTGACCTTGACGTCATTTTTGTCCTTGTTGAAAGTCTCTGACGACATCATTTAATACATTATGCTAAAAAGCATGAGAGCAAGCACACAGCCTTGCTTTGGTCTAGTGGTGACTAAGAAAGCTCAAGAGCATAATACATTATCTACAATCAGTGCAAGCATGCAATTATGAAGCTGATATAGGGTACTGATGAACTTCTCTGGGTGAACAAATTTTGCTATGATTTTTCATAAACTCTCATGGATGGCAGTATCAAAGGCCTTAGTCAGATCAGTGAATGTTGTATACAGACTCTTTGTTCTGTTTCTGTCATTTTTCCTAGAGTTTTTAGGTAGCAAATACCATATCAACTGTTCTTCAGCCCTTTCTGAAACCACACTGGCTCTCAAGTAGATGACCATCTTCCAGGTGAAGGATCAGTCTATTAAGGAGGACTCTGGCAAGAATCTTGCCAGCAATGACTAGGAGAGAAATTCTCCTGTGATTGTCACAGGACAATCTATTTCCTTTTCCTTTATGGAGATGGACAATGGAGGCATCTTTGAATTTCTGGCGCATAATCTCCTCTTGCCATATAAACTAGAAGATTTCAGTAAGCTTTTGTATGAGCAGTAGACCCTCTGCCTTGTAAATCTCAACTGACATAGAATCAGCATCAGGAGCCTAATGGCATCATCTTCAGTTGGAGGTTCAGCTAGAGAGGGATTGATTTCATCCTGAGGCTTACAACCAGTGACCAGCATTGATTGATGATGGTCTGTTGAGAAAGCTATGGAAATGCTTAGTCCATCTTTCAAGGATCATGTCTTTATCATCAATGTGGCTCCATTAACACTGAGTAGTTGAGATGCATCACAGGTTTTTGGCCCATAAAAAGCCTTCTGGGCATCATAAAAGAGATCTGGATTGTTACTATCAGCATAAAACTGAATTTCACCTGCCTTTGTACTGAACCAAGGATTCTATATCTCTTTAAGTTTTATTTGCATTGTACTTTTTGTGGAGCTCAATTCTACCTTCTTAGGGACAAATGAACTATCCCGCTAGTAAACCTTGTAGAGTTCTCATTTTTCATTCAGCAGCTTCTGAATTTCTGCATCATTTTCAACAAACCAGTCTTGAGGTTTGTGTATGTTCTGGCACAGATGAGTAAACATGGTGCTGTACAACAAATTTCTTAAAGTTGTCTACAACTTTTCTGTTCCACTGTTGCCAACCATGTGTTAGCTCAGCTTTTCTTCCAAATTAGCAATAAACTGTTCATACTCTTTTTCAGAGAAGTACTCTAATCTGTTGACATTAAGTCTTCTGGTATTTCTCTTGCCATGAAGCCACAGCTTTTTAAAAATATAAACATTTAGCTTAGAGAGGATAAGCCTATGATTGGTTTATCACTATGTGATATCACCTTCATCACTCTCACATCCTGTCTGTCTCTTCTTAGAATGACATCATCTGTCAAATCCCAGTATTGGTTTTGAGGGTGCTTCAGGGAAATTTTATTGCATTTAGGTAAATTGAAGGCAGTGTTGGTTATGAGAATGTCATGTCATGAGATGCACAAGTCTTCAGTAGTAAGTGACGATGGCTATTGCTGTTTCTGACTCCATTCATCCCAAGGACTCCTTCCCATATCTGATAGTCTGTGTCTACTCTGACTTTAAAGTCATCCTGAATTACAAGCCTGTGCTCTTTTGGTACATTGATGATGAGGGCCTCCAGGCCTGTAAAATTATTCTTTGACCTCATCAGGGTTCTCCATGGTGGGAGCATATGTACTAACGATGATGGCATGGCACTTTCCTGCACGCTGTAATTGCTTTGTCATTAGCCTGTCATTCACTCTTTTGGGAGGGATATAAACATACTAGATAAATTTTGATTGCAAAATCTATGCCAATTTCATGGTGCTCCTTATCACTGTGTGCATTCCAGAAAAACATATATAAAATTCTAACTTCAGTAAGCTGGCCTTCATTTGTCAGCCTTGTTTCACTCAGAGCTGCTTTTTGGATGTGATACTTGTAAAGTTCTCTTACAATAAGAGCTGTTCATCTTTCAAGTCTAATGGATTTCTTGTACAAAAGCATACACACATTCCAAGTGCCAATTGTACATGGTATCATCCTTGCAAAAAAAATTTTGTGTGTGTGTGTGTGTGTGTATGTCTGTGTGTGTGTGTATGTGTGTGTTTCAACCACACTGTAGGATCCCTGCCTACTGTGATAAACAGGCCAGGGTGCAGTTTAATGAAACAGAGAATTTTTAGAGCACCTATTCTAGCCCTTTCCTCATACCAGGAGGGGAGCAGTGTGGTCCCTAAAAAAATCCTGCTCCAACACCTTGGGAGCTGCCAAATCCCACTGCTGCTTTAGTCCAGTGAGAAGATGACACTATGGCCTGTCCTGTCCATGTGCAAATTTGTGGCTGTATCTCCTGGTGTATCTGCATCTATTGTTTCAGTGCTTGTCTGTCACCATAGAACTTCAAGGTAGGTAAAAATGGTAAAATGTTTCAAGACATTTAGTGATGTCTTTAAACTTACACATAAATTGAATTAAATGAGGCAGAGTTGCACAAAATCGTTGGCCTCATTCTCCTTTTTAGAGTCATCAAAGTCCAATGGAAAGAAAAAATCAAGATGACTGGCAATGGCTTGGGATAGAGTGGACGACCTAGGTGTCCTTGATGTCTAACCAAACTCTAAGTACTACCACAGAACCTACTTTTAGGCCTTCATGACCCTTGGAAAAATATTATTTACATCTACCTGTGCCACCAGGGGAAGTCTTCAAATGCTTGGGGTAGCCATCCCCCTAACTCGCCAATGAGTTTGAAGCCTATCAATTAACCTTAGCCTGGGTTAGCTGACCTGCCAAAATTGTTTACTTGGGATGTAGCTGCTATGGATGCCACAACTTTTTGGAGCAAAAGGTGAGAGTTGAGTGGCAGATGGACGCCAAAGATGGAATGCGGTCCTGCAAATGCCTCACACCAGATGTACTAGTCTTCCCTAACACCCATATGCCCTTGGGTAAGGTACTACAAGGTCCTAAGATGAGGTCTAGAAGTGGATTAGAGTTCCTGCATTGAGGAGGGTTATCCAAAAGCCCTAAAATAAGGGATAAAGAAAAACCTGAGTGGACAAGGTTTTCAAATCAAGACCTTGACTTTAAAGGAAGGGATCACAGAAAGAGATAAAGGTCCCTTGCTTGCCTCAGTTTCCTCATCTGTAAAATGAGTTGGTAGAGCTTACAAACTAGGAAGAGAAATGATAGTACTCCTTAGCAATATAGGTTCCCCAGAGGAAATGAAAAAAGGGAGACAAATTTAAATGAAATACTGAGAATGCTGAAGGGAATTTTTATATGTGGAGTCACCAGCCCAAGGGTAAATGGCAAACTAGCAGTAGCCCATTGTTCAAGGATTGAACTTGGCAGACAAAAGGTAGTTCCCCAATCATCCACCATCTAGGGCAAACTCAAAGCAAGAGGGACACAGGCTTGTGGAAGAAAACACTATCGTAACCCTCTACATCCTTCCCCAGAAGGGTGGGGCAATTTCCTGAAGGGCAACCTTAAAATTTTGTATACACAAAGGTAAATATGACTCCTGATTGACTGAGAGACCTCCCCACCTATAAAACAAATGCTTCATCTTTCTAATTGTGACTTGCACAGTGTTATAGGTACAGAGGTAGGTCACTTTTCATGGGAATGGAAGTCATATTGACTATTCAAATTAACCAGCAAACAACATAATCATATTTAAATGTTACCTTATGGGACAACCAAATCTTTTCTTTGTTCACAAAGATTTGTTGATAAATCCAGTTTGTGGGCTAGCCAAAGCTCTCAAGTCAGTAGCCAAATCACACGGTACCTAAGTTCAAGGTAAATAGTGGGTGGGATTATGTCATTGCTGAGATCCTCACCATTTTCTTTAGATGCTCCCCATCCAGTGACAACCACATTAGACTGGGGCAAAGCTTCAAAAGAGGCTTCTGGGAGACATACAGTTCGGACATCATCTGAAAAAGTAACGGGAGTGGACAGAAGTACAAGAGCAATGTCATCTTCATGTTTGTGGGAGGCATAATTTTCATGAATGATGATTGACCGTACATTTTGCCTCATCAGGGCAGGACGGAGAGTTGTTCCAAAAGTAGCAGTCCATCGTCGTGGGTTTTTATTGCTGATCATGGAGGAAAAGATCACAGTCAGTATGTGTCTGGTTTAAGGTTGCATTGAATCTAAAGCATAGATTTGCAGTCTGCAAGTGATGATGTAAACAAAATTTTGAAGTTTGACTTTGGTGCCTCCCATGTTCAATTTCAAAGTACCTTCTATTATATCCATCTCACTCTTAGAGTTGTCAATAAAATCCTGCTAAAGATAGGTAAATACATTTCTCCAGGAATACCTACATCCTAAAAGGGAATCCTCAAAGATCTAAGTCTTCAACACAAGAAGATTCTGGGAAGATGGCAGAGTAGGTCAGAAAATTTCAAGCTCTCAAGATTTTCCTTCACAAAAGAGATAAAACAGCATCTCTGGGTAAACGTTGTTGTTCAGTTGTATCCAGCTCTTTGTAACCTCATTTGAGGTTTTCTTGCCAAGGATACTGAAGTGGTTTGCCATTTCCTTCTCCAGTTCATTTTACAGATGAGGAAACTGAAGCAAATAAGGTTAAGTGACTTGCCCAAGGTCACGCAGCCAGTGTCTGAGGTCAGATTTGAACTCAGATTTTCCTGACTCCAGACCTGATGCTATATCCACTGTACCACCTAGCTGCCCCTCTGAGGAAACGTAGAACCATAAAAAGAAATGAAAGTAGGGGCAGAGCAGGGGTCCTTTTGGGACAATTGGAGAAGACTTGAAGAAAAATCCCATGACTTGATTTCCTCCCTGTGAAGAGTAATACATCTAGACTAGGGTTCTACTTTAATCATAAGCCACAAGCTAGTCTGGGAGGCTGCCTTGGCCATGCCACAGGAACTTTTACCCTTGGGACAGTAAGGGGGGAGTTGTCAGACCCAGCTGTAATGCTGAGAGTGGTTTGTTTGAGTGCAAAGTCAGAGGGGAGAACTGAAGAAGATCAGAAGCCAGAGGTACCATACCCCATGCCGCAGGACTGGAGGTGATTATGAAAACTAAGTTATTTAAAAAAAAAATACTGGCAAAGAACAAAGAATTCAAACGTAGAGAGCTACTATTGGAATGGAGAAGACCAGGGTTCATTTTCAGAGGAGGATACTGAAGCAAAGAAACCCTTTTTTACACCAAAGAGTAATGTCAAATGGTCACCTGCCCCAAAAGAATTCATTGAAGAACTTAAAAAAGACTTTTAAAATCAAATAAGAGAGATTGAGGAAAAAATTAAAAAGAAAAATGAGAATAATACAAGAAAAATAAGAAGATTATGACCAGAAAGTTAACCAATTAAAAAGGAGATCCAGAATCTTAAGGAAGAAAATTACTCCTTGAAAATCAGAATTGGGCAAGGCAAAGCCTGAGGTGTTACGAGATGAAGAAATTAAAAAAAAAAACCCAAAATATAAAGAATGAAAAAAATAGAAGAGAATGTGAAACATAAGAAAAACAATGGATCTAGAGAACAGATCAAGAGGAAACATAAGAATAATTGGACTACCTGAAAGTTCTGATAAAAAAAAAAGAATCTTGATACAATAATACAAGAAATAATTAAAGAAAATTGTCCTGAAGCGTTAGAACAAGAGGGAAAAGTAGAAATAGAAAAAAAAATCCACTGATCACCACCTAAAAGAGATCCTACAAGGAAAACTCACAGGAATATTATAGACTCTGAAACCCCCAGATCAAGGACAAAATATTATGAGCTGCAAGGAAAAAACAATTTACATATGATGATACCACGATTAGAATCACACAAGACCTAGCATTGGTGACCAAGACTGATTGATTCATCAAATGGTAAGATAGACTTAATGAAGATTAGAGACTTACTTATTAAAGCAATGAGCTGCAGTCAGCAGCCACTGGTCACTGATCAGAGAAGCACCACAGATATGATATCTATCCACCTGCAAGCTAGCTTGCCATGGCCAAGAAGCCTTCTGTGAGATTGTTCCTCCATTAGAAATTCTTTCAGTGAGAAACGAAGGGTCTCTTCCTAACCCACAATCTATGAGAGGTGGACGAGAATGGTTACTGCCAAAGAATTATTCATACATCTGCTTATGTTTTTACATAAAATACTAACAGCAAGTACATTCACATTTAGAATAGTAGAATCATGGAACAGGCTTTCGAGATCATCTAGTCTAACCATTATACAAACAGGAAATCCATCAATAGCATCTGACAAATAATGAACTCATCTCTGACTAAATATGTCCAGTGATGGGTAGCTCATTATCCCCCCAGGCAGTTCATTCTCTTTTTTGGATAATTATATCTGTTAGGAAGTTTTTTATTATGTGGAGCTGAAATCTGTCTCCTTGGAAAATTCTATCCATGACTTGTAGTCTTTCCCTCCAGGGTCAAGAAGGATATATTCAATCCTTCTACGTGACAATTCTTCAAATATCTCCTATGGAGTCTCCTCTAAGTTTTCTTTTCCCCAGGCTAAGCATCCTCATTTCTTCAGTCAGTTCTATCTTGGAACGATTTTTCAGTGCCGTCTCTATCCTAATTGTCCTCTTTCAAATATATTCCCATTTGTCAGCACCCTTTCACAAACATAATACCTAGAAAAGGACACAAAATTTTAGGTGTATTTTGATGAGAACAGAGTAAAAAGGGATTTTCACAGAATTATAAAACTCTAGTGCCTCAGGGGACCTAGAAATTGTCTAATTTATCCCCATCATTTTATAGATTGAGAAACTGAGGCTCAGAAATGTAAAATATCTTGCCTATGATCACACAACTAATATAAAGGAGATATAGTACTAGAATCCATTTTTTTGTGATTTAGTGTTCAGGGGACTTTCCATTATACTAGGCTCTCTCTTGTTTAGCCTTCCACTCATCTGCCTTAAGACAAACCCTTTTCTGAGTGTCTCAAGATCAGTAATGGCAAGGGACTTATATTCGAGGTCATCTTTACATTCAGGGTACATTAAAGTTGATGAGTATATTCTTCTCCTCCCCCCCAAATCCTCTTTGACATTTATATTTAAAGTCTTCTTTGAAAAAGTCAGATGTTCTGTACTTTAAGAAAATCTACCAAAACTCATTGAACAGCTAAATTCTTGACATTATAAAAGTAGTCATTGCAACACTACTTTAAGAAATAAGTGATTTGAATTTCTTTGTTCATTAAATATATGATTGATTTTTAGAAGATCATTCACATATAATTTATACCCACAACATTTTCATAACCTATAACATTGCAGGGAGTCAAAAATGTTCTAGGTATTATATTTGTACCTGGTACTCATATAACCTTTATTTTGAAAAAATTTTTGGTTGAATTATATCATTGAATATAGTATACTTTTTTTTACTCATTTAAGGCACAAAAAGTTTTGGTGTAAAATATACATAAATCACCTCCAATATTGATTCTTTAGATATCATGGTATTCCATGATTCATAGTCATACATTAACACCAAGAGAATACTAGTGCTAAAAAGGAGTTTTGTGTCAGAGTGTACAATGGGATCATGAAAACACTGAACAATTTCCCCAAACCAATCCATTCATTTTCTTCTTCCTATATAATTATGAGTCCACTTCGTCCATTTGCAGTGCCTGTCCAAATATATATATGCTGATGGACCAACTCATTGAAATAATATGTGCAACATGCATTTTTCATCTGCTTAGTTTTTCTTTGTGGATTACTAGGTTGATCTATTTTGGTTAACTGGATTTCACTGAGGAGGGCCTTAGCATCCTGGGTGTAGGTTTCATTAGCACAATCAAATGTATAAGTATCTGGGGCATCTCACATTGACTTGTTTGGACTCTGAGTAGAATATTCTCCATGAAAATAATAAAACACCTTTGACAAGTTTATGTCTCTTTCTTTTAGACTTTCTTATTTCCTGAAGTGATACTGTTTACAATAATACATCCTCTTCCTCTGTAATATTTTGCAAATTAATTTTATTTTAAACTGCTTTTGCCTTAAGTGTTACATCTTTCTGCTTGGCAAGGAGAAAAAGCATTTTCTGCTTAAAGTGATTTGGGGATTCTTTTGTATTTCTTGTGATATAAATTGATATTTTTAGTCTAAAAGCTATATGATTCCTAACTCCACCCCCCCCCCTTTTCCATTCCTCTGTCAATTAAATGGCAGAGGTAGAAAAATTCCTCACAAAACTTTTCATAGGTTATTATGGTCAAATAATTCATCACCTAGTAGCAAAACCTCGATTGTGAGGCTCTCTATAATTAGCTAGGCTGGTCCCAAGGCAATGGGTGTAGTCATAGGATTATAGGATCATAGCTTTAGAACTGGAAGGGACCTTAGAAGTCAGAAAGTACATTTTTCTGATGTGAAAACTGAGATCAAGAGAGAGTCTTTTATTGAGGATTGTATTTGTAGCTTTTTTGGCTCAGTAAAAATTGTTAGAGCTTGTTCTCAGCTGGCATAACCTTTTAGAACCCAGACTCCCTCTATTTCATGAAGATTATTTTGTGGAGGAATGGGGTTTTTTGGTTTTGGTTTTTAAAAATGAGCATTACAAAAATAAATTCTAGGAGAACCTCCCATGAAAAGCATATAATTTCATCATTTCTGATGTTTAAGGGAAAATACTGAACATGCAGATAAGGAAAGTCTGGACAATTTGTCAAAGTTTTAATCTTTATGTTGTGAGTACTGTGTTAAAAACACTGAACTTACCACTGTTTATATGGTGTTCTGCTTCTGCCGTATTGATAACTGAAATAAAAAAGTAGAGCAAGACATTTGACTAATAAGGGCACATTATGATTATATTTACTACTTTCAAATATTGTAGCAACATGGCATAAATTTTTACAACTGAGTTGTGTATGATGGAGTCATTCTAAAAACCAAAATTGGGTAGGAAAAGGTACAAGGAACAATTATCTCATAAAAATGAGGCATGAAAGGGAGAACTAATACAACAGAAATAGGTAGAGGTGGAGGGCTGCTAATGTTGGAGTCTTACTCTCATCTGGATTGAAGAGAAAACAAAGTGTACATCTGAAAAAATTTAGAAGTCTTCTGAAATTTTAGAGAGATGAGAACAATGCAGAGATGGTGGTGGAGGGACTTTTAAAAGGGTATATAGAATAACATTAGAAAAGTAAGGGGAGAAGATAAGGGAGGGAATTTTAGAGAGTTGGCTAAAATAAGGAATAGGAAGGTAAAGGGAAATGATAAAGTAACAAAGATAGGCTAAAAAGAGAGGCTAAGAAGGAAAATAGTGAGTAAAAATAAGATGGAGGGAAATTCACAAATAGCAATTTGAACTTTGTCAAATCTATATGAATATGAGTCATTGATAAATGGTCAAAGGATGTGAACAGGTAGCTTTCCAGTGAAGAAATAAAAATAATTTATAGTTATATAAAAATGCTTTAAATCATTATTGATTAGAGAAGTGCAGATTAAAAGAACTTCAAGATATCATTTCTATGCCCTGGGGGTTATATATCTATATCTATATCTATATCTATAT
>CM053583.1:143039214-143055972 GCA_028627135.1 Pseudochirops cupreus
GGGACAGCTCCAATTGCCTCTGTGTCACAAGTGGGGAAATGAAAACAAGTTCAAGCAGCAGTGTTACCACTGGGACTGGGGACACGGGTGGAACTTCACAGCCATTTTTATGTGGTTATCTTGATATTATGCCAGAAGCCAGCCAAATATCAACTAGCGCTGCAACAGTTGCTCATTGGCCCTCTTGTTGTCTTTGTTTTTTGTCCTTTTTTTTTTCAGTTAAGGACTAATGATATCACAGGGAGATTGATATCTTGACTCATGTGTGAATTGAATTTATGTGAGGAAGAATTGCACAAAGTCATCAGCGTCACTCTCTCTTCCAGAGTTACTGAAGTTCAATAGCAAGACAAGAGTCAGGCAGATTGGCAATAGCCCAGAATGCAGTGGATGACCTTGGCATCTGCCATGATACTATCTATGCCTTAGGCACTCCACAGAGCCTGCTTCAGCCTCTTTCATGGCCATCAGAACAAATTGTTCTCATTTGCCCATTCTGCTGAGGGAAGTCTTCACATGCCTGAGGTAGACACCCCCCTACCCCACTGATGGGTTTGTGGCTCATAGTTACCCTCAACCTGGTTTAGCCCGTCTGCCAAAATGGTTTACTGGGGTGTGGCTGCTATGCCTGCTACAGCTTCTTGGAGCCACAGGTGAGAGCTGGGTGACAGGTGGACAATAAAGGTGGATGAACAGCCCTGAAAAGGGCTTGGCAGCCCTCACACAAGAGGTACTTGTTTACTAGTTTTCCTTAAATACCCATAGACTCCTCTAAAGTTATAAGGGGGAAAGAGATAGTTTTTATTCTGTTGCAGTGTTGGTATTGGGTCTCACAACCTCTGACTACAAGTGTTCTATATCCTCCCTGCACAAGCACACTAGAGAAAGTAGGAAAGTCCTCAGCAGATCTTTTCAAGGTCATGGCTATTGCAGAGGATCCCTATAGCAGAAAAAAAAATGTATTAAGGCCTCCTGTAACTTAGAGTTGGGGGTGTGCTAAAGCCAGCTGGCACCAACTCTAAGAGTTATAGCACACCATGTGAGATTCTCTTTAGAGACACCCACAGTATAGAGGTACAAAAATGAATACACAAGAAAAGACAGGCAGTCTCTTACACTAATTATTCACCATTTCAGAACAAAACAGAATTTTTTTAAAAAATAGATTTCTAAGTTTAAAAATATCCTACCAACATAGAACTATTACTCACAGGGATATTTGCTGTCCTTCACTTAACTGTACACACTGATAATATTTGTTTATCACTTACTATTGATTTGAAATCTCTCTTTAACAGATGAAGTGCAATACAGCCATTAAGAAACACATACACATAACACATCTCATGCATAAGACAGATAGCTTCTACTTCCCTCAGAGAAGTTTATTACTATTACCTTCTGGAATATTCTTCTGCAATATAATACTTTTTTTGATGAGCTGTTTCTGAGTTTTTTCAGTCATGTCCAACTCTTTGTGACCTCTTTTTTGGGGTTTTCTTGGCAAAGATACTAGAATGGTTTGCCATTTCCTTCTCTAGCTCATTTTATAGATGAGGAACTGAGACAAATAGAGTTAAGTGACTTACCCAGGGTCACACAGTAAGTAAGTGTCTGAGGCCAGATTTTAATTCATGCCTCCTTGACTCCAGGTCAGGCACTCTATCCAACTGTGCCACCCAGCTATCGTTTCCCCCCTTTTTTATGAGGGCAACACTTTAAAATGAAGTAGTATTAAAACAGCAACACATGAACTTAAATTAAGCTGACAAATCATTTATCATGTTTAAGGTATATTATCTGCAATAGGTTTTTAAGTCAAGGACACAAGTTTAGGCATGAGCAAAATCCAAAACGTTAATGCTGGAAAATATGCATTCTTGGGCTATGCCCAAATAGATCCATCAGGTACTGAGGGGACGACGTGGTGTACTAGAGAGAATACTGAACTTGTGTTCAGGACATCAAAATTTATATCTTGACTGCACATACTTAACCTCTCTGAGCCTCAGTTTCCTCACCTGTAAAACGAGAATAGCAGGGCTTATATTATCAACTTCACAGTTTTGCAGTGTTTCATAAATCTTAAAGCGCTTGCTACAAAGGGTATAGATTACTTGTTTTTCAGTTGTTTCTGACTCTTCGTGATCCCATTTGGGGTTTTCTTGGCAAGGATACTGATGTGGTTTGCCATTTCCTTCTTCACTTCATCTTACAGATGAGGAAACTAAGATAAAAAGAATTAAGTGACTTGTTCAGGGTCACACAGCTAGTAAATATTTGAGGCTGGTTTGAACTCAGATCTTCCTGACTTCAGGCCCTAGCATTCTATCCACCTTGCTATCCCAGCATAAGTTATACTGTAACAAAAATTATCTAAGGTACATCCAAAGTATAACTATTGGAAATTTAAATGATTTTCATTCTTTTTTTTAATGGATTGTGCTTTTATCAGAATACAACAACATTGTGGGTGAAGGACTACGTCTACCAATGCTGAGCAGCATCCGTTCTGCAACTTATACCCTTAAAAACTTATCTGGGACATGGGAAGTTAAAGTAATTTCCTCTAGTATCCCTCAACCAGTGCATGTCATACGAGATTTTAACTTAAGTTCTTCCTAACTCTGAAGTCATCTCTTTTTTCACTGTGCTAAACTGCTTCTCTTTAATACTCTAGGACAGTGGTTCTCAACCTTCCTAATACCCCGACCCTTTATACTCATATGTGGACGTATCTGCATGTGGGCGGACCTGCCTGGAGACAGATAGAGGAGTGGTGTCTCAGTTCCTAAGACCATCGGAATATTTCCAATGGTCTTAGATGACCCCATTCAACCCCCAAAGGGGTTGGGACCCACAGGTTGAGAACTGCTGCTCTAGGACCAGTGGATCTCAAAATGTGTTCCATGTACCCCTGGGCAACCCCAAGACTCAGGGGATCCATGAGGCTAAAAACTATTTTCATAATAACACTAAAACATTTATATAATCCACAGAAACAAAGGGGGTCCTCAATTTTTTAAAGTGTAAATGGGTCCTAAGACCAAAAAGATTGAGAATCATTGCTTTATAGCAAGGAGACTAAAGTTGGGGCTACTTGGAATCTGTATACGAGATTTGCTTGCTAAACACAGCAGTCTTAGTTGTTTCTCTTAATGAAAGTGGCCCCTAACTTCTTACCTTGACATAGATTCACAACTTCTCTGTTTCTAGACAGCCCCCTTTCTCTACTGCCATTTCTAAGAAGAGAGCTAACAGAAGTTAGATGACATTAGTAGCAAGAATACACCAAGACTTAAAGGTAGATGGAAAGGGTTCTTCGAAATACTATTTGGCTGACGTTCTTGGCAGGACTCAATCTTCCTTGAAATTGTCGATCTAAAAAGGAAAGTCAAACCAAGACAGAATAAAGCACAACTACATATATTGTATATGTAGTCAAGAAAAAATATCCTCTTTAAAGTTTGCTAATCAAGTTATAATATAACCTGTAGATTATCTGGATAAGGAAAGCAGATTATTTTAAAGTTATTCCTTTAACTTGTTATATTACTTATTACACTAACAATCATCCAGTGGTAGGCATATGCCTCAAAGGAGTCAAAGACAGACAAGTCCCACAGACATCAAAATATTTATCAAAATTTATCAGTATATTTTGTGACAGTAAAAAACTAAGAAATAAGGTGAGTGCCCAATGACTAGAGAACACTTAAACAAATTATGGTACATGAGTGTAATAGAATATTTTTGTATCATAAGGCTAGTGCAGTACCTAATACACTCTAAGATAGGTAATAAATCCTGATTTGTTTATTAATTGATTGACACAAAATTATGATTATGATCCAGAGAAGCATGGGAAAATGGAGGCAGCACAAAATCAGAGAACCAGGAAAGGAATATACATAGTGACTACAATAATAGAAATGGAAATAACCCCAAAAAATTGGACAATGAGTAATTATAAAGACATGTCACAAAGGGATGAGAAAATACACCTCTCTCTTTCTTGGCAGAGGTGAGGGACCATGAATATTCAGTCAGACTCGGTTGATGTGTTAGTTGGTTTTTCTAAGCCTCTTTTTAAAATCTTTATTATGATGGAAGGCTCACCCGGCAGGAGTGTGCAGAATGTTATATTCAGAAGTTAATGGGATTTAAGAACATATGTATCAACAAAATATATTTAAATGGAAATCATTTAGGTTGATACTGTGATTTATAGTTTCAAAGTACTTTATATCGTTATTTCTGTTCAGTCATGTCCAACTCTTTGTGACCCCATTTGGGGTTTTCTTGGCAAAGATACTGAAGTGGTTTGCCATTTCCTTCTCCATTTCGTTTTTCAAATGAGGACCTGAGGTAAACAGGGTTAAGTGACCTGCCCAGGGTTATACAACTTGTAAGTGTCAGACAAGATTTGAACTAATGAAGGTTAAGTCTTTTCAGATTCCAAGCACACAGATATCTATCTACTGTGCCACTTAGTTGCTCTATTTTATATATATAAAATCTCATTTATTCCTTACTGCAATCCTGTAAAGTGGATAGTAAACAAGATTATTCCCATTTTACAGATGAGAAAACTTAGACTCAGAAAGAAAGACAGAATTGGGTCAAAACTCGGTCTTTTTGATTTGAAGCCCAGTACTCTATACTACTGAAAACATTCATTTGATGTAAATTTCCTACCATTCTTCCTCCATCACTGGGAGTCAAGCAAGAAACTTTCATAGACAAGTCTTCAATTACAATTCAACTCGAACATTTTTTGAGAAATAAGAATTAGCTATCCATACTGGGGGAAAAAATGGATTATTCTCTTAGCTACATTTACTCTAAGAGGTCTTCTAATTACATATATATCATATATATAGTCATTTTCAGATTCTTAATCCTGCACATTCCAATGACATTTCTCATGAAAAGCCTTACAACCAGTTTCTTCTTTATTTAATTGGCCAAAACAAAGAAATTCTTACTGGAACTCTAATAGGTCTTTTGACTTTTCTTTAAGCTATACTGGTTAAGGCTGCTCTGTCCAGACTCGTTTGACTAGTTTTATCTCAACTTACTTGTAATGTTTCTTCATTTCTTCCAGGACACAGATCTCTAATAGATCCCAAGATGTCACATATTTGATTGGAAATTCTTAAGCAGTGTGCAGACCTAAAAGATCTCCTCAGGGGACAATGTATCGGTAAGTTCAAGCTGCGTCTTGGGTAATTGGACTTTTGAGTGATCACTGGGAAGTCTAACAATGATTCCATTAATTCATTTATTTGAAGTTTGAATCGAGCTAGCTTTTTGGTTTTTGGTTTGCTTTTTTTTTTTCAATATCACAGAACTCTGGATTAAGAGACTCAACTATGTTTCCAAACTAAAACGACAACTGATGGTCGATGCTTTGCTCTATCATTCCCCAACAACAAAGTAACAGGTAGAATTTGATAGTTTGCAATGGGAAGTTACTAAATGGTGCTTTGCTAATTTCTGTTGTGGATAGATTTTTGTTTGTTTTTAAGTTAAGTACCTCAGGTATACAAATAAATTTGGCAAGCCTTTACTCTTCCATTATAGCTTTCCCTTACTTATTTCCCCTCCTGCCCTAGAGTTGGTGTTAGGAGTCAAGTGTGGAGATCAGCAAAGATCTGGAGGAGCCCCTTTCTATTTCTCAAGACACCTGGGACCCATCTTTGGGGGTAAAAAAAAAGGAGGAGTTCATGGAGGAAAATCAAATAACCCTATATAATTCTTTTTTTTATTATTTGAGAAGGAGACAAATACTAATTATAACTTAGTATTCTATGCAAAATAACATTTATCACAAGAAAGTGCATACAAAAGAAAAATTAAATTGATTAAGATTAACTTAATATTGCTTTAGTTACATAACATTATAGAATAATGGTAACTTCTTTATATAGGTGTAAGACTTTAGAGCCTTCAAAGTGCCTTCACATGTGTCATTTTATTAGCTCTTTACCACAATCCTAGGGGGAGGTAAGAAGTACAAATATGATGAGGCTTCTTTTACAGATGTGGAAAGAGACACAAAGAGATTAAGTGACTTGCCCAAGAACACACAGCTCGGAAGGGACAGAACTGAATATAGACGCTAGGTGTAGTTAACCCCATTTTAGTACTTTCTTTCTTGCCCGTTCATTTTGCAAGCAGTTAAAACACCAGGCTTCAAGTGACAAAGAGATTGGAATTTAGCTCCAAAAATACTAATAATTCACAGAATCTCTCTAAATCACAATTTCTTTGCCAGCAAAAGACAGAACAAAAAGTCATCTCCTTAATCATTCCTTGGGAATCGTGTCTGACTCTTTGTGCCCCATTTGGGGTTTTCTTGGCTAAGACACTGGAGCAGTTTAACATTTTCTTTTCCAGCTCATCTTACAGATGAGGAAACTGCGGCAAACAGAATAAAGTGGACTTGCCTAGGGTCACGAAGCTAGTAAGTGTTTGAGGCCATATTTGAACTCTGGAAGATGAGTCTTCCCAACTTCAGACCCAGCACTCTATTCACTGCACCACTTAAGCACCCCAGGAATGTGGAAATAGGGATTTTTTGAGATAATGACTGAAACATCATGAGTTTGTGAGTTCTCCAAAGAAAAGTGATAACTCATTTAGCTCAGTACTTTCCACACAAAAGACACTGAAAAATGTTTCTTGAATGAACATATTAATAAATTTATTTAATTCCAGTTTGAATTTAATAACTAAAACTCCTTTGAGTAGGACACTAAGAACACCAGTTCTTTGAGAATGGGTCATGATGATTTGGACACTATATTGTTGTTACTCTTATGACTTTCACAAAGAAAAAAAAAATCTGCTCAAGCTACAGCCTCATATTGCGACCACACCTAAATTTTTAATTCCCTGTTTCTGGTACAATCAATAACCTCTCTCTTTGGCTAGGAGGATTTTTTTTAAAACCTCCTTTACTGAGCCTTCCTTCGCCTCAACAGCAACCACTTCAGTATGCCTTTATTGCTCATTTAATTCCCTTTCTCATTTTCCTGTAGAATTGTCTTTTCTCCTTACTCTTTCCTCTAAATTTAATTCCAGGTGATTCATCCACTTTAATGCTTCAATAACCTTTATGGTAGCTAACACCCAATTGACTTCTTCACCTTAGATTTTTATCCTGTTCCCAGAAATCTCACAGATCTTTCTTCTCAGATGGCTCACTAATTTGCATAAATTCATGTATGTAGAACTCTTCATCTTGCCTTCTTAATATTCCTTCTTGGAGACTAGTCCATCCCAATGTTTTACTGATCCTACCTAACATTGGTAATTGTAATTTCTTTTATGTCACTTAATCTATTGCCAATCTCTCATAAATATTAAAAATCACTATTTATTATATAACTTCAAAGTAAAAGTAAATGAAATAAGTAAGTGAAATAAAATGTCTGCATTTAGATATGTATTCTGAGCCATATACTAACAAATATGAACATTACTAATTGCTTTAGGCATCATAAAAATTTGACCAAGCAGACCAATATTTAGGCAGTGAGTTGATAAAAAAAAAAAAAGAACATCAATTTAATTTGTTTTGTTGTGATCCTGAAGAAGGGGGACGGTTGTGATAACAATATGTTAATAGGTATGAAAAAGTTAAAGTATGTTATTAGTTTCATCCTGACAAGGATCTTCTTAGAAGGTGAGGTAGGACAAAATAGATTGTGCCCTACGGGTACGAAAATAAATCTAGTGTAGATAAGGATGAATAAAAGGCTCAATTCTTAGAAGTTATTTGTAAAAAGTATTTAATACCACTGTGTGTATTGCTTTGAGCTATATAAACATATAGATGCAAAAGTGACTAAGAAAAGATATGGTCCCTTACTTAACAGAATCAGAACTTTAGAACTGAAAAGGGACCCAGTGGCCAGCTAGTACATACAAGATATAAAAGGAATCTCCACTATGGCATACCTCCAAAGTGGCCTTCTGGCTTCTGCTCTAAAACTTCTGAGAAGGGAGAATGACTTATTTCTTGGGACAGCAACCCATTCCATTCTTGGATAGTCCTAACATTTAAGAATTTTTTTCTTGACTTCATGTGACCTATCTACCTACAAATCTTTTAAATATGGCATTACCTAAGAATAGTCTGTGACTTTTTTACTTATGGTAATATACAGTAGGAATTTGAAAATTCTCATTGATTTGTGATAATAGTCAATAAACATTTAATAAGCTGCTAATATTTGCCAGACACTGTGCTAAGTACTAGGGATACAATTTTGAAAAAGAAAGTTAATCTCTGCTCTCAAAAGAGCTCACAATCAAATAGGAGAAAACATAAAAGAGAAATTAAAAAAAGATTAAGGAGAGGAGAAGGTGGGGGATGGATTTAGTAGGAAAGCATGGTGGAAAAGTCAAAGTCTAAAAGTCAGTGCAGTCATGTGGAAAATAGGGAAACATCTCCTTAAATGGAGGTTGAGGCATTCATGGCTCCATTCTCCAATCAGAGGGGGAGGGGGTGTGCTAGAGAAGGGGATAAATACCAAGTTTGATTGAATCTTGCAGTATGATGGGATTTTCCAATAATGAATTTCCTAAGGCTTGTTGAAAAAAAAAAGTCCAAAATTAGTGTAGCCAAGTGGGAAATGAGGAAATGCCAATATTTAGCATTTATACAGCTTTGCAAGGTTTGCAAAGCACTTTAGAAACAGGATCTCATTTTATCCTCACAACAATCCTAGGAAGTAGGTGCTGCTATTATCCTCATTTTTACAGATGAGAAAACTGAGACACACAGTGGTAAAATGATTTGCCCAAGATCACACAGCTAGTAAGTGTCAAAGTCAAGATTTGAACTTAGGTCTTTTTTTTACCTAACTAATGCATTACTAATCCAGCATTAGGAAAAACCCATGCTAGACTGATGTAAGTATTTGAGATATAGATAGATAGATAGATGATAGATAGATAGATAGATAGATAGATAGATAGATAGATAGATGGATAGATGGATAGATAGAGATATTTATGACTAAACCTGATTTGGTTAAGGCTGACAAATCAAGGTTTTTAGATAGAGAGATGATAGATAGATAGATAGATAGATAGATAGATAGATAGATAGATAGATAACTAAATCTGATTTGGTTAAGGCTGACAAATCAAGGTTTTCTACAATTCTGTAGGCATACACACATTTATTTAAAGGGCTCAAACCACAGATGTGGGGGGAAAAACAATAAGAATAACAATTCACATTCATTGAGTATTTTTAAGATTTACAAAGGGCTTTTATCATAATAGCTAGTATCACCTCATTTCCAAGACCCTGAAAGGTTTGTGATTTGCCCCTGATCACACTGCTAGTAGTAGCTAAGGTGGTATTTAAACCCAGGTCTTGTGATGCCAGCATTCTATCCACTGGGTCACCATTCCTTTCAAGATGCGGTTTAATTTGTGACCTCTAGAGCAAGCCAGAAGCAAATGGTTCCTGAAGCTATTTTCTTGGATAACATTTTGCTGCCACCACTCAGGGGATTATGGGATGAGGAAGGAGAGTTCACAAAGCATATTCTCTAGGATTTATACCTTTTCATTCTTATTCTTCCTCAGCAGCGTCCTCTTCCATGTCAACTCCAGCACAAACCACATGGTCCAGATAGTACGTCAGATAGAGCATGTCAGGGTGTTACAAAGACTTAAGTTCAAATCTGAGCTCAAACTATTGTCTGGGGAGAGTGAAAACTTCTCAGGCAGTTTTGGATTAAACTACCCTGCTCAAATACTTCTGTCAATCAGCAGTGAGCCCTTTCTGATTTCTAGCCTTTGTGGGCCCCTCTCCCAGCCAGTGGGAGTCGGGGATAGGCCAGGCTCACTCCTCCCTTGCTTTGGGACCCTTTCCCCCTTTCCCTTGCTGTCAATCAGCATCCTTGTTCTTTGTAAACCTATTTCCCAGTCACTGAGAGATACTGGCAGACTTCCCTGTGACTTGCCATTGAGTCCACCTCTCAGCAAATGAGAGAGGAGACAGTCAAGGAAGGGGGCTTGACTGTGTTAGGGTGTAAATTCTTGTTCTGTCTTTTGTAACTCGGCCCTTTCTCATGATCAGTCATGGAGAAGACTGCCCTCCTCCTGGGAAAAGAATAAACTCCTGTTTTTATCCTAAGACATCTCTGAATTTCTAATTAAATTTTTGGATGGGATTTTTCATCCCAAACACTAGCTATATTACCCCAGTCAGTTTCAGGATCCTCATATATAAAAAGGGGATAATAATAGCACTTCTCTCCCAGAGCTATTGAAAAGATAAAATGATATAACATTTATAAAAATCCTTGCAAATCTTAAAGTTCTATTACTATTATTAAAGTCTATAGATATTTTTACCCCAGTGAAGGAAATTTCATGGCACAACCTATATAAAGATGAGATAAATCATTGTTTTTACAATTGCAATCAATCAATAAACATTTATTAAGTGCCTGTTATGTGTCAGGCACAGTGCTAAGCACTGGGGATACAAGAAGAGGCAAAAAAAAAAAAAAGAATCCCTGCCCTCAAGGAGCTTACAATTTAATGGGGTAGAAAACATGCAAACAAACGTATACAAAGCAAAGTATGTACAGGACAAATAGGGAATAGTTAGAAGAAGGAAGGCAGTGGAATTAAGAAGGATTGGGGAACGCTTCCTGTACGAATGGATTTTAGTTGGGACTTAAGGAACCAGGGAAGTCATTAGTTGGAATGGAGGAGGGAAGAGTGTTCCAGGCATTATACCAAGCTATTTTCACTCTATGCAAAATGTGAGTCCTTCCTGTTCATTCTTCTCATGTTGAAACAGATTACAAAAACCATTCTTATGAAATGCAAGTAATCAATCAATTCATATATTTTATAAATCTAGATTTATCACACATTACATTTATTTAAAGCATATTTATATGGCTTAAAATTGTAAGAGGCAACTAATAATTATTACTAAATGGTTTTCTTTCTCTTAAGAATCAGAAGCTTATAAGAAAATAGATTAGGTATTATGAATCAAAATTAAGTGAACTTCATATTCAGGGTTCATAAGTTTTTGGAACTCTGAATCTCAGCTCATCTTTGTAATATGACTACAGAGCATAATGCCTGCTGGTCTCACAAAGCTTAGCAAATAAAAGGCTCCAGTGTTGGTTTTTAATGAGTAGATAAGAATAATTTATAATGAATGCAACCAAAAATGTCTCCACATAAAGGATGCTTCTGAATTATTTAAAGAATTAATCTTTAGAGATTTTAATATTCCTTTTTTATGTAGCAAATTTTTAATATACTCTTTTCATAGTATAAATATAAACAACTTTTCCTGCCCAAATAATCCAGTTTTAAATTAATAAGTAAGGTCCAAGTTATGAATATTTTGTAATAGTCTCCTAACCTGATTTCCCAATTTCAGGTTCACTTCTGGGTTTTTTAATTAATTATTACATATTCATTTCATTTCAAAAACATTCATTGAGTATCTATTTACCCAACATTATGCTAGCTGGTACAGTGGATAGAGAGTTCACCTAGCATCAGGAAGATTCATCTTTGTGAGTTCAAATCTGGCCTCAGATATTTACTGGTTGTGTGGTCCTAGGCAAGTCACTTAACCCTGTTGACCTCAGTTTCCTCATCTATAAATTGAGCCAGAGAAGGAATAGCAAACCACTCCAGTATCTTTGCCAAGAAAACCCCAAGTGGGGTAACAAAGAGTTAAATGGATCTGAAATGACTCAAAAGCAACAAGAATGTTACTTGGAGGTAGGAATGGCAATGGAAGAGGCAAGGTAGAGCTGAATATATAAAAAAAGAAACCTATTATATTCCTTCCTTCCTTCCTTTCTCTCTTTCCTTCTTTCTTTCTTTCTTCCTTTCTTCTTTCACAAAACCTCAAACTCAGTTCACTCTGAAGTGAAGTCTCAGTGAGCTTTTAGTCTTGTGGAGACACTATACAGGGAGTCTGGGGCTTAAGCTTTAGTGGTTTAAGTCTGCAGTAAGACTGTTGTGATAACACCTTCAATAGTTCAGTGAATGGATATTGACACTCCCTCTACTAGTTCAAATGGAATGCCATCTATACCTTCTCATCCTGTGTGATACTTCTTCCTGTCTTTTTATAAATTCTCCATAAAGCATCTGCTTAAATCATTGGGGAGCTTCTTTTGGTTCTCCCAATATTGCTTGGATACTAGTACAAAACTCAGGTTCTCCGATACTCTTTCTCTCACTAAGTATGTGACTGAACCACTTCTTTTTCTGATAATACACCTCCTGTACAATTTCTTTTACATCAATTCTTGCTCATACCAATATGCTGCAGTTTACTTAATTCTTTATTAATTTACTTAATCTGATTATTCTAAAACCATCTTAACCCAGGGTTTTCTCCTAACAGGAGATATTACCATGGAAACTTGAAGCATTGGAAATACCTGTCCTTAGAGGGAAAATAATTCATTTACCTTTAGTTCCTCTCATGTCCTTGAGAGGAGCTTTTGAGAAGAAGCCAAAAGGGCAGTGACACAGGAACCCTTAGGCTCAGAGGACAGCACTTTTCAGGACTCCATGCTAAATCCTACAGAGATGAAGCAGAGTGAAGGCTACAACCAGAGGAGAGTGGAGGCAAATCAAATCAAGAGCCAAGGGCAACATTGGATCCAGAGGTCTGTTTGCTTCAAGGCAATAGAGAGCAGCTTCAAGGCAGTAGTTGAAACAGCCTCAGTTCAATCTCCTCAGCTCCTTCTGATTACCCAAACTGCCTCCAATCTTAGCCTCACTTCTGCTCCATTCCTTCACAATCTATCACAGAGTTCTAGAAGGTACTCTACCTTGATTTGAGGGGGTAAGGTAGGAAAGTAGGGGATCCTCTCATGGCCTTTTCATTTTTTTACTTAGAAATCCCTGAGATTCAAAGTCATGCATACTTAGAGAACTCCAGGTCTGTTGTTTCCAGGATATACCTCATTTCTGTAGTAACACACCTAGGAAACCCAGGGTTTCAATGGTGTACCATAATTTACAGTCATATAACCAAGAAATTATCAGTATTTAAAATATAGTAAGGTGTTGGACATTTTTTTTTGCATCAAGCAACACTTTCAATATACTTATACACAAAATAATTTCACATAAAGCAATTTTTAAAAGAACAATACAGGAACAATGAAATTAAACAAAGAAAATTATTAGAACCAGTAGATGAAATTTTAAAAAGTTGCACAGCTTAAGACAGGAATAAAATAAGTAAAAAAAAAAGTATTGTCTTAAGGTGTCGGGTACAAAATTGAACAATCTTTTGAGAAAAACTGAGGCAGAACTCTGAACCATTAATCATTTATTAAAGGGACTAGGTTCCCTCCAAAGAATGAGACCTCAGATCTTCATGATCTGTGATGCCTTCTCCCTCCAGAGTTTTAGTTTTGTAGTACGTGATACCCAGAAAATACAGATAAAGGAAACTAAAAATACAGAATCTCATTGATTGATAGACCTTGCTCATGACCCTCCAGGAGGGTGTACACAAAATGTAGATTCCCATTGGTTGACAAAGAGCCAATGAGAAGACCTATGGGTTCGACTGAGAAACAGATGGAAAAACATCAACATGGGCCAATGAGCTGGTAGAAAAGCAGGCCACAGGCTGGCAAAAAGGGTCATTTATTGGCCAAATGCTCATGGTCATCTTCCCATGTTGGGTAAAGAGGGATGACAAGGGATGGAAGGGCGACAAAAATAGCTGGGGGACTTTCCATGTCATTGAGTCACCTCTATCATGCTGGGCTTGCTCACCATAAGAAGGCAAAAACAAGGGTTGGAGGTCCTCAAGTGAGATTCCTATGACTAAGCAAGTAAATTTACAATTTGCAGTTCACAGCTCTGGAACCTAATATATAGAATTAATAATCATTACCTTTATGAAATCATATCAAACTGATTAATATTGATTGGAATAAAATAGGTGTTCAATTAATCATCTATCACAAAGAAGAGTAATTTGTTTAGTAACAAGTATTAAAGATAGGTTCCTTTTCATCTGCATATCAATACATTAAGGTATGTTCAATCATAATATCCATCTCTTCCATTATCCTTCTCCCATTTTGCTTCCTTCTTCCTTCCTTCCTTCCTTCCTTTCTCTCTCTCTTTCCTTCTTTTTTTCTTTCTTTCTTCCTTTCTTCCTTTCTTCTTTCACAAAACCTTAAACCCAGTTCACTCTGAAGCTCATAGATTAGACCACAATAAGTTCCTGCCTTAGCTCCACTTAATGGCTGTATTTTGGGCCCTCCTGGCTTACAGTGAATGTCAATGGTAACTGTATCTCTTAGGAACAGCAACCCTGAGGGTCTTCCCCTCCCAGCTTGATTTTTTTTTCTTTTTTTGTAATTAAAAGGGCCATCCCTTGACTCACTTCTTACAGAAGCCTATTCACAGAACAGGCTATTACCTCACTCTTTTTCACTCTACATGAAAAAGCCTTAGCCTGAAAGGGCCAGGGTCTCCCATTGCATCCTGGGTCATCTCCAGTCATCCTGATGAATATCTGGTCACTGAATCCAGATGGCTCTGGAGGAGAAAGTGAGTCTGGTGACCTTACACAGCCTTGCTTCACTCAAATCAAAGTCAACTACAAGTCACATCATCATTGTCCTGATGCCATGGTCCTCTTCAAAAACAAAGGACAAACACAACAACCATTCACCTCCAAACTTCTTGGAAAAAAATAGTACACACTTGATATTTTATGGTGTAGTTCAGTAGAAAGAACACAGTCTTAGAATCAAGAAGAACTGAATCTAAGTAGTGACTATTGTGTTCAGCAACAATGTTATTTGAACATATTCACTTAACTGTGTCTGAAACATAGTTTTCTCATGTGTAAAATGTAACTACTTCTCACAGTTGCTGTGGGGAAAACATATAACTATAAAAACATCAATTATTTTTAAAATGAAGAGGTTGGATTAGGTCACAGGAACAAAGATTTAGAGTAGCAAGCAACTTCAGAGGCCACCTAGCCCAATCCCCTACCTTAGAAAGGAAGGTGAAGGAGATTAAATGACTTGCCTAAAGTCATACAGGAAATACCACTGAGTTTAGAATTTGAGTCTGGGTCCTCAGGGTCCACAGCCACATGTCCTCTAGGGTCTCTTCCAGCTCTAAAGTCCGAGAATTTTATGATCCTATAATTATTTCATGAGATCCCTATTTGGATGTCTCAGTAGTATTTCTGTTATTTCCTCATTTTCCCATCCTTTTTCTTGACTTTTAATTCTTTGTTAAAGCAGGGCTCTGCTCCAGGATAGAGAGCATACTGTTCTAAGCCTCATGGATTTTGTGCAGCTGTTTTCAGAGATACTTCTAGGGACCTACAAATTTTCAGTTCTTCCAAGGTGGTATGATTTAAGGAGAGGTGTTTACTCCTCTCCTGGGCTGTGCTCTCATTTGTGAGCTACCACAAACACTCTTTTCTGCTCTGGAACTGTGATAAGGGTTCACCCTCCACTGCAGCCACAAGTTCTGTTGTGCTAGTGCTCCTCCTCACCTGAAACTGCCACCCAGGACTGTAACCTGGATCTGAGTATAGGCAAGGCAACAGAGTACTGCCCCAGTGCTAGCAAAAAGACTCTTGTAATCTCCTTCTGACCAGCTGTTTGACCCCGTTAGCATCTGTGGGCTGAGAGCTTTGGAAGCAGCCCCTGCTGCTGCTGCTGATTCAGTGGCTCCTAAGGCCTGCTTCTGGTTTGCCAGGGTCTGGGGCTGTGCTGGCAGGGCCTTACTGGACTGTGCTCCATTCTCACCCAGATGCGACAGAACTTACCTGCTGACTTTCTAAGTTGTCTTTGGCTGGAAAATTATTTCACTGCATCATTTTCTGGGTTCTGCTGCTCCAGGAATTGTTTTATGGCATTATTTAAAGGTTTTTGGAGGGGTTTGGGGGAGACCTCAGGCAAGTTATTTCTTTTTCTCTGCCATCTTGGCTTCACCTCCCCACTAGTATTTTAAATTTAATACGTTAATCTTAACTGTAACTGAATTTGTCTCTCCTTAAAAACCTGCTCTTCCTTCTGACATTCCTATTTCTTTTAGTGGTACCAATATTCACTCTGTTATCCACGGTTGAAACTTTGGTGTTACCTTTGACTCTTCTGTCTCACTCACATCCTACATCTAATCAATTTTTATCAATTGTACCTCCTTAACACTTCTGGCAAGTGGGGGGGCAGAGCCAAGATGGCGGCGTAGCAGCAGCAACATATCGCAGCTCTCACATAGCCACCCCAAAATACCCATAAAATAGGACTCTAAACCAATCCTAGAACTCCAAAACGCACACAAAGATACTTCCCACTAAAGTCACCTCGGCTACGAGGAACCATATCAGCACTGCCAACGGAAACCAGCCTGGCCTGAAGCCGCGGCTGTGCCCTGGGGGTGGCTGGATGGGAGGAGCACAGGAGCCTCTCAGGTGAGCGGATTAGCCGTAGCTGCGAGTGGGAATTGTGAAAGGGGGAGATAAGCAGTGTGGCCAGAAGGCCTCCAGAGCGGAAAAGCGAAAGGCAGAGGTTTTGCACCCGCCTAGGCTTTGCAGCTTCCCGCCGGCGGCCTGCAGGCAGCAGGGGGACTGAGCGATTGTTCTCAGGCCAGAGCTCTCGCATTGAGCCTGGAGCCAAATCGCCGTCTTGGGCCTCGGTCTTGGAGTCCTCGCTATCCAGTCAGCCAGAAGTATAT
>CM053583.1:143056472-143134241 GCA_028627135.1 Pseudochirops cupreus
TAGAGGGAGAGGGACAGGGTGGAGAGTGGATGGGGGGGCAGGATAGGAAGAAGGGACATTTAATCAGACTCTCACAGTGTGCTCACTATGGAGAGGTTCTGCGTAATTTCACACGTTCGGCCTGTATTTGATTGCTTGTCCTTCCAGTGGGGATGGGTGGTGAGGGAGGAGGAGAAAGAATCTGGAATTTGGAGTTCCATAATCAAATGTTATGAATGTGTGTGTGTGTGTGTGTGTGTGTGTGTGTGTGTGTGTGTGTGTATATATATATGCAATTATTATTATTACTATTGGCTACATCCAACTGGAACTTGAGATACACAGGCACTGCGGTTGGGAGATCCATCCTGCCCTACCAAAAAGTGACATAGGAGAGAATAGACTGGGGGAGGGGGGACACACTGGGATGGCTGTTTTGGGGCGGTGGGTGGGGGAAAGACGGGGAGAAAATATGTAACTCAAAATCTTGTGAAAATGAATGATGCAAACTATAATAAAATTAAAAAAAAAATACTTCTGGCAAGTTAATTCCTTCCTATTTTTACTACCACCAACTCACCCTTCACATGGACTATCCAAACTGCTCTTTCTGTGTCCAATCTCTTCCCCTTAGAATTCATCCTTCATACATTGCTTGGTCACTATTCCTAATAAACAAATGTTTCTGCTCAAAACCCTTCAATGACTCTCTGTTGGAGACCACATAAACTACATACTCTTTTTCTGGGTAGTAAAGGCCTTCTTTTCCAACTTTATCATGCATTGCTTTTTTCCATATAATTTAAATCCTATCCAAACTTGTCGTCCTCAGCACAGATTCTATGCTCTCTCACTTTTGTGCCTTTGCCTCCTTTTTTTTTCTCCCTTTTGAAATTCTACCAGTCTTTAAGACTTGGTTCAAACACAACCTGTTCTGTGAAGACTTCCTTGGTTTCCCTTAAATGGAAATAAGTTCTCTCTTCTTCAGCCTCAATTATACTTTGTACTCATGTTCTTGTGTGCCATTTTGTGTGATAGTCACTTGTAGTTATCTCCCTATTAAATTGTAAATTTCATGGCATTAGGGACTTCACTGTCTTATGTCTGTATTTTCTCCGGGGCTTAGCACTGAGAACATGTTCATTCTGCACATTTGAAGGGCCTAAGAAATACTTCTTGAAGCTATTAAGGAGAGATCAGATGAGGTTGATGTTTCATGTGGTTTTCAGCCCAATCAAATTGATTCTGGCTTCTTCAAGGTTGTGTGCCAGTGTAAAAGACCACAAATATTCAAGTACGGACACATCCCATGCCTGACTATTCATAACGAAATCCATTCTTCTGTGTTTTTCAGGGTGTGTTTCTCTTTGCAATCTATAAACTTATTGAAAAAAACACTATGTTCTGCTTTACCTAACATGACCTTAACCTGATCTTACACACCCTTTAAAATGTTGGAAAAACAAATTTAATTAAAGTGTAAAGAACATTATAAAATCCTCTTTGAAACAGATAATGGGCTGCACTAACAGAGCCTAGACAGGGGTGAGGAAACTGTGGCCTGAACTTTGAAGTTCAGATTCTACCAAAGGGCTGCACTTGAGGACCTAGAGGACCGCATGTGCTCTCAAGACCACAGGTTCCCCACCCAGAAGACCTGGGTTCAAACTCCATTTCTGATATTTAACAGTTGTGTGACTATGGACAAATCATTTAGCATCTCAGAATCATAGTTTACTCATTTGTAATATGAAGGTATTAGAATGGATAATCTTTAAGGTTCCTTTCAGCTCTAAATCTTATGAACCTGTATCAGGATGCCATTCACCTTGGTGTGTTTCAAGATCACAACCAGGGGTTAGAAGAGTGGAGTCTGATGGTTGGCTACTCTTAAATGTCTTTCCTCTTTTCTCCTATCAGTCCAATTGACATCTATAGAAATCTTCCTCGGCAAAAAATTATAATAGCTTACATTTATGTAGCTTTGTAATCATCAGTCATTTTGCACACTGAAACTATTTTTAGTTTTCGCTGTTCTTTATGCTTATCAGCTAAAGCTCCATTTTAATACCATCTTTTTTTCTCTTTCACTTCCATTCTAGCTAGTCAAAGACAATACTATGAAGAGTTGACACTTTGCCAAAACTATTCTTTTTTCTTTCCATTTGAATTAATTTTGTCTCTCTTCATTTATCTTTCATTTTGCTCCTTCCCCCTTCTTCTTCTTCAAAGTAAAATTCCTGGTAATCAACATACATGAAGTTTGGTCACAGTCAGTCTGATTCAGTAACATTCTTCTTTTTAAAATTTATTTATTCATTTATTTTTAGTTTTCAACATTCACTTTTATAAGATTTTAAGTTCTAAATTTTCTTCCTTTACTCCACTCCTCCCTCCACAAAATGACATGCAATCTGATATAGACTAGCTATGTGTGGTCACATTAAACATATTTCCACATTAGTCACGTTGTAAAAGAAGACTCAGAACAAAAGGGAAAAATCATGACAAAGAAAAAAAACAAAAAAACCTTTTTTTTTTTAAAATAGAGAAGATAGCATGCTTTGATCTGCAGTCAGATTCCATTGTTCTTTTTCTGGATGTGGATAGCATTTTCCATCATGAGTCTTTCGAAATTATCTTGGATCATTGCACTGCTCAGAAGAGTTAAGTCTAATGAAGTCAGTCAGAGCACAATGATGTTATTAATGTGTACCAGTGATGAGGTACAGGCTCTGGAAGCCCCCTTGAGCTCTCCTTGAATCTTTGAGGTACAGGCTCTGGGAAACCCCTTGAAGTCTGATTAAATATTCCCACTTGATGAGGCATTTGCAGAGGCCATAAGTTTTTCATTGTGACTGGGCCCAAACTTCTATTACTAGCCTAGCCATTGTCCATTGTCCATTGTCCATCTACCTCCCATCCTCGAGCCTATCAAAATATCAATCTACCCTTGCATTGACCTCATTAACTTCTCCTGAAGACCCTCCCCAAACTCCTCCTCTAGACCATCCCTAGGTTCCTCTGTACATAAGACCCCTCTTCCCTCCATGTGGTGTGAGAGCACCATATAATGACCTAGCACAGACTTACTCTGTGTCAGACTTACTCTGGCCTGCTTGCCCATTGCAAGCATCACAGATACCTAGGCTCCCTAAGAGTCTACCCCATATGGTGAACTTTTAATGAGCTATTAATGAATTTTACTTTTCTTTGGCTGAGAAGACTTGAGTTCAATTCATTTGGCAGGACCCAGCATGTTAGTATTTTGGGGTCTCCAGAACAACTCTAACCTTCTTTATGGGTAACCTCTTCACCATGTTCTCCTGGTTCTGCTCACTTCATTCAATATCAGTTTCATGTAAGTCTTTCCAGGTTTTTCTGAAGTCTTCCTGCTCACCATTTCTTATAGAACAATACTATTCTGTTACGTTCATATATCACAACTTGTTCAGCCATTCCCCAATTGATGAACATCCCCTCAATTTCCAGTTCTTTGCCACTACTAAAAGAGCTGTGCACCTACTATTTACCAAATATTGTACCAGGCTGTGAGAATACAAAGAGAAAAGACAAAATAATCTTTGTCTTCAGCAATAAGCTAAAAAGCACTATTAGAGGTCATTTAGTCCAACCCCTTCATTTTATAGACAAAGAGACTGAGGCCCAGAGAGGCTCAGGGGAGGCCTTGAATAGGGGGGTAGCACCTGAGCTGAGCCTTGAAAGAAGCTATGGATTCTAGAAAGGGCAAGTGAGGATGGGGTGCATCCCAGGGATAAAGTCAAAGCATGCCCATACATATGCAATGCAAGAAGGCAAGAGTTGAATGTCATGTACTAGTAACTGCTGGTAGATAAGTTTCATTAGAAGGAGTATGTGAAGTATGTGAAGGAGTCAATCTGAAATAAGCTTGGAAATTGTAGAGGGCTTTAAGTAAAAGGCGCCTTTGCATTTCATTATGAAGATAATAGGAAGCTGGCAAAGAATTTTCAGTAGAGAAGTGACATGTTCATATATATATATAAATTTTAGAAATATCAATTTGGAAGTCATGGGGACCATAGAAGGAAAAGGGGAAGACCTGGAAGCAGGGAAACAAAGTAGGAGGATATTGCTATAATCCAGGCAAATGTGTTGACGTCTTGACCTAAGGTAGCATCTCTGGGAATGGAGAGAGGGAATTCAGTAATATATTCCAGAGGTAGAATCAACAAGACCTGACAATGAAGGGTGAGGAAAAGCGAAGAGTCAAGGATGATTCTGAGGTTGCTAAACTAACTGATAAATAGAAGGATTATGGTAACCTCAACAGAAACAGAAGTATATAGAGAGGGACTGGTTTGAGGTTTTAAAAAAACTGTTCTATTTTAGATGTATTTAATTTGATATGTCTCAGGTGGAGATGTCCAGCTGTCAATTAGTGATAACGGACTAGAACATAGGAAAGAAATTCAGACTAGACACATAGATTTGGGTATCATCTGTATAGAGATATTAATTGAACTTTTCAGAGCTGATTAGATCACCAAGAAACTTTTGGTTGCTGTTGTTCATTCTCCACCAGCCAGCACCACACCACCCATAGGTGGAACCATCAGTTACAGCAAATGGAGAAATTTTGAATGGGGTGGATAAGTTCACTCACCTCAGTAGTGTACTTTCCAGGGATGTACACATTGCTAATGAGGTTGACACATGCACTGTCAGATCCAGTTCAGTGTTTGGGAGGCTCAGAAAGTGTAAGAGAGAAGAGGTATTAGGGTGCCTACCAAACTGAAGGTCTACAGAGCCATTGTGCTGACCTCATCATTGCATGCCTGTAAAACCCAGTCTACAAGCACCATGCCAGGAAACTGAATCACTTCTATCTGAATTATCAGAGGAAGATTCTGAATATCACTGGGAAAGATAAAATACCAGACACTGAGGTCCTTTATTGAGCCAAACTGCCAATCATTCAAACTCTACTGCAGAGTAGTCAACTCCTACGGGCTCAGCACATTGTTCAAATGCCAAATATACTTTTATCTAAAAGACTATTTTATGGAGAATTCACATAAGGCAAGCACTCACATGGAGGTCAGAAGAAGTGATACAAGGACACTCTTGAGGTGCTCTTGCTCCCCACCCAAATTCTTCCTATTTCTTGAGTCCTCTCTGCCACATTCCATTCATGATGGTTCTTGTGGCAGAGGTAGGGCAGTGCTTCTGTGACCTGCAGGCTTCCCTGGGTCCAACTTCTCTATCCTTCAGTGTAGTTCTGGGCCAGTTCCAATCCTAGGGAGACTCTAGCCCACCCATAGTAGTTGTGTGCAGGGGCTGAATCACCTGTCACCAAGAAACAGAATGTAAAGAGGAAAGAAGAGAGGGCCCAAGATAGAGACCATGTAATTTATCTGGGGATACAGGACACAAACATGAGAAATGAATCAAAGATACAAGATATAAATTAATGGTCTGATACAATAACCTGAGACTTTTTTCAAAGCTATACAAGCAAAAGTTTGATTTACATCTATGAGGTAAATTTATGCAAAAGAGCCCAGACTTGTAGCAATTCTGAGCTTATGAAATGGTTTGTCCTTTACCATGAGATGAGGCTTTAGCTTCCAGGCCTATACTAAGACGGCCTCTAACACCTTAGTATTGCCAACAAAACGCAGCAGACAACTTAAAGACAAGAATCAGTCATAGGCGTTTAAAAAATTATTATTAAAATGTGGCAAATATAGAATTCTAATCATTTTTTTTAAATACACAGAAACAAAGCAAGCATAGGATAGGGACCAGTCTTTCCTCCTAAAAGGTATTCCCTCAGCATTCCTGATACTGGAATAAATGTCACACAAAAATCCCTAACAGTCATGCACTTCTATGCTTGTTATCCTGGTCACCACATACCACACACACATATAAACATGCCACACACACACACACACACACACACACACACACACACACACACACACACACACATTCTCCACTTTCCTCTCCTCCTAAAATGGGAAGGATTACAAATCCCAGAGGACTTTGCAGCTAGTACACCTTTTGTTTTGGGTGATTGGTTACACATAATTACTGTATTGTTAAGAAAGTTCAGAAATATACCCTGAAAAATAACATTGATTATATAGGCCATACTCCAACTTTATAAAATCCATATTTGGAGATAAGTGTGACCCGTCCCAAAACAATATTGTAATTTTTAAGTGCATGGTGCCAGAGATACATGATTTCATCATACTTCTCTCTACCATGCTCCTTTCTTCTCTCTGTAACTGTGCCAGTGAAATTATTGTAAATTGGATTGTGATACTATGAGAAGTTATCCTGCCCCACACAGAGACAAGGCTGCTAGCATTATGTGTGTCTATGAGGCACGAGGAAGAGAGGGCTGCACAGTGCATGGTGCATTGTACTGGGAGTTATGAAGATTTGTTTCAGACATTTACCATCTGTGTGACCCTGGGCAAGTCACCTAACTTGCCTGTTTTCTCATCAATAAGATGAAGATAATAAGCAGCGCCACCTTCCCAGGGTTGTTGTTAGGATCATAAAGACAGTGTTTATAAAGTGTTTTGCAAACCCTAAATGCTATATAACTACTAGTTATTATTCTTGTTATTGTTCTTTAAATGATGGGATTTCCATCAAACAAATTCTCATTCATTGGTCAAATTAGTTTAAGCTGCTCTTTTTTATTTCCAGAGACAATGAAAAAGTCTTTTGTTTTTCCGTTGTGAGATTCATTATTTATTGATGGTTATCTCTTCCCTCTCCCTCTAGGACAGTAGGACTGGGCACAAAAACCCGAGGTTTGGAGCCATGGATGATTGTCCTTATTATCGTAGTTGGACTATTGATCACAGGCATAACCATTGGTCTTCTAGTTCATTTCTTGGTCTCTGGTAGGTATAACTTGGAAGGAAATTTCCTTAATTTCTCTTTCCTCAAGATAACTTTTTTCCCCACATATGTGAAAGTAATGAAATTGGGATCTCTTTAGGTGAGTTTTTAGAAATGATGGCTAATTTAGTAGAGAGTGCCATGGATTTGGAATTGGAGGATCTGGATTCAAATCCCAGTTATTTACTACTTGTGTGACCTTAGGCAAAGCACTTGACTCTTTGACCCCAGTTTCTTCATCCATAAAAAAAGGGAGTTGGATTAATGAATTTTTAAGGTAATTTCCCAGTTCTGAGTCCTATAATCCCATAAGGTACAATTAATCAGTTTGGCTATTGTCTTCCAAACAAGAAAAAGTTACATATGTATGCATGTATATGTGTATGTATATGTATATATATGGAATATGTGTAATTTTCCTTGTTCATTTAAGGAAAAACAAGCATGAGGCACTTGATACAAACTATTCCATATTTATTCATCTCCAAGAATCATAGAACCATGGATCTAGAGTTGAAAGGAATCTCAAAAGTCATTTAATCCATTCTCCACATTTTATACATAAGGAAAGTCAGGCACAGGGAGGTTATGACTTACCTAATGTCACAAAGTCAGCAAAGCACAGACCTCCCTTCTCATACCATAGTTTTTTGTCTGCCAACTTTTCTACGTTTTGATAGAAATGATGTATTTATTTTTATTTTTATTTCTAGCCATGTCTTAAGTATAATTCACTAAAATTAGATTTTCTCTATCACTTGTTAATGTCAGATGTGCATATGTTCACCATAGTTATACACATGTGGCAATTTGAAGAAAAATAATTTTTTTATGGGATCCAATGATGTTCCATCTGGAAATAAGTATTTATTAGAGACTCTTTAGTTCTATATGTCTTGGATCAGACCTTAGAATCTGGCCTAGATCATTTAACCAGGGATTTACAAGCTCATTTTAAAAATATTTTGATAAATATATTTCAATACTTGGTTTCCCTTTGTAATCAAATGTGTTTTATTTTGTTCATTTAAAAACATTATTTTGAAAAGGGATTCATAGATTTCACTAAATTGCCAAAGGTATCCATGACAAAGAAAAACTAAAGAATTCCTGATCTAGCCCCTTCCTAGACCAACTTTTTTCTAGATGACCATCTAAGAAATGTGTTTCTCTTCTTAGTTTTATCTTCATCAACTATACGCTCCAGGCATGCTTATAGTGGATCAAAAAGATTCAGGAATCCCTTCAAAAAATGCAAATCATGGCGCTTGTAGGTCAAGATATAGGTCTCTATAATCCTGTTCTACCTATAATTCAAGTCAAACTCTTTGAACGCTGAGACTAAACTGTGACCCCACTTTCTTACTCTTCTCCATTACCTACTAACTTTTTACCTCTCCCAAAAGTTAATCCATATTCATTCTTTCCCTCTCTCAAATATTTGAATTCCATACTTTCATTCATCTATTCTTGGATTGCTATGTTATGCTCATTAGAAATTCAGATTTATAAGCCTATTGATGAAACAAAAAAGTAACCTTTTTGACACCAATATCTTCTGGACAGATATACAATAGAATATTGCATCGCAGTGGCCTCATCATGGTGTTGGGTCTAATACATATTTTTCCCTAACCCTAGCATCTTATGCCTAAATCTCATCATTATTTTTCTTTTGTTTTCTTTCAAATGCAGATCAGAAACTGGAGTATTATCATGGCACCTTTAAAATTTCAGATGCACAGTTGAATGCTAATACTGAACAAAACTATGCATATCATTATAAGGACTTACGTGAGATGAGTGAAATTTTGGTAGGTCCAGATTTTTCTCTTTGCTTCATAGAAATTTGAGTTGGAAGAAATCTAGAGACTAATCTAATTCAAATCCCTAATATTGAAAATGATAAATTCACTCAGGTCAAAGGTGAGCCCATTCCATTTGGGGCAGTCCTAATGGTTCATATCTATTATAGTTATTTTTTTGTATCATAAAGCTGATATGTATAAAGTGTTTTAAGATTTGAAAAATATTTTACATATATTATCTCATTAGAAATGTCTATGACTTTTAGTCTGTTAGTAAGAACCTGGAGCTGGGTGGGAATCCAGAGACCTGTACTTGGAATCATATTGCCTTAGAGCTAGAAGTGACTTAGGCAAGTTGCTAATATTGGTGTTTTTAACCTCTTTTATATCATGGACCCCTTTGGCAGTCTGATGTAGTCTATGGAACTCTTCTCAGAATAATATTTTTGAATACAAAAGTATATAGGATTTTTTTAAAAACCTAATTATATTAAATACAGTTATGAAAATATTTTAAAACAAATATCCTCAAATCCCAGACTACCAACCCATGATGTAATCTAAACCTCCTACACTAATCTCATTTTACAAATGAGGAAGCTGAGTCCAGGGTCACTCACAGACTTATTATGATAGAGCCAGACCTATAATCCGGGTCTCTGAATTACCAGTCTAGAGCTACTTTTTTTTTTCTTTTCTATAATTTATTTAGTATTTTATTTTTTTTCCCAATTCCATGTAAAAACAATTTTTAACATTCATTTTTAAAACTCCAAGTTCCAAATTCTCTTTCTTCTTCCCTCCTCCCCCCCACCTCATTTTGAAGACAAGCAACTTGATATATATTATATATGTGTAGTCATGCAAAACATTTCAATATTAGTCATGTTGAAAAAGAAAACATAGATGAAAAAATCTCCAGAAAAATAAAGTGGGGGAAAAAAGTATGCTTCAGTTTGTATTCAGACCCAAGCAGTTCTTTGTCTGGGGATGGAGAGTATTTTTCATGATAAATGCTTCATATATATATATACATATATTATTATTATTATTATTATCATTATCATTAACATGCAACTGGGAGATAAGATATACAGGCACTGGGATAGAGAGATTCATCTTACTCTACCAGAAAGTCAGAGGGGTGATGGGGGAGGATACAGAAGAGAATAGATTGGGGGAGAAAGTATACAGTGGGATCGCTGTTTTGTGGGGGGTAGGGGAAAGACGGGGAAAAAATTTGTAACTCAAAATCTTGTGGAAATCAATGACATAAACTAAAAACAAACAAAAGTTAATTTTAAAAATAATAAAATAAAAATAAAAAACACCTGGCAAAAAAAAAATGATAAATCCTTCAGAGCTGTCTTAGATCATTGTATAACTGAGAAGAGCAAAGTCATTCACAGCTGATCTTAAAAAGCACATCTTAAATACGGCTATTACTTTGTACATAGTAGATTTCATTTTGCATTAGCTCATGTAAGTCCAGGTTTTTCTAAGAGCATTCTGCTCATCATTTCTTTTTTTTTTCTTTTTTTTGCTTTTTGGAGGGCAATTGGGGTTTAATGACTTGCCCACAGTCACATGGCTAGTAAGTGTGTCAAGTGTCTGAGATCACATTTGAACTCAGGTCCTCCTGACTCCAAGACCAGTGCTCTATTCACTGCACCACCTAGCCACGCCTGCTCATCATTTCTTATAGCACAATAGTATTCTATAATAATCTCATACCACAATTTGTTCAACCATTCCCCAATTGATAGGCAACCTCTCAATTTCCAATTCTTTGCCACCAGAAAAGGACTATTATAAATATTTTTGTACATATAGATCTTTTTCCTTTTTGTTTTTTTTGTTTTTTTATCTCTTTTGGGATATAGACCTAGTAGTGGTACGGCTAGATCATGGGTATGCATGGTTTTATAGCTCTTTGGGCATTGTTCCAAACTGCTCTGCAGAATGATTGAAATAGGTTACAACTCCACCAACAGTGTATTGATATTTCATTTTTCCCATATCCCCTCCAACATTTGTCATTTTCCTTTTCTATCCTATTAGCCTAACAAGGTAGTACCTAAGAATTATTTTAATTTGCATTTCTCCAATCAATAGTGAGTTAGAGCATTATTTTACATGATTACTTCATCTGGAAACTGTTCATGTCTTTTGATCATTTATCAATTGGGGAACAACTCTTATTTTTATAAATTTGCCAAGGTTCTCTAAATGTTTGAGAAATGAAACCTTTATCAGAGAAACTTATTTCAAAATTTTTTCACAGATATTATTGCTAACTGTATTTTTCCCTCCATCCTATTTCCCCTCATTTATTTTATTCTTTCTCTCCTTTTACCCTGTCCCTTCTCACAAGTGTTTTGCTTCTGACTACCCCCAATCTGCCCTCCCGTCTATCATCCTACCCTTCTCTCATTCCCTTCCTCCTACTTTTCTGTAGGGTAAGATAGATTTCTATACCCAGTTGATTGTGCATGTTATTTCCTCTTTGAACCAAATCTGATGAGAATAATGTTCACTCACTCCTCCTCATTTCACCTTCTTCCCTTCCACTATAAAAGCTTTTTCTCGCCTCTTTTATGTGAGATAATTTACCCCATTCTATCTTTTCCTTTCCCTTTCTCACTGTACATTCCTCTCTCAACCCTTAATTTTATTTTTTTGGATAACATCTCTGCATATTCAACTCACACCTCTGTCCTCTGTCTATATTTACTCCTTCTAACTGCCCTAATAATGAGAAAATTCTTATGAGTATCATCTTCCTGTGTAGGAATGTGAACAGGTAAACCTTATTAAGCCCTTTATGATTTGCATTTCCTATTGACCTTTTCATACTTCTCTTGAGTCTTGTATTTGAAAGTCAAATTTTCTATTCAGCTCTGGTCTTTTCATCAAGAATGCTTGAAAGTCCTCTATTTTGCTGAATATCCATTTTTCCCCCTAAAGTATTATACTCAGTTTTGCTGGATAGGTGATTCTTGGCTGTAATCCTAGCTCCTTTGCCTTCCAGAATATCATATCCCAAACCTTCCTTTAATGGAGAAGTTGCAAAATCTTCTGTTATCCTGACTGTGACTCCACCATATTTGAACTGTTTCTGGCTGCTTGCAATATTTTCTCCTTGACCTAGGAACTCTGGAATTTGTCTATAATAGTCCTTGCAGTTTTCATTTTGGAATCTTGTTCAGGAAGTGATCAATGAATTCTTTCATTTCTATTTTACTCTTTGTTTCTAGAAAAGCAGAGCAGTTTTCCTTGATCATTTCTTGAGAGATGATATCTAGGCTCTTTTTTAAAAAAAATCACGACTTTCAGATATTCCAATAATTTTAAAATTATCTCTCCTGGATCTATTTTCTAGGTCAGTTTTTTTTTTCCAATGATATATTTCACATTGCCTTCTATTTTTTCATACTTTTAATTTTATTGTTCCTTAATTTCTCATAGTTATTAGTTTCCATTTGCTCAGTTCTAATTTTTAGGAATTATTTTCTTCTGTGAACTTTTGTATTTCCTTTTCCATTTGGCCTAATCCACTTTTTAAGGAGGTTTTGTTTTGTTTTTGCTTCTGTGAATTTTTGTCCCTCTTTTTCCATTTGGTCAGTTTTGCTTTTTAAGGAATTCTTCCCTTCATTGGGTTTTTGTACCTCTTTTGCCATTTTATGTAGTCTGTTTTTCAAGGTGTTATTTTCTTCAGTATTTTTTGTGTGTCTCCTTTACCAAGCTACTGAGTTGTTTCTCATGCTTTTCTTTCATCACTCTCATTTCTCTTCCCAATTTTTCTTCTACCTCTCTCACTTGATTTTCAAAATCTTCTCTGAGATCTTCCATGGTCTAAAACAAATTCATATTTTTCTTGGAAGCTTTGGATGTAGGAGCTTTGACTTTGTTATGTTCTGAGTGTGTGTTTTGATCTTCCTTGTCATCATAGCAACTTTCTGCTCATTTTCTCAGATTATTTCTTGACTTTTAACTCTATTAAAATGAGGCTCTACTTCCAGGGTAGAGGGAGCACTTTCCCAAGCTTGAGTGGTTTTGTGTAGCTGTTTTCAGAGATACTTCTAGGGACCTATAAGTTTTCAATTTTTCCAAGGTGGTATGATCTAAAGAGAGGTGTGTTTACTACTCTACCGCCCTGTGTTCTCATCTGTAAGTGACCACAAGCACTCTTTTCTGCCCTGTAACTGTGTGGAGGGTCCCTGTTCCACTATGCAGCAAGCTCTGTTGTGCTAGTGCTTCTCCTCACCCTGAGATTGCCACCTAGGACTGTGTCCCAGATCCAAGTATGGGCAAAGCAAAGAGTCCTTCCTCAGTGCAAGCAAAGAGACTTTTGTCTCTCCTTCTGACCAGTTGTTAACCCCCTTACCATCTATGGGCTGAGAGCTCCAGAAGCAGCTGCTACTACTGCTGATTCAGTGGCTCCCAAGGCCTGCTCTTGGTTGGCTGGATCCAGGAATGTGCTAGTGTAGCCTGTACTGGACTGTGCTCCCAGGTATGAGAGACCTTCTAAGTTGTCTTTGACAGGAAAATTATTTCACCCTGTCTTTTATGGTTTCTACTGCTCCAGGAATTATTTTATGGCTATGGCTTTATTTAAAGGTATTTTCAGGGGTTTGGGGAAGAGTTCAGGCAAGTTTCTGCCTTTTCTCCACAATCTTGGCTCTGGCCCTCACCCCCCACCGCCCCTCCAAGAGTATTACATCATATTATGCTGTGTCCTTGTCCCAGCTTTACCATTTAACTTCAACAAATCACTAAGGATAACTGCCCTCATCTGTAAAATGGGTATTGTAATACAGACCTCACAGAGTTGTAAGTATGAAACAGAAAACATATGTATCAATTCTTTGAAAAAAATTTTTAAAAACTCTGTAATTGTAAAGTAATATTTTACCAGGGAGAATCTTACTGGACATATTTTTTTAAACCAGACTTTTACAAGGAACTACAAAATCTCTCCCTATTTGACAAGAAGATAATAGTAAACCATTCAGAATCTACAGAGCTGGGGCTATATGTTAATAGTCTTTTAAAATGTCATCAAATTTTTAGGCAGCTGCTGGTACAATGGATAGAGTGCAGCACCTAAGAGTCAGGAAAACCTGAATCTCAAATCACACCTCAGGTGTGTGACCATAGGTAGGTCACTTACTCCTTAGCCTCAGTTCCCTTATCCACAAAATTGAGATAATAATAACACCTATGTTCAGGGTTGATATGGTGATCAAATGAGACGACCTATGTAATATGCTTCACAAAATGTGAAGTCTTATTTAAATGCTGGGTATGATAATTCTACATACGATAGGAACTCAAAGAGAAGAATTGTTCAAATAAGATACAAGCTCCAGTCAATAGCCAATACTTTGGTTAAGAACCTAATCTAAGAGAGAATGATCAGTTGTTTAGCATTTCTTGTGTAACTTTTATGTACTCAGTTCTATGGGTAGAGAGAAGATCTCTATGATGACCACACAATCTCTTTCCTATAAGAGCTTAATTGAATCAGGCAAAAAGAACACATAAAACACAGGCCAAACAATACATACAGGACAGCATATAATTAAATGCTAAATTGTGTTTTACATTTAATAGGCAAGAATCAAGACAAAAGAGAGGTCAGTACAAAATGAAAAGGTCAGGAAGGGTTTTGAACTGTTTATGTTTGTCTCTATGAGGCAAGTTTCTCTCTGGTACAAGTTCACCTTAAGGGAATTACAAGAAAGGCTCATGCCTCTCCCTGGGCCTCTCCCTGGGCCACTCCATTGTTGCTAAATCTCAATGAATAAAGCCAGATTTTTTTTTCCCTGTCTCATATGAATACTAATTAAATAGCTAAAGCTGGAAAGCTGGCAAGTCCTGTTCTTCCTCTTGGCTTTAAATTTACTGATGTGAAAGGAGTAAAAAATAATAAAATAAAATGGGTTTGTGCTCATGGACAGTGACAGCTCTTCCAGATTTCCTGAAATCATAATATAAATTTGTTGTTCAGTCATTTCAGTCAAATCTGACTCTTTGTGACCTCATTTTGGGGATTTTCTTGGCCAAGACACTGAAGTGGTTTACCATTTCCTTATTCAGATAATTTTATAAATGAGGAATCTGAAGCAAACAAGGTTAAGTGAGTTGCTCAGAGTCACACAGCTAGTAGTATCTGAGGGAAGATTTAAACTCAGGTCTTCCTGACTCCAGGCACAGTGCTCTATCTACTGCACCACCTAACTGCATTCATGATATAAATATATTTCATCTGTGGCTCCAAGAAGGTGTAGCATATGTGGCAGCAGGTTCTCTTGGCAGATGGACTACACCAGGTTAAGTGTAACCTATAGGCCTCAAACCTCTTGGTGAGTTACGGAGATGCCTACCCCAAGCATGTGATGATTTCCCTTGTTGGAATGGCTGGATGAGAATAATTTGTGCCTATAGCCACAAAGGTGGCTCAAACAGGTACTGTAGAACACTTAAGAGTTTGGTCAGATATTGAAGATGTCAATATCATCCACTACATCCCAGGTCATCTCCAGTCTTCTTGACTTTTGTCTTGCCGCTGGACTTCAATGACTCTGGAAGAAAGAGTGAGACTGATGCTCTGTGCAACTCTGCTTCACTTAAATCAAATTCATGGGCAAATAAAGACTTCCTTCAATGATGTCATTGTTCCTCTTCAAAAACAAATGACAAATAATAACATTTCCTCAAAGTCTCCTATGTAGCTATTATATATGAGTTTCACAATACTCCTACTGTAATACAGTTTTAATCATTTAGTCTGTTCTCAGTTTAGGTGGGGCCACAGAGTACAAGAATACTAAAATTACTTAGAGGGAAATATCTTGGCAGTGCATTAAGAACACTGGATTTGGTATCAGAAGTCTGGAATTTGAGTCTTGGCTCCGCCATTTCTTACCCATGCAACCAAGATTCTTTTGAACTAATGTTATAAAGACTTTCATTTTGGTCTTCCATCTCTATTCTCTCTGACATGAAAGTTAAAGTAGAAAAAAAAAAGAATCCCATATTTCTTTCTCCCTTCTCTCTTTCCTCAATCTATTTAGTAGTTGCATTTTTTATCCATTGATTAAAATGTATCAACTCTTCTGTTGGGCAAATGCAAACACCACTGTCTTTAAAAGAAGAAGGGAATTAAGGAGATGGATAAAGTCTTTCTTCCCTAAATTAAATTATGGTCTACTCCTTCTGCTCAAAACAATTCTAAACTGTAAACTCTTTCTTTTTAATAGATCAGAGATGAAGACAAGAATCTCAAAACAGCAGTAAACAAATTTGCTAGAAAATTCCAGAGCTTATTGACTGGGAAACAATAGGAGACAAGAGAGACAAGGGAAATGTGATAGTGCAAAGTAGTTCGATGAAATAATTTGAAGCTAAAGGTAAAGAACTTGGATTAGATCCATGGTGCAGTGGAAGTTCCTTTAAGGAAGGCATTCTTGCTATGGGAAAAGACCTAGTTAAAAGGACGATATAGCAGGAATATTAAGAACCAAGTAGAGCAGGTAAGTTGCCAGAGGTTGAAGGTGAAATATCACCACTGATGGAAGAGTTCAGATGAAATGTGACCAGAATCTGGATTGTGACTATGGTGATGGCTTTGTGCATTGGAAGAGAGCGATTCAAATGCTGTGAAGGAAATAGAAGCAAAGTTGGACAACAGATCAGCCATGCAGAGAAGAAGCTGCTGACACCTTGAAGATAACTGAGATTTCTTGTTTGGGAGCTTGATTTTATGCTTGACTAGTTGATAACAATAATAACTAGCATTTATATATCATTTTAAGATTTGCAACACGTTTCACAAATATATTCTCATTTTATCCTCATGAGAACCCTGTAAGGTGGAGGCTATTATTAATCCCCATTTTATAGATGAAGAAACTGAGGTAGACAGTGGTTAATTGACTTGTCCAAGGACAAGCAGTTCTTAAGTGTCTGAAGCTGGATTTGAACTCAGATCTTCCTGTTTCTAGATCTAACATTCTATCTACTGTGCCAATGAGAAAATGAATAGCTGTGTCTCTACCATGTTTAACTTCAGTTAGAAACGTTACATCCAGGACATGTATCTTGTGGATATAATGTTATAAGAAATTGAGATGAGATAGAAAGCTCAGGAGAGATGAAAATTTGTTATAAAATTCATTTTTCACCATTTGCCAAAGGGTTTCAACTGTTTTGTAAATGTTTGAATTAGTACTCCTAGTGATAAAAATGCAACTGTGAATTAATTGGAGGGAATACATCTCTCCTCATTGATATTTCCAAGTCATTAGGTTCACCATCAAATTCAAGCTTGTCAGGGACAGGTACTGTAGCTGTTGCGACTTCCCACTCTACCTGCCTAGTAAAAGATTCTCTACTTGTTGGGTGCTCACTAAGCAGTGTGGCTTAGTAAATGTATAGCAAATTAATCAATTTAATGTACTCAGCATGCTAGAAAGTTAGCATATTTCCCCAAAGATTATCGTTTCTTCATCAGCAAATTTAGAGCCATCATCTTGTTGATTCCATCAATTCTTTTAAGTTGGTAAAATGTGTAGGAAAAAAAGTCCAAAAACATAGAGTTAGAGCTTAGGAACTTAAGGTCATAAAATTAGTTGAGTCGTTGTCGGAGTCTGACAAAGAAGAAATTCAGCCTAATTCTTATTTCTTGTCCTTAATAAGGCCAATCAGTACATCAAGGAGGATTCCAAAGCTTGTCATCTTTGCAGTGATAGCATCTCTTTATTTGATACATTATTGTTGCCTCTATTGTCATATTGTGGGGTTAGGCCATATTGGTCTAGTTTCCTGATGTTAGATACTAGGAAATACTGATATCACCTGTATGACAAGTGACATCATAAGATGATGTCATCCCATGAATGACTTTGAGAACATCTGTACTTCCTTGTCATTCCTCCCACATCAGCACAGTATATTAGGAAGTATCATGCCTGTGACAAATCAACTACTTATGGCAAATGATAGGCATATTGGATAACCATATACAGGTCTACATCTCTCAGTCTCATTATTATAGATATAGTAGTGTCAAAGCAAATGCATTAAATTAGGATAAAAGAGCTGAATTGATAAGCAAGGCAGAATGGTAAGTAATTGAATTATATCATGAAAGAGGGAATTGTAGTACTTGGAGAGATATAACTTGGTATAGAAAGGAAAAAAATACCTGAAATAGACAAGAGGAAGGGAGAAGGAAAGGAAATAGTGTCAGGAGACCTGGGTACTATTCTCTGCCACTATTGGTGTTATCATGGATAAGTTACTATTCCTCTCTGAGCCTCAACTACCTTTTCTGTAAAATTAGGGATAGAGAGGACTATATCAGGAAATACATGGGATGGAAAATTGCAAGGCAAAGCATCAGTATAATTTTCAAAAAATAAAAGAAATGAAGTAGTATTTCCTTGATCCAAGAGAAATTATCTCGGTTCTTTAGAGAACAGTACTATGCATCTTCTGCATTCAATAATGAATTTGTCACTGTATTCAGGCTTTTCTCTCACATGTCCCTAAAGGATGCAAACGATATTCATTAAGTCTTAGTCATAAGTCTCTATATCACTGTGAGTCCGAAAGTTTGCCTCTATGCCAAATGTCATTTGTTTCCCTCTCAATCTTCCCCCATAAAACCCAGGAGTCACACAGATGGAAATAATGCTTGGCTCAGTAGTTTTTCCAAGTAAGCTTCCTTGGTAGATGAATTATATCATCTGGTGAGTCAAGAATTTAATCCAGTATTGTAGTCAACAAGTAGTGAATTGCCAAGCCATCAATGGTGGGAGGAATTCATTTAAGGGAAGTTTATAAACTGGTCTTTAAACACACTCTCGGCATACAGTTCCTTGTTCTCCCTGCTTAAATTTCTTTCATTTTTTTCATCTGTGTTTATTGAGAAGTTTGGCGGTTTCGTTATTTAAATAGAGGTCACTGATGAAGTCATGACAATTAGCCTCTCTTCATTTGGATACTAAATCAATTTGAATTCCCTCTCTGAATGTTCTTGGAAACCTTTCATTTGCAGTTATTTTTCTTGATACTATCTCTAACAACTTTAAGATGTTATCCTTAGTCAATCAGCTGACTCTTTCATGAGTTATTATCAATTGCTTTGAATGCTCACAATGATTTACTCTGATTGACTACACAACTATGGAAACTGAGTTGTTAATAGAGATTTAGAAGACCAATTGTATTCTGGTGTCCTGTGAACATCGATTCTTAATAGAGCTTCTCTAGAAAACTTCTATATTGGTTCCTCATAGTGTCCTAGAGTTGACCCTAGATGAATAAGAGCAACATTCTGATGATGACAGATTACTTCACCTGGTATTGTCAGGTATATTCAACCAGAAATCTTCTACAGTTGTCAAGGTGTTGTGGGAGAGATATTTCTCTGTCTATGGCTTCTCTACCAAGATCAGAAAGGTCAGGATTTCAGGAGGAAACTGTTTATGGAGGTGTCAGATTTGGCAAGAATAGAGAAGTCCAGAACTATACTTTATCATCTTCAGAGAGGCCTCAAATCAGAGAGTTTTAATTACATTATTTAATATGATGGCGATCCAGAGGGAGCTAGGTTTTTTATATTATATATTATGGTTTTATTTATTTTTATAAAATATTTATATATTATATTTATATTTTCATAAAATATAATTATGTGTTATATTTATATATTATAATTTTATCTATTACTCCTGTCAAGTTACGTACCCTGCTTGCCTTATCTTTCCTAACCATAAAATGGGCATAATAAAAGCATATACCTCCCACGGTTGTTGTGAGGATTGAATGAGACAATATTTGTACAGCACTTGGCATAGTATTTGGCCTATTGTTGTTGTTGTTCAGTCATTCAGTCACACCTGACTCTTTGTGATCCATTTCCTTCTCCAGTGAATTAAGACAAACAAGTGAACTTGATGCAATAAACTCACAGTTGTTGAGTGTCTGAGGGAAGATTTGAATTCAGGTCTTCCCGATTCTAGGCCCAGAGCTCTATCCACAGCTTAGTCAACGCTCATTTACTTCCTTCATGAGGCCTTAGCAAAAGATTCAATGGAGTCAACATGGGGCGTTTCTAGTGCACATATATAATATAATCTCCTCAAGAATGATGCTATAGACTTTGTTCAATACCTCTTCATGTTTGGATGAGGGCCATTCTTTGTTCCCTATTTATTTGTGTTTTAGAGACTCAAAGAATAGAGATGTGCATGAGCAGAAGATCTTCCAGCTTATTGGAGGATCAGTTGATGGAGGCCTAACACCTATCGATGATCTTACCTCAGACAAGCTTAGAGAAGAACAAATGATGGTGAACAAGTTTGCTGGTATCAACTCCAGCAAAGGAAGAGAATTCTAAGTTTATTGGTACGCAGGCAAAATACAAACTAGCAGACTGGCAGAAAGCTACTCCATGTCAAGTACATGACAGGCAGTATAGTTTGATGGCATACAAAATGGTGCCAGAGAACAGTTAAGGCCCTAAAAGACAATACATCACAACCATCTGTTGATTATGGACCACTTAGCCAGGTACCTTGTTAGTAAGTAGAACAAAAATGTCAGAGGGTTAGTCATATGGGCCCTGAGGAAGGCTTATCAATTGGTTGAAGATGGATTGTTGAAGTCAGATAATCCTTTATATGAAGAAGATATGGATCATGATTCAACTGAGAAACTAAGTGTGTGTTAGTACGCTTTCAAGTACACAATATTGCCCCTAGCTTGAAGGGAGACCTTTTCTAAAATTGAGAAGGAGGAGAAAAGAGATCATAGACCACTCACTCCTTTCTTGAATAATATTTTAGTAGTGTGGACCTCAACAGAATAGAAGACACATATAGAGCCTTACTTGTTGGGAAGTAGTGGTGGCTATCCTGGGTTATCCATGAATTCAGAATTTAATGGTAAGCCAGCAGTTCTGAGAATATTGAGAATATAGGACTGCTAGCAGGTCATCCCAAAAGAGCTTACTATCCAGTGAGCAGGCTGACTTAGGATACTCTAGTAGTAATGCCAGAGAAGGTTACATAGGTAACCTAATAGTATGCCTTGATTTATAATTGCCTAAAGCACTATGTGAAGCTATGTGCTATATGTGAATGTTGTTATCTTATGAAATATATGAATTATGTATTATATTTCTTTCTACAACCCAGGCAGTTCCAACAGATATTATGTATTCTATGTGTGCATTTGTCCTGAATATTTAAGATAATTACATGTGACTATACTCTATGCAAAATGGTGACAATTTAGAATATGAATGGAAAAATGTGCCATGAATCTAATGTGATTTGTGGTGGCTACCATTTTTTTTTAACTGGGGGTGGTACATAAGGGGATAGGCATGTAATATGGCTACTATGTTCTATTTGGGGGGGGTGGGGGGGAGAACACATGTCCAAAGGCCTGTACATTAGTAGAGCAGCTTTCAATACTCTTAGTTTAAACCTCCCCCAGGAGATTAACATAAAGGCAGTATGATGAATGATTGGATCAAGAGCAAGCTACTGGTAGCCAAAGGCTGTGTAATCAGAGACTTTTACAGGAGTGTCTCAGCCGTAGAATAGGCGCAGCACAAGCAAGACGAGAGTAGGAGAATGAGAAAAAGCCAGATACTGAGCTGGGGAGTAAGAGACCAAATGATCAGGACATGAGTCTTTGGAGTCTTCCACATGACATAAGTGACTGATACATTCCCTTTTCGCTATGTTGGGGAAATGAGCAATTATTTGAGAGAGAAATTGGTGCTCCTATAGGAGACCCACCTCTTCCACCCATGAGTTTTATGACTGTAAACAACTCATTTATCTTCTCTGAGATTCAATTTCGTTATCTGTAAAATGAAAACAATTTTAGTATTACTTAATTCACAGGGCAAATGTGAGGAAAATGCTTTGCAAATCTTTCAGTGTTATATAAATGTGAGTTATGACTATTACAATCTGAAAATTTCGTGTGAAGACATGGATAAGAATTCACTAGAAGAAAAGACATAAAGTTGTTACTATCTAAAAGGGTGGAATGAATATTCACACTTAAGACAATGAGATCCATTGAACAATCAAAACCATGAACAATCGAATAAACGAACTTTGATGCTGAGTAAGGAAATCCTAAGATATTTTTTCCTTACCTCAGCCTTCCTTTTCTTTTTTGCACTTCTATAAGATGACAGCTGTTTTTTCTTGTCCCTCCCAGTGTAATTCCAGCAAGTTATTTGCATGCTCAGCATATCCTTTAGCATAGTAGCCAGTTTAAGCAACTCTACAGAAGGCTCTCAAACATGCTTACAATCAGCACACATTGCTGCCCTCCAGCGTTCAGTGGCAAACACTGCTACTTGCAGGTGCCAGGTGCGACTTGGGTCCTGGTCTACTAGATCACTCACAACACGTTATGTACAACAGTAGAACAGAAACAGTTGCCTTTTATTTCCCCTCTGGCACACAGGGATATAATCAGATTAATACAGCTCAAGACTTAACAGCTGCCAAGTATTTCTATCCCTTGGTTTACACCAATTGAACTAAATCAAACCTGCAGTTCTCTCCTAAGACCCTGAGTATTTCTTCCTCACCTCACCCCCATCTTTTATAGTTAATGACCTCATGATCTAAAGAGAAAAATTAGGCCCATAAAGGCCTTCATGGAAGGTCTCCTCTTCTTGAATCTGTCTCTGTCTAGCTACTTTTTCTCCTAAACAATCATAGGATAAAATCTTGTATTAAAAAAAAAAATCTAACCTCTTCATATATAACTGGGGGCCTATCCTCTTTTACCTAAAGAGGGGCCTTGCTCACATGCAACTTCTCTCCTCTCCCCTCTTCGCCCTTTCCATAATCATCTTCTCCTAAGCTTAGATTTTCTCCTGTGCCTTTCTTCATGAATTTTCCTTTTTTGTGGTTGTATTTTGTATTTATGTCAACCTTATTTCTGAAAATATCCTCTCTCTCTCTCTCTCTCTCTCTCTCTCTTTAACCGACATGCAATCTCTTGTAACATAGAAGAAACACAAGGAAGGGAGAAGAGAAAGAAGAAAGAGAGAGAGACTGAGAAAGGGAGGGTGAAAGAAAGGAACAAAGCAACAAAGGAAGGGAGGGACAGAGGGAAAGAAAGGAGGGAAGGAAAGAAAAAAAAAGTTCAGTGGAGACAACCAACACATCAACCAAGTCTGACATATGTCATATTTCACACCTATAGTCCCCCATATCTAAAAGAAGAGAAGAAAGAGTATTTTCTCAACTCTCCTCCAGGGCCAAACTTGTTGGTCATTATGTTCATACAAGCTTCAAATATTTTTGTCCTTTCCGCTTACACTGTTGTCATGACTGTTGGTGCTATTTTCCTGCTCCTGCTTAATTCACTCTGAATTGATTCATATAAATCTTGTCACTCTTCTCTAAATTCTTTATCTGATCCTTTCTTATGCAGAAAAATTCCATTGCACGTATGTACAACAATTTGTTTATTCATTTCCAAAGTTATAGGCATCGACCTTATTTCCAGTTATTTGTCATTACAAAAAGTGCTTTTATGACTATATTGATATATACAGGATGATTCTGCTTTTGACCTTGGGGTACATAATTATTGGTGATTTTTCTGGATCAGAAAAGATAGATTTTTTTTGTCAATTTTAAAAAATAATTCAAAATTCCTCTTTTAAGAATGACTAGACTAATTGGTTCACAGTTCCACGAATAGAGTATTAGTGTGATTCATGGACTATTGTAGTGGTTTTAGTTTAAGCTATTCAGCAATATATGTAATTATTTTGTATGACATGATATGAAGATATCCTACAATGTGGCAATGGTCTGATCAGTTAAGGGGTTTTATACAACTTTTTTTTTTAACAGCCAGTCCTTTTTACAGAAGTACCTATCAAAAATAAAAGCTAGGATTTATGTAGAATTTTAAGGTTTGAAAAGCACTTTCCACACTTTCACTCACAAAGCCTTCAGAGTTACAGTGTACAGAAAGATTCAGGAAAAAGAAACAGAGCAATTGCTGGGAGCGATAAGCCATGCCAAAAGGAAGTATATATTAAAAGAACAGACAAAAGTAAGAATGTGAGAAAAAAAACAAAGTGACTTACATGATGGTATAAGTGTATAAACTAGACATTGTGTAATCAGACTAGATAATGGTAATAGTCCTCGGTTGGAATTCACTGTGAATGACTTGATTCTTAATCTTATTGCAAAATATCTTCTGTGTTAATGCATTTTTTCTCTATCTGTCTGTCTCTCTCTCTCCCTCTCTCTCATCAGGTGGATGAGACATTTATGGATTCTATCTTGAACAAACATTACGTCAAGAATCGAATAATCAAACTGACGTAAGTATATTTAGAAAATAGAGACTGGGCAAAGGCGGTTTAGCAAGCATAGGTAAGAGCCAATGAACTGCAAAGCCGTGTTTAGTAAACTTCCTTACTCTGATGCTTTTCACATCAAACATGACATGAAAAGCAGCTGCTAATCAACTGCTGAGTGGGATTGTGATTTTTTTCTGTTGTTATTTCCAAGAGCAACAGATGCTGCTGAAAAGGAGAGCAGCTTATGTTTGGAGTAACAGATATCTTCCTTTATTAGTTGTTTTTTGTTTCTGTTTTATTTTCGGTTTTTGTAACGTACCCAGAGATTATAGTACAACTCTAACGATTTTTTGGAAATCACTTGAGTGACCAAAATAACATCAAACATAACAGATATGACTTCCCTTCTCAGACCAAGAAGTAGACACACTCTTTTATGGACTCGAAAAAAAAATTAAGCCTTTTTCTCAGGTTAAAAACTCTGGTTTTCATTGGCTGGTGGTGTTTAGGTTATTCAAAATGGTTTACAGTGTTTCAAAAAAATATTTCATTAGTGTCTTGGTGAGATTTCACAACATTCTCTTCTGATTATAGGCATTATGTTGCAAAGAAAAAGAGTCTTACACTTGAATCACTGAATTTGGAATCACAAGACCTGAGTTGGGATCTCAGCTCTGCTACTTATATCATCCATGTTCCCTTGAACAAATCACATAACCCTGTCTGGGCCACCCTTTCCTCATCTGATTGTTGTCTGTCCTTCCTTCTTGAAGAGACCCAATGACATCAGGATGGTGATGGCTTAAATTTCGAGTAAATTGGATTTAACTGAGGCAAGGCTGTGCAAAGTGATCCCCTTCACTCTCTCCCTTAAAGCCATCTGGGTCCAGTGGCAAGACATAAATTGGGACTACTGGAGATGGCCCCATGTTCTGGCCAGAAATCCTGAGGGTTTTCCCCTCCCAGACTGGTTTGTTTTGTTTTGTTTTGTTTTAGTAGGTAAAAGAGGCCTCTTTTGCCTTTTTCCTTACCTAGCCTTAATCACTGAATGGTGTAGCCTCAGACAAACTGAGATCTGGGAAAGACCTTAGCTTAAACAGGCCAAGATCTCTCACTACATCTGAGGTCATCTCAAGTCATTGCTGATCTATGTCTTACTACTGGACCCAGATGGCTTTGACGGAGAGAGTGAGGCTAGTGGCTTTGGCCTGGTGACTGCCTCACATATAACTGCATTGGATGAGCATAGAGCGTTTTGAAGTGTAGGATATAATGTAAGTATTTAGAGTCATAGAATTTTAGAGCTAAAGAAACCCTAGAAAATATGCAGTTAAAAAGCTTCATTTTTCTTACAGATCAAGAAACTGAGAGCTAGGTAGTGGTAGAGTGGAGGCTTGAACTCAAGTCTTCTGACTCCCATTCTAGGGTTTCTTTCATAGTATCTCCATCTGTCTTTTTGTGCTTTGCAGGCCAGAAATAGATGGCATGAGAGCAGATGTTGTAATGGTGTTTCAGTTTCCTTCCAATGAGAAAAGAGAAACAAGGGAGAAAAAAATTCACAACATTTTACATCAAAAAATAAGAAACACAAGAGCTCTGAAAATAAATGCCTCATCCCTTCAGCTCAATGGTACGTGTTTGTTTTTCCATTTATCATTAACTCTTGTATTAATGCATTTATTTCTAAATGTGTTTGTCATTCTTCCAACAAATAAATGAATAACAAATGACCAAATGACTAAATAAACAGAAAAAAATGAAATAAGAATTTATTAAGCATCTACTAGGGGTCAGGTCCTATGCTAAGTTCTTCACAAATACTATCTCATTTGAACCTCAAAATAATCCTAGGAGGTAGGTATTATTTTTTTAATCATTTTAAAGCTGAGAATACTGAGGCAGAAAGAGTTTATGTCACTTGCCCAGGGCCACATAGCTAGTAAGTGTCTAAGGCTGAATATGAACTCAGGTCTTCCTGATGAGGCTTAGAGCCCTATCCGTTATGCCAACCTGCTGCCTCAAAAAATAAAAATAAACAAATAAGGGAGTTGACAAAATGAATGAACAAAGAAGTAAACAACCAGGTAGGTAAATGAATGGATAAATAAAGGAGAAAGAGAGAAAAGAGAGAAAGAGGGAGAAAGAGAGGATAAGTAGTATTCAGTGTCTTCCTGAACTTGTCTGTACTCGAGTTGTGACTCTGAAAAATGAAATCTTACAAAATCTTAGTTAAATAGGCCATGGAGTAACTTTTTTCCTTCTGGATGAAACAATTGATGGCACACATTCCAAAATAGCAGAAGTAAATGTTTATCAATAATAAGCACTAACTAGCCTATCCTAGCTCTCATCTGTGACTAAGCAACTGAAAAATCTATGGTGTTTTGCAGCTTCTACATTTTTGAGTCAAGCCTGGAACATAGACAAGAAACTCTTTATTTTAAAGACCATGTATGTTGTTATATATACTTTTTTCCCCAAAAGGATAAAGACCTGAGTAGCAGGAGCAAGTTCTAACTGGAAGTACCTCCTTGTCCTTTGGGAGCTATATTAACTCTTTGAGGACCACTAAGTCTTTTTTTTTTTTTTGCTTTTTGGAATGCAGGGCAATTGGGGTTAAGTGACTTGCTCAAGGTCACATGGCTAGTAAATGTTAAGTGTCTGAGGCCTTATTTGAATTCAGGTCCTCCTGACTCGAGGGCTGGTGCTCTATTCACTGCACCACCTAGCTACCCCTAGGTCTTTCTAAACAGGTTCTGCAAAGCACTAAACTTAAAAATTATCCAATAGCTCTCCCCAGAATGGAAAAAGAGACAGAGGGAAGAACTTGCAGAGAATTTACTCTAGGCATTCTCTTACCTTAGAAAGTAAATCTCAAAAATCATTGTGAGGACTATGATATAACTGCCATGCTGGCAAGTTATGTCATGGATTATGGAATTACCAATATTTAAAGTATCTATAATCCCACAAGGTGGGGGGAGAGGTCTTCTTTCCACTGATATAGATTGCAATTCCTCTGTAACTAAGCAGATGGTCTACTAGGTTATTTCAGCCATTTTCATCACTATGAAGATGACTTTGTGAAAAGGAACTCTGAACTTAACTAAGAAGAAAACAGACACAACAGGCTATCATTGTAAGAAGGGAGTAGTAAGTATTGCCCCGTACTTAAAGACTCTATAGCTTGATAGGAACAAGCAGAATTTGTGCTTCACTGGCACTACCTCAGTGAGCACAGGATTATCTCCATCCCATGATGAACACTTCCTTCCTTGTACATTCTACAGCCCAGCCAAATCAGCATACTTTCTATTACCTATATGTTACATTTCATCTCCCTCCTCCTTGCCTTTGAACAAGCTATCCTCATGCCTTTGTTCTACTTTCTTCCTAATTTCTGCCTCATAGAATCATTCCTTTCCTCCAGAGTTCAACTTAAGTGATACTCCCTATAGGAAGGCTGTCCTTACCCTTCCTCCTCTCTGGCTCTAGTTACTAGTGATCTCCCCAAGAAATTACTCTGGATCTACATTGCATATATTTTGTATTTACTTATCTGTCTTCATTTTGTTCTTTATCCATTCTCTATACAATAGAGTGTAAGCTCCTGGATGGTAGGAATGATTTCCTTTTTATCTTTGTGGCCCTACGACCAAGTATAATGTCTAGCACATAGTTTGTGTTTAATAAAAGCTCACTGCCCACTAAAGTCTCAAGAGGTGACTTTACTTGGAGGCTGTCAATGAAGAGCATTAATTCCCAATGAATTTAAAAGACCAGGTTGCTAGAGATGATGTACGAAATGGTTTCAAGCACATGGACTGATATCCTTTAGCATCACTGCCTGACTTGTGTTTCTATTAACACTTGAGCTGGTGATCTAAGGCCTATATTCATTCTCTAGACTAGGAGACAGTATTAGGGGTGGGGAACCTGTGGCCTTGAGGCCACAGGTGGCCCTCTAGGTCCTCAAGTATGTCCCTTTGACTGAATCCAAACTTCACAGAACAACCCCCTTAATAACAAAAAGCTTCTGTGAAGCTTGGATTCAGTCAAAGAGTCACACTTGAGAACCTAAAGGGCCACCTGTGGCCTCAAGGTCTCAGGTTCCCCAGCCCTAGATAGGCTAACAGATGGAGCAATGGCCTGAAAGTGAGAAGAGCTGGTCCTGTCACTGACTTATGGAGGGATAATCACTAGCAATCATTTGACCTTTCTGTTCTTCTATTTTATCACCTGTAAAAAGAGGATCATTATTTTTACTACCTTTCTCACAGGGATACTGTGAGGATTCGCAACTACATAGAAAATACTTTTGGACCACAGGTGCTGCATAAATACGAACTGTTACTATTCTATAAATTGTTCCTTAGGATTGGAATATTTGCAGTCTGAAAGAATCCATTTAAATAAAGGGCACCAAAAACTGGAGGGCCACATCTGCAGAATTCAGTGTTGCTTTTCCTTCCCTTGACCTGACTTGTGCTTTAACCAGAAGATATTTAGTTGGAGAAACAGGGTCTCCTTCTAGGGAAAAAACAAGTTGCCTTCTGTGAATAATAATTACTGTAACTGACATTTATTTTAACATCTTCTGGTTTGCAAAACATTTTATATACATATTTTCATTTGACCCTTATAACAGCCCTATAAGGTAAGTGGCATATATATTATTAGCCTTATTCTACAAATGAGGAAACTGGGATTTGAAAAGGGTGAGTGGTGTTCTCATCATTGGAAAGTTCTAGAGGCAAGATTATAACCCAGGTCTCACTTTTTTCAAGAACATTACTTTTTCACAGTATATCAGACTGACTTTTCATATACAAAGACATGAATATGAGAATATGGGAACTTCGAATGAAGAGTGGCTAAGCACTATTTCAAACTACTCTTTAACACCTCTTCTCCAGTGGGAAAACATCTTCCCAAGCAACCTGAGACTGACTTTTAAAATTCTTACATGGTCTGAGACTGCCAGGGAACCCAAAACAGGCTTAAAATTCCCTATAAAAATTATGAAAGTAAGGCCTACAAAGTTCTGTAGACAATAATACCAACTGTTGGAAACTCACATTTGAGTTAATGAATGATGTGATCAAATATAACCAGGAAACAATCTGTTAACTTCCAAATGCAAAGGGATAATTTTCAGTAGTGGAGAATAAAGTTTATTTTTTTTCTTTTCACTCTAAATCTAGTAAATAATAATATGTGAAGAGTGTGAGAAGCGAGGACAAGTGCAGTCTTATCCAATGTGGGATGAACTACTTACTAGAAGAATTATTATTTTTGTGATAAAATAGCAAATTATGGGTGTCTGCCATGTTATTTCTGTTGTTTTTGTTCTACAGATTGACAATGAAACTAGCCAGGCAAGATGCTGACTTTAGAAGTACTATCAGATTTTTAGGGTCTGGTAGAAGAGCCATAATTCATCCTTTTCAAGTGATATCTAAAGGATCATCTGGCTAACAAGATAAATAAGTGCACTGTTACTGGAAGTCAACATACTATAGCTGTAGGCAGAACTGTGAAGTACTCAGTTCATTTTTTTCATCACATATTTGCTCCTCTTCTTCAGCCTGCTCCTGAAAGAACATTCATGTTCAAATGGTGTTTGTTTGTTTGTTTGTTTAGGATTTGGCTTTTTTTCTTTAAATTTTATTCTTTGTTTTTTCTTTCTTCTTTTGCTTTTCAGAATTTCTATTTTGATATTGAATTAAGGGCTGTAATTTGTCAGGTTTTGGTTTTAGATAAACATTATTTACCTTATCAGTGAAAGGCCTATTCATTTCTTTTTTTTTTAATTTATTTACTTTTAGTTTACAACATTCAGTTCCACAATCCCTTAAGTTTCAAATTTTCTCCCTCATCTTCTCCTCTCCCCTCCCGCCATGGCTCCATGCACTCAAATACAGGATCTACAAATACCTTCACATTAAACATTAGTCAAGTTGTGAAGAAGGATTATAACCAATGGAGTGAACAATGGGAAAGAAGAAACAAAACAAAAAAAGAGAGAGAGCAAGTAGTTTGATTCAATCTGCATTCAGACTCTGTAGTTCTTTCTCTGGATGTAGATATCCCAAGAGCCTATTCATTTCAAGGGCAGGTAGGTGGCGCAGCGGATAGAATAGTGGGCTTGGAGGCAGGAAAAATTTATCTTCCTGAGTTCAAATTTGACTTCAGAAACTTATTAGCTATGTAACCCTGAGCATGTCACTTAACCCCATTTGCCTCAGTTTCCTTATCTATAAAATGGCTGGAGAAGGAAATGGCAAAACACTCCAGTATTTTCACCAAGAAAACACCAAATGGGGTCAAAAGAGTAGGATGTTACTGGAAAATGACCGAATAGCAATAATGACAGCTATTTCTTCCTCTGTTTTCTAGTGTTTTTACCAGGAATAAAGATTGTATGTTTTCACTATTTTTTTCTCTCCACTGATATCTGCTTTTTTCTTGTTCTTATTATCAGTATGACCTATTTTGTTGATAGTTTCCCTAATATTGAACCAACCCTACTTTCCTGTTATAAATTCAACCTGGTCATTGTGTATAATATGACATATTTTTGTATCCTCTTTGCTAATATTTTATTTAAATTTTTTGTGTCAGTGTTCATTAAGCATATTGGTCTATAGTTTTCTTTTAATTTATTGATTTGTTCTTTCTTATGCTGATTATATAAATTTTACCCTAAGTACAATTTTGGCTGCATTCCAAAAATGTTGGAGTGTTATCTGTTTTTATTAGCACTAATGAAATTATCTATTATGTTTGTGATTTGTTCTTTGACTCACCAATTCCTTAGGTTTGTTATTTCATCTCTAATTTGTTTTTAATCCTTTCTAATTGACTATAATATTATTGCATCGTGGTCACTAAAGGATGTGTTTAATATTTCTACTTTTTTTTCATTTCTTTGTGAATAATTTATGCCCCAATACGTGGTCAATTCTTGTAAATGTGCTATGCACAGGTAAGAAATATGTATACTCCCTTCTATCTTCTTTCAATTATCACCAGAGGTCTATTATATAGAATTTTTTTAAAAATTCTATTGAGGTCCTTAGCCTGTTTCTCATTTATTTTTTGCTTAGATTTATCTAGTTCTGAAAGGGGGTACATTGATGCCATTATTGTTGTTATTATTATTATTATTATTATTATTATTAATGTGTCTAGGCTTTTTGTTGTTGTTGTTGTTGTTAAAGGTTTTCAGGTAGTCTAATGATTCTTAAATTATTTTTTCCTTGATCTATTTTCCAGATTAGTTGTTTTGATATGAAACACCTATATTTTCTTCTATATTTTTCAGTCTTTTAATTTTGTTTTTAATACTTATTGTCTCATTTGGTCCATGATAATTTTCAAGTAGTCTGTTACTTGTGTGAATTGTCTTCCTCTTATATTATAGTGTTATTTTTCTTTCTAAGTCATTCCTTTGGGGCTCTAATTTTTACTACAGCTCTTTCCTCCAGCATCTCATTTATAGAATAATTTAACTCTTTAAAAACCTGATTAATTTCTTCTAGGAATTCTATTTAACCTTGTATTCAAGCTATATTTTTCTTTGAGCCTTTCATTGTGGATGTTTTGGAGTGTTGTGTTGTTTTTTTTCTCCTGAGTTTGGCATTCCTGTTACCATAATAGTTTTCATGGTGAAAATACTTTTATTGTTGTTGTTTGTTAATTCTTTCAGTCTTATTTACTCTATTGGGACTTTGTGTTAGGGTCAGGCTCTATGAATATACATAGGGAATTCTGAGTTTAATTTGATCCTGATTTGTCTTCTCTGGGGATCTATTGCTGCTTTCTCCAGGTGTTGAGTGCGGTGTCCTTCCAGTATCTTACAGATGATTAAGATTAAGGACCTATAAATTTTCAAAGCACCCAAAGGAGTTTAATCTAGAATTAAATCTGATCACTGCCTAGCCCTGATCTGAATTTCAGAATTCCTGATTCTAATTTAGTTTGGGGAGGGATGGGGATACAACTGTAGGAGCTCTAGTATACAGCTATTGGTGCTGACCCCTCTCAACTAGCTGAGAGAATCTCAGGTTCAAAATATTAAAACTATAGCTTTTACGTTGGTCTGTGCTCCTTATTCCAGTTCCTCATTTAAAGGCTTCAGACTGGGTTTGGGTTTGAATGAGAGAATCAACTAGTATTCTCCTCACTTATGTTTCTGTTCCTTGCCCAATTAGCGGCCTTGGGCCTGGCTCTGATTCAGTCACAGATTACCAACCTCTAAGCATACCATCTCACTACTTTGTATATCAACTCCATAGTAGTTTTTTTTTCTATTTCTTCCAGTTTTAAAAATAATCATTCTCTTTAGCAGAAAAAAAAAAGGATAAATTGAGGAGATCGACCTATATCCATTAGAGAATGTCATCATTCAACTCATCCTTTGAAATCTGTCTAAGAGTCCATAGATGAAAAGATGTGAGGGACGAAGAACGTCTAGATTTTGGGATGCAGGTTGTTAGGTAGTTCATAGAATCGGTCCATAAGTCATAAATCTTGGTTGGATGCTGCAAGTACACAAAGAGGTGGACCCAGAACTGAATAAGAGAAACAAACTGAACTGGATGACATTTGGGAAATTATGCAGGGCAATCAATAATCCTAGTCTGGTCCCTAACACAAAAATCTATCTTTTTAACATTACCATAATGGCTAAGTGCATAAGAAAGGTGGAAACTAAGCCTTATGCAAGCCTGGACATAAGAAAGAAAATTTTCATGGAAGAGAGGAAAGGTATCAATAAAGACTTCTTGAAAGAGGTATCATTCCATGTGAATCATGGGACATCATGATATGGAAAGAATTAGAATCGCAAGTTACTTAAAGGCCACAGAGAAATGCACAGTGGATGTCAGTATGCTCTAGTACTTTACTCATGGTGACTTGAATTTAAGAAGTGACATAAAAGATATTACCAAGAAAATGTAGACACTGCAGAGAAGCCAGATCATGTATCAAGGGCAAGGAATAACAGTAAAGTTGTACTGGGGTACCAGTAAATTTGTAAAATGTTAAAAGATCTAGAAATAGACACCCATAATTCAATGTATTCAGTAGATTCTCTGATGAATTTATGTGAGTACTCAGAAAATCATACATCATATTTGCATATGATGAGAAATTGCAGAGAAGTTGCATCTACATTGATGAAATCATAGTTCCATCAAAGTGATTGACTTCAACAAATCAAAGTATGTCAGTCTTGTCTGATAAACCACCCACTCATTTCACAGTTTCATTGAAACTGCTGAACACATTTCTCTCTATACCACATAATCCCCTCATCTGATCAGTCTCTTTTCTTTCAAACATTTAGTTGAAATTATGATTGTAGGATCAGAATCCACATGTGGTCAGAATTCTATGATATTTGCCAGAGAGGAAGACCCAAATAACTTCAAATCTTGATATTTCACTTTTTTTTTCCAGCTATGAGTTCAAGAGCGGGCAAGCTAACTATCCAATCATGTAAGTCTAAGAACTTTATTTAAATAATGAGTAGGGTTTCCATGACACAAAAAAGAAAACTCATCCAAAATATCATCATTTTTCTTCTACAAACACATCAGTCAGGCAGTCAGTAAACAATTATTATGACACTATGCTAAGCCCTAGGGATAAAAAAAGAGGTAAAAGAAATATGTTCCCTGAAAGAAAATAAACTTTCAAATGTACCTGTTACACACATGTATTAAATATTTTCATCAAAAACTGAAGCTGAACCTTAATCAATGTCAAGGCTGATCTTTTTGAGGCCTAAAATATTTTCAAGTCATATTAATGAAGTAGGGAAAACATAGGCTTGAAAAAAGTGGATTTTCTTGTTCAAGGAAAACACATGAATATGAACAACCAGCAATATGTGTTTTGTGCTGAGGAATAATGTATTTAAAAGACATCTGAGGTGGGGCCCAGAAACTAGTCATTGTGCTAATGGCTGACCTCAATACCTTGGCTAACATGCTGCCCTTCATTCACAAAATAAATGCTACTATGAGCTCTGAATTATTATTTTTTCTACATTAAGCCATCAATGTTTTTGTCTTGTCTTTCTTATACAAATGGTAGACACTGACAAGTTTGCTGACACAGTTAGCACAGTTAGTAAGGGCACAGTTAACGACTGAAATGAGTTTTTTTTCTATGTCTAAGTATGCAGGTTCTGAACCCAGTATATTTGCTTCATTGACGCAATGTTCTAACCAGCTCAAGCGCATGGCAAGAATATTAAATATTACAGTTGTCTCTGATGTGTATGATAAACGTGCTTGAAAAAATTGTTTTGTCACTGTGATAATGAAGGAATGAAGTCTCTCTATTGAGCAGTTAGATTTGCCTGAGTGACTCCTGCAGATAGAGGCACAGGCTCCATTTTTTCAATATCATAGCAACAAAACAATTTTATCAAACATCTTTGTTATGTGCATCAGAGACAACTATAATATTTAATATTCTGGTAGAGTCACTCAGATAGATATTGTAGTAAGCCAAGAAGGGAACAATCATTTATTAAGCATTTACTATTTCCTAGACACTGTGCTAAATGCTTTACAATTAATATCTCATTAATCATCAATATAACCCCAGGAAGAAGATGTTCTCATTTTCCCCTTTTTACACTTAAGTAAGGTTCTATTGCTTTTCCCTGAAGTAGACAGAGGTTAAGTGACTTGCACAAGGTCACAGAGATAATAACACCTTATTTGAACTCAGGTCTTACTGATCCAGGCCCAGAACTCTGTCCACTGTGCCGCCTAGCTGCCTCTAGGAATTGCTTGTTTGTTTATCTGATGATCCCAGAGAAACTTGCTTTTCTGGGAACTTTGTGCAAACCACTCTTGCCATCATCACCCCAGAAACAAACATGGAAAATCAGAAATAAACTTCAAGCAATTATATTCAAATGGATCTGGGATATCATTGAACCAGGAGTACCTTCTAATAATGTAGATCTCAATTCATTCATGCCTTCCCATCATGTATAATTCTTGCCCGTGTTCTCCCAAAAGTTTGCTGTAGGAGTATTTGCTTTCAAGTTCATGAAGGTACCAAAGGACCACTCTTACTATCTGTCATTCTTTGTTCTTGCATCATGAGCAGCCTATATTCTCTTGCTGTTATATATAATCCCTTGATCACTTTTTCCTTTTTTATTTACTCCTGTTCTTTCAATTTCCTCATTGGCTATACTGCAGCCTACTTAAACCCATCATATGCCTTTCCATTGCCTTTTGTGTGATGTTCTTTAGTTCTTCTAATGCAATGGTGTTACATAAGCCACTGCCAAAAGATGGGCTTTTCCTTTTTGGGGAAGAAAAGGCTCAGTCAGTAAAAGAGTTTTGGTATCTCCCCAAAGCTATTCAACCTGCTGTTCCCTCCTTTTTATCTCTAGCTCTATCTCAATGTTCATCTGTATACTTTCTCCAAGATATACATATTATTGGATGAGTTCCATTAAGTCCATCAAAGTAAATGCTGAAATCTTCAAATATTCTTCATCCTCTTGCTCTTTTCTATGTATGTGAACAGGTCAAACTCCTTTGTGTGACTGCAGAACACTTCAGGAGGCTCTGCAATGTCTTGAGGTCTGATGCAATCCAGACAATTGTAAATAGGAACACCTGAAAGATACCACTATAGACAGTGAGACATTTGCACTGGATCTCCTCCACCACAGTAACATGTAACTTGTACTAGCACATATCCCTGTGTTTTATACCTTGATTAACCAGGTATATTCCTGTTCTTATATAGTCCAAGAAATTTTGAAGGATCTTGATATAGAGATAGGAAAGATTTTGCTACAAAGGAGTCTATAATTTAGTGTTTCATTCTACCAAATCAAAAAAAAATTTTTTTGGTAATCTACAAATAATGAGCACCAATGGCCTGTTATATTTACTACGTCTTTCAGTCGCAAGATTGTCAAGATATGGTCCATTGCTGAATATTGCTTGTGAAAACCTTATTGTTCCATACAGTAACTCTCATTAAGAATTTCTCAATTCATAAATAGATGAGCCTTAAAAAAAATTTCTCTTGTTAGCAAAGTAAGTATATTGATCAGTAATTATTTGTGTTCTCTTGATTACCTTTCTTTGCTATTTATAAGACCCAAGATTATTTCAATGAAGTTGATTTCTTCCTCTCCTTTTGATACCTTGTATATCTATCCCTCAACATCTTCACAATTATGTCTTCCCTGGCATGGATCTCCTCAAACACATACTTCGTCCAACCTCACTACTTTTCTCAGGCTTGTTCTATTTAGTGCCATGTCTATTGCAACATTAAGGTCCCAATGTAGTAGTTTCATTATATTTGATGAAGAAAGAGTTTGTTGAAATGGTTTCTGTAAATTGTTGACAATTTTCTTCTGTTTCTTCTTTCTTTCCATTTTAATTGTTGAATGTTTTGGGGAGACTTTGCTTTATCAGATATAGTTTCAGGCTTCCAATATACTGGTTCTACCTTTCACTGCTACTCTTTGCTTTGTGATATACTACTCATAATTATCTATAACACTTCAAGTAGTTATTATTACTAAAATCCTGGAATGGCTTTCCAACTGACTTGTAGTGTTTCCTTTGTGACTTGTATTTGACATGCTGTCAAAGTTTATTGAACTGAACTCAAGTGATTTAAACATATCATGGAGTTCCAAAAAAATACCACCAATTCCTTTTTATTCCTACATGTGGTTCTCTAGTGGGAGCATAAGTATAATAATAAAATATTTCTACATTTCTGGGATCTATGATTTGAATTGTGTGCTTACTATATGCCTCTAATGATGCATTCACAAACTCCAACATGCCTTAGAAAACAATTCAAAGAAATTACCACTGGGAAAAAAATAATCACCCTTCTCTCCAGATTCCTATTGATAAGCTTTTCCAAATTTGGCTAAACTAATTCTTAGACAATTGACACAGAATCATAATTAGTATTCTTCCTTCAAACCTTTCTATCCTTCTAGGTCCTCACAAGAAGGAAGGAAGGAAGGAAGGAAGGAAGGAAGGAAGGAAAGAAGCTAGAAGGGAGGTGTGTAAAAGGAGGGAAGGAAGAAGGAAAGGAAAGAAAGGAGGAAAAGGAGGAGATAAGGAAGGAGGGAATCAAGGAGGGAGGGAAGGAAGAATAAAAAGAAGGAGAGAGGGGAAAAGTAGGAAGGAAGGAGAAAAGGAATAAAGGAAGGACTGAAGGAAAGTAGGGAAGGAAAGAAAGAGAGAAGAAAGTTGGGAAAGAAGAAATGCAGGAAGAAGTGAAGGAAGGAATGAAAGAGGGAGGGAGAGATGGAAGGAAAGTAGAAAAGAGGAAAGTAAAAAGGAGGAAATGAAGGAAGGAGGGGGGGAAAGGAGAGAAGAGAAGGAGGAAGAGAAGGAAGGACAGAAGATAGCAAGGACCAAAGGAAGGAGAGAAAGAAGGAAGGACAGAAGGAATGATGGAAGAAAGAAAGGAGAGAAAGTAGGAAGGAAGAAGGAAAAGTAGCAAGGAGGAAAAGTAGGAAGGAGTGAAGGAAAGAGAAAAAAGAAAGAGGAATGGAAAGAGGGAAGATAGAAGGAGGGCAGGAAGGAAGGAATAAAAGATGGAAGGAAGGAGGGAAGGTAGAAAGAGAAGGAAGGAGAGAAGGTAGAAAGAATTGAAGTAAGAAGGAGGGAAGATAGAAGGGAGGAAAGAAAGGAAATACATAAGAAAGGAAGAAGGGAAGGAGGGAAATAAGGGAACAAGCATTTATTAAGCACCCCTAGGTAGTAGACATTGTGCTAAATCCTTTACAAATGTCTCATTTGATCCTCACAACAATCCTGGGAGATAGATGTTATTTTTATCCCCATTTTACTATTGAGTAAACTGAGGCAGATAGAGGTTAAGTCACTTGCTGAGGATCACACAGATAGTAAGTATCTGAGGCCACATTTGAACTCAAGTCTTCCTGACTCCAGGCCCAGAACTCTATACACAGTATCACCAAGCTGCCTACAGAGGTTCTCAAAGTGGGCAATACTGCCCCAGTGATATATGCTGGAATAATCCAGGAGGATAGCAGTAGCCTTGAGTGCAACTGAGGGATATTGAATAAAAATAAGGGGGCTGTGGAAGCATAAGCAAAGAAGAGAACAGAAGAATTTTGAAAAACTGTTTGTATATGTTTCATCTGTTGTGTAACAGAATTAAAGTTGTAGTGATTACATTATTTTCCAAATAAACACACAAAATGCAAGTTATAACCAGTCAGTGGTCAAGTCTGCCTACAGGTCTTAACAAGCAAGTGTTGACAGATGAGCATGTGGCACATTGTTGGGAAGTCCAGCATGCATTGGTAGGAATATGTGCATGTAATCACTTGTTTACAATACAATACTCTACAGTTACATGACACAATATTGTGTCATCAAAATATCAAAGCAAGAAAAGACCACAAATACACAATAAATTATTAAATTTAAGACGTCATTTGTTTTAACTATATTTTTTGAAATAATGAGATTTTTTTTTAACTGTTAAAGGGTTAAGGAAAGTAGATTTCCAAAGGGGCTGCTGAGAATTTTTTTTAAAGGGGGCAGTAGGCCATATAAGTTTGGGAACCTCTGCTCTAAATCTGCATTCCAGTTCAATAATTTTTCAGCAACAAAGGTCAACTCCAAAGCACAATGGGAAGTTTGAGTGGGATTAACTGAATTGTAAAACAACTAAATCTGTGTTCATAGGATGTATAGCCAGTGCTTCAAATTAAATAATGGAAAAGGTTTACCACATTCTTCTTCCATGCAATTTGAAATCTCAGCAATCCTCAACTCTTCCCTCTTATGTTCTATATTCAGTCACCTCCACATCTCTTCTGCCTCTTTCTGTAGATTCTCATAGACATCACCCTAGTTCTGAAACTCACAATCTCTTGCTAGACTACTGTATTAATCTACTTATTGGTCTCCCTGCCCTAAGTCTCTCCCATTTCCATTCCATCATCCATACAACTGACAAAATAATCTTCCTAAATTAAAGTTCTGACTATATTACTCCCCTCCTCAAGAATCTTTAATGGTCTACTATTGTTTGGGTTTTTTTGCTTTTTGGAGGGGGAAGGGCAGAGCAGTTGGGGTTAAGTGACTTGCCCAAGATCACATGGCTAGTAAGTGTTAAGTACCTGAGGCCTGATTTGAACTCAGGTCCCCCTGACTCCAGAGCCAGTGCTCTATTCACTGGCCACCTAGCCGCCCATCTACTATTGTTTATAATATTAAAGACAAAGTCCTCAGTCCTTCATAATCTGATTGTATTCTACCTTTCCAGACATGTTTCAAATAATTCTCTTCATATATTCTATCTTCTCTCCATAGTGTGACACTTATTATTACCCTAACTCAATATACCATCTCCCATCTCTATTTCTTTTACACAGGTGGTCCCCCATGACTGAATCGTACTGCCTCCCTCAGCCTTTTAGAATCCTTAGCTCCTTTCAAGGCTTAACTCAAATGCTACCACCTATGAGGAATCTTTCCTGATCCTTACAGTTTCTAGTTTCCTCTACCTCCTACCTCCCTTAATTATCTTGAATTGATTTATCTGTTTACATGATGTGCTTCTTAGTAGAATATTAGTAGAATAACTTCTCAAAACAGGTGCAATTTTTTGTTTGTTTTTACCTTGCATATTAGAGACGTTCAATAAATGTTTCTTAAATTAGCATTGTATTACATTGTCCAACAACTTGTATGTTGTACAGCCACAGATGATCACAAAGAAACAAAAAGTACTGTACTCCAATACAGTATGTCTACTAGTTCCCTTGTATAACTTGAAGCTGATTTATTGACACTTAATCATCTGACAAATTTCTTACAGGTTGTGGCAAACGACTGACTCCAACAATAGTCAACAGAATAATTGGTGGAGAAATTGCACCAAAGTCTGCCTGGCCATGGCAAGCCAGTCTTCAGCATGACAATGTGCATCAATGTGGGGCCACTCTGATTAGTAACACATGGCTTGTTACTGCAGCTCACTGCTTTAAGAAGTAAGTTTTAATCAAGTAGAAGGATCTTATTAATCATTGCCTGAAACCCATGACTAGGAAAATGGAATTTTAATGAACTGCTCTTCCCAAGAACATTTAAACATATTCTATTAGCATGGAGAAGAAACAAGCTAAAGTAGAAAGAACACTGTGAGAGCTAGGTTCTAATGCTTATTCAGTCACTAACTAACTCTGTAGCCTAAAGTAAAGTGATTTAACATCCCTCAGTTTAAGTTTCTTCATTTGTAAAATCAAAGGGATTAGACTAAATGGTTTCTAACATTTTATATTCCTGAGTCTCTCCTTGTACCTGGTGCCCTTACAGATTCCAGCTGCCTTGAAAACTATTTCAAAATTGTAGATTTGAAGGTAATTTAAAGATCATCAAATCCAAACTTCCACAGAGCATAAGAATGCCTTCCGTGGTATTCTTGACCAATAATCATCTAGGCTTTGCCTAAATCCCATTCATGATGAGGAACTAGATGGCTTACTACAGAGACCATGAGCCTTTGAATCAGGAAGTCTTGATTTAAATTCTTTTTCAGTCTCTTACTGGCTTGTGAGACCCTGAGGAAGTCACAAACTCCTTTGCTTCAGTTTCCTCATCTATAACAATCATAATAATAATAATTGTTATTATTATTATTATTATTATAATAAACAGCTAGCTTTACATAGTGCTTTAAAGTTTGTACCCTTACACATGTTAATCCATTTGTAAAATAAGAGAGTTGTATAATCCTATATGTATATCCTACGTATGATCCTATCACATTTTCATGTAGGCTTTTTCATTAGTGGACAACTAATTCTTAGAAAGTTGAGTTTAGTTTGGTTTTTTTTGGGGGGGGGGTAATTAGGTGTAACTGGCACCTTGTTAGGTGTAACCTCCCTCTTTGTTACTTCCATTAATTCATTCCAGTTCTGCTTTCTAGGCCCATTCAGGACAGCTTTACTGTACTTTTTTACACTATGGCCTTTCAAATTTTTTAATACAACTACTAAATACTTAGAGATAGAGAGTTGGATGGTATGATCGAGACTTTCCTGTGTGGAGGATGGATTTGAGGAGGGAATAATATGGGGAGGATGATGAGTTCCATTTTGGATATGTTAATAATAGCTAGTATTGATATGGGTGTAAGAGTGTTCAGAGAAAACTAGTACCTCTCGTGTGAGGGCCACTGAGCCCTTTTCAGGCCTGTTTTCCACCTTCAGTGTTCACCTGCCTCACATAGCTCTCATCTGTAGCCCTAAGAAGCTGTAGCATTCTCAAGGGCCACACACTGGTAAACCATTTTGGCAGACAGGGTAAACCAGGTTGATTTAGGGAAGTGTCTGTCCCAAACATGTGAAGACTTCCCCTGGTGGAATGGGCAGGTGAGAACAATTTGTTCCAAGGACCATAAAGGCAGCTGAAACAGGTGCTCTGGAATGCTTAGAGCTTGGTCAGATATCAAAGACACTGAAGTCATCCAGTTCATCCCAAGTCATCACTAGCCATCTTGACTTCTCTCTTGCCCCTGTATTCCTATGACTCTGAAAGATAGTGAGTCTGCATGCCAACTCTACCTTACTTAAATCCAATTTATGTGAAATTCAGAAGACATCACCTTTACCACTTTACCATTTTAACCTAAGTCCTGTGGCAACAGGCAAATGTGAAGCAGCAGTGAGAATACATTGGGAGCTGTAGTCACAACCCTGCACACAGGCAGCCCAGGCTACAGAGTTATCTTCTCACTGAAGCACCAGTGGGATTTGGCAGGCCCCCAGGTGTCCTTTTTTAAAGACCATACTGCTCACTTCCTGGCATGAGGAAGTTACTAGGAAAGGTACCCTAAAAATTGTCTGCTTCACCAAACTGAATCCTAGCCTGCTTACCATGGCTGGTGGAGATCCTACAATGTGGTCAAAACACACACAAAAAAAATGTACAAAAGCTTTTGTGAAGATGATTCCACTTATTATTGGTATGTGGCATGTATGCACACTTATAGACAACAAGAAATCCAGCAGAACTGGAAGATGACAGGTCTTGTGAGAGAACTTAATAGGTATCACATCCAAAAAGCAGCTCTGAGTGAAACAAGACTGGCAAATGAAGGTCAACTTACTGAAGTCAGAGCTGGATACATTTTTCTAAATTGGATATAGTCATGGGAAGCACCATGAAGCTGGCATAGGTTTTGCAATCAAAACTAATCTAGTCAATAAGCTTGTATGCCTCCCAAAAGGAAGGAATGACAGGCTCATGACAAGGCGAATGCCACTTGCAGAAAAAATTCCATGCCGCCATCATCAGTACATGCTCCCACCATGACCAACCCTCTTGAGGCCAAAGAAAAATTTATGAAAACCTGGAGACCTTTGTCATCAATGTGCCAAAAGAGGACAAGCTTATAGTCTTGAGTGACTTAAATGCCAGAGTAGGCACAGACTATCAGATACGGCAGGGAGTCCTTGGGAGGAATAGAAGTCAGAAGCAGCAACAGCATTGGTCACTCACTACTGAAGACTTGTAGATCTCATAACCTAAATGCAATAAAATTTCATGGATGCACCTTCAAACCAAACATTGACATTTAATAGACTATGTCATTGTAAGGAAAGGAGACAGAAAGGATGTAAGAATAATGAAGGCAATGTGTGGTGTTGAGTGCTAGACTGATCACTGACATCCTCTCTAAACTAAATGTTCACATTCAACAAAAGCAGAAGGCCCCAAGGCAAGATGACTGCCAGAAGACTTAATTTTAATAGATTAGAGTGCTTTGCTGAACATGAGCAATAATTCATTGCTAACTTAGAGGAAAAGTTGAGCCAACACGCAATTGGCAAAAGTGGAGCAGAAAAGGAGTGAGCAGCTTTGAAAAATCTGGTATAGAGTAGATTTACTAATTGGGCCAGAACACTCACAAACATCAAAATTGGTTTGAAGAAAATTATGGGGAAATTCAGAAGCTATTAAATGAAAAACAAGAACTCCACAGGATTTCTATCACAATAGTTCATCTGCCTCTAAAAAGGTAACATTTAGCTCCACTAAAAGTAAAGTGCAAGCAAAATTCTGTTTTATGCTGATAGCAACAATCCAAAGTGCTTTTATGATGCCCTGAAGGCTATTTATGGGCCAAAGATGATCTATGCTACATATTAACTCCTCAGTGCTAAATAGAGCCACCTTGATTAGTGATAAAGACATGATCCTGGAGAGATGGGCTGAACACTTGCATAATGTTCTCAACAGACCATCAGCAATCAATGTGGAAGCCATTGACCGAATTCCTCAGATTGAAATTAATGCCTCTCTAGGCAAATTTCCAATGGAAAAACAAGTTTTGAATGTCACTAGATTCTTCTACTATGGTACTGATTCTATTCCAGCTGAGATTTACAAGGCAGGGGGTCTACCCCTCATCAAAAGCTAGCTGAAATCTTCCATGTTATATGGCAAGAGAAGGCTATCCCTCAGGAGTTCAAAGCTCAAAGGAGTTCATATTTCTCTATGAAGCAAAAAGAAATAAATTGTCCTATGACAATCACAGTGTAGGAATGGGGGGGAGGGGTATCTTTCTCTCTTAGTCACTGTTGGCAAAATTCTCTCCAGAGACCTCTTTAAAAGGCTAATCCTTCACATTAAAGATGGTAATCTTCCTGAGAGTTAGTGTGGCTTCAGAAAGGGCTGAGGAAAGGTCGATATGGCTTGCTGCCTGACAACTCCAGGAGAAATTTTAGAAGCAGAATAAAAGTCTGTTCACAACATTCACTGATCTGACCAAGGCCTTTGATACTGGCACTTGCCAGGGCTTATGGAAAATCATGGTAAAATTTAGTCACCCAGAGAAGTTCATCATTAACGTACTTCATTTTCATGATGGCATGTTTGCCTGGGTTCTGGATAATAGACAATGCTTTTCCAGTCACCAATGAAGTGGAACAGGGCTATGTGCTTACTCCCATGTTTTTTAGTGTAATGTTTTCAGTGAGGTTGTCAGACAGCTTCAATTAGGATGAAAACAGCAGCAAGGTCAGCTACCACAATAATGGAAAATTATTTACCTTGAAAAGCTACAAGCCAAGATTAAATTGGAGGGAGAATTGGTGCATGATTTTTTGTTTGCAGATGATACACTCAATGCAACCTCTGAGGCTGAGATACATACAGATAAAGTATGAATTGATTCTCTGCTATTTGTGCTAATTTTGGTCTAACAATTAACACCAAGAAAATGCCCACCAGTTATCACCATTCCATCCATCCATGGAACCATTGGTTATAGCAAATGGAGAAATTTTAAATGCTGTGGATGTTTACTTACCTTGGCAGTATACATTTCAGGGATGTACACATAGATGAAGAGTTTGACGTATTCATTGCCAGAGTTAGCTCAGTGTTCAGGAGGCTCCAAAGGAAAGCATAGGAGAGAAAAGGCATTGGGTTGCCTACCAAACTGAAAGTCTACAGAGCTGTTCTGCTGACCTCATTGTTGTATGCCTATAAAATCTGGAGAGGATACCAGTGCCATGCCAAGAAATTGAATCACTTCATTTGAATTCCCTCAGGAAGATTCTGAAGATCACCTGACAATTTAAGGTACCAGACACTGAGGTCCTTTCTTGAGTTAAACTGCCAAGCATTCAAACTCTACTCCGGAGAGCACAACTCCAATAGGCTGGACATATTGTTTGAATGCCAAACATATATTTGCCTAAAAGACTATTTTATGGAGAACTGAAACAAGGCAAGTGCTCACATGGAGGCCAGGAGAAGTAGTACAAAGGCACTCTCAAGGTCTCCTTCAAGAACTCTAGAATTGACTGTGAGACATGGGAGACCCTGGCACAGGACTGCCCAGCATAGCATGTTCACATCAAAAAAAGAGACTTTGCTCTATAAGCAAAGAAGAATTTCAGCAGCTCAAAGTAAACATGGGCTATCCAAATTTAGAGACATCTCCACTCTAAATGTTCATATGAACTATCTGTGCCAGACCTATGATAGAGCCTTTGAAGCTTGCATTGGTCTTATCAGCCACAGTCTGACACATTGTACCTTGACCTCAACATAGTAATGTCATTTTGGTCCTCTTTGAGAACGAAGGACAACAATTAACCAAACAACCAACACTATACCCTTTCAAATATTTGAAGACAACTACTAAATGCTTGAAGTTAGAGAGTTGGATGGTATGACTGAGACTTGTCTATTGCAACTACTGTGTAGAGGATGGATATGAAAAAGGAGCAATATGAGGGAATGATGACTTACTTTTTGGACATGTAAATAATAGCTATCATTTATATAGAGCTTTAATATTTGCAAAGCACTTTACATATGTCAACTCATTTGATCCTCAATACAACCTTGTGAAGTAGGTACTGTTTTTATTCCATTTTATAGGTGGAGAAACTGAGGCTGAGAAAGGTTAAATGACTTGTCTAGGGTCAGTATCAAACTCAGGTTTTCGTGACTCCAAGTCCCACACTCCATCCACTGTGAAACCTAGCTGTAAGCTTGGCTACTTAGTTTGGTAACCCAATTTTGACAGATGTAGATATATAGTTGATAGTAAGAGATGCAAAACTAGAGTTCAGGAAAGTACATTGATTTGGGAATTCATCTAAATAAAGACTTTGATAAACATGATAGGCATGTTGGATAGAGTCTGGACTTTAAGTCAGGAAAACTTAGTTCAAATTCTACTTCTGAAACTCAATAGCTCTGGGACCATAAACAACTTACTTAACCCCTCTGGGCTTCATTTTTCTCACATATAGAACAGAAATATCACAAAGTGTCATGAATAAAAATTCCAAGAGACAAAGTTTCTGGATATTAATAATCAATTTATTAACTAGTCTAGCCAATAATCAATAAGTTAATGGTCAGTGGTTGCTTTTGGTAACCAAAAACACCAAAGTAGTCTCTGAAACACCTTAAATCAGTTGTGTACCTTCTGACAGGAAATTCCTTAACAAAGGAATCTCAACCCCGATTGGTGGGCATTTAATGAAGAAGTAGGCTAAAAGCTCCCAATTATCACATAGTTGAAGTGAGGAGGTTAGGCTGAAAACTTGGTCTGGTCATGATATTTTAGTTTCCTCTAGCAATCTGGGCACCCTTACCATGTTCTTTCTGTTTGGGTTTCTCCTTCATGAGCTGGGTCACCCTAAACTCTAATGAAAGGGATCAAGGACTGGAGTTCTTTCCCCTAGAGAGAGAACTCACCCACACTGGATTTTGTTTACAACCTAAACAGCAATTAGGTTTCCCAGTTGGGCGGAGTCCTGCTTAGGTACTTGAAGCAGAGCTGGAATGCTCCTTTTAGCAAGGGACGGGCTCCTCTTTTAAGCTAGCTTTTTACAGAAAAGAGAATGTTACAAATTATTATAGATAATCAAACAGTACAACATTAAAATTAATTTCTTTGAACAGTTAGGGAGAGAGAAGAATCAAGGATAGGTTTGAGATTAAAGTCTGGACACCTGGGAGAATGGTTTTTGTGAAGCTGAGATGAGATGGTATTTGTAAAGTGTTTTTTAAAATCCAAAGCTCTATATAAATATTAATTATTAGTATAACGATCATTAAAATTAGAAGAGAGACTGAGATCTCCAAGGGAAACTGCATGAAGAGAAGAGTAAAAGGGAGGAGAGGAAAGGAGAGAAAAGGGAAAAGGGGACATAGAGCATTAGGGGCAGGAGATAAATAATTTCACAGCAAAGGAAAATGAAGAGCCATCAGACAGAGAGAAGAAGGGAAAGAGTAATGTAATGAAAGTCAAGGGAGGAGAGAATGGTCAATGGCACCAAAAGTTAACAGGTGAAGAGGAATAAGGATGGAGAAAAATCATTATAATCAGGAATTAAGAGTAACTTTTGAGAGCACAGTTTTACTAGCATGATGAGGCTGGAAATCAGACTGCAAGGGGTTAAGAAATGCATGAATAGTGAAAAAGTGAAGGCTATGAGGACAGAGGACTCTTTTTAAGAGTTTGGTAGTAAAAGGAAGAAAGAAACATGCTGATAGATTGAAGGCATGGAAGGGTCCACGTGGAACTTTTAAACATTGAGTAGACCTAAGCCCATCTGTAGATAGCAGGGAATGAGCCTTTGGACAGGGAGATTAAAGATAAGGGAGAAAGGGAAAGAATATAGGAACAAATGGTGGTTGGGGAGATAGAGAAAATTATACCAGGGATAGAGCTACTTTTTCTTCAGAAACTAGAGCAAATGTGGAGAAGACAGAAAAAGCAAATGAGGAATGGCAAATCAATAAAGGGGTTTACAAGTACTGAGTAGAAAAGATGAGAGACGTCATAAAGAAAGACCATGACAATGAAAGATCTGGAAATGATGTGACCTTAGGTTAAAGAGACTCATATATTGATATATATATATATATATATATATATATATATATATATATATATATATATATATATATATATATAGATATACATATATATATATATATATGTATGTGGCTTACGGAATCACTCATTACTTTATTTATTTGCTAGTTTGTTTATATTTGTTTTATTTATAGTTTCATTAATAGCATAGAATGCCCTCCTTTTAGGAAATTGCCTGTGGTACTAGGAGGTTAAGTGACTTGCCTAAAGTCACAACCAGTCTGAGCCAGAACTAATACCTAAAATCACAAGTTATTATCTTATAGTAATGAAGAGGGATATAAGTAGGGGGGGATTTCTAGTGAAATCCTTTCTAGGTTTGTCGTACAAAAAGAATTACTGGACTCAGCTGTCTTTTGGCAGAGTTATAAAAGTTTACTGTTACACTGAGTTTGAAGCAGTCAGGAGAAAGGGGTAAGGGGACCTGCAAGCTGTCAGGGATTTAAGGCGGAGTTACAAAGTTCTATGTTATGCTTTGCAGCGGGCAGGGGGATAGAAAGAAAACCGGCAAAGTGTAGGAACTAGGGATATTGATTATATAAGGGATAAAACCATAAATCTGATATCAATTATGCTAATTATATGTGCAAAGGTGGAGTTAGGGAGAAGTTTGGGAGTGGTCAAATTTTGAATGAGAAGTACCCAGCCTGTTAGCCATCAAAATCCTTTTAGATAAGACGAATGTTGGGAAGCTGGGCTAATTGGGGTTTCAGGATGAATCTTGTTTGTGGAGTTATCTTACTGATAATCCATTGAAGGATTCATAGTTTACAGCTGGCCACTAGAACAAAAGACATACATTTCTCTAACTAAGGAATGCTTTTAAATTCCTAGGTATGGCTTGTTATCATAGTTATAAAGTTAATGGTTTTAGGGAAAATGCTTTTAGGCTGGGGACAGGGGAGAGACAGAGTTAATGCTTTATGGCTGGGGGGGAAGAGTGACTTTTACAACTTAATTGCACAGGCTGATGTTACATACCTAGGTGCCCGAACACAAATGAGATAAAGTCACCCCAAAATACTACACGGGCACCACGTCAGTAATACTTTGTCCAGGGACCCGTGTGCTGCAGATAATGATTGCTTACAATGTAGGCATGTGCAGCCTCCAGAAGTAAGGAATTCCTCATAACTGGAGGACACCAAGTGAAGCTTGTATGAATATTTGAAAGGTATGTTTGAAGAAGGCAGGTACAGGTTAGAGTAAATAAACTCTGAGAATTGATGAATCTAATGCAGTCCAATTCTTATAATTATTTTTTCTCCATCTTTTACAGTTATCCCAGCCCACGTGGATGGACTGTTAGCTTTGGTACAACTATTAACCCTCCCTTAATGAAAAGAAATATCAAAAGAATTGTAGTCCATGAAAGGTACCGGTCTCCGGCGCGAGAGTATGACATTGCAGTAGTGCAGTTATCTCCTCAAGTCACCTTTACTGATGATGTACGCCGTATTTGTCTACCGGAGGCATCTGATTATTTCCCACCTACTTCAACTGTCTACATCACAGGATTTGGAGCTCTTTCCTATGGGGGTAGGTATCTCAGAAAAGACTGTGACAATCCAGATGCTTCTTAAGCCAATATGATACATTCTTGCTAACATTACTTGGTCAGTCTGATGGGGTACAAGCTCTAGGAAATCCCTTGAACTCTGATTGAATCCTCCCATTTGATGAGGCATTTATTTGCCTATGGACATAAGCCTTTCATTATCTCTAGGCCCAAATCTCTGTTACCCTTATACTAGCCCAAGATCCTCCCTCCTTAGAGTCCCTCAATGCCCTCTTCAAACCCCTCCTATAGACCACCCTTAATTCTTCCCACAATTTTTCTGTATATAAGTTCCATCTTGCCTCCATGACGGAGCTGAGAGCAATCTAGCATAGACTTACTCTGTGTTAGATTATTCTGGTCGGTTTGTCCAATACAAGCATTACAGATACTTAGGCTCCCTAAGAGTCTACCCATTATTGCGAATCTTTAATGAAGTCTGTTTTACTTTGACTGAGAGAAGACTTGAGTCTAACTCGTTTGACAGGACCTGGCGTATTGATATTGTGGGGTCTTGAGCACCCCTAAACTTCAACAAGCCTACTTGTAATAAAGGTGATTTTGAGGCACAATTAATTGAGTGCTGAGCCCGGAATCAGGAAGGCCTGAGTTCAGAACTTGATGCAGATAACTTACTAGCCATGTGACCCTGAGCAAATCATTGACCACTATTGACCTCAGTTTCTCATCTGTAAGATGGGGAAAATATTAACTACCTTAAGAGTTTTTGTGGGGACCAAATAAAACTTTGCGAACCTTAAAGCTATTATGAATGCTATCATTATTATCACAATGGATGTGAAAGATGACACTAAACTATGTTGCTGTTTATTTTTGTTTTTTACCTCATGTCTCCTGAAACACGGCACATTTTACCTGTGAGTCCCCTCCAGTTCCCCAAACATCAGCCCCTGCCCATGCTCACTATTTCTAGGACTCCATGCATATCCTTTTCATGTGTTCACTCTAGATCACACATTCCAGGAAAACAATTTCTTAATTATCCAATAGAGGTTGCTTTTGTTACTGATCAAACTATACGGTGTGGTACCCTACCTGTGGTTTATTCTGTATTTCTCAGTCATCAGAATTTAATCAATCAGCTGACAACATATTAGCTTAAGAAAATTGACCTAACCAAGATCGAAGTACTTAAATTAACAATTAACCTTGGGAATGGAAAGCTAAGCAGTACAATGTTTTTCCTCACTGCAAATGACATGAAACGCTCAGAATCATTAGACAAGAAAGATGAGCCCTACCACCAAGGTATTTTGATATACAAACTCCAGACTCAACAGAGTCTAATTCTGGACCTAAGGAGCTATTTTTAAACCATAAATAATTTAATATTGAGAGTGATCAGCAATGAATAGCAATGAACTCAGAATTAATTATAAAACATAGACTGTAGTATTAGTTTGTCTCTTGCCAAATCAGCCTTCTTTGGAATTTTATGACAATTCTAGGTAAAGATATTATCTAAACTAAGGTATTTTATTTTCTGGGCTGATAACTCAAGTAATTATCAATTCACCATGACTATCACACTATCACTATCCTACCTCTGTTATCTATTGGTTTGTTTAAGGAGATCTGATTATCAATTAGTTAAAAACACATAACAACAGTTTCTCATTAGCCAAAGAGTTAAAAGAAAACAAACTATGGCAATATAGTATAGTAAATAGAACACTGAGTTGCATTAAACTACTTGAATATGTAGGTGCTACAAGGGATAGAGCACTGAGCACTATCTGAAATCAGGGTGACTTAAGTTCAAATCCAGTCTCAGATACTATCTGCATGATGGCTGGGCAAGTCACCTAACTTCTGTTTGTCACAGTTTCTAGAACTATAAAGTGGGGATACTAATAGCACTTACCCCAGGGTGGTCATGAGAATCACATGAGACAACAATCATAAAGAGCCTGGCATGTAGTAAGCACCATACAAATGTTAGTTATTATTATTACTAGTCCTAGCTCTGTTACCTAATTAGCTGTGTAACCTAGAGTAGGTTATTCAGTCTTCCTGGGCTTTAGTTTGTTTACGTATAAAATGAACAATTAGATAATCTCTAGGGTCACCTTCAGCACTAATATTCTGTGATTTATCCTCTGTGAAACCATATGGTAAGAAAGTAAGATACAATGAAAATGGACATTTAAGACCCATAATGTCAAAGGTCTATGGGTCCACCTATACATGGCAGCCTAACAGGCAGAATTTGTAACTTCTATAATTTTATATATATATATCAACTAGAGACCAGAAGTTACAGTGACAATTTGTGTGCTGCAGGTAAAGTTTCCATAATGAACTGAGATTCAAAGTACAGATAATGACTGTTTAAAAAGTAAGAATGTGCTGCCCAACCCAGAGACCATGCCTGATTTTTCAGAAGAACTTAACTATAGTTGAAAAAGGTTACAGGCTTTAATTTTCAGTTTTGATGCATTATGCTCTTCAAGAATTTATTAAGTGGCTACCACATGAAAACATGACTTTGGTTTTAGGAAACTTGAAGTCAATAAATAGAATTCCCACTAGCAATAGGTGAATGACAGCAACTGTTCATTATTCCAGCACTTAGCACAGTGTCTGGTACAGTAAGTGCTTAATCAATGTTTACTGGTTGCTTATTGGCATGGAAAGTACCCATACTATATAATCCTAATACATATACACAAATTCCAAACTCCTTAGATAATGTTTATCATGTTTATCCACAATATACATGTCACTAAAGTCTTCATATATAATGTCCAATATAAAGTCCATTTGGACTATTTGGGTCTTGTCTTTAGCATAAGATACTACCTTTATTTGGCCCTTTTTTTTTTTTTGCAAAAATCATCCAAATTACTCAAATATAGTTCCCCTATAATTGATGATGGTTAAATCACTGACCAGATACCAATAAATTTTTTTTAATTTCTAAGTGCCAGTCTATGACTATCAGTTTTTAGAGGAAAACTTCTAGGACATCAAAATAGCAAAGTAATACAAACAATTCTCTAAATATTATTGAAACAATATCTAAGATGAAGTCTTATATTAAAATTGCATCTTGATCTGGTCCCCCGAACACCTCCTGCCTTTCTGGTTAGTATTAGTAAGTTAACAAGGAGCTAGTAAAAAGTAACTAGAGCAGGAAGTAAGATTGCAAAGCGGTACCTAAAAGTTACTCATAGACGGTCCCAAAATTCAAAGGAGCACAATTTGCATAAGTTGCAAACTGCATCCTATATTGATTAAAAATCACAACCTGAAACTATGTGATAAAATAGGGGAAGCCACATAGGTCTTGCTATCAGGGCCTTTTGGTCCTATGATCTCAGATAAGCTCCAGGCATCCATAGTAAGAATAGTAGAATATTAAATGTTGTTGATAACTTTGTGATGATGGGGATATGATAATAAACTAACTCCAAATGGGGCTCTATAGGTAAGAGTTAGTCTTTTTCCCCCACTAAAACTTCAGACTCCTGCGCCCCAAGTGAGTGTTCCCAATTCTATAGGAATTAGTCTCTATCCCCATTTTCTTCTCCATATTGCCTGCCTTACTCTATTTCATCCTCATCCTCATCCCCACACATTCAGCCTCTATCACCCCACTCCACCTTTAGTGCTGCTTATCTCTGAACTTTCTGTGCCATTTGCTCCTGAATCCTCTGTGTGTTACTAAAGTGTGATTGAAGCATTAGTCCCCACTACCATTATAGTTTTTTTTTTATCCCATAAATTAACCCATTTGTTGTTGGACTATGGGCTACAGATATTTGGTAAGAAGATTTTACAGGTCTCTCAATTCCTTCAGTCTTCTGATGGCAGATTTGACTGTGACTGCAGAGGTAGTATTGTAGGTCCATGCACCACCAGCTGCTGTTTTCATACAGGATCCACAATGCCAGATACCCACAGCCCATCTCTTCATTTTGGTCTTGCCACAGAAGGAGCAGGTATACTTGGCATGCTGGCTAATTTCAATTTTCTTCACCATTTTTCTGAGGGATGCACCATAACGTGTTTCATATTTACCAACAATTCTGACCTTCTTGGTTCGTTTAGCCATGTTAGCAGGGGTGCGGCTGGAGCTAGGAGAGGCCATTATAGTTTTTTTGGATGAGTCACCAAAAACCAGGCATGCCTATCTCCATTTTATAATTTTATAAATTAATGAGCAATTCAAGTCTTCAATTATTTTTTGAGAAAATTTCATTCCAGTTTGGGGGTCCAACCAAAGAAAGCAAAGACTGATGTCATAGGGATTGGTGTGGCAGGATTTCTCCACCTGGGGCCAGAAGTAGTGGGTACTTCATTAATCTTTGAATTGTTATGATTTTTTAAGGAAGCTACATAAAAAAAAACAGTAAATGAGTTCAGAGGCTGATCAAAAGAAGGTGATGAAAATTTCTAGCAGTATCTCATGAAACTGCATGAAAGTATCACCTGCCTCAGTGAAGGGAATATTAATGTTAGTTGAGACACCAATCCTTGAAGTAAATGAGTTCAGAATAGATCTTTGTTAACAAAGCATGTTCCATTAAAATGGAAAAATCTAGGCCTCTATTCTGTTGCTGTCTTCTAAGATAGACAATTCCATCCTTTTACTAATAATTTTTAAGCATTAATGCGCTAGACACCATACTAGGCACTGGGGATATAAACAACACTGAAACAGTGTCTTCCCTGACAGATCTCATATGCTACCAGGAATGAGCTGGGATGTGTTGGAGCCAGCTTGTTCTTGAAAGCTGATTGTAAACTGTCAGTACAAGCATCTATATCTCAGAAATTGGCAAATGCTACTTATCGGGGTTTGATTGTGTTTTTTTGCTTTCTTCGTTGTCTAGATTTAAGAAAGTGATGGAGAAAATGTTAGTAAAGCATATTAAACTTAAAAGTGTGTCCCTTCTCCCTGCCAGAGAGCTGATTGTTAAACATTTACCAGCATACCCCTATGTGGGATGGGTTTCAACATACAAATAATTAAGTATAGTATAAGGAAAATTGAGAAGGGATAAAGCACCAACAACTATACTTCAGCTGAGCCTTGAATAAAGGTAGTTTATGAGAGGAAGAAGAAAGGAGGGAGTGCATTCCAGGCATAGGAGATGGCTTGCATAAATGCACAAGGTGGGAGAAATGACTAGCAGTCTAGTATGGCTAGAATATAGAGTGTATGAAGGGGAGCAATATGAAATATGGATAGAAAATATGGTTGGAACTAGATGGATGTGTCTTGATGTGGTTAGGGTTGCTTGAGACCCCAAAATACCAAAATGCCGGGGCTGCTGAATGAATTCAACTCAAGTCTTCTCTCAGCTAAAGAAAAGCAAAGTTTATTAAAAGTTTGCCTTTATTGGACACAGAACAAGTCTGTGCTAGAAGATTCTATGGCATTCTCACATAAATGGGGGCAAGAAGGGGTCTTATATACAGAAAGGTTCTGGGAGGAATTTAGGGGTGACCTAGGGGAGGAGTTTGGGGAGGGTCTTCAGGAGGAGTCAGATAAGGTCAGACTCCAGTAATGAGTTTGGGGAGGGTCTTCAGGAGGAGTTATTGAGGTCAATGAGTGATTAAGGATGGGAAGTTGCTGGAGGCTACCTGGAGCCAACAGACAATGGTGGGCTGGGCCAGTTCAGGGGTGGATTGATATTTTGATAGGCTCAAGGGTGGGAAGTAGATGGACAATGGAGGGCTAGGCTAGTAACAGAGATTTGGGCCCTGCCACAATGAAAGGTTTATGGCCTCGTGAAAATGCCTCATCAAGTGGGAAGATTCAATCAGACTTCAAGGGGGTTCCCAGAGCCTGCACCTCATCAGCCTCAAAAGCTAAGCTACAGAGTTCATATTGTATCTTATGGAAAGCTATAGAAAATGGTATGCCTTTAGAAAGATAATTTTGGAAGTTGTGCGGAGGAAATGACTCTGAGATTATGTACCTGGGTAACTTGGAGGATGGTGGTAATTTAATCATAAAATGAGAAACTTGAAGGAAAAACCATTGGAGATAGGAAGATATCTCATAACTTTAGGCATATTTTATTTGATATTCCACATGTGATTCAGGAGAAAATATCCAGCATTAAGTTGATAATGTATATCTAGTGTTTAGAAGAGAGATTAAGCCTGGCTATATAGATTTGGGAGTCATAGTTGAATCTCTATTTGGTAATAAGATCTTGGAAAGAGTATATAGAGATTACAACTCTTCTATATAACCAGACTAATGTCCAGTGTGAAAGTATTTGCAGATCCTATACTTGATTGCATGCCGCCATGGGGGAGGGAGGAGAGGAAGAGGAGAAAATTTGAAACTCAAGGGATTGTGGAACTGAATCTTGTAAACTAAAAGCAAATAAACAAATCAACTAATTAAAAAAAAAAGAGTATATGGAGAGTAGAGGAACCAGGATAAAATACTAGGGAACGCCCAGAATGCAGGAGACACATGATGATCCTGCAAAAGACACTGAGAAGCAATCAGACAAGTAAGAGAAAATCAGAAAAGCAAAATGTCACAAAAACCAGAGAAGGACAAAGTCTCTAGGAGGTGGGGGGAGGTAGGGAGAACAGTCTTAAAACTTGCAGAGAAGTTAAGAAGGATTATGAGTGTGAAAAGAGTTTAGTGATTTAGTGGTTAAGATATCATTAGTAAATGAGCACAGCAGTTTCATTTATGTGATGGGATCAACAGCTAGATTGCTAGGGAGAATCCAGGGGGGCAACAGAGAATGAGAAAGTAGAAGCAAGAATGTAGATGAGTCTTGGAGTTTGGCATTGGAAAGGAGAGATTTTTAGGATGATGGATTGTGTGGAAGACAGGGTCAAGTAAATGTTTTACTCAGAGACCTCAGAATCCTGCCATTTGAGCAGGGACAAATACACCTTGAGTGTGCTGTTGGTGGTGATACTAATGATCCTTCATTCTCAAAGAGGACCAATGACATCAGGACAGTGATGTCCTCACTTGCACATGAACTGGATTTCCTGATGGATTTTTTCGCCCCCAACAGCTTTGTACCTGCCACATTGTTTGGTTCAGTCAGTTGCTGTACCTGGTTCCCAATCTAGAGCCTGAAGCAAAAAGCTCATTCAATTAAAAAATCATCTATAAGTAAATAGGATTATCCAAGCTTATGAGGGAGGACAGCTTTGGAAACAAAAATGACTCCATGTTCCAGCATGAATTTCCAAAGTTTAAAAAGCATTATAAAGCTCAACAACCTCAGAAAAACCTGGAAAGACTTACATGAGCTGATGCAAAGGGAAATGTACCATGTACAAAGTAATAGCAATATTGTGAGTTAATCAGCTGTGAACGACTTAGTTATTCTAAGCAATACAATGATCCAAGACAACTCTGAAGGACTTATGATGAGAATTTCTATTCCCTCCCAGACAAAGAACTAATGGTGTCTGAACACAGATTGAAAGATACTCTTTTTTTTTTAACCATATTTTTCTTGAGGTTTTTTTCAATCTATGTTTTCTTTTACAACATGACTATTATGGAAATGTTTTGCATGACTACACATGATATAGGTTACTATATTGAATTGCTTACCTTCTTAATGGAGGGATGGGAGGGAGGAAGAGAGAGAATTTGGAACTCAACATTTTAAAAATGAACGTCAAAAATTGTTTTTACATGTAACTGGGAAAAAATAAAATACCAAATAAGAAAAAAAGCTTAATAACACACATAACAGACCAAATCAGAATCGAAACTTTACTAACAAGGAAGGTTTGAAAACAAACCGTTTTATCTTTTTAACAAGCCTACTCCAATTTTCTGGAAAAGAAAATAAACTGATCTTAAGTTTCTAGAGGTACTATTTTAGGCCAGGGAAATGACTACACATTTATATATGCCAAGTTTAACTTCAAGATTCTCAGATAATTTTCTCCCTAGAAATTGCTTATGATGGGATATTCATGAACTTAGCACCACTGATAACAAGAGGCAGAATATTGTTGTTTCTAGAGCTGGTCTCAGGTCCAGGGTGACCTGCCTTCAAGTCCTACCTCTGACAAATATTGGCTATGTGGCAAGTTGGGCTCTGTTCTTTAAAACTGTAAATTGCAAAGAAACTGTTGGCCTGTGTTGGCAGACAGGGCTTCTTCTTTTATTGCTAGAGAGAGTTTCTTCATATGCAAAGGAAATGAGAGTCCCCTCCTCTGGGACTTCTCTTCACCAAACAAATCACGAAGTCAATTCCAACAGCCGGCCCCCCATAGCACCCCATTTTTGCAGCATTCTAAGGGGTACAAAGTGCTTTCCTCACAACTCTAGGAGGTAGATAGGGCACACATTAATTATTTCTGTTAAAACCCATGATCTCCTTGTTGTGGGAAATTACCTAAGATCCCAATATAGGTTCCCTTGTCCCGTTCCCCCCCAGCCTGCTCCCCCTTCCCACACAGGGACAAACTGAAAACTCCTTTGTTGCTTAAAAGTCTTACAGTAAAATGCTTGAGGCAGTTAGAGCTTAGAGTCATGGTCATGGTCACGAAGCTAGTATGTTTCAGAGGCAAAAATCAAGCCTAATATGCCAGACTTCCAAAACAGGCAGTTCACCAGGAAGGGGAACCTACGGTCTCAAGGCCAGCTTGGATTTGGTCAAAGGGCTGCACTTGAGGGCCTAGAGGATCACATTCCTCTCAGCATGTTATTTGTTAACTTTTCCTTTATTTTACACTCAAGGAAACCAAAGATGATAGATGGACATTAAATAACATTGCCTCTGATCACACAGCTAGCAAGTATCTGAAGCAGAATCCAAAGCCAGGGTTTGACTCCTATCAAGCATTCCTGGTACTAAAGTTAATAAAATTTGAAAAAGTAGGAAAACTAATTTACTTCATTGTAGTGATACTTCCATACTACTTTGATACTCTATCAAAGGATGTGTATTGCAAATACTAAAGCTACTTATTTTTTTCATTATCCTTAGGAGACTCACAGAATGAACTTCGACAAGCCGCAGTGGAAATCATAAGTGATGAAATATGCAGGCAGCCACATGTATATGGCAAAGAGATAACATATGGAATGTTTTGTGCTGGTTTCTTGGAAGGAATTTATGATGCTTGCAGGGTAGGTGGGGTAGTAATTACTTTGCTATTACTATCATTACTACTATAAAAAATATCCATTTGATCCAGGACTTTTTTATTGTTTACAAAATGGAAATTAAAGTTATGGTGTTTACTCACAGTAAATATAATTCCAAGTCACCCAGACACACACAACCACTAAGCTATTAGCAATGTAAAATACTGATTAATTGATTAGGAAGAAGATGGAGGAATAGGAAGTGAAAGACTTGGGACCTAGTGATATGATTTGGTCTGTGTCCCATTTAAACTTAGCTTGGTTAGATGTCCTAGGATGACAAGTGCGCTAGTAAATATTTAATAACCAGATCTCCCCCACTGTAATGCCAAGCAAAGGCAACTTCCAAGGTTTGGATTACCAGCATAGCAAACCCCATTTATTCAGCAAACATTCACAGAACAGAGAAAGTCAAAATACAGTGTAACTTGTTCTGTTAGCAAGTTCTCAATTCAATCCAGGTACTACTCCACCCCTAGACAGTACATTCATTTAATCAGTCAAAAGTCTCTTCGAAAATGGAGATTAGTCTCCAACCATAAACAAAGTACATTCATTTGGTCAATCACAGAGCACAAAAAAAACCTCAAAGGCTTCCCACCCCTGAATCCCAAAAGGGGCTGGAGAGCACAAAAGGCCATCCACTCTTAAGTTACAACAAAGTTAAGATATCATTTCAGCACTGAATACCCGAGGAAAGGGCCTTCTTTCATCTTCACTCAAGGCAAGCCCTCAGCAATCTCCGTTCCTGGGGAGACAAGGTTCAACAAAGCCATAGCCAGCGTCCTCATCAAGTCACTCTCTGCCTGTAGAACAGTCCCCAGAACCCCTGAAAACATCAGCAAGGCCGTCTTCCAGGATTTCTGTGCAGGTACCTCAAGAAAATCCTCCTTCAGGACTTCTGAACCAACAGCCAGGTTCCAGGACTTCTACAACAGCAGTTCGTCCTTCACCATTTGGTGAATCTGGCAAAACAACATCAAAACAGACAAAATACCAGCAGCACAGCCAGGCCTCCTCAGTCCTTGGCAGTTCCAGGTGGCAGTTCTCAAAAGTCCTGGGCAGTTCCAGTGGGCTCTCAGCAGTCTTGCTCTCAGCAACTCAGGCTCTCCCAAAGGCCTTCTGGCCTTCTCTGGGCTTGGGCCTCTCTCCCAATTCACAGTTCCTCCCAGTTCAGCCCTCTCTCTTCACGTCAACAAGTCCATCCCACAAGTGGGATTCACAAGCTCTGAGTTTTAACGCTCGAACCAAAAACTAAGCCAATACTGGGGCATCTCCAGATTCCATTACCAATACACCCACCCCCAAAAAAAGTATAAACAAAACACTTGTGTATTTAATTGGTACTATTAACATTTTCTCTATTACTTTCTTACGTCTAGAAAGCAATAAAACAATAAAGCAAGCCCAGATTTATAGTGTCTGCCAATTTCTAAAATTTAAATGTTCAAACCAAAAATTTAACAATCAGCCCTCCCAAGCTGGTTAGAGCTATAGCTTCAGCATACTTCTGCCTAACATTCTCCTGTCCTTTATGCAATAGATACAAGCATAGCTTCTACCTGAAATGCTCATTAAGAACAATCAAATTAACTAAGCCCCTGTGCTTTCTCAGGTTATAATGCTTCCCATTATAACAAAGAAAAATGTTACTTTTTAAACTATAATTCTCCCTCTCTTTCTGTTACCTGTGGAAATGAGAGAAAAGTCATTATACAATGAAAGTGAAACTATTCAACATCCCATCAAGCAGAAATATTTTTCCAATCACTAATAAGAGGCCAAAAGAGGGGGAAGGGTGCACATGATAAGTTAACTCAAATTACCACTGATGACATGTTCTAGAAGAGTGAAATTCATTATTAAAAAACATATCTGTCCAGGAAAAGAGAGGTAGGTCAGTCATGTAAGAAGAAGAGACAGCCTGTGTATTTCTTATGAAATACTAAAAAATACTAAAAGAACAGGAAGATAAAGTGATTTGGGTAGATTTTCTATGGAGGTCTTATAGAAATACCTGAACAAGAATCACACAAACTGGGAAAGTATGAATGGGTTGAGAACTGCACCAGTTGAAAGGATACTCACTCAGATTTGTAGTAACAAGAGCCAGGTTGAAATCTCAACTCCATATCTTACTTCTTCCATTATCTTTGGACAAGTCATTCACCTCATTGAGCCTAAGTTTTTATTTTGGTTTTTTGGAGTAAATTTTTTGTGATTTTGTTTTTCCAAACCACGGAGGAGAGTGCATTATCTTGCCCATGGAAAATTGCTTTGTGTTTTTAATAACCCTAAACCTTCCCCTGAAACAAAGGCCTATCTTTTTAATATCAATGTATTTGTTGATGCTATCTAGCAGTGTCATATAATAACCTAGTTGTTAAAGAATTAAAGTTATGGGTTACCAAGAAGTCAGTGGAAAAGTATATGGTGGGTATGACTGGGTTACAACATATTCTCAGTGAAAAATTCCTACATAATTGTTCTAAAGAACCAAATCAATAGAGAAAAACTAAATTATGATCACTACCACCTTTATTCTAATGTGTCATTTAGGCATGAAGAGGATGTGATTTTTTTGGAGGTTACAATTGTATGGTAGCACAAGTCTTCCTTTTCCTAACAACCAAGAAAGGTTATGAGTACAGGCCTAGCAGCAGTCTATGCTGGTGATCCAAGGATTAGGCTAAGGAAATGTCGAGGCTCTTCATGAGAAGATCACCCCTGTTTGGCCATGACAAGTCCCGTTTATTAGTGTCTTCCCTCTGAGATTATCTCAGATTTATCCTGTCTCTATCTTGTTTCAGCATAATTGCTTGTATATTCCCTCCCCACCATAGACTCTCAGCTTGAGTAACTTTTTAAAAAAAATTTTCTGTATATACAATGCTTAGCACAGTGCTTTGAACTTAATAGGTGCTTAGCAATAAATGTTTGTTGTTGACTTGATTTTGGTGCTAACTGTAATTACACTTTGATATAAAGATGTGACTCAAAGACCCACGACAGGCTCAGTTGTGGCTGTATATACCTATGAAAGGCCCAGAGTAGTTAGTCAGCCAGAAGTCCCCTAGATGAGCTTTTTTCTCTACCTTTCTCCCCTCTCCCCCACTACACATATGTGGGAGAACAGAAGGGCTCAAAAGTGGGACCTCAGAACTCCAGAAATATTTGGCACTTAATGGGAAAATAATTATTATTTGGCTTATTATTTTTTCCCCCAAATACTTCCCTTTTTCCTAATTCCCAAATGCTGTAGAGAGCACCTCTGACACTAACAAGTATACTCTTCTCCTTGATTCTCTTTTTAGGCTTTTGTAACCTAGTTCTTCTCCCACCTGTCTGACCACTCATAAAAGATACTTTATCTACCTTTTCCATGCATTTTTACTGATTTTACCTCGATGCATTAAACGCTCTCCCTCCTCATTTCCATCTCCTGACTTCCCTGGCTTTATTCAGGGCTCAGATAAAATCCTTCTGATGCAGTTTGGGGTTGCTGGGAACCCCAAATATAAAAGGTTAAAGGTACAGAGCAAGTCTTCCTAGAAAGAATTCAAGCACTCATGCCTTCTTTCAGTCAAAGTAGTAAGGTTTATTATAACACCAATAGAGTAAACTAGATTCCTAATGAATCTGCAGCTTGATGGGAGTGAGATTGATACTTACATGCAAAAAAGACAGCTAGAAGATCTGGATGGGATTAAGGAGTAGCAAATAGCCTGAAGTGGCCCAGGGGCAACAGTAAAAGGATTTAAATGGGATTAAGGAGTGGCAAATAGCCTGGGGTGGCCTAGGTGCACTCAGAAAAGGAATTAAATGGCCTGGGGTGAGTTGCAGTGAAAGGACCATAGAGTATAGAGGATGAGCCAGATGCCTCAAGGGAGAAGTCAGGGACTGGCTTGTATGGGAAAATTCTGAGACTGGGTTGCTGATACTGGAAAATTCTAAGTCCAAGTCCCCTCACCTCTTCACTTCCTTCTACAAGAATCCTTTCAAAGTCCCCCTCAATGCTAGTGCCTTCCCTCTGCAAGTACCTCCAATTTACTCAGTACATAACTTATCTACATAGTTGTTGCATGTTGTCTCCTGCTCCCCCCACCTTAGACTACGATGTTCTTTAAGGTCAGGGCCTGTTTTTGCCTGTCTTAGTCAGTCAATGACCATTTACTAAGTGCCAGGTATTATACTAAGCACTGAGAAGACAAAAGTAAAAGACAATCCTTATTCCTAGCACAATGCCTAGAACATAGTAGGTGCTTAATGAAATGCTTACTTGCTTGGTTTATAGATTAGCTTTCAGAAATTAAAATTGGATGGTATAAGAAATACTTTCCATAAACCAGGATGAAGCTTCTAACAAAGGGCCCCAGGTTTTTTGACCAGTAAGTTTAAAGAAAAGACTAAGTCTGAGAGCCTTGGCCTGACCTTCTGAGGGATGATCTTACTCTCTTTTCTAAAGAATACAGTGCACGGAGTTGAGAACCTTTTGCTGGGGAGATCAGTGGCTTTAGTGGCCAATATTCTTCAGAAACAAGACCACAGGAAGAGAAAGGAGGCCTCTTTGTTGGGCCTAGTTAAAGATTTCTAAAGGCACTTGTATTGACAATCACTAAAGACATTGTATGGGAGTGTTTTTTATAAACAAAATGTACTGCAAAGGAAAGCCACTCATTATGTCTTTTTTCTCATCAGGGTGATTCTGGAGGACCCCTAGTCGTAAAAGATTCTAAAGATACTTGGTATCTCCTTGGAATTGTGAGCTGGGGTGACAACTGTGGTCGTGTGAACAAGCCTGGAGTCTATACCCAAATAACTTATTATCGGAAGTGGATTGCCTCAAAAACTGGTCTCTAATGGTGCTCTTTGTATGCTGGGCATATCTGAAACTCTCAATTTTTAGCCATGTGTATATCCTTAAGGTTTGGTTGAACATTTGCCCATGTCAACAGAATACAAATACAATAAAATGCCTTTACATTTAGGAAGGTGAGGGGTTATTCAGTCAATGCATCCATAGTCAATTTGGAATGCTTTAAAAAAAATTTTAATCATGAAGATTTGCCCAATTTTAAATAAACATTTCTGGATGGTTTTTGTCCCTTAGAAAAATAGTAGATATAGGAGAGCCATGAAAATATCAAGTGCAAAGACCATTTTGAAATGTGCCTTTTCAGATCATCTGTTCCTAATTTTGAGTATGATGGGGGGAAAATTTGGGGTTTTGTTTTTTGTTTTTTACAATTCTAGAAATCCATTCTTTATTTCACTATCCTTTTCCAGCACCTTACCCATTTGTTTTGTCTTTCTCTGGGTCTTACCCTCAAGGAGAGCCAAAGCCATAAGGAAAAAGTTATCATCCCATTAGCCTGAGAGAAGATCCTAAATTATCCTAGAGCTTCAGCTGCTTCTATTCCCAGTAGAGAGAACTCCAAAAGACAAAACTGGCATTACAGTGAATTAGACCAGTGATTCGCCATCTTTTTTTGGAATCTTGACATCCTCTTATTGCTTAATTTTTGTTTAGCTTATTCAACTTTTCCTCCAGAATATGCATTCATAGAGATAGATACATATTTTATTTATTGAAAGAAAAATAAAATTTTATTAACTATGTTAAAAAAAAAAAACATTGCATAGCAAATAGAGCTGGCCTCTGAGTCAGGAAGACCTAGGTTCAAGTCTCATTTCTATGGGCCGAGTGACCTTGGGCATGGCACTAAACATCTCAGTGCCCAAGGCAAAATTTTAAGACTAAGTTAGAGGTTATGTCAAGCTGTGTAGGTGAAGGAAATCGTTTCATTCTGAGCTCTCTTACATCATTAAAGTCATAGGTACAGTTAGACAAATTGTGTTTTTATTGAGAAAAGAGTGGTTGAAAGATTATACAGTGCTCTGAGGTAAGTCAAATCACCTGGGATCTTTTAATCAACTTGGTCATAAGATCCCTCCAGACTTAAAATTATAAAATTCTCTAATTCTATAAATTCTTGAACTGATTATTAAGGACTGGTATGCATTTGTTAATGTATACCACTAGGGGACGACATAGACTATCACCATAATAAAACTAAATTCCCCCCCCCTCCATTCCTAAACAATGCCACAGGCTAAATAAAGTCCTTTCATTCTATAGGGATCATTTTATTTCTCCAATGTTACTATAGCTATTTACTCCCTGAGACTCTATGACAGTCAGATAGCAAAATCTTAGTCCAAATGTGCCCTTCCAAGTAACTTCTCCCCATAGGTAATATGGGCCTTGGGAGAATCTGCCTCATTACTTCCAGGGCCAAAGCTAAATGAAGGCTGTGATAATGCTGCTACTTTATTTACTGAAAGTGCTATTTGCTCATGAAGTTTAAACCTAAGTTGAGTCATTTGTGAGATGGAATTACTTTAGGCCACTTTTCCCCTAGGTGCTGTGAGAACCGTATGATAATCCTTTCAAAACAGATTTACAATTGGAAGAACACTTCCACTATCTGAAAAGAGAAATTTTAATGTTATTTACATGAACAGATGATCCTCAAAGTGTAATTTAGTACTGTTTGATTAGCTTTGCTTTAGCTTGGGAAATACATGAGGCCAGGATTAAATATTATGTGATTTGCTGAGGCAGCTGGCTGCCTACCAACTGATTAGAAATACTTTGAGTCAAATATTACTCTTTTTCAAATATATGTACTTCTCTACTGTGGTGGTAAGTTGTAATTCCTGACTTTCTTAATGTTGAGATTTGGGGATGATCAAAATGTGTATGGCTACTTAGATTGTAACCTTCGGGAGGGTATGGACCATATCTGTCTAAATTGCTCTATGTACCACCTGCCAGTTCCAGATATAAATAAATAAATGAGTTTTAATGCTGATTATAAAAGAAATAATGGAAATTTTCTAGAATAATGCTATTAGGGATATTCTGCCTAAATGTCAATTTGGGAAAGTTCTAGTTTCTTCACTTACTTTCCCAGTTATTCTATTTCTTGAATATTAACAACTAGCATTTACATAGAGCTTTAACATTTGCAAAGTATTTTGTATATGTTATCTCATTTAATTTTCACAATAACTCTGGGATTTAGGTGCAATTATTATCCCCATTTTGTAGATAATGAAATCAGCTGAGTCAGCCGAGGTGGGGAACCTGGGGCCTCAAGGCCACATGTGGCTCTCTCTCAAGTGTGGACCTTTGATTGTTCTGTGAAGTTTGGATTTGGTCAAAGGGCTGCACTTGAGGACCCAGAGGGTCGCATGTGGCCTCAAGGCCACCGGTTCCCCACCCCTGACTGAGTGCTTACATGATTCGCCCAGGGTCACACAATTGGTAAGTATTTGAGTCAGGATTCAAACTCAGCTCTTCCTGGCTCCCAGAGTACCACTCTAGCCACTACGTCAAGTGACTTGGCTAGGGTCACACAGCAAATATGTGTCAGAAGCCTGACTTGAAGGCAAGTCTTCATCACTCTGAGGTCAGCTCTCTATCCTCTATCTCTAGCCATTATGCCACCTTGCCTTAGAGAATGATCAAAAGTATTCATTTATAATATGATCCAGAAAATGAAATGGGGGCACTAGATAGTTTCTGAAGTCACTGCTACCTTTAATATTGTACAAATCCTTGAAACACTTAACCCCAATTGATCTGAAAGAATACCTTTATTTTTAAAATAGCAAATACCTCATCTAAGGTAGACATTGGATTTCATCTGTAACTATAATATCTTATTGAACCTGACTGTCAGTCTCCTATAGTAAACCATAATCAACTCAATATTACATGTGCAGATTCTGGATATACTCGTTACAACACTGCATGTGTTTTTACCTAGCAACTAATATTCTCCCTGCTTTCTTTGTTCTATTACCATAACCAGAAAATATTCAGGAAATAACTTCTAAATACTGACTTCAGAATCAATATGCATATTCTGCAAAACCATACTATTATATATTCCAGAGCCTGAGATAAATTGATTTGGACTTACTTTACTATTTCCATTATCAGATTATCTTACCCTTAGATGTCACAGTAGCCTCCTATGTGTCCTCTCTCCTACCTACCTACCTCCAGGTTCCACCATCTCTACTCCTAATCCATCCTATACCCAAAGCCCAAATTAATCTTTCTATTTCTCGGATCATATCTGAAGAGGTCACTCATAAAATGTTGAGATATAGACCCCAAAATAACAACATGCCAGGTCCTGCCAAATGAATTCAGCTCAAGTCTTCTCAGCCAAAGAAAAGCTAAGTTTATTAAAAGTTCATTAAAAGTTCATCATAGAGGGTGGAGTCAAGATGATGGCATAGAAGAAGGAAAATTCCACGGCTCCCCCCATAACCACCTCAAATACCTATAAAATATGACTCTAAACAAATTTTAGAGCTACAGAATCCACAAAGTGACTGAGAGAAACAAATCTCCCACTCAAGGCAGCCTAGCAGACCTGTAGGAAGGGTCCATCGTGACACACTAGGAGCACAGCACAGCCCCACATGAGCTCGAAGTTTTAGCCCCAGGGTGACCTGGACCAACCACGGCTGGAGCATGCAGGAGAGTGGAACATCAGCAGCTTTGGCAGTTTCCAGAATTATCAACCCATAAATGCCAAAGACAAAGTAAAAGGTCAGTGGAACGCTGCTGGATCTTGGCGGGGAGGGGCTGGAGCAGCTAGACTGACCCCTGCCCCCGGAGCTAGAAGTGGCAGAGGTGTGGTGGCCCTGCAGCTGCCTCCACATGGCTTCTTCAGCTCCTGGCCTGTAGATTGCAGGGAGGTCAAGTGACCATTCAGAGGCTAAGTGCTCTTGCCTTAATCTGCCTGGATCTGGATCGTGGTCTTGGGTGGTGGTCCTAAGGTGTGTGACCAGTGAGCCAGAGCTTGTGGGGGCTGAAGAGAAGACACCCAACTAACAGGCCCTGCAGCTGTGAAAACCCCAGTGATTTGGGACAAACCTCTCTTCTCTGGAAGCAGAGTTCTACTGTGGCAAAGAGCTCAAAAGCCAAGTCACTGAGGGGCAACATGAGCAAGGAAAGAAATCAAAGCAAGCACAGCAATCAAACCCCAGATTCCCTTTTGGGGGACAAAAAGGATCAAAGTGTGGAATGTGAGAAAGGCAACATAGTCAGAGCTCCTGCACCAAAAGCTTCCAAGAAAAATATGAACTGGTTACAGACCATGAAGGAGATCAAGAAGGATTTTGAAAATCAAGTTAGAAAAGTGAAGGAAAAATTGGGAAGAGAAATGAGAATGATGCAAGAAAATTATGAAAAGAGACTCAACAACCTGACTGAAGAAAATAACACCTTAAAAACTGGACTAACTCAAATGGCAAAAGAGGCCCAAAAAAGCCGATGAGGAGAAGAATGACTTAAAAAGCCAAATTGGCCAGATGGAAAAAGAATTTCAAAAGCTCACTGAAGAGAATAATTCCTTCATAATTAGATTGGAGCAAATGGAAGCTAATGACTTTCTGAGAAATCAAGATACTATTAAACAGATCCAAACAAATGAAAAAATAGAAGGCAATGTGAAATATCTCATTGGAAAAACCACTGACCTGGAAAATAGATCCAGGAGAGGCAATTTTAAAATTATTGGACTACCTGAAAGCCATGGTCAAAAAAAAGAACCTACAAATCATCTTTCAAGAAATTCTCAAGGAAAGTTGTCCTGATATTTTAGAACCAGAGGGCAAAATAGAACTTGAAAGAATTCACTGATCACCTCTTGAAAAAGATCCCCCCAAAAAAACTCCTAGGAATATTATAGCCAGGTTCCAGAGTTCTCAGATCAAGGAGAAAATGTTGCAAGCAGCCAAGAAGAAACAATTTGAATAATGTGGAAATACAATCAGGATAACACAGGATCTAGCACAGTGGTTCTCAACTTTCCTAATGCCGCAACCCTTTCATACTCACATGGGGGCATATCTGCATGTGGGCGGACCTACCTGGAGAAGGATAGAGGAGCAGTGTCTCAGTTCCTAAGACCATCAGAAATGTGTTTTCCAATGGTCTTAGGCAACCCCAGTTGACCCCCCAAAGGGGGTCTTCTACATTAAGGGATTGAAGGGCTTGGAATATGATATTCCAGAGATCAAAGGAGCTAAGATTAAAACCAAGAATCACCTACCCAGCAAAATTGAATATCATGTTTAAGGGGAAAATATGTTCATTCAATGAGGTGGAGGACTTTCAAGCATTCTTGATGAAAAAATCAGAACTAAATAGAAAATTTGACATTCAAATACAAGAAGGAAGAGAAGCATGAGAAGGTAAACAGGGAAAAGAAATCATAAGGAACTTATCAAAGTTGAACTATATACATTCCTACATGGAAAAATGATAATTATAACTTATGAAACTTGTTTCAGTATGAGGATAGTTGAAGGGAATATAAATGTGTATATATGTATACATACATATATATATATGTATATATATATGTCTATATACGAGTGCATGTGAATACATATGTGAGTGTGTCTATATATGTATACAGGTATACATAGAGGGCACAGGATCAATTGAATAGAAAGGGATGATATTTAAAAGGTGAAATTGAGAGGTGAGAGAGGAATATAATGAGATGGGGAGAGACAGAATGGGGTAATTATCTCATATAGAAGAGGCAAGTGATAACTGTTACAATGGAGGGGAAGAACAGGAAAGCAAAAGGGAATGGGTCACCCTTACTGCCATTGAATTTGGCTTAGGGAGGGAGTGACATACACTCTAAATTGGGTGTCTTGCCCTAGAGTAGGGGGCAAGGGGATGAAAGGGGAGATGAAGGAGGGAAGGACAGCTTGGGGGGAGGGTTGTTAGAAACACACAATTTTGTAAAGGGACAGGGACAAAGTAGAGAATAGAGCAAGTGGGGGGCAGGATAGGATGGAGGAAATATAGTCAGTGTTTTATAATATATCCACTGTGCAAATGTTTTATGGAACTATGCATGTACAACTTATATTGAATTGCTTATCTTCCCAGTAAGGGTGGGTGATGATGGAGGAACAGAAAGAATCTGGAATTTAAAGTTTTGAAATCAAATGTTTAAAAAAATATTGTTGTTGTTATTATTATTATTATTAACATGCAACTGGGAAATGAGATACACAGGCACTGGGGTATGGAGATTCATCTTGCCCTACCGGAAAGTCAGAGGGGGCATGGGTGAGGACATGGGAGAGAGCAGATTGGGGAGAGGGTACACAATGGGATCACTATTTTGATGTGGTAGGTAGGAGAAAGACAGGGAGAAAATTTGTAACTCAAAATCTTGTTGAAATGAACGATTTAAACTAAAAATAAACATAAAAGTTAATTTTAAAAAATGTTAAGGTATCTGGCTAGTAGGTTGCTGGTAACCATAGCAGAGAGTAACTGTGTACTTTAAATAACTGTGACTTTAATAATAAATATTTTATAATGAAAAAAAAAGTTCACCATATTAGGTAGACTCTTAAGGAGCCTAGGTATCTGTGATGCCTGCATTGGGCAAGCAGAACAGAATAAGTCTGTCACAGAGTAAGTCTGTGCTAGGTCATTCTATGGAGCTCTCACCCACATGGGGCCAAGAAGGGCTCTTATATACAGAAAGGCTGTGTGAGGAATCTAGGGATGGCCTGGAAGAGGAGTTTGGGGAGGGTCTTCAGCAGGAGTCAATGAGGTCAAACTCTGGCAATTAGTTTGGGGAAGGACTTCAGGAGAAGTTAATGAGGTCAATGAGTGATTAAGGGTGGGAAGTTGCTGGAGGCTACTTGGAGCCAACAATGGTGGGCTAGGCCGGCCCAAGGGTGGATTGATATTTTGATAGGCTCAAGGGTGGAAAGTAGGTGGACAGTGGAGGGTTAGGCTAGTAACAGAGGTCTGGGCAGAGCCACAATGAAAAGCTTATGGCCTCTGCAAATGTTTCATCAAGTGGGAAGATTCAATCAGAGTTCAAGGGGTTTCCAAGAGCCTGTACCTCAAAGATTCAAGGAGAGCCCACTTAATCTATACGTTTACCCTGAGTAGCATCCCACCCCACACATAACAGCAATATTCTACTATTTTTCCTTATCTTTTCTTCTGCAGCTAGGTGAGTTCTCCCAATTTCCTAATGGACTTTCTACTGGTATAGTTAGGTTCTGCTCCACCATGCTAGACTTAGATTGTGCTTTTCCTATCTTTAATGGAAGTCATGGCTAAGTTTCCCAGGCCCACGGCCCAACAAATAGTATGGGGGAGAGGGGCACTCCTTGCCCTCTCCCTCCTCTAGAAGGAGTCACCTGCCTTCCTTCGGTCACCTGTGGGAATCTTGCTTAAGGCGCTCCTCCTTCAGGATGGGTCAGCCCATATGACCACACCCAAGAGGACCTTTAGTTTGGCTCACCTCCAGGAGAAACAGGCTTCTCTTGCTTGACTGTTCCCCCACACCAGCCGGCTGGAGTTTTTATTTTTTTCCATTGCACAATTGGAGCCTTATCCTCATTCCTGTCTCTCTGAGTTTTCTCTGCTGTCCTGGGTCTATCACCCTCCAGGGCAGGAATTTCTTTCCTCAAGTCAAGGACTACCTGAAAATCTCCAGACAGGTACTTATTCCTAATTTGCAGTGAAATAGTCCAGCCACTGGAATGCGCTAGAGATCACAGATGGCTCCCAACTTTGTGGGACAAAGATTCCCCCTGCCCAAATAAAATAAGCAGAGATATCTCCAAGTAGAGACCAGAAGAATTTATTTAATTATTTCTTCTTGCAAGAAGGGCAGACTTGCTACTAGAGGCAATCTAGTAAGAGAGGCAAAATACAAAATGCAAGCTTGGTTATATACCCAAAAGACCACCTATTTTCCCCCTCCCTTGTTCTGTCCTGTTCTCGTTAATCAGGAACTGAGGCACACATTCTTAGCCACAAAAATTTGCTGGCGTTGCAGGTAAAATATTAGTAATATCAAAAAGCAGAAGGTACATGTGTAGCAGACATGAAAATAGACAAAATGTGTCATCAGTATCAACTTAGATATGAAAGTACACAATATTTTATAAAATAGACAAAATGTGTCATCAGTATCAACTTAGATATGAAAGTACACAATATTTTATAAATCATGGGGTTTTTAGGCCATAGTGACCTACCCGTAGCTCCACAACAGGATTTCCAATTTTATATTTTGTACAGGTCAGATGATGGTCAGTGGAAACAAGTCTGGAACATTTAGGCCTGTGGTCCAATTTTGCAGGATCTGTGCTTTCCCCTCCAACAAATTAGCTAAGCTTAGCAAAAACTTCAACTTATGACCAGGGAAGTAAAGCAAGGGTTCCAGGCTCCCAGCCCAGGTTACTGAGTCTTTGGTAATCTATTATTATTCTGTTTATATTTCTGGAATGTTACCTGAGAAGTTCTCACCTTTATTCCATTCAAAATCATAGATCTAGTCCAAAATTTTTCATGCTTAGTTTGTGTCACCTGGTCTGTAAAACCTACCTATATTATTTCTTAAAGAAATGATCTCACTTTTCCTTAGACTCCACATTTTATACTACTCCTATTGACATTTGGAATCACAAAAAGTTAGACCTTGAAAGGAACTCTAAAAAATTCTAATCCAACTTTTTCATTTTACAGATGAAGAAATCAAAGTTTACTTATCTTCTGTCAAGCTATTTGACTCATTTTTACAACTAATAAGTGGCAGATTCAGGACCTAGAACCACATTTCTTGATTTTTCATTCCACATTTGGCTTTTTTTAAATAACTCTACTTATTATATTCTTTTTGTGCAATGGTTATTTTTGTTTACATCTCACCTCTTTTATTAGAACATAAGGAAACTCTTTGAGAGCAAAATGTCATGATCCATTTATATACTCCAACCTGACCTTTTCCTCCATCACCTACCAGTAGGAACTGTCTTTCTAATCAGATATGGTATCTTATCAAAATTTGTGATAACTCTGTCCATGTGATAGAATCACTCTATGTTTTGGACCAATTCTATTTCTGTTTGGACCAAACAAGTATTTCTGATAAAGACCTCATCTCTCAGATATATGGAGAACTGAGTCAAATTTATAAAAATTTAAGTCATTCCCCAGTTGATAAACTATCAAAGGATATGAATAGGCAGTTTTTAGACAAAGAAATCAAAGCTATCTATAGTGACATAAAATGCTCTAAATCATTATTGATTAGAAAAATGCAAATTTCTGAGGTACCATATCATGCCTATCAGCATGGCTAATATGATAAAAAAGGAAAATGTTGGAAGTTGAAGAGGATGTAGAAAAACTGGAACACTAATGCACACACAGGTGGAGTTGTGAACTGATCCAACCATTCTGGAGAGCCATTTGGAACTCTGCACAAGGGCTATAAAATTATGCATACCCTTTGATCCAACAATGCCACTGGTAGGTCTATGTCCCAAAGACATCCAAAAAGAGGGGAAATGACCTATGTGTACAAAAATATTTATAGCAACTCTTTTTGTGGTGGCTAAGAATTGGAAATCAAAGGAACGCCCTTCACTTGGGGAATGGTTGAACAAGATGTGGTATATGATTGTAATGGAATATTACTTTGCTATAAAAAACAAAAAGCTGGATAATTTCAGAAAAACCTGGAAAGACTTACATCAACTGATGCATAGTGAACAGAACCAGGAGAACATTGTACACAGTAACAGCAATATTGTTCAATGAAAAACTGTGAGTCTAGGCAAGACAAAGATCCAAAACAACTTCCAAGAACTAATGATGAAGCATACTATCCTCCTCCAGAGGAGGAAGAACTGATATTGATTGAAGACAGCCTGAAGCATGCTATTTTTCACTTTATTTTTTTCTTTTATTCCAATTATCTTGTACAAAATTACTAATATGGAAATGTTTTACATAACTGTACATGTATAACCTATATCCGATTGCTTATCATCAGGGATGGATAGAATTTGGAATTCAAAACTTTAAAGAAAACTGTTAAAGAAAAGAGAAACTCATGGGAGAAATTAATGACAAAAACTAGCAAATTTCAACTATCCATGTTCTTTCTTTGTTCTGCTACAACTGTTCTTATTCATGTTTCACACAGACTATTAGAATTAGAAATAAACTTTACCTGTACCTCTTATTTCTACTCTATCTGCTTCTTTACTAGAGACTAGAAATGGAAGTTAGAGAGATTGGAGACGCAAGATGCAGTTGCTAAGAGTCATGCTCTTTGAGTGCCTTCACTGGCAGGTAGAACTTTGACAGGTCCTTCATTAGGTTACATAGCACATTCCTTGCCATATGAACCCTATTAACAGCTGCTCTTTTCATCACAGTGTGATCCTTATAACTTAAAGACAACTTAATGTGCTAACCACAGAACCACTGGTATACCTCCTGATTCCCTCTGCCTACTCTTTTGGATTCTTTAATTCCTTAACCTCAGCTACTTCTGAAAAACTGGTTCAGTTTGTCTGGTTACACAACACATTGATGGTATTAAGGTTGTAGGTTTGATTCTGTTGGAATCCACTCACCTGGGATTCCCTGCTGGCCTGCCTTCCTCACTCACCCTCCCCGGGGTCTTCAGACATGTCTGGATTCCTTTCTTGAACAGAACACCCTGCATGCACAGAGGTTTAAAACATGCCTTCATTGTTACATCTTCTCTTCCCTTCTCTCTCTCTCTCTCTCTCTCTCTCTCTTCTCTTATCCTTACCCTCCCCTCGCTGCCCCTTTATCTCCCCCTAGGCAGACTAAGTCAGGTGCCTCAGCAACAGGGGACAGAAGAAGGTGGGGGGCTATCCGGTTGGATGATACATGCTCAATGCTGTTAGTCGAAAGTTCATATTCCAGTAAGGCAGACAGCCTTATCAGGGTTCTGGCTCCTAGCGCCTTGGAATGCAACAGACCACCCAGAGGGAAGCAGGAGGGAACAATGGGAGTTGTGGGCCCAACAACTCCCCCTTTTCTTTTAAAACAATACACTAGTGGGGGATTGACAATCTGAGCTTTCAATGCCCCCAAGGAGTTTCATAAGACATGTACAGCACAACACAAACATATGGGAATACAGCACAAGAGAAGCATCAGGCACAACAAAACAATCCCTAGGCAGAGCACAATTTTCCGGCCCCATGCCCACGATGGAATAACCCATAACTTTTGTAAAATGTCATCTACCACATCATGGGGCATCAGCTGAACATGCTCAGTATGGTTCAAATCCCAAATAAGTTGATCTAAATCTAACATGTCACTTGTAGCGTTTCCACCTTCAATAAAGCTGTGGAGGTGATTTTTAATACTTGCCAATGCAGGGCAGATGCATTATAGGGGACAGGGAAGGCGCAGAGTTAACCTGATTTCACAAACTGATGGTATATACACAAGACTGAAGTTACAACTATGCCACAAAATTCACGCCAAACTATTTACAAAGGCCATCGCGTCATTTTCCCCCCTTAACAAATTAGGCACAAATTCTTTTGGGGATCAGGGATGAAGGTCTCAGCTTCTCAGGCTGCTTCATGCTGAGAATGAACATAGAACTGTTCCTGTCTCAAATAGATCAGTCCAGAGGATGGGGGGTGCTGTGGCCAATATCTGGAATTTAGTAGATGCCAGATCCAAGGGGGTTACTTCAGGCAGTAGTTCATCTGAAATTGTAATGCATTCAACCTAGAATACACAAATCTAGCAGAGAGATTAAACAAACAAGAGCCAAAAGCAGTAGGAAAAATGACCAGAAGTAGATTGAGCATGGACTAGTATAATCCATTGCTAAAACTATTTACCTTAAACAAAAGAGGTTTCTGACTTAAACCTCACAGCTGAATAGCAGACATACATATCTGTTTCACAAAGCTTGTCTATCCTCTAATTGGAAGAAAGAGATACTTCAGAAATTGAATCTCTTACATATCTACAAAACATCCTTTCTAGAAGTATTTCCTGTATGAAAGCAACATACAGTATACCACAAAGGTTTACCAGGACTCATATGCATAATTAATTCCTGTTCTATATTCCAGATTATATTCCAAATTATTGCCAAAAACCCAATTAGTAGAAATCAATTATACCAACTTTAAAGGGCCAGTTTCAAAACTGACTCATTACCAATAATTACTTCTCACAAATATATTTCTTAACCGAAACTTACAATACTTCAAAATATCATAATACAACTATTTACCAGTAACACAATTATTATGTTCTTACATTTAAACTTTGAATTCAAAACCCATTTAATTACCAATCCAGTGACCTTAATTCAGCTAGATGTATTTTTCAAATTCTGCCACAAACTTGAACTTGATTTAATGCCACGCAGCCAATCAACTTATTACTAGAAATCATTTGCAAATTAACACAAATACATCCTTAGATGAAGCAAACTTGAAAACCACATCCCTATATTCTTCATTTCTCTCTCTTTTTTCCCAAAGTTCCTTATTTGCTCAGTAAGAGTTCTACAAAATGTATTTCCAATTCACCTTGCGAGAGAATCATTCACTTCATCATTAATAATGTGGTAACTATAACTTTACATCACTGTATATTCCAGAATAGCCAAAAATTTAAATAAACAGTTAGCTACCATAGTAGATATCAGGAGTATTATTACTATCTGTTTGTAACTCAAATGCACTGGCTTTAGATTATCAGATTTCATAACATAAGAAAAAATCCAGTTCACATGTAACACAATCTAGATTAAAAATTGCTGTAACCTCCTCCTTAATTACAGGTAGGTGTAAATACCTGGTTTTCCGAATAGCAGAAATAAACATCATAAGACAGGGTTATCAGTACTGATAAGGTAACATGACTGGTTTTCACACATTTAAAAAAATTGCTTTACCCAACGCCATTTCTGGCTCACAATGATCACTCAATTTTACAATGTAAGAAGATTTTACAATTTAGAAATACCATAATAACACAACGACATTATGATTTCTGAAAATATTACAGCACTCAGACCAGAATGTCCCACTCCTCATTTTCTATTCCTTTGATAATATAGTTCCTAATTTTAATAGCATTTAAACAAACAAACAAAACACATTTTAGATACCAGTTTACAATATTCTGGGCTAATCATTTTAACTGCTTTCTTTTGGTGCTAGTGACAATTACAAATATCTTTAAATTCTAATTTCTTAAGAACTATAAATTCCAAAACATTACACATTTCACCAATATCCAAATTAACATACATAACCATATCCTTAGATAACTTAACAGCTTCTGAATAGGAATAAGAAAATTGTTTTAACATACAGAGTTTATAAATATTTCCAAATTACATCATTTAGAAATGTTTAAAACTTATATTCTACTAAAAAAAAAACCTTAGGTGAATGCATTTCCAAACTCCCTTACACGGGAATTAAATTATAACCTTATAAATTAAAACCACTGTATACATTTTCATAATAGCCAAGAGTTCAAATGACCAATCTGAATATTATTGACATTTATATCCAAATATAATGGTCACACATTTTACCAAATAAAGCCAAATGCCAATCTATTCCCCAGAAATATCTTAAAGCCAACACATGGCCTTTCAGCATGTATGATCTTCAGTTCCCCTTAGACTAGCTGGGTAGGTTATCATTTAACTTCTCTCTCAAGCAGGGGCCTTAGGAATTTTAATGATTACCTGAACCTTTTGAACTAAATTTCAATAGACATTATCGCTACTGACTTCCCAAGACTTGGTTAGTTGGTTTTGAAGTCAGGCTGAGTTACAATGGAACACTAGGCACTTTTCCTTTGGATCTCCTCCTCGACTTCCCCTCTACCAGCCTCCTAGCAATATCTTACCACTGTCCCAGCATCCCAGGACAGAGGGAAGAAGATATATGTGACTGACCCAGCATAAGGGCATCCCCGTACATGAGAGTCCACAGTCCGACTGCCCAGAAGTCAGTAGAGTTTGAGATGCCTCTGGCAGTGTCTGGGCACTCCAGGGGTCTCTTACTGCTAGGGAGAGAGTAGGAGCAGAAATATCTGGGGAAGAGAACAAAGAAAAAGGTACTTACCTATTATCCCAGTGGCTAGGAGAAGATCAGAGTCCTTAGCCAAAGGGAGCTTTATTAACGTAAAAGCATGTGGGCCTAAGACTTAGCAAGGATGATATAATTTTAGGATTTCTAATGGGGATTGGCACATAAAGAGCTTTAAAAACATTTTTCTAACAGTATGGGAGATCAAAGTAACACAATGAGAATAAACATTAGAGCAGTAGCAGTTCCTGTGCAGGGTCTGGAGAAGCTGTTTGCATCTGGTGTCTTCTTTTTCCAGGTCCTTTGTCTCAGAGATTCATTCAGGAGCAGGGATATTTTTTTTAATTTTATTATAGTTTGCATCATTCATTTCCACAAGATTTTGAGTTACATATTTTCTCTCCGTCTTTCCCCCGCCCACCACCCCAAAACAGCCATCCCAGTGTGTCCCCCCTCCCTCAGTCTATTCTCTCCTATGTCACTTTTTGGTAGGGCAGGATGGATCTCCCAACTGCAGTGCCTGTGTATCTCAAGTTCCAGT
>CM053583.1:143134741-143150316 GCA_028627135.1 Pseudochirops cupreus
CCTTTCGCAAATCCCACTCGCAACTCCTGCTAATCCGCTCACCTGAGAGGCTCCTCCTCTCCTCCCATCCAGTTGCCCCCGGGGCACAGCCTCGGCTCCAGGGCAGGCTGGTTTCAGTTCGCAGTGCTGATATGGTTCCTCGTAGCCGAGCTGACTTTAGTGGGAAGTATCTTTGTGTGCATTTTGGAGTTCTAGGATTGGTTTAGGGTCCTGTTTTATGGGTATTTTGGGGTGGCTATGTGAGAGCTGTGATATGTTGCTGCTGCTATGCCACCATCTTGGCTCCGCCCCCCCAGGAGCAGGGATATTCACAAAGTCAGACCTGCCAGGGGCTCACAGAAACATGATTTAATACCAAAGGCACATAGCACAATAAGTTCAGTTTTCTAGCCATGTAAGACTAGGCATAATAAAGTTTCACAAACAGTTTACCAAATATGCTCAAGTTTTGAGTTTCCATGATAGAGAAATTTTAAAAGGCCAATCCTATACACATATAGTTCTCTAGACTCAATTTGATCTTGTTGCTTTACTCAGAATTTTAGAATCAAGTTACAAATCTTTCTACTTTCTAAAAATGCTTCCTCACACACTTTCAATGTACTTCAACCTTTCTGAAACTGATATCAACTGTCTCGAGACAGGAGAGGCTTGGATAAGCCCTCATTTGTCCCCAAACTTTCTTATCCAGTTTATTCAGCATTTCCTTACATTTGTTAACCTCAAAACAAGATGGTTCAAATCTTTTACTGGCTACTTGCTTTGATCATTGAAACTTGCTATAGAAGGGATAAACAGGGACATATGACATTCCAAATATGACAGGATAACCATCCTTGGCTTTGTTTAAATTCAGGTAAGGTCACAGATATCCATCCATGCAGTATTTGGTGCCACCTCACAGCTAGACTCAGGAATAGGTGGGAAAACATTCCTTTTTCAAAGGAATTTCATAGCTTTGACCAAAGAGGTCCCATTCTAGGTGAGGCTAGAACTGCCCCTTCGGCCTTTACCAGATGTAGACTTCCACCAGCATTTAACCTTGTGGCATCTTATGCAGGCACTGACTTAAGCAGATAGCTATACCCAAATTTAAACTCCAAACAAAATTTTTAGTTATGGTCCCAGATGCCTTTTACCTCCAACAACAAGTCTCACTAACCACAGCTCAGCGCCAGCTTTAGCTGCAGCAAGCAAAGAAAAGTTTTCCAGGTCTCACCAATGTGAGGAATTCCATCTACTATCATTTCCTTTCCCTCTTGGAGCTTCTAGAGGCTTTGGTAGTTTTACAACATAAAGAATTACTGAGAAGGACTTGAGGGAGGGCTCTTTTCTACCCACAGTACCAATTAACAACTTTAGGTTTCAGCATTAAAACAGTTGCCCAAATGACTTAGTCCCCAATCCCACGAGTTAAGCACAATACTCTAAAACATTGCAAAACAAATCACAGATAATACAGGTTGAAACTTTGAAATAAACCCCAATTAATTACTGGTCTGATGACTTTAAAATTACACATCAAGGGGGCGCGGAGCCAAGATGGTGGTGTAAGAGCAGCAACATATCGCAGCTCTCACGTAGCCACCCCAAAATACCCATAAAATATGACTCTAAACTAATTCTAAAACTCCAAAATGCACACAAATATGCTTTCCACTAAAGTCAGCTCGGCTACAAGGAACTACTTCAGCACTGTGAACTGAAACCAGCCTGGCCTGAAACCACAGCTGTGTCCCGGGGGCAGCTGAATGAGAGGAGCCGGTAGGTGGCTGGACGAGAGGAGCCGAGCCCCAGCTGGAGCTTCGGGTGAGCAGACTGGCGGCAGCTGCAGCAGTATCCAGAATTAGGTCAGTGGGACATGCGAGGTCATGGGAGAAAAGCAGGTCTGGCCAAAACGCCTCCAGGGCTAGGAAGCAGAAAGCGGAGGTCCTGCACCCGCCTCCTTATTGCAGCTTCAGAGCTCTCGGCCTGCAGACTGCAGGGGGACCAAGAGATCGTTCAGAGGCCAAGTGCTCTCGGGTTGAGCAGCCTGGATCCAGACTGTGGTCTTGGGCTTTGGTCCTGTAGTTCTTTTTCTTCAGTGAGCTGGAAGTGGGGGAAGGACCCAGCAACTTCCTAAGAGCCCTGGCAGCTGGGAAAACCCCAGCGATTTGGGACAGAGCTTTCCCCTCTGGAAGCAGAGCTCCACAAAGATTAAAAAAAAAAAATCACAGACTGACCAACCATGAATAAGAATAAGCATAAGAAGCAAAGTAAGAACAGCAACTAAACCCGAGATTCCTTCTTTGGGGAAAAGAAGGACCAAGGGAGAGAGGACAGCGCAGCCAGAGCTCCCCCACCAAAAGCTTCCAATAAACATTAAGATTGCCTTAAAGCTAGAGATCAGCTGAAGAAAGATTTTGAAAACCAAATGAGAGAAGTGGAAGAAAAATTGGGAAGAGAAATAAGAATGTTGCAAGAAAATCATGAAAAGAGAGTAAGCAATCTGACTGAAGAAATTAACACCCTAAAAAATAGACTAACTCAAATGACAAAAGAGGCTCAAAAAGCCAATGAGGAGAAGAATGCCTTAAAAAGTCAACTTTGTCAGATGGAGAAAGAATCTCAAAAGAATTCACCATACACTGTGATCTTCACTACACCCACCGCTGTTAAAGTAGACTCAATCCCTGAAGTGGTTTACCCAATAAGAGGGTTAGGGGTGCCTGAGACCCCAAAATACCAACAAGCCAGGTCTTGTGGAAAGAATTCCACTGAAGTCTTCTCAAGAAAAGTAAAGTTTATTAAAAGTTCGTCATATTGAGTAGACTCTTAAGGAGCCTAGGTATCTGTGATGCTTGCATTGGACAAGCAGGACAGAGTAAGTCTGTCACAGAATAAGTCTGTGCTGGGACCTTCTGTGGCACTCTCAAAGAGCAAGTCTGTGCTAGGGCCTTCTGTGGTGCCGTCATACCACATGGGTGGTGCCCTCACACCACATAGACGAAAGATGGGGTCTTATATACAGAGGAATCTAGGAGTGGTCTAGAGGAGGAGTTTGGGGAGTGTCTTCAGGAGGAGTCAATGAGGTCAGACTCCAGTAATGAGTTTGGGGAGGGTCTTCAGGAGGAGTTAATGAGGTCAATGCAAGAGTGGATTGGTATTTTGATAGGCTCAAGGGTGGGAAGCAGATGGACAATGGAGGGCTAGGCTAGTAACAGAGGCTTGGGCCTAGCCACGATGAAATACTTATGGCCTCTGCAAATGCTTCATCAATTGGGAAGATTCAATCAGACTTCTAGTGGTTTCCCAGAGCTTGTAAGTCAGAGATTTAAGGAGAACTCAAGTGGGGGTCTCAGAGCCTACACCTCATCAACAGTATAATAAAATCTTTTACATTAACTCAAAAGCAAATAGAAAGACACACAATAGGTGGAAGATACAGAATAATACCAACATTTAAAAGAGATCATAAAAGGTTTTTATCACTAATTCTTAAATGCCATACCTTATCAAGGACATATTTAACTAGAAAAGAAGCTTGATGATTCATGTAGGGAGGACAGACAATATATGCATAGACTACTATACTCATATCCTTGAGTTAGCACAAGAATTTTATAAAAGACTTATGGAAAGATATGAGCAAGATTATATGTCAGGAATACGTGGAGGGGTTCCAGTCTGTATTGGGAGAGGGAGGACTCAGACCCAGCTAAAATCCCACGTTCTACAGGAAGCCCTGCCCAATCCCTCTTAATTCTAGTACCTTTCTTCTGTTTATTTTTCTATTTAACCTGTATATAGCTTGTTTATACATAGTTTTTTGCATGTTGTCTTCCCCCATTAGATCACAAAGTCCTCAAAGGATGATTATGTATTTTGCCTTTCTCTGTATTCTCAGTCTAGTATCTGGTATGTGCTAGCCACTTAATAAATGTTGTTTATATCAACTGACTAAAATTAAGAATGCACCAGTCTCAAATTATCACTCATTGTTAGAACAGTTAAACTATAATATCAAACACATGGTTTAGTGAACATTTTGATATCTTTGTCACTAATTCTTTCAACTTATCAATTGCAGCTTAATTTAACCCTATTTTTATCCCTTACCTTAAACAGAATGCTCTTTTTCTAACTCACTATGAAATCTTATTGATAAGAGTCAAAAACACTTCCCTACAGTTTGTCCATCACCTTCAAGATTTTGTACCAAATGCTTCCAGTCTGCTTTCCTCCACTGTTAATGGCTCTTTTCCTTCTTGGCCACAGGCAGAGGTAGCCTTCTACTTCGGTTGCTACAGCTAAAAAGAAGAGTTTTTATCTACTTTCTTAGTACTTAGTTAGCAAGTCTGTACCCTTCCCTCTGACTCCTCTGACTCCTTTTCTCTCAAGCAGTCAAATAAGAAAGAAAAAATATCCAGAAACACCAACCTGACCTTTTCATGGATTCCTTTTTACAACTCACTCATAACCTTAAAAATTACTCTTCTGAAACACTAATACTCCTACAGGTATGAAAGAAAGAAAAAAAAGACAGTTGCCCTGAATAAAAAACAGCTTTGACCCAGCAACAGGCCTTACTGTTAAAAGAATAGGAATTTTTTCATTTAAAAATGTTTTCTATCATATTAAACACCAAATATAGTTTTAATATCTTAAAACTATATTAAGACTTTTGAAGCACCCTACATAATTAATGTTTCTCTGCTAGGTAACAAAATTAAATAAATCCAAGTTACTTAATTTATAAATCATAGGACCTAGAAGAGGGCACTTTGCTCCTGTCACCTGGGAAGTCACAGGAATAAAATGCCCCCTTGCCCCTTCACTTTTTTGCCTTGAAAACTGGAACTGAGTATTATTGATCATTTAGATGCTACTGTATTCTAAGAATTTCCTAGTTCTGATTATCACAACTTGATTTTCATTATAGAATTCCTAAGAACTTATCTTCTCAAAGAGAAAAGGACCTGCATGTCGAGAGGTTACCCATAAAGAGGGTTAGGGGTGCTCGAGACCCCGAAATGCCAACATGTCGGGTCCTGCTGAATGAATTAGACTCAAGTCTTCTCTGCCAAAGAAAAATGAAGTTTATTGAAAGTTCATTAAAAGTTCGCCATATGCAGTAGATTCTTAAGGAGCCTAGGTATCTGTGATGCTCACATTTGGTAAGCAGCACAGAGTAAGTCTGCCACAGAATAAGTCAATGCTAGGTGGCACTCTCATATCACATGGAGGGAAGATGGGGTCTTATGTACAGAGGAATCTAGGGGTGGTCTAGAGGAGGAGTTTGGGGAGGGTCTTCAGAAGGGGTTAATGAGGTCAATGCAAAGGTAGATTGATATTTTGATAGCCTCAAGGGTGGGAAGTAGATGGACAGTGGAGGGCTAGGCTAGTAACAGAGGTTTGGGCCCAGCCACAATGAAATACTTATGGCCTCTGCAAATGCCTCATCAAGTGGGAAGATTTAATCAGACTTCAAAGGGTTTCCCAGAGCTTATACCTCATCACATGTACAAAAATATTTATAGCAGCTCTTTTTCTGGTGACCAAGAATTGGAAATTGAAGAGATGCCCATCAATTGGAGAATGGCTCAACAACTTACAGTTTATGAATGTAATGGAATACTATTGTTCTATAAGAAATGATGAGCAGGCTGATATCAGAAAAACCTGAAAAGACTTGCTTTAACTGATGCTGAGTGAAGTGAGCAGAACCAGGAGAACATTGTACATAATAACAGCAACATTGTGCAGTGACCAACTTTGATAGACTTAGCTCTTCTCAGCAATGCAATGATCTAAGACAATTCCGAAAAGACTCATGATGGAAAATGCTATCCACATCCAGAGAAAGAACTATGAGGTCTGAATGCAGATAAAAGCATATTATTTTCTCTTTTGTTTTTTCTTTCTTGTGTTTTTCCCTTTTGTTCTGATTCTTCTTTCACAGCATGGCTAATGTGGAAATATGTTTAATATGATTGTACATGTATAGCCTATATCAGATTGCATGCTGTCTTGGGGAGGGTGATGAGAAGGAAGGAGGGGAAATTTGCAACTCTAAACCTTACAAAAGTAATGTTGATAACTGAAAATAAATAAATTTTTTTAAAGACTATAAATTATAAAAGAGCTGCCAAAGTGGTAAAGGTTCCTCACTATGATCCAAATCAAAGACTAGACAAAAAGATATAATAATACTTAAAGCAAACAAACAAACAAAAGAACATGTCCTCTCAAAAAGTCAATGTCCATGTCAGTACAAGAAATTTTAACACCTTATAGGATTTTAAAATATACAATTCATAATGATTTCAATATAAATATTTCTCTCTACACCCCTCATTTATTCCCCAGATCTAAAGCATCATGTTTTCTGCCTGTTTCTGTAGGCATAATTTGTAAGGTATCTTGCAATGGCATCTGTGTAACTATCACACCATGCTAGGCCACTCCTTTCCATTAGTGAGATTATGGAATGACCAACTACCTTAGCAACTAACCTGTAGGGAATCATTGATTGCCTGGATTAGTTGGCCCAGCTAAGGGAACACTCAATTGCTTTACCTATCCTGACAGAACAAATTGACAAGTGGAGTTTCTTTGTGGAGTCCAAGCTCACTCAGACACAAAGGAAGCTTTGGGCAGGGTACACAGACTGATAGGTTGGTAGGGATGGGACAGGGTGATGAATCAGGCACTGTAAGCAAGGAAGTCACTTAGACACACAGGCAAAACGCAGCCTGCAAGTCACTGCCAGAAACAATCAGTCCAAAGTTCAATATGATAGCTGTGAAAAATAACCCAAGCAAGGAGAGGGGGTGGACACAGATAACATGAAGATGACATCTAGCAGAGAAGAGACCTGCTGGCTCTTTGTAATATCTGGAAAGCCTTAGACTTTAGTCAGCACATTCCAAATGATTGTCCCATAAATTCAACATGTCCAAAATCTGACTTATTATCTTTCTACCCAACACCCCCCCGCCTCATGTTTCTGATTTCCCTATTTCTGCCAGGGGCAGCTAGATGATGAAGCAGTTAGAGTGCTAGGTTTGGAGTCAGGAAGATATGGGTTCAAATGTTGGCATCAGACACTACATCCCTCAGCCTCAGTTTTCTCAACAGTAAAAGGAGGATAATAATAGCACCACCTTTCCGGGGTTATTGTGCACATCAAATGAGATAACATTTGTAAAATCTCGCCTTCTGCCCCATCTGTCTGCTCCTTTGTGGTAACACCTTCTTTGCCTCTCACAACTGTATGAGATGAAAGAGTTCAGAGTCTGAATCTAAGGTCAGAAAAAGTCTTTATTCTTTCTCATGAGAAAGGACTCTGCCCCTGTTGCCCACATGGCAGCAGGGAGACAGCAATAGGTAGAAGCCAGCCCATGGTTATATAATCTTCTAATACAGAAACCCAACCCCCATCCCCCCCCCCCCAACTGGCCTTCATTCTTATTGGTAGGAGGGCTGACCCACAACCTAAGCTTGGGAATCTCTCTGAGACAAAGGCCCCGGAAACACGCGGGTGTTCAGTGAAAGGAGTCTTAACCTTATTTGGCATATCTTCTGCTGAGTTGGCTCTGGGGAAGGGTCTCCATTGCTCTAAGCCCCAGATTGCTTGAAGGTTAGATGACCTAACCTTAAGCCTAGTGAATACTGAAGCCATTCTAGATTTGATTTTTCAGAATGGGGAAACTTCACTATAAATTATCCCTCACAAATCCCCACTTTTTTTTTATATCTTTTGAAGTTTCCCCAATTTTCTTAACTCTAATTACCCTTGCAGCCCTCGTCACATTGACATCATACAAGGGGGCAGTCCCCTTTATGAGTACAGATACAGAGATTCAAAAGAAAACAATAACAATTGTCTTTTCAAAGTCCAAAAGTCTCTTTTCACATTGCTGTCCAGATGTGAGGAAGACTTCTGGTCACATAGGGTCATCTATCTTCAGCCCTGCATCCCAGCTTCTCTTCCTTCTGCCTTCTTTCATTCATTTACCTACAAAAGGAACCTTGGAACCAATGTAAATGACTACTCCAGAACCCTTATCATTCTTACAGAATTAAAATTGGAGTCTTAGTCTATTGTCATGATCACACATTAGAACCAGTTTGTTATATTTTGCATTAATCCATTATCAAGTCCTTCACCAGGAGGATGAGATTTCACTAAGGGATTTACATTAAGCTCACAATTAAAACAATTAAAAATGTTTCCAAGTAGACCAGAAATAATCCTCTTTTTTAACATTGACTAATTATAACAAAGTTGAGACACATGTGATACTAACTGAATAACGGAATAATATTCCCACAAACTTTGACCTATTTGTCATGTTATTACAAAGAACTAAAGGACCCTGACTCATACAGGAATACCTATACTAAACCCTAAGCCTAGCGGCTTTATCTTATAGTAACTTAAGATGTTCCAGAATCAAGCAGATTTGTTGTTGTTTTATTTCAAAACTTTTGATTATTGAAACTTGCCACTAAGAATAGGTACAAAATTATATTGAGGGAACCATATTTCCCAAACTTCAGAATGCCAATTCCAGGCACAATGTATACCATTGCAATGCTACAATCTCCATTGAGCCAAGCTTAAAGTCTGCCAGGTGCTTGAGGATAGACCCCAGTTAGAAGAATCCTACCTCAGCTCATGCTGAACAGTCGATCCTCCCACCTTCATACCTGCATCTTACAGGATCTGGCACCATCGGTTGGTGGCTTGGGTAGCTTGGGCAGCCTCTTTTAACACTCCTGTCTGGAGTTGAACTCAAAGAAACAATCAGTTAACAGTCTCATCAAATTTTAAATAAGAAGTGCCAACAATCAGCTTAAGATATGATTGTAATCGCACATTGGTTAAGGAACATCTTTGAAGTGAGCCTCAACATACATTCATTCCTATATTTATTCTTGTTCATAAAGAAAATCAAGTCTCCCATTGGGATTATAAATTATTGCTCATTAGAGCATATACTTCATAGAGCATATTCTGCATCTACTTCCAAACTTCTCTACCTTCTTATAATTATGCTTAATCTGAGCTCACACTAAAATTTCTTTTCTCTCAACTAAAAATGTCTCTGGTTTAATCTCAACAGCTAATTGTATTAATACCCAATTGCTCTTTCATCATTTTGAAATACACTGTGACCCCATTTCACTCATATACACAAATATACCTTCTCTACAGTAACCTTATAATCCCAACCTCAGTCCATGGGATAATGATTCAAAGTTGTACTTGTACCCTTATTTCCTCTCCTTCTCAAAATTGATTGAGCTATTAATTATAAAATCAAGTTACAAATCTTTCTCTCTTCCTAGACACTTTCTCCAACTCCTTCTCAACTTATTTAAACCCTTAAAAACTGGTACCACCATCCAGGGACAGGAGGGTTTGGATAAATTCACATTTGTCCCCAAACCTTCTTATCTGCTTTCCATATTCCAAATCAAAACTTTATTTATCCTTCAAAATTCCTCAAACCAATTATTCAAATTATTCAGCACTCCTTTACATTTTTAACCATAAAACAAGATAGCTCATAAGTTATTATTCTTTTACTAACATAACCATTTTGCTTAGACAAAGCAAAGAGTTTAATGGCTAAACCTCACAAACGGATAGACCTCACATACAGAATTATCTCATCTTGTTATTCCCTCAGAAGTTTCCACTCTGACTCTAGTTCTTTAGGAGGATCAAATGCTATTGAGGACCCAACTCTATACATGAAAATATAAGTAACAACACTTTGCAGATAAAAACTTCCAACTCTATCAACACTTGGCAGATAGAACTTTTCTATCCTTGAGTTCAATAGTCATGCAAATGAATTTACTTATAGGAGAGACTGACTTCTACTCCAGTCATCATAAAAAGACTTGGGAAGTAACTAATCCCAAAACCATACATATCAGTAGGATGCTTATAATAAAACATGTTTGCACCACAGAAAACAGGTATTATTTCCACAACAGTAACATACTTTGAATGAAGTTAATTTTTCCATTAATACAAAAGTATTCCATAATTTACCTCCCTTTAAGAAATTTGCACTGAAACTCTTTTCCTCACATAGAAGATGTTTCTGATCTAGTTTCAGTAATTAATAGAAAAACAGCTAGGTCCCTCAATCAGTTGTACCAATACTCAATTATTCTAACATGATTTTGAAACATTTAAGGACTTTATTCCATACAGACAAATATCTAGTGACAGGCAGATAACTAGACCAAATACCCATTTACCAAGTTCTTTAATATATAAAAAGGAATATGATTTGAGGCTGAATAGCCCACATCCTAAACACACACTTTATTATAGTAGCTCAGACGTATCCCAGCCTTAGTTTATGGGATAATGATTCAACATTGTGTTTGCACCTTTGCTCCACAAATTTCTTTTGCCTTGGTCTAATTATTCCCATATTTTTCAGAAAAGAATGTCCTCCCAAGTTTGTTTATTCTTACTTCAAGAATCTAAACCTTTTACTTATACATTCAATTACAAATGTTAACTTTTGCTTATATCATGCAATGACTACAAATTCAGATTAAAACAGCAAAATGTCTTCTGCAAGACATCCTTTCTAAAAGTATTTCCTGGTATCACTGAACATGTACGAAAACAACATACAGTATACCACAAAGGTTTACCTGGACTCATATACATAATTAATTCCTGTTCTATATTCCAAATCAGTACCAAAAACCAATTAGTAGAAATCAATTACACCAACTTTAAAGGGGCAGTTTCGAGACTGACTCATCAGTGGGGCTTCTTCAGGGTCTGAAGAAGTAACTGCTGCCCCTCCCCTCCCTCCTTCCTGGTGGGAAGTGGAGAAATTCCCTTACTTAATCTTATAAGGACTCTTTAGGCAATGAGCCTGAAATTAAAATTCACAGTAAGTTTGAATATGACAAAAATCTATACTATATTAATAACATAATCAGAAATCTTACAAAGTCTTTGTATAATTACTAACTTTTGCTTTAAAAATTTTTAAATTTCTTACTGCCCCTTTCCTGGGCTTGATAATGTTTCTAGGGGCCACCTAACCCCTCCTTTCTCCCATACACATTAACAGCCAACAGTCTTGGTCTTTAGAAGTACTAAGGGGCAGGTTTCACTACCTGAGCTTTCTTATCTTGCATCCCTCGTCTTATAACAAAAGATCTTGTAAAACATTTCTTAATAAGAATATTTCCCTTTTTCAAAAACAATTTAACACAATTTCTAAATTCTCTGATCATAAAAATCTTTCCCACATAATTGACAAAACTTAAGAGGTTTCACTGGTCTTTTCTTGACATAATTACCAATAAATACTTCTCACAAATATATTTCTTAGCTGAAACTTCCTTTTAAATACAGAAAAACTTGAAAGTTTATGATTTCTTAAGTTACAATACTTCAAAATATCATAACACAACTGTTTACCAGTAACACAGTTATCATGTTCTTACATTTAAACTTTTAAATTCAAAACCCATTTAATTACCAATCCATTGACCTTAATTTAGCTGGATGTATCTTTCAAATTGAGCCACATCCATCTATATATATATATCTATCTATATCTATATCTATATATTTTAATTTGCTCAATAAGAGTTCTGCAAAAATATATTTGCAATTCACCTTGCACAGAGGATCATTCATAACTACAGGTAAGAGTGTATGTATCTGGTTTTCTGAATAGCAGAAGTAACAACATATTACATTACATTTTACACAATTTTTCTCCATCTTTTAGTTTCAACCCAATTCAGATTAAAACTGACAGCATTCCTGGCTCTCACTCAGTTTTTGCAATATATGAGGATTTTGTAATTTAGATACCATAATAAATAACACAATGACATTATGACATTAATTGCATTTCCAAAGTGAATAGAGGCTTTTCTCCTCCCCACCCCCTTGTCTCCTTTTTTTTTTCCAAGTGGGGGAGGGTGATTCAAAACTCCTATTCTCCAGCATTCTCTTTCTTATCAGAATCTGATATTTAACTCTCATTACAATTACAGGCTGCCCAGGAACTATAAGGAAATGAATTTTACAGATTTCCCAAGTTACAGTTATTTAAAAAATATTACAACACTCGGGTCAGTGTGCCCCATTCTTCACTTTCTATCCCTTTGAACAACATAGTTCCTAACTGCAACAACATTTAAACAAACAAACAAAAAATTGCTTTTGTTATAACATAGATAATACCCATTCCTGCTCACATTTTAGATCAATTTACAATATACTGGGCTAATCATTCTAACTGCTTCTTTTGGTTCTAGTGATAATTACAAATATCTTTACCATACTCAGTGCCCATCTTTAAATTCAAATTTCTTAAGTACTATAAATTCCAAAATGTTACACATTTCACCTATGTCCAAATTAGCATACATAACCATATCCTTAGATAACTTAATAGCTTCTGCGTAGGAATAAGAAAATTGTTTTAACATCAGAGTTTATAAATATTTCCAAATTACATAATTTAGAAATATTTAAAACTTATATTCTACTAAAAACTTTAGGTGAATGTATTTCCAAACCCCCTTACACAAGAATTAAATTATAACTTTGTAACTTTAGAAATATTTTAAGCCAACACATGGCCTTTCAGAAGACATGTGGCTTTCAGAAGACACGTGGGCATGTGATCTCCATTTCACCTTCCATAGAGGCTCAGACTCCTGCTCCCTACCCCAATCTTATCTCCTATCATAGACAAAGGGTTTTGAATCCAATTAACTGGGTGTGGTTATCTTTTAACTTCTCTCTCAAGTGGTGGGCCTTAGGAATTTAATGATTATCTGAACTTTTAGAACTAAATTCCAATAGAGCCTGAAAGATGGATAGACATTATCCCTTCTGACTTCCCATGACTTGGTTTGTTGGTTTGAAGTCAGGCTAAAAATTCATCAGCACTATCTTCCAACCTTCTAAAAATGGTGGTGGTGGAAGCAGTGGCTCCCCCACCCCAACCAACACAATCAGGCCTTTTGCTTCTCCTTCCACCTCTGCCTTAGGCATTTCAAACAAACAAACAAAAAGTTTCACTTACCTATTATCTGCTAAAGATCTGAACTTCTCTCTCCATTCTAAGTTTAGTTAGGCAGAGAAGGAAGATTTCTAAACTTCCCAAGGCTTTTTTTTTAATCTGGTCAAACATTTTCCCTCTTTCACAAATATACAAATTTCACACACACAAACAAACAAACAAAAAAGAAATATAGAACAAACAGTCTTAACCAGCTTTGCCAAATTTATCTCCCAAGGGATTATCAGGGGTGGTTGAAGGAAACATTTCTTCCCAATTGACTAGCAGCTTGTGGGTAAAAACTGAAAATTTCCCTTTACCAGAGGGAGGCAGGATGGACTGTCAGCCAGTCCCCCCTGCTTCTGGATGCAAGGTCTGGCCAGACAGATGATCAACCTCTTGGTCCAGAACTTGGGGTGCCAGGGCACCAATTCTGAGGAGCCCTCATCAGGGACCACTCATCAGCATCTTCCCTAAAAACTGCCTCCCAGTTGCCCCAACTCCTGGCCAGACTCAGTTGACCAGGTCTACCTCTTAGTCCAGGAATTTCCGAACTCCTGGCCAAACTAAGTCGACCCCACCCACCATCAAATCACCCAGACCTCTCCTTTCCTGGGTCCGTGAACAGACGTGATTTTCAGTAAGCTTTGTTCCCCCCTTTTGGCGTTTTCTGATCTCAGTTTCAGACCCCCTTGGGCCTCATTCTCCATAGAGGGGAGTCACTCCCCCACCTTACCAAGAGGTCACTGAGAAAAAGCCAGTGGGATGTCCTTTACCTGTTGGTCAAGGCTGGAGTGTCTTCCCCCTCTCCAGAGAGGAGCCTGAAAAATCTCTTTGGAACCTCCAAACTGAGATGAAAGAGTTCAGAGTCTGAATCTAATGTCAGAAAAAGTCTTTATTCTTTCTCATGAGAAAGGACTCTGCCCCCTGTTGCCCACATGGCGGCAGGGAGAGAACAACAAGTAGAAGCCAGCCCATGGTTATATAATCTTCCAATGCAGAAACCCAACCCCTCCAACTGGCCTTCATTTTTATTGGGAGGAGGGCTGTCCCACAACCTAAGCATGGGAATCTCTCTGAGACAAAGGACCCAGAAACACGCGGGTGTTCAATGAAAGCGGTCTTAACCTTATTTGGCATATCTTCTGCTGAGCTGGCTCTGGGGAAGGGTCTCCATTGCTCTAAGCCCCAGATTGCTTGAAGGTCAGATGACCTAACCCTAGGCCTAGTGAATACTGAAGCCATTCTAGATTTGATTTTTCAGGATGGGGAAACTTCACTATAAATTGTCCCTCACACCCCCTCCTACTCTGCTTCAGAAGATTCCTTTGCCCATAAATCAAAAGGGGAGAAGGAGCCATCCCTGGGGATTGCCTTCTAGTCCCCGAATCCCTGGGAAGAGAATGGATACAAGTCCTTCACCAAACAACTCACCTGGGAGAAAAGAAACTCAGCCTCCTCCTAAGGGATAGATATTATATCCCCCACCTAAATGAACACCTATCCAGTATTGTGAGCCACTGTGAGACATGTGCACGAATGAATGCAAAACAGAAAATTAGAAGCAGTGGGAGGAAGCATTCCCTGTGAAAAATGAAATGGCCCTAATAGTAGGAAAGAAACTCCTTAAGGAGATTGTCCCTTCATTCAGCATCCCCATGGGAATTGGGTCAGACAATAGGCTGGCATTTGTGGGAAAAATATCACAAGCAGTAGCAAAAGCTTGGGGGTCACCTGGAAATTACACTGTGCATATTGTCCTCGGAGTGCCAGGCAACTGGAAAGGGCAAACAGGACTCTAAAAGAGTTTCTCACTAAGCTTATCTTGGAAACTCAGGAGTCCTGGGTCACTGTGCTACCACTAGCCTTACTCAGGAGCAGGTGTACCCCTAAAACACTCGAACTGACCCCATTTGAAATTGTCTTTGATAGACCACCACCCATTCTTCCCTTAATCCAGAAAGACTTAAATGCTGAAATCACTCATTTTTCCCTCATCAAGTTCCTGCAGGGCCTTGCAGGCAACTCAGAAAAGACTCCTGCCCTCAGCTCATGCTGCCCTCCCAGTCCCAAGCTCGGCCTCAACTCACCTGTTCCAGCCTAGGGACTCTATGCTGGTAAAGAAATTCACCACTTTGGGTCTAGTACCAAAGTGGAAGGGCCCATACACTGTGATCTTCACTACACCCACCACTGTTAAAGTAGACTCAATCCCTGAAGAGGTTTACCCAATAAGAGGGTTAGGGGTGCCTGAGACCCCAAAATACCAACAAGCCAGGCCCTGCGGAAAAAATTCCACTCAAGTCTTCTCAGCCAAAGAAAAGTAAAGTTTATTAAAAGTTCGTCATATTGAGTAGACTCTTAAGGAACCTAGGTATCTGTGATGCTTGCATTGGACAAGCAGGACAGAGTAAGTCTGTCACAGAATAAGTCTGTGCTGGGACCTTCTGTGGCACTCTCAAAGAGCAAGTCTGTGCTAGGGCCTTCTGTGGTGCTCTCACACCACATGGAAGGGAG
>CM053583.1:143150416-143164174 GCA_028627135.1 Pseudochirops cupreus
GAGGGCTAGGCTAGTACCAGAGGTTTGGGCCCAGCCACAGTGAAATACTTATGGCCTCTGCAAATGCCTCATCAAGTGGGAAGATTCAATCAGACTTCAAGGGGTTTCCCAGAGCTTGTACCTTAGAGATTCAAGGAGAACTCAAGGGGGGGTCCCAGAGCTTACACTTCATTCCCTCCTCAAACAAATGGGACCCAAATTCCTTTGGGGTAAAGGGCGAAGGTCTCAGCCTCTGAAAGTGCTTCCTGCTGGCAAGGGGCATAGAGCTGTCTCTGCCTCTCTGGGTCCCATTCAAGGGGGTCACACTCTGGAACACACCTGATTCCAGGTCCAGTGGGATGGAGAACTTGGGGCTTAAAACTTGGGGGAGACAAACCTGGCAAAGAGGTTAGGCAAACAAAGACCAAAACAGGCACAAAAAAAGTATAGTGAGAACAATTTCCCTGGTAGGAATTAAAGATGACTATGAGAAGGCCAAAAGGCTGTCAGATCTCACTTTCCTTTCCAAATTGCTCCATGGACATTTAGTACATGGAAAGCAATAGCAGCTTTTCAAAAACAGGCAACAACTCCCAAAGCCTGTTCTCTCCTTCCATCATCATAGAGAGTATTGGGTAAAGCTGCAAAGTCTCAAAAGCTTTCACCTTTTCTAGGCTCCACTCTAGACAGAATGAGTCAGGGCCTTGAGTAGCCATTAATGGCTGCAGTCCCTCCCAGGCCTTGGTTTTCCACAGGGAGACAGTTTAGGACCCAGGAATCAAAAAAAAAAATGCTGGGATGTCAGAAATAGCTCAACCAGGAATTTCCTGATCCCAAACAATTCATTCAACTATCTCCCACATTCCTTAATGTGGATAGACCTGGGAGACCTGGGAGGCTTAACTAGAGAAAGTTGGCTTCCCAATTTCACCAGTAGGTCCCTTCCCAACAAGGGGACAGAATAAGGAGAGCATAAGGAAGGAGTGTTCAAACAATAGATCCTCAAGTAGGCAGGGACTGGGTATGTCTGGGGACAATCCCTTAGTTTCCCCTTCAATGCCCCTGACCTGACTGATCATGGGGAGGGTAGAACCAATTGGTTAGAACAGAGAACTTAGCCATAATAAAGTAGGTAACCTTACCTTCAGCCAACTTTCCCAGAGTTCAGTGAGATATGGAGAAAGTGGGAACACTGCCAAGCCTCATGCTCCCTGTCACTCCAAATCTTGAGAAGACTGGAGGACAGGGTACTGGGAGGTGGCTCTACCACTTTTCCAACCTTGGGGACAATCCTTCCTCCAATGTGCCTCCTGGTCAGATGGGCATGGTGCTAGAGGCTCCCTCTGGGGGGATGCCCTGGAGGGGCACTCCTTATACCAGTGATGCTCCTTGTGGCATTGAAAGCAGGCTTTCCTTCAGCCCAAGTGACTGGGCTTCCTTGCAGGGGGTCCCCTGGAGGGGCTTTTCCTGGCCATGGCAGCAGCCAAGAATCAAGCATTCTCTGTCTCTGGTTCATTCCCTTCATTATTTCTCCTCTGCTGTAACCAGGTCTCTGGTATTAAAGACTCCAAAGGCCATCTCCAGTAATTGGGCCTGAGGTCTTTGGGGTCCCATTGCCAATTTCTACAGTTTCCTCCTAATATCTGGGGCAGACTGACTAATGAAATGCATGTTAAGAATTGCTGCCCCTTCTATAGAGTCAGGATCTAAATTTGTATACCTTTTAATAGCTTCTACCAGTTTGTCTAGGAAAAGGGCAGGGTTTTCTTGATTTGTCTGGGAAATATCTCTAATTTTCTGATAATTTACTTGCTTTTGAAATGGAGTTGTTAGGCCTTCTAACAGGCAAAGTACCATGTGGTCTCTATTCTCTGTATCCTCCTGGGTTTGATAATCCCATCCCGGGTCACCAGTAGGAACAGCAGCTGTTCCTGGGGGGTATTTTCTGGGATCATTGCTAGCCAAATGATCCTCAAATTTTGGGGCTTGTTCCCAGATTCTCCTCCTCTCCTCAGTTGAACAACAGGTAGAGAAGAGGATATGCAAATCACCCCAAGAAAGCTCAAATTGTAGGGTTAAGTCCTGAAAGCCTTCAGTAAACTTTGTGGGGTTTTCAGAGAATTTACCCAGCTTCTCTTTAATTTGATTGAGATCCAAAATGGAGAATGGGACATGCACTCTAGTTGTCCCACCAGCCGAGAGAGTAGCTTCCCTTAAGGGAAAAAGTCCTGAAGGTGCTATGGGGACAAGGGCTTGGGAAGGGAGATTGAAAGTCCCACTTCCTGTGAGAGAGTGACTGGGGGGTGCTGGCTCAACCGGATCAGACTGCAAGACTAGGGGATCTGTCTGGCAAGGGGGAAGGTCAGCTGGCACCTGAGGAGGGGAAGCGGTCAGAAGAGAAGATACCCTTAGTGTTGCCGTGGGGGTAGAACCTGAGGCCTGAGTGGATGTTGCCTCAGGGGGAAGGGCTACAGAGGGAGGCACTTCAGCAAGACCAGTGGCTGGGACCTGATCAGGGGTCCCTGAGTGGGGAGGGGCCATGCTGGAAGATGCAGGGTAGTAGATATTGATGGTGTAGGGGGCAGGAAATGAAGGGTGTTGGGCTAGAGGAAAAGGGAAGGGAAACCAGGGGGAAAAGGGTTGGGGTGCAGCAGAAGGGGCTGGGGGAGCTGCCTCAGTGGGACCAGTGACTGGGACCTGAGCAGGAGTTGCTGAGGCAGGAGGGGCTGGGGCCAAAGCCATAGGAAGGGGGTCATTTAATTGGTCCCCATTGCCCCTTTGTAGAGAGACTCTAGCTTCAAGCATCTCACAATCTTTCCTGAGAACTATGTTCCGAGAAAGTTCATTAAAAGCCTTTAAATATACAATTTCGATCCATTTTTCTTCTCTTCGACAGTATAACTCTAACTGCAAGAGAATTTTATCTTTTAAAGTCCCAAAAATAGGCCACGATTCATGGTTTTCTAGGCGATAGCTAGGCCAAACAGTGTTGCAAAAAAACACTAGCTTTTCCTTTTTAAGGTCTCCAGAGAAACTAAATTTTTCCCAGTGGTGTAAAAGACAACCCAAAGGCAAACTTTTGGGAGCTACAGGCATAGGGCCTGGAAGTCCCTTCTTCCATAAAGGAAGGTTTGAGAGTAAGCCTCGAAAAACAAACAAAACAAAACCCACAAAAAAGTACCTGAAGTTATCCCAATTCCCTATTGCTGAGAGAATTGAAAGAATCTAGCCTACACTTCCAGATGAGGCATCTGTCCTTGTCCTCCATTCTTCAGAAGCTGCGCACGTGTCCATGTTCTCCAACATAACCAAACAGGATGGAGAACCTGAGGTCATGCTGAGTACCCAGCTGTCTGACCTAATGGGACCTGAGATGTCAGGCCCACAAAAACAAAACCACACACACAAAAAACATACCTCCAAGGTACTTGGAGAACAAGAAGGCAATAGGGAAAGAGAGGCTTAGGTACCTTGCAGTCCCAGCTGGAGAAGAGCTTGAGATTGGCAGTGTTTCCTGGTCAGGGAACCATAAAAATGAAGAGGATTACCCAAAGAGAATTAGGGGTGCCTGAGACCACAAAATACCAACATGCCGGGTCCTGCCAAAAGAATTCCACTCAAGTCTTCTCAGCCAAAGAAAAGTAAAGTTTATTAAAAGTTTGCCATGTTGAATAGACTCTTAAGGAGCCTAGGTTTCTGTGATGCTTGCATTGAACAAGCAGGACAGAGTAAATCTGTCACAGAATAAGTCTGCGCTGGGACCTTCTGTGGAGGGGAAGGGAGATGGGATTCTTATATACAGAGGAATCTAGGGGTGGTCTAGAGGAGAAGTTTGGGGAGGGTCTTCAGGAGGAGTCAATGAGGTCAGACTCCAGTAATGAGTTTGGGGAGGGTCTTCAGGAGCAGTTAATGAGGTCAATGCAAGAGTGGATTGGTATTTTGATAGGCTTAAGGGTGGGAAGCAGATGGACAATGGAGGGCTAGGCTAGTACCAGAGGTTTGGGCCCAGCCACAATGAAATACTTATGGCCTCTGCAAATGCCTCATCAAGTGGGAAGATTCAATCAGACTTCAAGGGGTTTTCCAGAGCTTGAACCTTAGAGATTCAAGGAGAACTCAAGGGGGGTCCCAGAGCCCACACCTCATCATCCCCACTTGGCTCCATTACACAAGAGTGAAGCCTGCGGTCACCTCAGAATGGAAAGCGGAAGTACACAAGGATCCTTTAGAGCTAAGACTGGTTTGTGTCCCCTCTCCCTGATTACCTTTGCTTCACTGGTGCTGACAACCCTGGAAAAACCCCATCACCCATGGGAGCCCTCCATGTGGCTCTTCAGGGCACCTAACCCAGTAAAGAACCTAACCTCTTGTTTTAGTTTCCTTTCCGCAACTGTAACTCTGGCAGGCATACTCCCTACCTTTGCCTAGGAAAGTCCACACACACAACCCAAAATGCTGACGGGCAGTCTTTTACTGTCTCAGTCAAGATCCTCCAAGGTAAATACTCCATTCTTCTAGAACCCTGCAACCCCATAGCTCCACAGTGGTACAGCACCACAACATGGGGCCTTTACCTGTATGGCAGCAGGATGGACAGTGGGCAGGGAGAATTCCAGAGGAGATTCTTCCTCACCATCTACAGGACCTCACCTTTCCTTATTCTTATAGACCCCCTAGGCTCCTTAGCTTTGCCTACCTGATTGCCCGGGCCCCAGACCTCAGACTCCTAGCCCCGATCACTCCTTGCCGACACCCCCTTACCCCTCACAATCAGGATTGTAAGAGTGATTCATCTTGGACCTGCTTCAAGCAGTCTATGGGATAGTCAATACAACTAAACCAGATTTAGCCCCTAGCTGCTGGATATGCATGGACAGCCAACCCACTTAATATGTGGGGGTGGCAGTAAATGGCCCTGTCCAGTGTGGTTCCTCATCTGAGGGTTGCTCATGGGATCAGCCACACCTCACACTTGGGGATGTCCAGGGTTCTGGCGTGTGGCTCACGACAACAGACAATAATCTAGCTACCTCCCGCTACTCCCCTGTTTGCGGCTATACCCACGAAGTCCAGGCCTCTAGCTCTGGCTACTTTCCCACCCCACCAGGAGCCTGGTGGCCCTGCTTGGATGGGCTCACCAGGTTCATCTCTGCTGCAGTATTCCTGGCACAGAAGCCCCCTGATGGCCCCTCTGCATCCTTGTTGCCATCATTCCCCAGGTCTCCCTCCTCTTAGGTGAGGCATGCTGGAATTATTTCTCTCTAGAGGAGATACAGGGTCACCACCAGAGGTGTGCAGCTCCCCTCCTTATTCCCATCTTGGTGGGACTGGGACTGGTGGGATCTGCTGCTATGGGAGTGGTGACCCTGTTTAAAAGAAATGTCAGTTATCAGGCACTCAGTGCACAGGTGAATATTGACCTTTTGCACCTGGAGCACTCCATCACTGTCCTTGAGAAGCAGGTAGATTCTCTTGCAAAGATGGTCCTCCAGAATAGCAGAGGCTTAGACCTGTTATTTCTCCAACAAGGTGGCCTGTGCACTGCTCTGGGGGAATCCTGTTGCTTCTATTCAAACAACTCTGGAGTGGTGTGGGAAAGCCGAAATTTAGTCTGCAAGAACATTGCTGATCGGCAAAGGGAGCTAGAAAGAGCCAAAAACTGGTACCAGTCACTGTTCCCAAACATCCTCTTGGCTTACTATCCCGGTGTCTGTGTTGGCCGGTCCCCTTCTCCTCCTCACCCTAGCCCTCATTTTAGGTGGGTGCGTGATTACTCATCTCAATTTTGTCAAATCCCACATTAACTCTGTCAGGGATTCCTGCTACCAGCCCGTTGAGGCTGGCCCTCTTGATCACTATGACAATGTGGTTCCCACTGTGTCAAGGGTTTAACACTCTGTCCATAAGAAGTGGTGAATGTTGTACTTGACCTCATTCTGGCTCCCCTGATCCTTTCCCCTTCCCCCCTCATTCTGTCCTAACCAGTCATCTTGTTCTCCCTTCTTCATGGAAGTAGACGAATTGGCAGTTGGCCCCCGTGGGTACCAAATTTAAAATGTGCACTAACCAATCACAGATTTTGGCTTCTGTAAGTTCCTGCTTACGCAATCCCTGACTGTTAGAAGCGTGGTTTATCCCTTTATATACCAATGCCTTCCCCTTGTTCGGTGCTGCTTGATTTAGGTTTTTGCCCCGAGCAGTCACATGTTATTAAAATCCACTTTCAAATTGTACTCAAAATCTCACTTGCTTGGTTTGGCACAACAATAAGAACACCACATGTGAATAAGAATGAATTAATTCATTCATAAGAATATCACACATGTTGATTTTTCAGGTTATAATAAATTTTATCCAGTAAGTGAATTCACAAATACAAGATCTGTGAATAATGAAAATTAATTGTATTTATTTGTAAAAGCAATAAGGTGATCAATATTTGGAAGATCACACCATATAAGTGCTTGTGAAAGATAGTTTTAGGTAAGCCACGTTCCCTCAGGATTACTTTTCAACTAGCTGCTTTTGTTGTTGAGTCATTTCAGTCTTGTCCAACTCTCTGTGATGAAATTTGGAGAAGATACTAGAGTGATTCAACATTTCCTCCTCCAGTGCATTTTACAGATGAGGAACTGAGGCGAACAGGGTTAAGTGACTTAGCCAGGGTCACACCATGTCTGAGGCTGGATTTGAACTTAGGAAGATAAGTCTTTCTGATTCCAACCCCAGTGCTCTAATCTATTGTGCCACCTAGTTGCTCAAACTACTTTTGGCAGTAGTCAACTGCCCACTAGGGACACAATCTGCCAAAGTGAATGGGTTGGGAAAGTAAACCAAAAGAGGGTGCTGTCCGAACTATGACTGTTACAAATTCAACAAACTCTGTAACCTGTAAAGGTAGAGACAAGGTGTTTATTTTTTCCTCTGGTTAATAAAATATTCTAGCTAACTGGAAATTTTTGTTTATTGTATCTCTAATATTCAAAGAGAAGCAGGGAGGACTGCAATCCTTGTCTGTGGAGTGAGTGACTGCCAATGAAATCGCAAATCTTTTGAAGTGTTGTAGAAATTAAGATATGATAAAAAATAAATGTAACTTGAAATGCTACTGAAAATTATTTGATTATTCAGAGAGCACTTCCAAATTTTATAGTTTTTCAGCAGCATCATTATTAAATATCAATCACGATTGCACTGTAGGTATTTGGGAACATCACATAATATTTGAGTGAACCAAAGGCAGGACAACAAGTTGTTCTTCATATGTTGTTCCTATCCATCACTACCTTTTTGGCTTCTATACTGACCCATTTATGATTAGGGAGTATTCACATGTGAATATTATATGGATATATATGTATGTATATATATTTATATAAACAGAAATATAAGAAAAAAAATTCTCATTTTGTATTTGAAGACTCCCTTTCAGTCATGTTTGTTCCTTTTAAAGTAGTTTGAAGAAGGAAATTTTACCCTTTGCTCAGCTAACTCTGAACATTGTGTCCTTGATTTTAATATGGACAGAAAGGAAAGAAGGGAGAAGGAAGGAGAAAAGAAGAGAAAGGAAAGAAGGAATAAAGACACAGAAATACAGAAAGAGAGAGGAAGAAAGAATGCTACCGTTTCAATTGGTTTTGATGGACTGTTTATCTTAGTTATAAGTGAGGATTCAAGGGGGTGTATTAAATCACGAAATAACTAGTATAAAAATAAAAAAGGAGCAATAAAATTGTACTACAACGATGAGAATAACAACCTTGAAACTTCACATTTTCCTCAGAAATGAGCAGCGTTAGGTCCACAGTAAATGCTTAATTGTTTGTTGAGTAGAAGAAAATAAACAAAATAGTTTGAAAAGGGTTTAGATTAATCTGGAGATCTAACCTTGACATTCTTTTTGTTTCAATAGTTTTCCAAATGCAAACTCTTTCCTTATTATTGCCATGGGAGCCCAGAGTAAATAGTAATTAGCCTGCTGAAAAGGTGCTCCAGAATGAATATGCTTTCCTTATGGCAACTACGTCAGTACTTGTTAGACATAATAGAAACCAGATTTTGCAGTTTCCTTCCTCTGGAAATACACAAAGAAAACATGTTTAAAATGCCAGTAATTTCAGAGAAAACCCATTTTTTTAGTTCACTAAAAACTATTATTGTTAAAGTTAAACTCACATACTTGGCACCTGGGTGATGCAATGGATAGAGATCTGAGCCTATAGTCAGGAATACCTGAGTTCAAAATCAGCCTCAGATTATGACTAGCTGCATGACCCTGGGCAAGATTCTTAACCTCTTTTTGCCTCAACTTTCTCAACTGTGAAATGGGGATAATGACAGTACCTCCCTTGCAGGGAGGAATGGCAGCTGTGTCAGTCATCAGGGAGGCATAACCCTTACCAGGGGGCACCACTGGCGGCATTCCAGCCAAGTTTCAATGGGATGAGAATGGGATGTTTGGGGAATGTTCCTTGTCTCTCTGAGTGTGCAACTCAGTAGATGATTATTTAGTTTGTTATTGGGTTCTAATTAGAAGTTTTACTATTTGAATTGTATTCCTGGTCTGTTGGCAGTGAAGTTTGGGGTTTTTTTTTTTCTGCCCGTTAGCTTTGTTTTTATATCTTCCTTCTCCATCTCTTTCTCCTTCTTCTCTTTTTTTTGGTAGGGTTTTCGCCATTTTTCTTGGTGGAAGCATGATGGTTCCCCAGCATGGTGACTACTCCATCATCTTCCTGGAAGTGCTCCAAGTCAAGTCAAATGGAGAAGCATTTATTTACACACACACATACACACACACACACACACCATTTCCCAGGGAGAGTTGTAATTAATTCCTAATGCAAAGATCCCTATTTCTTTTATTCTCATTTCTTGATGGAAATATGCCACAAAGAGGATAGGAACCTATTCTTTTACAGCTCTGGGTAGCTCCCCTGTAGACAGTTCATGTTGACATGCCTCTTAAAGTAGGAAGCATGCTTTGTCATGCAGCCCCAGGTGATAAATTGTGGCCAGCTGAGATAAAAATCCCTTAATTCTCTGTCGTCAATAGAGACACTAGATTAGCTTTGGTTCTCAGGCCACTTTTATAGTGTTCTTGGTGTTCTTTTGCTTGAATATATTTGAAGTTGGCAAATATACTTTGACCTAAAGCCACAGTTTTCAGGCAGTCACATTGGCTAGAAATATCAATGATTAAATATCAAATTGCATTCATTTAGATAGCAGCTTGTGACTGTTCAAAATCATTTGGTAAATGGCAGTTCTTTTCTAATCTTGAGGAGGAAAAATGAAAGCAAGATAATTCTGCTTTCCCATCCAGTTTGGAAGAAATGTCATGCTTGAACTCTGACACTTCTAGGACCAAGCATGAAGTAAGCCTAGCACTAAGCTCTTATGAAATCAGCCTGGGGCACTCACTCTATCTGTCCAACCTTACTGTTTCCATAGGACACAGTGAAGATTAGGCTCCTCATCTCTAAGGGAATAAACAAAAAGGAAAAATTACCATGGAGGCTAAGCATTGCCCACAATAATAAGCATTGCTTGCTTTCTATAGTCATGAATCAGTGCATAAAATTAACATTTTAATCTGTTAATTCTATGAAATGATACATTTTGAATAGTTTACAAAATTACTGTAATTGTGATAAAAGCAATTTCATTTTGCCTGGATTTCTTTCCCCTGCTTATTGGGAACCCTTATTTAAGTGTAATTAAGCAATTATAGCTGAGCAGTTTTAGACCACTAAGCGCACATTTCCAGCTCCTGATTCATATTATTAGGCCCAATTTTGAGAAACTGTTTTTTGCATTCACTTTTTTGTACTAAGTCAACAGGATCTGCTGCTTTCCTCTAGGCCTCCCCCTCCCCTCTGCCAAAGCATCTAGTAAGTGCTTTTTTCATTGGCAGTTGATTAGGACGAATTTATGTTCCAACGATCTTAGCTCTTGATTTGTACCATAAAGAGTTAATGGAGCAATTAGATGCCCAGTATTCCTAATGGTTTCTGCTCCACAGCTCAAAGTAATGTTCCCATAGAAACTTTGATTATCCTTCAACAAACAGCTCTTTATTCAGGTTTTGGCTTCTTGAGTTATTTTTTTTAAGTAGGTCAAACCAGGATTAAAAAAAAATCTTGAGTGCTTTTAAAACAAAAAAATAAGGAGACAAGGAAGCCAAGGGTTAGAAGAGAAAAATTAATAAGCACAGGTGAATACTTATACAGAACACTGGAATAGGATACTCATACACAATGACCCAACCCAACATGGTTTGAACATACTGAATATGAATTAACACTGCTATATTAAGATGTTGAGTATGATGTGCCATTTAAATTATAAAGGGAATATACTGCTCCCTCTAGTTCGCTTCACATAAAATCCATATATACAGTACAGCTAGTCAAATTGTGTGTCCTTTGGACACACAAACACGTGTTGTTCAGTTGTTTTTCAGTCGTGTCTGACTCTTCATGACACCAGTTGGGATTTTCTTGGGAAAGATACTGGCATGGTTTACCATTTCCTTCTCCAGCTCATTTTACAGATGAGGAAAGTTAGGCAAACAGGGTTAAGTAACACACTAGTTAGTGCCTGAGGCCAGATTTGAAATCAGGAAGATGAGTCTTCCTGACACCAGGCTTGGCATAGTATCCACTATTCCATCTAGCTGCAGACCTTACCCTCAGTTAAGATAAATTCTGCTTTGGCCACACTTGGGGTGACTCTATATTGAGTAATTTCTTTTTAAACTGACCTCCCTAAATGTCCATTGGAAGATTCATTGGATCTTCCTGGTTCCTTGACCAGGAAACACCCACAGATGCATCATCATCATCATCATAATGGATATACAAAAAGAGGTGCAAAACGAAGATCCTTTAACATACCAGTAGGATAACAATGATGGAAAGAGGAGATATATTTTTATTTCTTTCCTCAATAACAATTGCTCATTGAAAATCTATCCCATTGTATCATATTGAAAGGAGGGGATCTTGTCTTGGCATTTTTTTTGCAGACTGGATGAAATTAAGACAAGGACCAGTCTTCCCTACCCCCACCCCACTTCCCCTGGTACAGATAATACAGTGAGATAAAGTAGAGGTAGAATACAATTCAAGACTAATTTTTCTACCCTACTGAACATGATATAGAGAAACCCTACTTAGACAATAGGATAAGAGTCTTGTAAGCTCTTCCCTGTCACGAGGGTACGGAAGCCAACTCAATTCAACCTTTTCTCAGTTACATTCTCTTGTTTTGTTGGTTCTTTTTGGGAGGGGAAGGGCAGGGCAATTGGGGCTAAGTGACTTGCACAAGGTCACACAGCTAGTATGTATTAAGTGTCTGAGGTCACATTTGAATTCAGGTCCTCCTGACTCCAGGGCCAGTGCTCTATTCACTGTGCCACCTAGCCACCCCTTCAGTTACCTTCTTACTAATTATTTTCAATAAGGCTTTGTTCTATCAACAAGACTTAAAGACCTTTGTCCTTTTTATTGATAAATCATTTGACACAACAGATGCTTCCCAACAAATACTCATTAGTCAGATTTCTTCACTGAGCAATTACAAGTGATAGTAGATGTCATTAGCCACTGTTGGAGTATACAAACCCACACAAGCACATGGTGACATTGTGGTCAGAAGAATTGATACAAGGATGCTCTCAAGTTCTCTCTTAAGAACTTTGGAATTGATTGCATGACATGGGAGACATTGGTATAGGACTGCCCAGCATCGCATGTCCTCATCAAAGAAGGTGCTGTGTTCTATGAGCAAAGGAGAACTGAGATAGGCTCAAAAGAAATGTGAGATGTGCAAATTTAGAGAACTGACCCCAAATTTTCACATGAACTATTTGTGCCCAACCTGTGATAGAGCATTCTGAGCTCAAATTGGTCTGATCACCACAGTTGGACAACTCTAACATAGTGATATCATTTTGATTCTCTTCCAGAACAAAGGATAACAACCAACCAGTCCTAATGAACAGAAGGGCAGCTGCTTGGCTCAGTGGATAGAGGGCAGACATGACTAAACAATAACTGAACAACAACAAACCAGAGCCTCTGCCTGACTGAAAGAGTCTTCAAGAATCTAGTCACCTCTACACCACGGTAAAGTAGCCAGGGAGAACTTCAGTGAAACAAATCTAGGTATAAGTACTTTGCAGCTGGTTGGAATTAAATTAAGGGAAACTCTAATTAACCCAATGACCAACCATGATTCTAGAATGCTGCTCAGCTACTGACAAAGGCGATAAACCAATTTGCAGAATGAGGCACAAGTTTGGACATGATCAATATAAGATATTTTTTTAGTTTGGTTTAGCTAAACTTATTGTTACAAGGGTTTTAATTTTTTCTTTTTTAAAGTTGAGAGGAAGAAAATAATAAATACTGAACAATTTAAAAAATAAGATAAAAGTTAAAAAAATTAAATTAAGGGCTAGAAGTTCTGAGTCTAGAAGAGCTGGGTTCAAGACTGACTTTGACACATATGGGCTCTGTGACCCTGGGCAAGTCACAGCCTCTCAGCATCACAGGCAATTCTCTAAGTTGTGGAATAGCTGTTGATCTCTATCAGTGGAGGGAATTTCCCTATATCAATGAAATCACACACAAATGAAAGACAAACAAAAAAGTTTAGTTTTAGGTTTTCACATATGTTTGCTAAAAGTGAAGAACATCAGATTTATAATTGACCAAAAGAAATATTTGGCAAGAAAGCTGTTTTGGGTTTATTTTTATTGCTATATTAAATCTGAAATATACCATTTACCTTTAAATATTACTCTATTTGTCTATAGATCTATTTATGAAAGGTATTTAACATTTCCTAAAACTTCATATTTAAGTGTCCCAATAGTATAGTAACCACAGTTCCTTTGATGAAATCAAAATAAATGACTTTAAGAAAGATGAAAAGGCATTAAGTATACACCTATACAGTACCCATATCTGACAACTAATGTGGCCAGCATTTGACCTGATATGGGAGACTGCCTGGGCAATGTGGTGGCTACGTTGGCAGACCAGGCACCAGAGCCAGTGTTTTTGCTTAATGGTTGGTTATTCCTTGTTACAAGGGAGGAGTGTATTTGTAGAAGGGTTTTTTGGTTTTTTTTTTGCTTTTTGAAGGGAGGGAAGGTAGGGCAATTGGGGTTAAGTGACTTGCCCCAGGTCACACAACTAGTGTTAAGTGTCTGAGGCCGAATTTGAACTCTGGTCCTTCTGATTCCAGGGCCAGTGTTCTATTCATTGTGCCACCCAGCCACCCCTAAGAGGTTTTGTTTTGTTTTGTTTTGTTTTTTTAATTGTTTTTGTTTTCCTTGGAAGAAATTCCTCTGATGTTGTGACAGTACAAATCAAAATATCAAAAGGCAATAAAATGCATTTTTAGAAAGATATGCTCAATTGCATAACATGGATTTTAAATAGCCTCAATCTTTTTTGCTAACCTCTCTTCCCAGGCTCCAATGTCCTCAACTATAAAATGAAAGGGTTGGATTAGATGACTCGTAGGGTCCCTTCCATCTCTAAATTATGCTTCCATTATGATTCTTTGAAGTGGTAATAAAAATCCAACCCCAAGTGCCTCCTCATGCATCTCTCTCTGTCTCCACAAATACACACATACATACACACATTTTTGTGTGCATCTATCTACTTTATCTATCTTATTCATCCATCCATCCATCAGTTCATCCATCCATCCATCCATCCATCCATCAGTTCATCCATCAATCCATCCATCCATCCATCCATC
>CM053583.1:143164674-143188407 GCA_028627135.1 Pseudochirops cupreus
GCTTTTTCAATTGCATGCCCAATTCATTGACTTCCATTTTCTCTAATTTTTTCATGTATTGGAACTATATTTCTTAAGTAATAATAACACTGACTAGCATTTCATTTTTGAGTAATGTTGACCCAAAGGTTTTTTCAAAGGAAGTTTTCACTAAATTTTGTTAGATGTTATGTCATATTGTTACTAGTTGTACAGACTTTTATTCTTTAAGGTCATATTGTACTTTTTTTTAAATGAGAGGATGAGTGTAATAATTTAATATGGTTATATGATGCAAAGATATGATGGGACAAACTACTTTTGGTTTCTTTGAAAAAAACTTGGAACAGAAAAGGTGCTATAAAACCGGAGACAGGCAAATGTTCCAAATTTCAGAAAAGGGAATGTGAGTTCAGCAAAAAAGAGGAGGGTGAGTTCAATTTTGATTCTTGGCAAAATGCTAAAATGAATTATTAAACAGATGGCCTGTGAGTACTTTGAAAGGGAAATGGTCATTACTAGGAACCAGCATGGACTGCTGCTTCTCCTCCTCTTCTTTCTCCTCTTTTGAACAGTTTATTAGATCAGGGGAATACACAGATACAGTGTGCCTAAATTTCAGCAAGATATTTGCTGATCTTTCATAATAGACACACTCGTGGAAAAATGAAGGGAAAGACAGTTTAGTTATGGGAATTTTGAACTGAATCCAAATAATGCATAACAGACAGGTCAATGTGGAAGGAACTTTTTAGTGGCATGCCCTAATGCTTGATCTAGGCTCATCACCATTTTAATGTCAGTCCAGAAGTACCTATTAAACATTAAGCATTGTGCTAAGTGCTGAAGGAATAGTAAATGCATTGGACAATGGTATCAGGAGCCTCAAACATCTCACTGAAGGCATTCTTAAATACGCCGTCTAATGATAGGCTAAAAGTAAGAAAAAGAACCTTGAGGTAAATGTATGTAGGTTTAAAAAAATCAAGTTTAAATAAAAAATGGGGAGAAAGTGGTTAGGGAGCAGTTTATGCGGAAAAGTTTGTGGGTCCTACTTGACCATAATACAATGAAGTCATTATAATGTGACTGCTAAAAAAAAAAAGGTGTCGAGATGTAATGCAGTTATTGCATTTTGTTTACATAGTCCTTTTCTGTAAACAATTTGGGTTCCCTTTTCCTAAATGTAAAAATTTGGCCAGGTTCATATTGCTACAGCTATATAGCTGTTAGGTATTAGAGTAGGGATTTAAACTTAGTTCTTCTGATTTCCAAGTACAGCACTCTTTCCATGAAGAAAACAGTGCCTCTCAAGGAGAATCAGGGAAGACAAGATCTCCATGGCCAAATATTTGAAGGGCTGCCATGTAGAAGAGGGAGTAGATGTTGTATAGCTCCAGAGGACATAACTAGGTCCGAGTGTAATAAACTCCTGAAAGGGTTGTTCAACCAAGGAATATCCTCCTTGGTCGATATCTGCACTGCATGCATCCAAGTGAGACCGGATGATCAGTTGTCCAAGACTTTATAGAAGACACACACTTTAGGTAGGGATAGAGTTAATAACATTTCAAGGCCTTCCTATATCCAGGACTCGAAGGAATATATGTGATTATTGTATTCAGAAGTGGTCTCTCTTAATGTAGCTACAAAGTAAACTTTGTCACAAAAGACATCTACATTTTTTTCATGCTCAGACCATTCTTCACACCTAAGAAATAATTTATTTTTACTCTGAATTGATCATTACAAGTTAAGAGTATGGTCCATCTGGATTTTTTCTCTTGGTTTACAAGAATTATAACTTCAGAACAATTCTGGAGAGTCCAGGATGACACTGTTACATACCAACTGATTGGAACAAGACATGATCAGCGAAAGTCTATACAGTAGGAAGCATTCTCTTGGGATCCTCTGACCTATAGGGATGAGCTGGAAAAATCAAATTCTTCAGGGAGGTATTCCACTTTTGTTTGCATACAGGACTGCCTCCAGTAATACATACATTCATAGCATTATAAGCACACTGCTCTTATTAAAGGGCCACAGAGGTTCCCCTTGTGTCAAACTAATTGGTTAGGCTCCTGCTAAGGGGATGGGTAAATAGATGAACAACTGGAAAAAGCCAAGTTTTTTATAATTCTTTAAAGGTGGAATTAAAGACTTTAAAGATACCTTTTCCATGACTTCATTTATTTTTAATTGACATATTTTGAATGTTTATATTACTAGATCACATTCAATTCCATGCCCCCCCTGAGAGTCCCACTTGTTTTCAGAAATTTTCTTCTGCCATTATTATAGTTGACAATTTTTATGTCACCTTGTAATCATTTGATGGAATTATGGGAAAAAAACCTTGTTTTTCTTCTATGTTAGTGGTAACGTTACATTACTTATGCTACTTTGAATACTTTAAAGCATTTAATAAGACATGAAAAGGTAAAATCATGTTTATCATGATCAACTGGCATTTATTAAGCACCTATGTGTCAGGTGGTGATGCATATACTCATCAGTGTGAAAATTTATTGAGCACCTACCAGGTATTTGGATTGGGAATGGATTAAAGTTAACATTATCTTTCAAAACAACATTGTAGAAGCTATGTTTAAAATATATATGTGTGTATACATATATAAATTATCTTCAAACATTTTAGAACCAGCTATTTAAATATCTGAAGGTGGCTTCTGCCTTGTTTTTCTGTCCACATAGAGAACTACATTTATTTAAGCAGAAGAGCAATTCTTTTGATAACTTTAAATTTTGGGAGAATAGCCTAGGTTAATGTATCCGAGGCAATACTTTAGGCCAGATTTACTAACTCCAGAATCAGTAAGAGGACTAAGACAGTCAAATATAGTAAATAAACTATAAATTCAAATTGATCAAATGTTATATACTTAAAATCACTCAAATTCAATCTTTCTGAGCTTCAGTTTCCTCATCTATAAAATGAGATGATTGGACTTTGATGACTTCTGAGGTCCCTTCTGGTTTTTAAGTATATGAATTTATGAACTTGTAATTAAAAAGAGCTAATCTTAAACTCAAGCTATGAAGCAAGCAAGTATTTATCAAGCACCTACTATGTGTGATGTACTTTACAAATATTCTCATTTGATCCTCACACAATAACCTGGGAGGTAAGTGCTCGTTTTAGAGTTGAGGAAACAGGCTGTTAAGTGACTTGCCCAGTCACATGGCTAGTAAAGTATTGGTGGTGGGATTTGAACTCAGGTCTTTCTGACTCCAGACCCAGTACTTCAGCCACTGAGCCACTTAGCTACCTGAAGTCACAAAATAAACCACAGCTTTCAGGATTTAAAGAATTATATAGTTCAACTGAAATATATAGCTCAAGTTCTCATCTAACTCATTTGTAAAAACACACACACACATAAATTATCTGGTGCCAAAAAGATTACTTCAGTAATGTATATCAATTTGTTTATGTTATAGAAAAGGCACAGAAAGTGTTCACAGCTCTTTATAAAAAGCATATTGTGAATATTGTCAATAAAGAGAAGACAAACAGCACCAGGTATCCTTCAGGTAGGTAAGAAAAAATTTAATAGTAACTTCACAAAAGTAAAGAAATATACAAAAATCAAGTATCTATTTTTGAATGTTAAAAATAATATACATAATAACTTCAATAGTGCCGCTGTCAAGCCTTTTAATTTTTAAACTCGTGAGGTTTTTGCCAATCAGGCTGCCTTTGCTTAAAGGTTTTAACATCCTCTATCTGGATGTCAGATATTTCCTATCTAATTCTTAGCTCTGTTGCAGGTAAAGATTGTGCTGTGTGGCCATCATCTCAAAGGAAAAAAACTACTTAACTCTGTGAAACCTAGATCTTCTTGTAATGAAAGGCAATAGAAGAAACCATCAAATGATCTTTTCCCACTGAGATGCTGATTGCAAGAAACAATTCCTATAGAAGTAAAATTGGAGATTGGAAACATCGCTTCTTAGTAAAAGTAAGTTCATGCAGCAACTATGGATAAGAGATGAAAACCATACAGGGATGCTACATATTGGGTCAATGCAACAAAAGCAGGCAAATTTCCAAGTACTTCTGTGGGTTCTGGTCCAAATGAAAAAATAATTGAAGAAACTTGTATTTTCTGAACATCAAGGAAAATTTTCCATCTATCCTTTATAAATCAAAACTTCCAATGATCTCTAGAACAGCACCTCAATTTGTATCTGTTAAGTTGGTTTGTGTGATACTGTTGGGAAAATGTACATTTTTGATTACAATATAGATTAGAAGACAAACTGTATCGTCAAAAATGTTAAGTATTCAAAGGACCTTAACAAGATTATTTAATTTAGTAAATTTAGCTCTTAAAAAAAAAAACCCCAAACACCAAAAACTGCCTTTTAGAATCTGTCTAAGAAAAAAAAAGTGTAAGTATTCAAATGAAAGTTTTTCACAATATGGGTCACTGTTTTTCAGCCATACCCTTAACAGTTGATGCTACCTTATTTCATGATAAATATTCTTTAAAAACATTAAGTCCATTCCTGACCCAGGGTCCCTGTTAAGCTTTGGATGGTTTGACATGAAGTATATATGTGTTTCTGTATAGACACACAAAGACACACACACATTCAATAGAAACTAACTTTTAAACTCAAGAAACAAAGACAATAAAAAGCACTAATATTTTAAGTTTAAAATAGTATGTTTCCGTGGCTCCTTCACGCAATCAGCATGCCCAACTTAATAGTGATATTCTTATTCTATAGAGTCTTTGATACATTTCTGACTACATCCTGTTATTCTGCTGGGCAGAAGTGCCTATGATTTCCCATAGCAGAAGGCAAAAGAATATCCTGAGTCAGTTTTATTCATCATTATCTGTAGAAGGAAGGGAAAAGAGAAATTAACAACCGGAAATGCAGGTATTCAGGCAAATGACTGATTCTTTAACTTTAAATAACACTAGTTTGCCCAGATTTGGAATTCGTGATTGTCACATTTGATTAAGAGTGTCACACTATTTCATTATTATTACATGTAACATCAAGATAGTATTCTATTCAAAACCATATAGCAAGCACTTATCAACCAGTTCTGTGGTAGATCAATATCTTGGTTGGATTAGTTCTTTAACACCTTAAACTGACCTCTCATTCACCTAATTTTACATAACAAATCTGTCACCATATTTAAATCCTTTTCTCCCCAGTAAAATTTTTCTTACCCAATTTAACTAAAATCCATATAAACTTCTAAAATGAGAAATTTTTAAAAAGTCATTTGTCCTGAAACACTTTTTAATGTCTTTCTTAAACTTTAATGGTTTATCCTGCCCTATCGGAAAGTTAGAGGAGTGATGGGGGAGGACATAGGAGAGATTAGATTGGGGGAGGGGTTATACAAGGGGATGGCTGTTTTGGGGGGGGAGTAGGGGAAAGATGGGGAGAAAATTTGTAACTCAAAAATCTCGTGGAAATGAATGATGTAAACTAAAATAAATAAAACATAAATAAATAAAATTTTAATGGTTTACCTTTTTTTTTTTTTTTTTGCTTTTTGGAGGGGGGAAGACAGGGCAACTGGGGTTAAATGACTTGCCCAAGGTCACACAGCTAGTAAGTGTTAAGTGTCTCAGGCCAGATTTAAACTCAGGTGCTCCTGATTCCAGGGTTGGTACTCTATTCACTGCACCACCTGGCCGCCCCAAATGGTTTAACAATTTTGAGAACTGATTTTCTAAAATAATTTAGAAGGGGAGGAAAATTTAATAAGCATTTTATAACATCAAAAATGTCACATTTATAAAAGAATCCTGATAGAAAAGAACACAGAAACACGCCCAATCTGTATTAGATTTCTCTAGCTGTGCTTAGCTGATGTATGCTTATCTATGCAAAGAAAAGTGTGGAGGGATTTGAGACAAGGTTTCTCACTTCTCAGTAACTCCCCACCTCCATCAGCCTGACACTCAACCATTCTACTGGTCGCCTAGAATCTTGCCATTATCCTCTATTACTCAGATAGTTTGAACCACACGGATCTCATCAAATTACTCTTCTTGGAGCTTTGCTATATCCCAAAATAACTTCTTACTGTGGCCCACACCTCCTCCAGTTTATGTCCCAAGTATTGTGTTTAATTCACCAGATTAGATAATAGTTTTTTTCAGACACAGGCTAATAATATCAAAGGTGCCACAACTTTTCTCACCACTACATATGTGACAGCATATGTGACTTCTCCCTTCACACTCTCTGATTCCTCTATAATAGCTCATCATAGCTGCTCCCTATTGCTATTCTGCCCCTGAACTAGCTCTTGGTCTCTGGTAAGATCCTGGTGAGGAAAAACTATCTTATTTACATATCTAAAGTAAATAACTGTTGATACTTTCCCAGCAAATGGCAGTGGAGGAGAGATGGACCATTCAAATGGGTAGCTTGTCAAACTGTACCAACTTACTGGAAAGAAATTTGAAATTTTATTAAAAATTGATTAAAAACATTGTTTTAAAAACTTTATTGTGTATGTGGAACTGTACTAAGTGCTTCCATGGCTATAAAAGAGAGTTGAGAGAACCCTTCCCTTCAAGAAATATGCAGTTTGGAAAAAAAAAAAAAGAAATATACAGTTTGGCCAAGGAGAAAAGAAATAAATAAAAAATAATCTTCAGTATTTATACTCCAACGGATCTGTGAGCTCACTGATGCAGGTATTCCTTCTCTGGGGAGAGACTGCAGCCTATTCACACCTCCTTGTCTTGTGGAACAGATGGATGAGATAGGGAATTTTATTGGTAGATGGAGCTTCTAGAAGAGGAAGTTCCCTCTATGAGAGAAGGTCAGCACCTTTTATGGCACTAAAGATAGTTGCTTAGTACTGAGGGTCAAAATGACCTGTCACCTAGCCACTGTGTGTCACAAGTAACCCTTGAATGTAGTTCTTCTTGGTTCTGAGGCCAGTTCTCTATTCATTACACCAAATCGTGATTCTTGTCAATTTTCCCCTATCAATTCTCTACAAAGGATCTACCTGGCATGCCACTTTTTTTTCTCTATGTCTTTTTACATTTCATTTACCATCGTCATTCATTCAACAAACATTTATTGAGCATCAATTCTAAGCAAGGTACTGGTGTTAAACACTAGCAATAGAGAAAGAAATTAAACAGTTCCCTGCCCTCAAAAAGCTTATATTCTACTGAGGAAAACAAAACAAACACAGAAAAGTACAAAAAAAAATATTCAAAGTAATTTCTGAGAGAAAGAGCTCTAGAAGTGGAGAGGACTAGCAGTAAAGGGTGGCACTGGACAGTTATAGCTAGAAGGGGTCTCAGCAGCCATTAAGCTCAATCCACACAGAAAAAGAATCCCTGCTGTACCAAACTTGGGAAAAGACTGTGAAGCCTCTGCCTCAGGACCTGTAAGGAAGGAGGAGCTTGTTACACTTCTGGACTGCTGTAAATTGTTAAGGTTTTCTTGACATCGTCTCATTTTGCTTCTTTGAGCCTTCCATCCATTACTTCTGATTCTATATTCTGGAATCTAATCCCTCTTTCATATGATATTATTTCAACTACTTGAAAACTGCTTTTCCTTTAAGTCCTCTCCAGGCTAAACGGTTCTGGAGGCTAACAGTTTAAAGATGTTGATAAACTAGAAAATGTTGAAAGAAGAGTAAACAGAGCAGTGGAAGGCCTTGTATTCATGTCATGTGAAGATTATTTGAAGGAACTGGTCATGTTTACCCTTCCCCTGATGGGTGGAAACGAGGCCATGGAACAATGATAAGAGCATGGCATGGTGTATGTGTGTTTCTTCATAAATATATTTTATTTTAAAACTATTTTTATTTATTTTGTTAAATATTTCCCAATTACATGTAAAAATCTAATAATCATTTTTTAAAATTTTGAGTTCCAAATTCTCTCCTTCCCTTCAGCCCCTTACAAAGTACTTTGATTCTGATTATACATATGAGGTCATGCAAAACATAGTTCCTTCTTAGCCATGCTGAAAAAGAAAACACAAAAAGAAACAATAAAAATAAGGAAATTTTAAAAAGTATGCTTCAATCTCTATTCAGAGTTCATCAATTCTCTCTCTGGAGGAGGACAGCATTTTTCATCATGGATCCTTTGGAATTGTCTTGGATCATTATTTTGATCAGAGTAACTTTCACAGTTGATCATGCTTAACAATATTGCTCTCTCTGTGTACAATGTTCTGTTTCTGCTCAATTAGCTTTGCATCAGTTCATTTAAGCATTCCTGGGTTTTTCTAAAACATCCTGTTCATCATTTCTTTCCATCATAATCCTGTATCATAATAAGAATTATGTATGGCACAGTCTTATAAAAACAACTTTAGGAATGCTAACCCTCAGAATGAACTGAAGCAGGGCAGGGAAGCTAGACAGAACATAAAGAATTTTTTAAGAAGCTAAATTGGGAGAAAAGGATAGAGGATCAGTCTTATGATTTCATTAATGTAGTGAGCTTTGGGAGATGAAACACTTTCTACCAATGCAGAATAATATCTTCTGTGTTGTTTTTTTAAATCAAAGATTTAAAAATACATAGAAGAAACTATGTATCTACATTAGTTTTTTCAAACAAATCTCATTTTTCTTCCTCATTAGGATCTTCCTCACTGGTCCCTTTGTGTCTCTAGAATGTCATTTCTGAGCCTCTCCCATTCATTCTAGGCCAATTTCCTCTATAGCATTTTAGTCCATGGGATCCTACTTATCTTTTTGTCTTGAACTTTTTGAAATCTGCTTTCCCAAAATCTATGGTGTATGTCAAACTACAACTGGATTTCCTTTATTTCTTTATAACATACTCTAAGAAAAGGGGTGATCACTCTCCTCAAAGTTCCCATTGTTCCCATCCTAGCAACCAGTTTCTCCCTATTAGTATGAATAAGACTGGCTCTTCTACCTTTTGAAGTACTAAATTATTAGTAAGGCAAGTCAAGGAAGTTTTAACTGCTCTGCTTTTGGCAGAGAGAAAGAGATTTCAGAAGATGCCTGGATGACTGAAATCTCTCATCACTACTACATCATGCCTCTGTTCCAGACATACATGCACACACAGACCATGCATTCTCCTTTTCCTATATTTTTAGGTTTAAAATACTTCTGATTAGATGCATAAGACCCTTGGAAAACATATTCTTGACAACATTTGTTTGGCATCTGTCGCATCATCAAATGTGTGACATGGGAACTAAACTTAGGATACACTGACAAAAGTGTGGGGGTCCAAGACAAGGGAAGTGACAGTTTGTACTGGGTAAAGCCACAATTAGATGATCATTTTCAGTTGTAGGTACCACATTATAGGAAGGGTACTGATAAGCTGGAGAGCATCAACAGAAATGTATCCTGAATGGTGGAAAGCCTTGAGATTAAGCTGTATAAGGATCATGCCAAGGAAGCAGAAAAGATTAGTATAAAGAAGATTCAGAGAACATCTTAATAGTTGTCTTTAAATATCAGAATGTTAATATAGTTGGAAGAAGGTACAGACTTGTTCTGCTTGACCTGAGGGCAAAACTAGGAAAAAGGGATAGAAGTTGCATGTTTAAGACTGATTATGAGGAAAAACTTCGTCATGGTTGGAGATAGCTTCAAGTGGAATGGGTTGGTAGGGGATTCCTCCTCCCTGGAGGCTGTCAAGCAGACGCTGGATGACAACTTGTCAGTTACACTGTGCAGAGGTATTTACTTAAAGATGTTTCCCTGGGTGGCAGATCATGTCCTACCCAAAGTCTATACAAACGGTAGGGTTCTCTAGATGTTGCTGGTTCGTAGATAAAATTGCACATTGAATATGATAGGGCTTTCTCAGTAAGAAGACCTCTGAGATCTATTTTAAAAAAACAACAGGTGGATGAAAAAAAGCCCTTGTTGAGATTATCAAGAATTACGAAGTTTTGGCTAAGAAACTCAAGCCTTTAGAAGCACAAGTTAGACAAGGTGTCTTGTGAATTCCCTTGGAATGTGGAAGATCCTGTGATTTTCTGAACCAAACCAACACATGTCTGAAATGTGTTGACTTTAATGCACAGATGGACATGGAAAAGGACAGCAAATAATATGACTCAAATGTAAGAGACATAAGATTCCAGAGGCTCAGTGCTATTTCAGTGGACTCACATTTTTATATCACAAATACATTCTCAGTTAAGTCAGAAGGTATTGGACACAGAAAACACTGAAAAAAAACACAACATAATAAATTTCATTTTCTAGTAGACGAGGAATATCTGGTTACAGATGTGGGAGTCATTTAAGGAAAGAAGTTACATAGACTGGTTAAAATGAAAGTACAAATCAAAGAGCAAATTTTTAAAAAGGATAAAGATGACATTACATATAATTACAACAACATCTAGTTGGCTGTCTCTTAAAAAAAACCACAAAAAGCAAAAAAATGTATCAAAGCAAAGAACTAGCCTAACACAATTCTTTTCATGCAGTAGTCCTTGAGAGGCAGCTGTGGGAGGGAGGGAAGAAAGGGAATAGCTGGAATAGGATTTTATTCTCATTGATGAAAACTGCAGAACCATGACACTTGGGACACCCAAGAGTGACGGCTAGCATATGGATGGACTTCGAGAATGGGTTGCTGTGATAGGGATTGTTCCCTCATAGAGGATCTATGGAAATGCATGGACAAGAATCAAACAAAATAAGGTGTAGATGGGCTGGGATCAGCCCGGTCAGGGAATGAACAAACTGATAAGCTAATGGTTATAGTTTTTACCTCAAAAGTGATAATGAAATGTGAATGCAGAAAATATACCGAAATACATTTTATAACTAGATTAAGTTTTACACACACACACACACACACACACACACACGTATTTTTTTGTCTTTTTATTTACATCTGGTCTGTCTCCCTCATTCATTTAATTTAGTAACATTAATAATTTACAAAGTATAGATCATGGTGCTGAGCACTGGGTGAAATATATACCTTACAGACAAAACATCAAGATCATGAGTAAGGTCCTAAATAGGGTAAGATTCACCTCTTACCTGCCTAAAAACACAGGGCTTCCTTCCACTAGACTTTTAATGTAATAATTTTAATGTAATCATTTGAAATCACAGGCTTTTAGATTTAGAGGAAGAAAGGATCTTGGAAGTTATCTAGTTTAACCTTCTTATCTTACAGATAAGGAACTGAGGCCTAAAGAGGTTAAGACAACTGTTCAAGATTTACATTGAGAGTAGTAACTGAAATCACTCTTTGGATTGCTTCCTGAGTATGCCTCTACCTTGAGGTCTGCTCTTTGGGAGGACTGAGATGACCCAAAGGGTGACCGGATCACCATAACCTGAAGGGGCCCAGCTATGGTCACTTCATTCTCTGCTCATCCCACTGTCTAGATTATTCCACCTCTCAGTCCCACCTTGTTTTTCCAGTTTCTCTTCCTTGAGAAGTAAGTTTTCTAGTTTCTCTTCCTTCTCATAAACTCTTTGTGAGTAAGGACTTTCTTGTTTTCTAGTATTTATGTCCCCTAGCATTTGGTACTATGCAGGGTACATAAGCCTTAATAAGTGCTTGGTCTCTCTTTATCTAATAAGTAGCAGAGCCAAGATCTAAAAACAGGTGCTCTAGCTCTAAATCTAGCACGCCCTTCTTCCATATCATTGCCTCTGTAAAAAAAACCCAAAATGGCAAAACATGTTCTTGGGTAGTTTTTTTTTTTAATATACCTTTCCTTTTATGTCAACTCTAAGTCATCTTAATTATTTTCTTCAGTTTACATTTCTGCTTAAGTCGAAGAATTAAGTGGCAAAATAACATGGCAATTCATATTTCTAACATTCATTTCTTCAGTGTGAATCTGGATTGCTATATTCAAACAAAAATGCAAAAATCCTAAAGATAAAAAAGCAGTTACCTGCTTCAATTTCTTTTGTGAGAACTAATTCCTATGGATTCTTAGAGATGTGAAAGTATTTATGAATATATGTGTCTGAGACAGATCCAAAGCAAACTGGTGCTTAAAGTTACATTTATATTAAATAGAGAAGGCAGTGTTTTTTGATGGAATTAAGAATGTCATTTGGAGAGATCTGAATTCTTATGTAAATAGCTTATCATTAATGTGGATGACAGGGAAAAGGCAACATAGGATATCAAAAGCAAAATGTAATTACAAAACCAGTAATAGAAAATCAGAGAAGTGAATCATGACATAGATATAACAAAAGAACAGGCTAAAAAATAGGGAAGTATAGAAAATGGATATTTTGTAACTGGCACATTACTGTAAAAAAACAAAACTCCAGCCTATTATTATTCAGTAGCTGATTAGTCAGGATTTGAATTATCCACACCATTTTTTTCTTGCTCTCTGATTGTCAGCTGCTATCTCGTCTACCACCAAATCTTTCACCATGGTTATTAATAAAAGGTGATGAGATTCATATTAATCCATTTGCTGCTTTTGAGTAATTCTAGTGGGGAGAAAGGAAAAATGTTTAAAATGCAATACTGGGAAAAAGCAGACTTGAGTTACTTATGTTACCTCATAGATGACCCCAATTTTAGCAGAGATGACAGGTAGTTGTTTTACTGGCTAACAAATGCTTCAACGAACACAAATATATTGTGCAGAAATAATAAAACACATTTTATTCACCTAATTACATCACTGCAGAAGACATTCGTCAACAGTGGGCTCAATCAATAAACATTTATTAAGTACTTATGCACTACTCGTTGTGTTAGGGACTGAGGATAGAAAGACAAACGAAACAGTGCCCATCCTCAAGGAATTTTGTTCTACTGAGACAAAACAACATATAAATAAATAGGTAAGTAAAGAGAAAATCAATAAAAAGTGAATGAAGTATTTCCTCTGGATCTACTTTCTCACCAAATGCATCTTTGCAGCTTGGGCCCCCAAGGGGATAACTACCCCAGGATCAAAGCAATCTTTTGGTCTGAATGTCTAAAACTATAGATGTACTTTGAAGATACTGCAACAGCTAGAAACCCAATAAATTTAAGAAAACCAATTAAAAACTAAAATAGAAATCCTAAAGATAAAAAATGAAATTCACAAAACTGAAAACAAAACCCCACTAAATTAATAGGAACAAATTGCAAATACTGGAATAAATGAAACTTTTGGTAACATATCAAATCATAATATATCTAAAATCAAGGCACAGAATTTTTGCAATGAGGATAAACTAGCATCCTTTCCAACAATATAAGGACAAAGAAATACTGTCCATTGTCTAAACTACTATTAGATATAGTTCTAGAAATGTCCAGCTACAGCAAAACAAGAAAAAGAAGCTAAGGGCTTAAAAAGAGACAAAATTATAGCTTTTTGCAGATATTATGGTACATTTAGAAAACTGAAGAGGACCAACTTAAATTAATTGAAACAATAATTCAATAAGGTTGCAAGACATAAAATAAATATAATAAAAATTATACTACCTAAATTAATTTATTTATTCAGTGTCATATTAATATGATATAAGATTGTTTTGCAGTTAGACAAAAATAACAATTCTTACCTGGAAGAACAGAAGGTCAAGAATGTCAAGGGTAACAACGGGAACACTGGGAAGGAAAGGGGTCTCACACCACACTTCAAAGCCATAATCACCAAAACAATTTGGTAGCGGTTAAAAGAGAGTGGTTGATCTATGCTACAGATCAGACGCACAACAACGCAAACCAACCTAGTAACCAAGTGTTCCTTAAACCCAGAGGCACCCCAGGTATCACTGTTCAGAACTCACTATCTGACAAAAATTACTCATTTACAAGGTAAGGAACTGACTCAAACTTACAATAAGAGCCATTCCTCAACTAAAGACACGAGCAAAAGTTCTCAAGCACAGAAACCCACACTATCTAGGGCAGTGGTTCTCAACCTTCCTAAGGCCGCGACCCTTTAATACAGTTCCTCATATTGTAGTGACCCCCAACCATAAAATTATTTCCGTTGCTACTTCATAACTGTAATTTTGCTACTGTTATGAATCATAATGTAAATATCTGATATGCAGGATGTATTTTCATTGCTACAAATGGAACATAACCCACAGGCTGAGAACCACTGATCTATAGCCATATGGAAAAAAAAATACTCTACATCACCAATAGGGAATGCAAAGCCACTCCAAGCAGATCAGCTAAGTAGACAAAAAGGAAAATGACAAATGTTGGAAGGGCTGTGGGAAACCACAATGATGTACTTTGGGTAGAGCTGTGAATTGGTAAATCATTATTTAAAGTAACTTAAAAATATATCCAAAAAGTAACTAAACTTGAAAATATTCTTTGACACAGTGATAAACTAATCAAAGATGGAAAGATGCTATGTTCTCTTTGTAATGGTAAAGAATTGGTGCCCACTAATTGGGGAAATGGCTGAACAAATTACTGAATATGAATGTAATGGAATATTGTCATGTTTTAAGAAATTAAGAAAGAGATGGTTTCAGAGAAATCTGGAAAAACTTATAAAACTGATACAAAATGAAGTGAGCAGAATCAGAAAAGTAATTTATACAAGCACTGAAATACTACAAATAAAAACAACTCCAAAAGACTTAATGAACTCTGAACAATGACCAACTATGTCTCCAGAGGACTGATGATACTTATTACCCACATCTTGACTGAGCGATAACTGATTAAGGTACAGAACAAGACATGCATTTTTAGATATGACCACCGGGTGGATTCATTTTGCTTCAGGATATTTATTTGTTAAAAGTTTTTTTTTTCTTCTTTCTTGGTTTTTTAGTTGGGAGTGTGGGAGATGGTTGAAGTAGAGGGAAGTTAACAATATTATTTCCTCTAAAAAGATGGTCACTGAAAAATTTTTTATAAATGCATGAGAAAATATATGGAAGTTCATAAAAAAGCACAGACAAGAAAAGTTTTCAAAGTAACATATGGAATTTATTATATAATTTTAAATAAAAGCAAGTGGTATGAAACATTCAGTTTCATACAGAATCCTCTTTGTTAGTTCTGTTTATGTGAAAATGATTTTTCTTGTGTGTGTTTAGAATTTTTAAAATGAGTATCGTTAAAAAAAACCCACAAAGATAAGAAATAAAGGAGAATGACCTAGGGATTGATGTATAATTATTCACTGTAATTTTGACTGGGGGGAAATTTTCTACTGAATAGATTTCAAAGGAGGAACGGCTTCCAAGGAAGCAGAATCTGGCAGTGCCAGTGTGGCAAATAGTACTAAATTAACCCTCTAAGACCAACAAGTTAGAGGGAGAGTTGGAGAAAAAAGATACAGCCAGTACTGGACAGCCAGAGATGCAGCACTTTCAGAAGAGATTCAGGTCTCAATAAGAACTAATAGAAAAAAATGTAAGAGAAAGACATCCAGATGAAGGAGAGGTTATTCACTGTGGAAAGTAGATTCCAGGTGGGCAGGGCTGGGTGAGGTTCCATTTAGGAGGGAAGAGAGAGAATGCAAGGAAGGAGACTGGGATAGTTTTCTCCTAACTGGGCAGTGATTGTTTAGCACAGGAACAGGGGTTAAAAAAAAAAAGGAATAGCTGTGGGAGTAGTACTTTTATTTAATGGCTATTTATCAAAAGGTGGGAAACAGAATAGAGATAAAATGAACACTTTCCCCATAAATTCACCAGAAACTATAGTTTATGGATACCTAAAGGAAATATTGTGTTCAGCCCTATGAACAAAGTACACTGTAGGGTACAGAATCACAAATCTGTTTTTTCATCAAATGACCTTCCTTTGTTTCACTTTAGAGGTCCATATTTAAATGGCAGTATAGGGGCAGCTAGGTGGCACAGTGAGTAGAGCACTGGCCCTGGAGTCAGGAGGACCTGAATTCAAATCCGACCTCCAGACACTTAACACTTACTAGCTGAGTGACCTTGGGCAAGTCTCTTAACCACAACTGTCCTCCAAAAAGCAAAAAAAAAAAAAAAAAAGATGAGTTGTTCTGGACATGACAAGTTTGGAAGGTCCATAGTATATTCAGCTCAAGAGTGCAATAAATAGTTGATAAAGTAAGACTGGAAGTCAAGACAGAGGCCAGAGCTAGATAAATAGAACTAAGAATCATTTGCAAAGAGATGAAAATTAAATTTAATGAGATAACTAAGTGAGATAGTATAGAGCAGAGCAAAACTTGCTCCTGAACCAAAGTAAAATGTAATTGGGGGGGAGGGGCAGCTAGGTGGCGCATTGAATATAGGCTGCAGAAAGGTCAAGAAATGGATGATCTGGCAAGTAAGAGATCATTGGTAACTTTGGAAAGAGCAGTTTTAGTTGAATGATTGTGGTCACAAGTCAGATTGTAGATGGTATAGAAGAGAGAAGGAAGAGATAAAGTGGAAGTGTTTTTTAAATTATTTAAAAATTAATTAATTTTTAATTTTCAACATTTACTTCCATGAGATTTTTATTAAATTAAATTTAATTAAATTTATAAATTTAAATATTAAATGTTTAATTTAATTAATAAATTAAATTAAAAATTTAAATATTAAATAAAAAATTAAATTAAAATCTAAATTTTCTCCTCCCTCCCCTCCAGTCTCCAAGATGGTATGCAATCTGATATAGGTTCTACATGTGCATTCATATTAAACACATTTTCATATTAGTCATATTTTAAAGAAGAATTAGAACCAAAGCGAGGAACCAAGAGAAAGAAGAAACAAACAAACAAAAAGAAAGAGCAAAAAGCATGTTTCAATCTGCATTTAGACTCTGTGGTTCTTTTTCTGGATGTGGATAGCATATTCCATCATGAGTCTTTTGGAATTGTCTTTGATCCTTGCATTACTGGGAAGAGCTAAGTCTATCAAAGTTAGTCATCATACATTGTGGCTATTACTATGCACAATGTTCTCCTGGTTCTGTTCCCATCAGTGAGCATCATTTCATGTAAGTCTTTATAGGTTTCTCTGAAGTCTGTCTGCTCATCATTTCTGTATTCCCTTACATTCATATACCACAACTTGTTCAGCCAGTCCCAATCGATGGGCATCCCCTCTATTTCCAATTCTTGGCCACCACAAAAAGACCTGCTACAAACTTTTTTGTAGATGTGAGCCCTTTTCCCATTTTTATGACCTCTTTGTAGATCTCTTTGACCTAGAAGTGATATCGCACAGTTTTATATTCCTTTGGGTATAGTTCCAAATTGCTCTCCAGAATGGTTGGATCAGTCCACAACTCTACCAACAATGTATTGGAATTCCAATTTTCCCACATCTTCTACAACATTTATCATTTTCCTGTTTTGTCATGTTAGTCAATCGGATAGGTATAATGTGGTACCTCAGAGTTGTTTCTCTAATCAATAGTGATGTAGAGCATTTTTTCGAATAACATAAATTTTAATTTTTTGACCACCTGTTCATATCCTTTGACCATTTATCAACTGGGGAATGACTTGTATTCTTATAAATTTGACTCAGTTCTCTACATATTTGAGAAATGAAGCCTTTATCAGAGATACTACCCATAAAAATTGTTTCCCAGCTTTCTGCTTCCTTTCTAATCTTTGTTGCTTTGCTTTTGTTTGTACAAAAACTTTTCAATTTAATGTAATCAAAATTATTCATTTTGCATTTCATAATGTTCTCTATCTTTTGTTTGATCATAAATTCTTCCCTTCTCCATAGATCTGACAGGTAAAATATTCCTTGGTCTCCTAGTTTGCTTATAGTTTCAGCCACACATACATACATACATACATATATATATATATATGTGTGTGTTGTGTGTGTGTGTGTGTATATATATATATCTATATATATATAAATAAAATGGGTACTATATATCTGTGTGTGTGTGTGTGTATATATATATATATATATATATATATATGTATGTATAGTACCCATTTTGACCTTATCTTGGTAGAGAGTGTAAAATGTTGGTCTATGTCTAGTTTCTGCCATCCTATTTTCCAGTTTTCCCAGCAGTTTTTGTCAAATACTGAGTTCTTATCCCAGAAGCTGGAGCCTTTGGATTTATCAAATAGTAGATTACTATAATTATTGACTATTGTGTCTTGTGTACCTAACTGATCTACCACTCTATTTCTTAATCAGCAACAAAACCAAGTAGTTTTGATGACTGCTGCTTCATAATCCAGCTTTAGATTTGGTATGGCTAGGCCTCCTTCCCTTACATTTCTCTTCATTAATTCCCTTGATATTCTGGACCTTTTGTTCTTCCAGATGAATTTTGTTATTATTTTTTTTAGGTCCATAAAATATTTTCTGGTAGTTTGGTATGGCACTGAGTAAGTTAATTTAGGTAGTTGGCATTTTTATCATAAAAGTGGCAACACTCTCAAGTTTAGCAACCAAAGGGAAGAGAGGTATTACACAATAGCCAGCAGGGATGGATGAATTAAGGTTTGTTTTTTTTTAAAGGACAGGGAGACATGGGTATGTTTGTAGCCATCAGGGAAGCAGCTAGAAGATAGGGAGAGATTGAAGATTAGTAAGAATGAGGATAACAGAAGGGGCAATCTACTGGAGAAGACAGGATTGAATAGAATCAAGGGTGAATGTAGAGGGTTTTGTTTTGGCAAAGAAAGGCATCACCTCCTCAGGTGAATCAGTGGTGAAGTAAAAGTTAGTGGTGGAAGACACTTGAATGATGTGAGAGGGTAAAGGAGAAAAGAATAGGGGGCACTCAATGAATAATTTAAAATTTTTTTGGTGAAATATGAGGCAATGTCTTCCATTTGAAAGGATGAGGAAAAGAGTGACACGGGAGACTTGAGGAAATAATAAGCAAATATTGGTAAAAACATTTGAGTACACAATTAAAAAAATATATATGAACCAAAAAATTATGTATAGTTTAGAAAAATCTTTTTAGAACATACATATTTATAATACAGTAATAAAGGATCCTACTTATTTCTATATCTCCTAAATGTTTTGTTTTACTTTTCTGAATTCCATTGCTCTTATAGTTATCAGGATACCAAATGTTTTGTATCTAAGAAATGTTTTACATAAATACTAACCTATTTTCTCTGCTGTGTCATTTGAGGCTGCAATAATATCTCATTACATTCATATACCAGAATTTATTCATTCCCAATTTGTGGACAAAGGTTGTTTTCATTTTTTGCTATTACAAATGAAGTAGCTGAGAATGCCAAAGGGGAAATAGGAGGCTGCAGAGGCACACAGCTGCAAATTATGCTCTACTGAAGAAGCATTATTATATACCCTCAATATTGGTGTTAAATGTGTGGTGGGAGAAACTAGCCTGATGGTATAGTTAAGTAATATGGAGAATACCCATGGTAAGAGTGACTCATTTGTTATTCCTGTAGGAGAGGGAGAATAGTCTGATTGAGTCAGCTGGGCACATGTCAGGAGCTAGAAACACCTGAGTCTATGAGTGGGCATGGATTAAGAGGAATAAATATGTGTATAAGAGATACAGAGAGGCTGTGAAGAGAGACAGTCAAGTGGATGGCCCAGAAGAGTTAAGAATGCTCTCTGTAGTGACAATGGGTAATAGGGATTAAGCACAGTAAGAACACATGGGATAGAGGGCTATTCTATATATCAGGTTCTGGTGTTCCTCCCCAACCTCATCGATATTATGGAGTTGGGAATGAGAAAGGTTAGTCAGATTCTATAGATGGTCAAGTTTCTGTGCTCCCTGTAGACTCCATACCGGAACCTAAATCACAGGGGTATTATAGTGTTGGGTGTACACAAGTTTGTGTGTGAGGTGTGTTTCAGCAACCTTGATTCTTTTTGTTTTGTTTAGTGTCACTATTACCATTTTTTGCTTTGTAGGCCTAGGAGAGGTATTAGTAGGTTTAAAGGTAGCTCTTGTGGTATAATGTCAAATTGCTTTCCCAAATGACTGACTTAACAGTCAATTCCTCCAGCAGCACAAGAGTATACTGTTTTTCCAGTTTCATTACTGTATTGTATAATTTTTCATGTGAGTCTTGTTTTTTTTTCTCAGGAACTACACGTTCATATCTTTTTACAACTTTTTAAAATTGCAGAATAGATATTATTCTTGTTAATTCCTTAGAGGTTTTGAATATCAATCTTTCAACAGAAAAATTTATAGCAGAATATATTGTTTGTTCAGTCAAAGCCCTTTATTTTCACATAATCAAATCTATTTTCTTAAGAATTTACTTTACATGTTGAAAAGCCAAGAATTTCCATTTTTTAAACCATACTTTGTCAAATTATTCATTTTATCAGAAAGGAACACAATCTTATTTGACTAGTATTAATCCTAATAAAACCATAATATTCCCACTATAGCTCCCACATCTTAGCCCACTCAAGTAAAAATCTGCAATAATTTCTCTTATCTGAGAAGGCACAATCACTTTGGAATTGTCAATCTTTCCAATTCCCCATATTCTTTCTATAAATTCTTTGTTTATATATCTGTTATGTAGAAATAAACTATTTTTTTCTTCTCTCTTCTTCTCTCAACCCCCAATCTCTGTCATTTGGCTACTGATCACAAAAACACTACTTTTTTTGTTAACCCATAATTTTTTTCTTTGTATCAGACTTCTTGATTTTTGATATCTATTTTTTTCTCAAATCAACGTTCTGATAAATTTCTAGTATTTTCAGTTCTACCAAATCCTACTAAGAAGAAAAGGTTTCAAAAGTAAAGCTCTGTGTGACAGGTCATTGTCTAAGAACAAGCTCAGTGAAATTCCTAGACATTTCTCCAGGTGTCCAAAGAGTGATGAATTTCTCAGCCACAGGAACTCATGAATATTATCTTTCAAAGTACAGAAAAATTATTATATCTATCAGTGAAAGGAATACTCACATTGAGGAAATCATAGATCCTTGAAATAGTAAATATAAATTTTACTGAGACAGATCAAATTAATCTAAATTGTTTTATAGCTGGCCAAAGATATTCAAACTTTTGTATTTAATTTTGGAATCTAAATTACTTTTCTGATTAAATACATTAAAAGCATTTTCGAAAGAATTTTTACCTTACCTTCCTGATAGGCTCCATCTGCCATGACTAGATGAAGGATCTTAGGATAGAGGTGCTTATGTTCATTTCCCAGAATATTCTGAACTATTGTTGAACAAATCTCAATTTTCTCATCTTCATCTTCATGTATTGCCTATATGAAATGACAATTCCAAAATTTTAATGAACACTTAAATATTACCCTTTTCTAATCTCATTAATGTTGGGAATATTTTCTGAGCTTATTAATAATGACTGATAAAGATATGTTTCATTTGTATAGAGAACATTTCAAAAACAAATGTAATTTTTTTCATTTTTAATATTTTATTTCCCCTCCAATTATGTGTAAAAATGACTTTTAACATTCTTTTTACGTTTTGAATTCCAAATTCTATCCTTTCCTCCTGTTTCGTCCCCTCCCTGAAATAGTAAGCAATCTGATACAAGTTAAACATGTAAAATTATGTAAAACATTTCTATATTCGTTATTAGCCGAGAACACTTGAATAAAACAAAAAAAAAGAAGGAAAAAAAAAAAAAAAGAAAAATAATATGCTTTGGTCTGTATTCAGATGCCATCAGCTCTTTCTCTGAAGGCAGAGAGCATTTTTCATCATGAGTCTTTTGGGACTGTCAGCAAGTGTAAATTTAATCTGCATTCTACCAACCTTTATTTTATCATAAACTTCAATGAATTTATCAAAGCCTATTTCCTGCTCCAGATCAAGTCTCAGTTCCTCTAAGTGGTTAAAGACACTATCGCATTCCCCACATTCACTGGCAATATCACCATCACTGTAATCTAACAAAGGGGAAAAAAAGGCAATTATTTAATGATCAAAACAAAAAATGATTTATATCATAACATAATTCTTCCACAAATAATAAGCAATGGCACACAACTATTTTCACTATCAAAAAACTGTAGTTATTCCTAATTTAATACCATTAACAATAATGTGGAATGGTAGAGTGGTAAATGCACTGCATTTGGAGTATGAAGATTAGGGTTCAAATCCCACCTATGCTGTTCATTACCTGGATGACCTTGACAAGTCTATCAAGTGAGGGGCTTTAACTTTCTGAGGGGACAGGTATTGTCTAGTGTTCCTTCTGGTTCTAAATCTACTTTAGGAAGAGTTTTTTAAAAACTGAAAAGCAGAATTAGATTAAAATGCTGACCTACATCAAGATGTTGACTAAATTAATAAAAACTGAAGAAGTAGAGCATTATGTCTATCCAATTTAGCAACTCTAAATATCTACGAAATTTAATTCTCAGCATCTTACTTCACTAGGCAGAAAAAAATGAGCCCTCACGTGAAAAAGTAATATGAAAGAGAAGCCAAATATAAAAAATTTTCACATTAAAATTTCAGGAAAGCAGTACGGAAAATACTATATGGATTCATTATTTTTCTATTACTCAAAGTACACTAAAGAAAGCTTGAAAACTCCAGCAAAAGACAAAATCCTACTTAAAAAGATAAAACTAAAAATTTATTAATGCATATATAGTTAGTGACTGAATAGTTACTAGAAATAGACTAATGTATCCTTAAAGTAAATTGAGAAAGGCAAATCTTCTCCCCAATTTAATCTTTAAAAGAAATTAAGATGATACTATAAGTATTAAAAATGGTGAAGAGTCAAATTATTTTAAAACTGGTTCACATAATTGACCTCTGCTAGTGAAGAGCTAGAAAACACTACCTAGAAAGGGAGGCCAAACAGCAATTGGGAGCAAGCTTGATTAGTTTCAGTTAATTGCCCCAAAAAAAGGAAGCCCCCATACATTCCCAAAGCTCCAATTATTTTTAGATTTGGAAATGCCTTTTCTCCTAAAATATACTTTACTTAGAAATCATTTGTTTTAAGTTGATATTTCAAAAGAGACTAACAATTATACTGTTTTATTTTCACCTGAGTGCCACTCTTCATTAAGAGCACTTTCACTGCTTATGTTGTCATCCTCCTCAGCAAGTTCTGTGCCATTTGTTATATGTTCCCCATTTATGGAATTTAAGACAGTTTCTTCTTCTTCACTAGATTCTTCATTTGGTGGTTCACTTCGTTCACTGTATTCTTCACTAGGTTCTCGAAGCAACCTTTCCATAGAGGCCTGAAGCTCCTGTAAATCTGGATCTGCCTCCCCAAATATCCTGAAATTTAAGAACTAAAATGTCAAAATGAACATCATGAACACATTTCTTTTAACTCCATGATAGGTTTTATTTTTTTTTTGAATGACTTGTTTATTTACTTTTAATTTACAAGATTCAGTTCCACAATCACTTGAGTTTCAGATTTTCTCCCCTCCCCCCCACCCCCAACCCCATGGTGGCGTGCAGTCATCTATAGGATCTGCAAATACTTTCACATTGTACAATACTTTGGTCATATAGAAGGGTTGTAACCTATGAGTGATCACTGGGAAAAGAAAAAAAAAAAGCAAAACCAGACATGAAAGAGAACGATAGCATGTTTTGCTTCAGTCTCCATTTAAACTATAGTCTTTCTATATCTTTCTCTGAGTTTAGATATCTCTTTCCACATGACAGGTTTTAAATCCATATTCACTTGTGGGCAGAGAGCCTAGATGGTAATGTAGTGTGAGTTTGATAAAGTTGATATAAAATGTATAATACTGTCAAATTTTTAAAGGATTTGAAATTTAAAACAAGTGCAAAATATAATTCTATGTGTTATTATAGTAATATAAATTGATCCCTTTAAAATGAGT